>JAWHQI010000067.1:10000000-10600000 GCA_033032865.1 Dactylorhiza incarnata | reverse complement strand
TGAAACACATCGTGCTGAGGGGGAAATAAAAGTTTTTCTGTAGAGTACTCCTGTTATTAGATAATAATATGCCGCCTTCCTTTTGAATCTTCTCCGATCTTTTATGGAATGATGAAACTCCCCTTTTGATAAGAACAACTCATAAGGGTCCTTCCATGAAGGATTATGATCAATTTGCATGAGTTCTGCCTCGTCTATTGCCGGATGAAAGAGTTCAAAGGTCACTCCCCCTGATGGAAGACCGAACTTTGATAATTCATCTGCCTCCTCATTTTGCTTTCTTGGGATGTGCTCGATAATAATTGACTTGAATCTTCCGATTTCCTTTTTGGCCAATAGTAGATACTTTCGCAGAATCGGCTCCCTTGTCTCATAATTTCCCAAGACCTCGGAAGCCATTACCAACGAATCAGTTCTGACTTGTACATATTCTATACCCAACTCTTTCGCGAGCCTTAGCCCAGCCAGAAGTGCTTCATATTCTGCCTGGTTATTCGTAACTGGGAAGAAGAACTTGATAGCTTGCTCCAGCCTGATGCCGTTTGGACTGATCAACACTACTCCGGCTCCCACGGAGTTTTTGCCAGAAGCCCCATCCACATAAATGACCCAAGCCAGAGGAGATTGTACCGCCTGTTCTGGATTAAGCTCTGTTGTATCTACCAGGAAGTCTGCCAAGATTTGCGCTTTGATTGCTGTTCGGGGGATATATGATATCTCAAATTCACTTAGTTCAATAGCCCATTTTGCCAACCTCCCTGAATGATCTGGCTTTTCAAGAATACTCTTTACAGGATGATCTGTAACAACTTGGATGGAATGAGCCTGAAAATAAGAGCGAAGCCTTCGCGCAGACATAACCAAGGCCAATGCCAGTTTCTCCAGGATCGAATATCTGGTTTCGGCATCTTTAAGGATGTGGCTGACATAGTATATTGGAAACTGCCTCCTCTTCTCTTCCCGAACAAGGACAGAACTCACCGCTTCTGGTCCGACTCCTAGATACAAGAATAGCTCTTCCCCCTCACGGGGACTTTGGAGTAGTGGAGTCGAAGTTAACTGTCCCTTTAGTTGCTCGAAAGCCTTGTTACATTCCTCGCTCCACTCGAACTTTGATCCCTTTCGCAATATTTTAAAGAATGGGGCACTTTTATCTCCGGATTTAGAGATAAACCTGCTCAATCCTGCCAATCTTCCCCCAAGTTGTTGAACTTCTTTAGTATTTCGAGGAGGGGTCATATCAAGGATGGCCTTCACCTTATCTGGATTTGGTGCAAGGCCATCAGGAGTCAGAAGATGTCCAAGAAATTTTCCCTTATTCGCCCCGAACACACATTTTAATGGGTTCAATTTTAACTTGAACCTCCGTAGAGTAGCGAACGTCTCTACGAGGTCTTTCAAGTGTAATGAGAAAGTTTTACTTTTGAGAAGAAGGTCATCAACGTAAACTTCGAGATTCCTGCCCTTTTGATGTTTAAAGACGGTATCCATCATTCTTTGATATGTTGCACCCGCGTTTTTAAGACCAAAGGGCATTACGAGATAGCAGTAACACCCATCGTTTGTGATAAATGAGGTATGCGGGATGTCAGGCTTGTGCATTTTAATTTGATGATACCCGGAGAAGGCATCGAGGAAACTCATAAAACCATACCCAACCGCGGAATCAACTAAAACATCTATCCGAGGCAAAGGGTAACAATCTTTAGGGCACGCTTTATTAAGTTTGGTGAAGTCTATGCACATGCGCCACTTCCCACCAGATTTTTTAACCATTACAACGTTCGACATCCACGTGGGATATTGAATTTCAGAAATGAAACCCGCTTTTAGGAGTTTGGAAACCTCCTCTCTGATGGGCAACGCCAGCTTGGTCGCCACTTCTCTCTTCTTTTGTTGGACGGGCTTGAACTCAGGAGATACGTTTAGATGATGACAAGCCACGTCTGGATCCACTCCAGGCATATCCTCCGCTGACCAAGCGAAGATATCCAGATTCCCCAATAGGCAAGGGATTAGCTCCATTTTCTCCTCCTCTGATAACTCAGCGTTAATGACCAGCTTCTTTTCTGCCCCTTCAGCGATAGGAACATCTTGAGTCACTTGGGCAGGTTCCAAGTGAGCCCCTTCTCGATCTTTTCCTTCCTCGGCGGCCTCTGGAGACTCAGCCACCTCCAGCACCTTATCCGTGATTTTGGGAAGCGGAACGTCAGTGACCATGTTGACAGTTCGGACGTAGCACTCCCGAGCTACTTTGGGGTTGCTCCTAACCCGATATTGTTTTCCTTCAGCAGCAAACTTGAGGGCAAGATGAAAGGTGGACACTACCGCCCTATACGCATTGAGAATCGGCCTCCCGAAGATGGCGCAGTAGTTACTTGGAGCATCTACTACCACAAAATTAATCAATTTTATCACTCCTCCGAGAGAGACCAGGAGCTTCACTGAACCCTCTACTTCCTTCTTCTCCCCAGAAAAACCGTAGAGGGGCCCATCGGTGGGAAGCAAATGCTTTCCAGTCTTCAGGGCTTCGAAAGTTGGGCGGAAAAGGAGATTGACGGAGCTGCCAGTATCAATCAGAATCTTGTGGACGGAATAGTTTTCAATGACGGCCCTGATAACCACCGCATCATCGAAAGGATTAGCATTGGGGGGAAGGTCATCCTCACCAAACGTGACAATAGTGCTTTCGGGAGGAGAGCGTGTAGTGGCCGCCACTTCCTGTTTTAGAACTCTCGCAATGCTGGATTTGCGAGATGATTCTGCTCCAGCTCCCCCATGGATACAATAGATGTCCCCTAAGGGCCCCACATCATTGACTTCGATGCATTTGGTAGAAGGATGGATATCGCCATAATAGCCGGCGTCCTCGACGTCGGCGCATTCCCAGGTTACTTCTACTGTTTCCTTCTCCTTCTTCTTCTCGGTAGTTGGCTCAGCAGTTTTATCTTTCCGAATTAGACCCCGGAGCTTTCCTTCTCCCAGAAGTCTTTCTATGAGCAAACGAAGGGCCCGGCAGTCTTCAGTTAAATGCCCCCCTTCTTTGTGATATTCGCAATAAAGGTTTGGATTTCGATTACGAATATCCGACTTCAGGGGAGCAGGCCTTTTTAAATCTGGCCTCTTTTGCAGAATCTGGACTACCTCGTCCATGGTGACATTTAGGGGAGTAAATGAGTCTTGCGAATCATCATATTGGGTTGATGGAATGATTGGAGGTGGCTGCGCGGCATATTGCGAAAAATATACCGGCATGATTTGTGGAAGGGGAGCGGATGGAGCGGGAGCGATGGCCAATGGTGGCTTCTGATCTTGAAACCGCTGATGGCCCATAAATGGTTGCTTGTTTTTGTAGTTCCTCCCCCTTTGGGAGCGGGGTTCGAAGTGAGACTGATTCGGTGGTGGATGACGGAAGGATGAATTTGATGACTCCTTGTCGCTTACCAGCTTTGCGACGTAGTCTGGATTGCTCTTCTCTCCTCTGATAAACATATTTGCCAAACTTATCATCTCTTGATAAGTCTTAGGCTCCCTTATATTTGCTTCAAATTTTAGGGGGCCCTCCCTTAGGCCATGGATGAGGGCCACCCTATACAGTTCCGGGTCCACATTCTGAATTTCCATGATCTCTCTCTGGAATCGATCCACAAAACGAGCCCATGTCTCGCCTTCCCGTTGTTTTATATCGAAAAGGGCTGCCGGGCCGCTCTTTCTTTTCCTTGAAGTGGAGAATCTTAGCAGGAATTCTCTTCGTAGCTCTGTGAAACAACGGATCGATCTGGGATGCAGACCGTAAAACCATTCCCTCGCTTGCCCTTCAAAGGAGGTCACCAGAAGCTTGCACTTGGTTGCTTCAGTCAAGGTTCTGAGAGCAACAGCTGACTCGAAAGCTTGTAAATGAACCGTGGGATCCGTCTCTCCATTGAATGCTGGCAGGCGAGGTTCCCTGAAATTATTGGGGGCAGGCTCTCCTCTGACTTCGTCCACAAAGGGAGAGGTCTCTTCCATATCTTCATATAGAGGAGTAGAGCAATAAGCCACTGGAGCTGCGACTACTCGCGGACAAGCCGCCTGGTAAGAAGACCGGGCGGCTACTTCTGGCGGGTAGGAGTGATGAATAGGAACTTCAGGCGGGTAGGAGAGACGGGCCGCGCCTTCCTGCGGGTAGGGAATATGGGCGGCGTGAGAAGTCGCCCCCTGGAAGTCGAGGACTCGGGCTGGCATGTTGTGCGCGGCTTCCTGATAGAAGTTTTCCCTAGCCGCAGGATCTTCTTGCTGGAGCTGGAAATTAGCGGCCTGCGGTAGCGAGTAAGGAGGAGGTGGAGGAAGAACCGGGGTCACCGCCCGATTAGCCGCGGGTTGTTGCGGAACTAGTCGCTTAGTTAGTATTGCTAAAGCCCGACTGATCTCTTCAAGGTGCTGATCAGTGGCCCTCTGAGCCCGCTCGGCTTCTCTTTTTGACTGCTCCAGGGCTTCCCACAGAGAGTCCTCGCTACGATCGGAGCGGTCTCCAAGGGCGAACTGACGGTCTGACATTATGGCGAAAAGAGATTTCGCCGGCACTCCGCGATCTGAAGGTCGTGTGTTTCTATTGAGTCCGAGAATGCACCTCCGAGGGAAACCGGAGGCTGCGGGTTGCCGGTTACTTTTTAGATGAAAAGATGAGACCGCTAGCAGCGGTCAAGGCCAGACTTCGCCCGCCGCGGCAAATGCCACTCCTGCGACGGGCTTTCCTTTGATTAAAGAAAAGTGATTACAGCGGACTGCAAGTGCAGAAAAAGAGAAGCCGGCCGGTCAGACAGTCCGCAAGACGGGAAAATCAAGTCCGCAGCTCAAACAAGCGAGCTCCTAGATTCGAGTGTGCGTGCCTTGTGAACAGTGTCGCCCCCTATTTATAGGCTTGGGGGCCTGCCCGAATGGGCAGGGATAAAATAACCGCCTGCCCGGGTACAGGAGAAACGGGCAGGCGGTGACGGGATGCATAAAGAAGAAAAAAGAAAGAAACCGCGCGGCTTGGCGGCTTGCTCTTCCGACCTGTCTGGCTTGAGGCTGAGGACACCGGGACAAAGTCAATAATGCAGACCGCGCGGCCTGGAGATTGAGGCCGCGGTCTGCCTTCTGGTCATGACTTAGCCGATCTTCACGAGGTAACTTGGATTGCCTTTGATCTGGAACCTCGGCTTGTTCTTCGGGATTGGAAACTCGAGTTTCTATGGGACAACCCGCGCGGCCTTCTAGCTGAGACCGCGGATAAACCTCTCGCCTTAGCTCTTGACGATCTTCTCCCTTGGGGGCGATCCGGAAATGACATCAGGTCACCCGGCCTGGCTCACCTTGAACTGAGAACCACTGATCTTGGAAACTAGCGGCCTGGCCCATGAGTTCGCGCGGTCTGATAATAGCCCAACCCGAGAAGCGGTTTTCCGGGCAAACACTGCCTACCCGCGCTGACTGAAGGAGGAGGCCGCCTACCCGCGCGGACTGAAGGAGGAGGCCGCCTACCCGCGCTGACTGAAGAGGGAGGCCGCCTACCCGCGCGGACTGAAGGAGGAGGCCGCCTACCCGCGCGGACTGAAGGAGGAGGCCGCCTACCCGCGCGGACTGAAGGAGGAGGCCGCCTACCCGCGCGGACTGAAGGAGGAGGCCTCCTACCCGCGCGTACTAAAGGAGGAGGCCGCCTATCCGCGCGGACTGAAGGAGGAGGCCGCCTACCCGCGCGGACTGAAGGAGGAGACCGCGTACCCGCGCGGACTGAAGGAGGAGGCCGCCTACCCGCGCGGACTGAAGGAGGAGGCCGCCTACCCGCGCGGACTGAAGGAGGAGGCCGCCTACCCGCACGGACTGAAGGAGGAGGCCGCCTACCCGCGCGGACTGAAGGAGGAGGCCGCCTACCCGCGCGGACTGAAGGAGGAGGCCGCCTACCCGCGCGGACTGAAGGAGGAGGCCGCCTACCCACGCGGACTGAAGGAGGAGGCCGCCTACCCTCGCGGACTGAAGAGGAAGCTGCCTACCGGTGCGGACTGAAGGAGGAGGCCGCCTACCCGCGTGGACTGAAGGAGGAGGCCGCCTACCCGCGCGGACTGAAGGAGGAGGCCACCTATCCGCGCGGACTGAAGGAGGAGGCCACCTACCCGTGCGGACTGAAGGAGGAGGCCGCCTACCCGCGCGGTCTGAAGGGAGAGACCGCCCCACCTGGGCGACTTGAAGGGAGAAGCCGCCCCACCTGGGGGGTTTGAATGGAGAGGCCGCCCCACTTGGGCGGTTTTGAATGGAGAGGCCGCCCCACTTGGGCGGTTTGAAGGATGAGGATGACCCTTCTTACCACTTCGGGTGTAAAAAGTGCCTTCGCGTGAGGTCTAATCCTTCCCGGGCGTATAATCTGCAAAATTGTAGCAAAAGAGGCCTCCCAGGGTAGGATCGCCGATTTCTGGGTCAACATAATCCCCGCACTTTTTCAAATTTCTAAGAAACTTCGAAAAAGTAGGTATTGACCCACAAAAATCGTGATCCGCTACTGGTAAACTATCGAAAGAGTGGGAAAGACAAAGAGGGAACGAGTACCTGATGCCTCTCCACAAATGAACTAGTGAATGCCTATTCTTTCTCCTGTGAGGGAAGAGAGTCATAGCAAATATAAAACACAATTCACAAGTACCTGAAGGGAACTTTCGAACATCGGATCACTTTGTCCTCTGAGGTTGACTAGTAATCACCTACTAGTCTCTGAGGAGAACTCGATAAGTAAAGAAAGAACGTGGCGCGAGTACCTGAAGAGAACTCGCGAATACCTGCTAACATCTGCAAAAGAGAACTCAAAGCAGGTATAAGAGAAACTATAACACGAGTACCTGAAGAGACCTCGCGAGCACCTGCTAATCTCTGCAAAAGAGAACTCAAAGCAGGTATAAAACATAATGCGAGTACCTGAAGAGACCTCGCGAACACCTGCTAATCTCTGCAAAAGAGAACTCAAAGCAGGTATACAATATAACGCGAGTACCTGAAGAGACCTCGCGAACACCTGCTAATCTCTGCAAAAGAGAACTCAAAGCAGGTATAAAACATAACGCGAGTACCTGAAGAGACCTCGCGAACACATGCTAATCTCTGCAAAAGAGAACTCAAAGCAGGTATAAAACATAACGCGAGTACCTGAGGAGACCTCGCGAACACCTGCTAATCTCTGCAAAAGAGAACTCAAAGCAGGTATAAAACATAACGCGAGTACCTGAAGAGGCGAACACCTGCTAATCTCTGCAAAAGAGAACTCAAAGCAGGTATACAATATAACGCGAGTAACTGAAGAGACCTCGCGAACACCTGCTAATCTCTGCAAAAGAGAACTCAAAGCAGGTATAAAACATAACGCGAGTACCTGAAGAGACCTCGCGAACACCTGCTAATCTCTGCAAAAGAGAACTCAAAGCAGGTATAAAACATAACGCGAGTACCTGAAGATACCTCGCGAACACCTGCTAATCTCTGCAAAAGAGAACTCAAAGCAGGTAACACGAGTACCTGAAGAGAACTCGCGAACACCTGCTAATCTCTGCAAAAGAGAATTCAAAGCAGGTATAAAACATAACGCGAGTACCTGAAGAGACCTCTCGAACACCTGCTAATCTCTGCAAAAGAGAATTCAAAGCCGGTATAAAACATAACGCGAGTACCTGAAGAACCTCGCGAACACCTGCTAATCTCTGCAAAAGAGAACTCAAAGCAGATATAAAACATAACGCGAGAACCTGAAGAGACCTCGCGAACACCTGCTAATCTCTGCAAAAGAGAACTCAAAGCAGGTATAAAACATAACGCGAGTACCTGAAGAGACCTCGTGAACACCTGCTAATCTCTGCAAAAGAGAACTCAAAGCAGGTATACAATATAACGCGAGTACCTGAAGAGACCTCGCGAATACCTGCTAATCTCTGCAAAAGAGAACTCAAAGCAGGTATAAAACATAACGCGAGTACCTGAAGAGACCTCGCGAGCACCTGCTAATCTCTGCAAGAGAGAACTCAAAGCAGGTATAAAACATAACGCGAGTATCTGAAGAGACCTCGCGAACACCTGCTACTCTCTGCAAAAGAGAACTCAAAGCAGGTATAAAACATAACGCGAGTACCTCAAGAGACCTCGCGAACACCTGCTAATCTCTGCAAAAGAGAACTCAAAGCAGGTATAAAACATAACACGAGTACCTGAAGAGAACTCGCGAACACCTGCTAATCTCTGCAAAAGAGAATTCAAAGCAGGTATAAAACATAACGCGAGTACCTGAAGAGACCTCGCGAACACCTGCTAATCTCTGCAAAAGAGAATTCAAAGCAGGTATAAAACATAACGCGAGTACCTGAAGAGAACTCGCGAACACCTGCTAATCTCTGCAAAAGAGAATTCAAAGCAGGTATAAAACATAACGCGAGTACCTGAAGAGAACTCGCAAACACCTGCTAATCTCTGCAAAAGAGAATTCAAAGCAGGTATAAAACATAACGCGAGTACCTGAAGAGACCTCGCGAACACCTGCTAATCTCTGTAAAAGAGAATTCAAAGCAGGTATAAAACATAACGCGAGTACCTGAAGAGAACTCACGAACACCTGCTAATCTCTGCAAAAGAGAGCTCAAAGCAGGTATACAATATAACGCGAGTACCTGAAGAGACCTCGCGACCACCTGCTAACCTCTGCAAAAGAGAATTCAAAGCAGGATAAAACATAACGCGAGTACCTGAAGAGAACTCGCGAACACCTGCTAATCTCTGCAAAAGAGAATTCAAAGCAAGTATGAAATATAACATAACGCGAGTACCTGAAGAGAACTCGCGAACACCTGCTAATCTTTGCAAAAGAGAATTCAAAGTAAGTATGAAATATAGCATAACGCGAGTACCTGAAGAGAACTCGCGAACACCTGCTAATCTCTGCAAAAAGAGAACTCAAAGCAGGTATGAAATATAACGTAACGCGAGTACCTGAAGAGAACTCGCGAACACCTGTTAATCTCTGCAAAAGAGAACTCAAAGCAGGTATAAAATATAACATAACGCGAGTACCTGAAGAGAACTCGCGGACACCTGCTAATCTCGGCAAAAGAGAACATAAATCAGGCATAAAACATAACGCGAGTACCTGAAGAGACCTCGTGAATACCTACTAATCTCTGCAAATGAGAACTCAAAGCAGGTATAAAACATAACGCGAGTACCTGAAGAGACCTCGCGAACACCTGCTAATCTCTGCAAAAGAGAACTCAAAGCAGGTATAAAACATGACGCGAGTACCTGAAGAGAACTCGCGAACACCTGCTAATCTCTGCAAAAGAGAATTCAAAGCAGGTATAAAACATAACGCGAGTACCTGAAGAGACCTCGCGAACATCTGCTAATCTCTGCAAAAGAGAATTCAAAGCAAGTATAAAACATAACGCGAGTACCTGAAGAGAACTCGCGAACACCTGCTAATCTCTGCAAAAGAGAATTCAAAGCAAGTATGAAATATAACATAACGCGAGTACCTGAAGAGAACTCGCGAACACCTGCTAATCTCTGCAAAAAGAAAACTCAAAGCAGGTATGAAATATAACATAACGCGAGTACCTGAAGAGAACTCGCAAACACCTGCTAATCTCTGCAAAAGAGAACTCAAAGCAGGTATGAAATATAACATAACGCGAGTACCTGAAGAGAACTCGCGGACACCTGCTACTCTCTGCAAAAGAGAACTCAAAGCAGGTATACAATACAACGCGAGTACCTGAAGAGACCTCGCGAACACCTGTTAATCTCTGCAAAAGAGAACTCAAAGCAGGTATAAAATATAACGCGAGTACCTGAAGAGACCTCGCGAACACCTGCTAATCTCTGCAAAAGAGAACTCAAAGCAGGTATAAAATATTACGCGAGTACCTGAAGAGACCTCGCGAACACCTGCTAATCTCTGCAAAAGAGAACTCAAAGCAGGTATACAATATCACACGAGTACCTGAAGAGACCCCGCGAACACCTGCTAATCGCTGCAAAAGAGAACTCAAAGCAGGTATACAATATAACGCGAGTACCTGAAGAGACCTCGCGAACACCTGCTAATCTCTGCAAAAGTGAACTCAAAGCAGGTATAAAATATAACGTGAGTACCTGAAGAGACCTCGCGAACACCTGCTAATCTCTGCAAAAGAGAACTCAAAGCAGGTATAAAATATAACGCGAGTACCTGAAGAGACCTCGCGAACACCTGCTAATCTCTGCTAAAGTGAACTCAAAGCAGGTATAAAACATAACGCGAGTACCTGAAGAGACCTCGCGAACACCTGCTAATCTCTGCAAAAGAGAACTCAAAGCAGGTATAAAATATAACGCGAGTACCTGAAGAGACCTCGCGAACACCTGCTAATCTCTGCAAAAGAGAACTCAAAGCAGGTATAAAATATAATGCGAGTACCTGAAGAGACCTCGCGAACACCTGCTAATCTCTGCAAAAGAGAACTCAAAGCAGGTATAAAATATAACGCGAGTACCTGAAGAGACGTCGCGAACACCTGCTAATCTCTGCAAAAGAGAACTCAAAGCAGGTATACAATATAACGCGAGTACCTGAAGAGACCCCGCGAACACCTGCTAATCTCTGCAAAAGAGAACTCAAAGCAGGTATACAATATAACGCGAGTACCTGAAGAGACCTCGCGAACACCTGCTAATCTCTGCAAAAGAGAACTCAAAGCACGTATACAATATAACGCGAGTACCTAAAGAGACCTCGCGAACACCTGCTAATCTCTGCAAAAGAGAACTCAAAGCAGGTATACAATATAACGCGAGTACCTGAAGAGACCTCGCGAACACCTGCTAATCTCTGCAAAAGAGAACTCAAAGCAGGTATAAAATATAACGCGAGTACCTGAAGAGACCTCGCGAACACCTGCTAATCTCTGCAAAAGAGAACTCAAAGCAGGTATAAAATATAACGCGAGTACCGGAAGAGACCTCGCGAACACCTGCTAATCTCTGCAAAAGAGAACTGAAAGCAGGTATAAAACATAACGCGAGTACCTGAAGAGACCTCGCGAACACCTGCTAATCTCTGCAAAAGAGAACTCAAAGCAGGTATAAAAGATAACGCGAGTACCTGAAGAGACCTCGCGAACACCTTATAATCTCTGCAAAAGAGAACTCAAAGCAGGTATAAAACATAACGCGAGTACCTGAAGAGACCTCACGAACACCTGCTAATCTCTGCAAAAGAGAACTCAAAGCAGGTATACAATATAACGTGAGTACCTGAAGAGACCTCGCGATCACCTGCTAATCTCTGCAAAAGAGAACTCAAAGCAGGTATAAAATAATCTATAACGCGAGTACCTGAAGAGAACTCGCGAATACCTGCTAATCTCTGCAAAAAGAGAACATAAAGCAGGTATAAAACAATCTATAACGCGAGTACCTGAAGAGAACTCGCAAACACCTGCTAATCTCTGCAAAAGAGAACTCAAAGCAGGTATAAAATAATCTATAACGCGAGTACCTGAAGAGAACTCGTGAATACCTGCTAATCTCTGCAAAAAGAGAACATAAAGCAGGTATAAAACAATCTATAACGCGAGTACCTGAAGAGAACTCGCAAACACCTGCTAATCTCTGCAAAAGAGAACTCAAAGCAGGTAAAAAATAATCTATAACGCGAGTACCTGAAGAGAACTCGCGAATACCTACTAATCTCTGCAAAAAGTGAACATAAAGCATGTATAAAACAATCTATAATGCGAGTACCTTTAGAGAACTCGCGAATACCTGCTAATCTCTGCAAAAAGAGAACATAAAGCAGGTATAAAACAATCTATAATGCGAGTACCTTTAGAGAACTCGCGAATACCTGCTAATCTCTGCAAAAAGAGAACATAAAGCAGGTATAAAATAATCTATAACGCGAGTACCTGAAGAGAACTCGCGAATACCTACTAATCTCTGCAAAAAGTTAACATAAAGCAGGTATAAAACAATCTATAATGCGAGTACCTTTAGAGAACTCGCGAATACCTGCTAATCTCTGCAAAAAGAGAACATAAAGCAGGTATAAAACAATCTATAATGCGAGTACCTTTAGAGAACTCGCGAATACCTGCTAATCTCTGCAAAAAGAGAACATAAAGCAGGTATAAATGAATTCATAACTGTTAGTCTTTGCTATTTTGCTTACTTGTGGATATTCATATGCGATCTTCTGTTTTTAGCATTATTCCTTATAAAACTTCAAATCCTTTCTGAAAATCCTCCAGGGAAAAGATATCTCCAAAAGAATAATTGTCCAGTCATCATGAAATGTTGCCCTGACGGTTTATCATTTCAATTCAAAAGTAGATCCTGATTGGCTCAGTGAAGATGAATCGCGGGCTGAAACTGCCAGAGATTATATCTTCATAAGCTCTGATTATCCAGAGGATTAATAAGTCCATTTCCCGACTATTAGAGTGAAAGCCTTGACTCGATTATCTCGAGTCGGTAATACTGCCTTGTTGCTTCCTGTAATAGCCCGCTTCCCAGCTTTGAAGCCAGATATATTTTACCCACTTGGCTAGCATATTATGCAGCCATTTTTCATAACCCGTAGTACTCTTTCAAACCGACTGGCTTGATAGATGAAATCGCCTGGTCTAAAAGTTTTTCAACTTTTAAATGACCAAGTGGGCCAATATTTGTACCTGTTAGATACTGCTTTCTCCAAATGATCAAGGATCATAAGAGAGATAATTTTCCTGTAAGGAAAAAGGAATGGCTACAGACTCAGATGACCAAGTGGTCATAAGAGCTGTAGAAATAAAGAAAAAGGAAGTACAGACCCAGATGACCAAGTGGGCAGGTGGGCCTAGGCGGCGAACATTGCTTTCCTCAAGTGGTCATAAGGGCTGTAAACGACTCAACTACTCTCTTGCCTAGGGCTACAAGCCGAGTTGATCAATTGGGCAGGTGGGCCTAGGCGGCGAACATTGCTTTCCTCAGAGAGATCAACTCAGTTGTGGGTCCCGCTTAGGCATCGCTTGAGAGTACCTAGGAGTATTCGATGGTCACAGACTAAGATGATACGTTGGGCAGGTGTGGTTATGCCGCGGAGGCTATACCGACATTGCTTTCCTCAAAAAGATCATCAAAGCTGTAACTATATCCCTCTCGGGGCATGATAGAGCCAACATTCACCTAGACCTCCCTTGATGCAGGGGTGTGTCGGATATCAGCCAGGATCCAAGGTTCTGAAGACCACCGCACGGGAATTGGCAAGCTACCACTACACGTGTGCGAAAACTCCCCGCTACACATGATCTTCATGGTTTTACGCTAATGACTACAATCCGAGGGGGTTCGAGCAGAACTTGGCGATGTCTCCGTGGTTCAGTGAGTTTGATAATAAGTAAAAAGGAATAAGCAAGTCACAAGGAAGAGTGTCAGTATTGTATCCACTTCATTTGATATCAAAATGCAAACAAATGAGAGCATTATCATTAATGATAGAACCGTTTTGAAGACCACCGCACTAGTCTTATAGTTGCTTCATCTTGAACTGAGGTTCTTAGTGAAGTAGCCGCCTCAAACGCTTGTAGATGAAAAACTGGATCACTTATCCCAGAATAGATTGGTAGCCTTGGTTCAACTCGGAAGTGCCTCTCAACAAATTTTGTTTAATAATGGGAAGGATCTTGGTTTGGTATTATCCTGCAAGAAAAGTTAGCCAATCAACTTGATATGGAGAATTACTCATACACACCTTATAGAACTCATGGCGAGGAATAGAGAGCTTTTCTGCTTCAAATCGCGCCCAATGTTCTATATGATTGCCGAAAAGCTTGTCATTGGTAGTTGTTGCAGCATGAAGTTGAGAATCCACTTGTTCTTTGAGTGGAATGTTCTCTGCTAATAGGTGATGGATGTCGTTGTTTTGCACACGCATTTCTGGGTGATCGGAGGGATGCCCGAGGCCCTTGGACAGATGATCCATGAAAACAGAAATTGCCGAAAGAGAAAAACTGAAACAACTTTCAAACGGAGCCGAATTTTTGAAATCTGAGGGCTGAAAAGTGGCTGAACTGGGAACCCTGTTCAATTTTTGGCTAGTTCGGCTCGATCCAGTCGCGTCGGTCAATTTTTGGCTAGTTCGGCTCGATCCAGTCGCGTCGGGCTTTGAATTTCTGAATTCCGACACCCGGATCAAAAGTTACGGCCGTTTTAAGATTGGGTGTATTTTAGAGCAAATCTCGCATCTTCATCGCAACTGTTGTTCATCAACCACTCGCTATCTGAAGGCCGCGTGTTTCTGTTGAATCCAAAATGGCACCTCCACGATCTACTCGAGGAAATAGGGAGAAAAGGAGGCCGCGAGTAGCTGGTTACTTGAGTCGCGAGTGAAGAGGGGAGAAGAAGAAAGGGCCGCTAGCTTGCGGCGAGGCCAGACTTCGCCCGCCGCGGCAAATGCCACTCCTGCGACGGGCTTTCCCTTTATTTAATAATCTGTATTACAGCTCATGGTGTTTAGTACATGGAAAATAGAATGAATACAAGAGAGTTGCGGGTAAGGAATGAGTAAGCCGCGCGGGCTGTTTGCCGAGGTCGCCCGGACAGGTCGCATAGGTCGCCCGGACAGGTTGCCCGGACAGGTCGCCCGGACAGGTCGCCCGGACAGGTCGCCGGGACAGGTCGCCCGGACAGGTCGCTGAGGTCGCCGGGACAGGTTGCCCGAACAGGTCGCCCGGACAGGTCGCCCGGACAGGTCGCCCGGACAGGTCGCCCGGACAGGTCGCCCGGACAGGTCGCAGCATGGTGCGGTCTGACTGTTTCTAGGCGCCGGTTTCGCCCCCAACTTGCCTGTCCTTTCTTCATGGTCGAGGGTCCTATTTATAGGCTCTGGGTCGTGGTCGTCACCTCCGGTGAGCCGGTGACTGGAGTTCTACCCGCGCGGACTGAAGGAGGAGGCCGCCTACCCGCGCTGACTGAAGGAGGAGGCCGCCTACCCGCGCAGACTGAACGAGGAGGCCGCCTACCCGCGCGGACTGAAGGAGGAGGCCGCCTACCCGCGCGGACTGAAGGAGGAGGCCGCCTACCCGCGCGGACTGAAGGAGGAGGCCGCCTACCCGTGCGGACTCAAGAAGGAGGCCGCCTATCCACGCGGACTGAAGGAGGAGGCCGCCTACCCGCGCGGACTGAAGGAGGAGCCCGCCTACCCGCGCGGACTGAAGGAGGAGGCCGCCTACCCGCGCGGACTGAAGGAGGAGGCCGCCTACCCGCGCGGACTGAAGGAGGAGGCCGCCTACCCGCGCGGACTGAAGGAGGAGGCCGCCTACCCGCGCGGACTGAAGGAGGAGGCCGCCTACCCGCGCGGACTGAAGGAGGAGTCCGCCTACCCGCGCGGACTAAAGGAGGAGGCCGCCTACCCTCGCGGACTGAAGGAGGAGGCCTCCTACCCGCGCGGACTGAAGGAGGAGGCCGCCTACCCGCGTGGACTGAAGGAGGAGGCCGCCTACCCGCACGGACTAAAGGAGGAGGCCGCCTATCCGCGCGCACTGAAGGAGGAGGCCACCTACCCGCGCGGACTGAAGGAGGAGGCCGCCTACCCGTGCGGTCTGAAGGGAGAGACCGCCCCACCTGGGCGACTTGAAGGGAGAAGCCGCCCCACCTGGGCGGTTTGAATGGAGAGGCCGCCCCACTTGGGCGGTTTTGAATGGAGAGGCCGCCCCACTTGGGCGGTTTGAAGGATGAGGATGACCCTTCTTACTACTTCGGGTGTAAAAAGTGCCTTCGCGTGAGGTCTAATCCTTCCCGGGCGTATAATCTGCAAAAATGTAGCAAAAGAGGCCTCCCAGGGTAGGATCGCCGATTTCTGGGTCAACACTAACCACTAAGGAAGACCATAACCATGGAAATTGCACTTGAGTGGGACCCAATTGCATGAAATTGATCAAAGTCAAATATTGGTCAACATTAACCAAACTAAGTCAATTAGGGTTCAATTGACTCCAGATGTTCAAATTAACCTTACCACCGCATCTAAAATTCTTTCATTATGAAATTTAAGTATCATTTGGAGCAAAATCTCGCATTACCAGTAGAACCCACTGTATATCGACCTCTAAACGAGCTTGAATGGGTTAAAATTGTTCTCCATTGGATTTAGGGCTCCTATCTCATTCTGAAAAGGTGTCCTTTGGAGCCAAATTTCGCATTACCGCTGCAACCGGCAATATATCGACAACTAAATGAACTGGACTGGGTAAAACTTGTGCTCCAATGAATGTAGTGCTCTGGGCTCATTCTGTACCATCCCCAATCCTTCTAGACCCCTAGTTGGTATTAGGGCATGGGTGATGTGCAGAGTGGCCACTAAGGCCCTTGGACCAAGTGGAGTGTGCTAAGTGCACACCAAGGGCACAAAGATCAACATAGTCCAATGTCACTCACTTAGGCCAATTGATCCTCAATTCACCAAATTAACCTCCCCCATACCACCCTAACCACTAAGGAAGACCATAACCATGGAAATTGCACTTGGGTGAGACCCAACTGCATGCAATTGATCAAAGTCAAATATTGGTCAACATTAACCAAACTAAGTCAATTAGGGTTCAATTGACTCCAGATGTTCAAATTAACCTTACCACCACATTCTAAACACTTTAAGGAACTCATTGGACCTGAAACCCCTATCACTTGGTCAACCAATTGACCAATTTGACCAAGGTCAACTCTAGCTTAATTTAGGTCAAAATCACACCTTAGGACTAATTTAGCCCAAATGGGGCCCCACCATGGACCAACCAATGTTGGGTGATGTTAAGGGACCCAAGGCCCCCCAAGTGGGGTCAACCCACTCACCTTGTTGACCAAAGTCAACCATGGTCAACCTAGCCCTTTAAGGTGAATTCTAAGCCTAATTTGAATGGAACCCAACCCCCATCATCTAATCAATCACTTATGGACTTAGGTCTTGCCCATCATCAGCCTTGGACTGAACCCAAACATTAGGTTTGATTAACCCAAGGGAGAGGGGGACCAAAAGTGATTAAAAAGGGCAAAAGCAAAAAGAGAAAAGCAAAAGCAAACCCCCCCTCTAACACTCCACCTCCAATCAGTTTGGGGCACCCCACCCTTGATTACTAAGTGCAGGTGGTGGCAGCAAGGAGCTTAACCGAGGAGGCTTGATTTCAAAACCAGCTATAGAGGCCTCCCCACCTCATTCCAGCCACACCATCAGCTTCAGAAGGGAGAGAGCAGTCAGGAATGACACCTGGAGCAAGGCTAGAGCTGGAGGATCGAGATCCGGAGCAGTCTCACCGGAGCAAAGCTTAACCATGGTGAACCGCCGCCGGAGCCGCCGCCACACCCCAATCACAGTTCGTTTCTCCTCCCCTCCCCCCATGCTAACTTCCTATCACAAAACGAAGAAGGATCGGGCTCAATTGAGCCCGAATCCATTCCTTAAATCCATGGTTTTCGGCTCGAAACGGGAAGGTTGGGATCGCCGGAAACCGCCTCCTCCGGCCACCAGTCGCCGGCTGACGGTAGCTCCGACCACCACGAAGGTGTCAGTGGTGTTGGCCGGCGGTGGTGGTGGCTGGATCGCCGGCAATCTCCCTCACAAAGTCGCTCAGCGCGGTTGAATCTCAACCGTTGGCTGGAGGAGGAAGATGAGCCGCTGCCGCCAGATCTGCTTTAAGATCCGTGCAAAGCCTAATTTCTTTATACAAATTAATTCAATCTATTAGAATTTCTGCCTCTATTATTCAGTCCACTTCAAAAATTAATTAGGGCCTCTTAATGACTGAATTAGAAAAAGTGCCCAACATGAAAGTTGTAGGCCCACAACTCCCTGGGGAGCTGTTTTACTAGGACTGGTCCTACATTAGGTCAGCCCACTAAAATAATTACCTAGCCTAAACCCCTCAAGCTTTGAAGCTGATATTTTAACCATGGGTTGGTATACCCTAGGGGCACCCTCTGCCCAAAGATCAGCCCTTGATGGCCACTTTTACCTATAGTTTTTGTGGTAGTTAAGATATTTAAATAAAGTTGATTTTTGGAGCCACTAGGGTGGTGTGCCCTAAAACCCTAAGGGTAAACCCTTAAGGTTGCAATTTAGGGTTTGTGAAGGACATAGGACCAAATGTCCTTGCCTTAGCTCAGAACTTTGTAGTCATGTTTTTAAGAGAATAAAATGGCTTAGTCAATTTATTAGGAATATTTTGAGTCATTTATGTATTTTCCCTTATTAAATGAAATTGCCACTATTTCCTCAAATAAATAAAATGCATGGTCAGATGTCCTTGTATGGTTATGATATTTTATCAGTGGCTGAATTGGGATGAAAATAGGCTATGGTAATTTTAGTAGAATTTGTTGAAGTGTTATTTCTTGTGGAGGAATTTTTAAGTGCTTACTAGCTTAGAGGAATTTAATTATGAAAAATGTAAATCATTGGGCAAAATTATAAAACATGGTTATCTATCATATTTTGTTTATATATACCCATGATAATTATTTAGAAGCCAGCAGGTTTGTATTTCACGTACAACATGTGGAAATTGGTATTTACTACACTTGGATGTTAAATCATTTTAATTAGTCAAATCATATGGTAATGATAAAAATATATGGAAGAGGACTCTAGACCCCCATTTGGACACTTGGTAATTTTTGTAGAATTTTCAGATGTGAAATATTATTTTTTCCTAATTATAGTGGCATTTTGGTAATTATACAACTATGATGATTTAGTAGGCCACATGGCAACCTAGGGCCATGAAACTTAGTAAACCACCTTGATATGGAATATTACCTTACTGATAATTTTCATGTAGCATGTAGAAGTATTTTGAGGATAGATCATGTGTAATTTGACCTAAGACCTTAACTACTTTAAATAATAATAAATACCAAATTAATATGGAAGATTATGGAAATTGGAACATAACTTATTGAGGTCAGTGAGAGCCTAGTATAATTATACCAGACCCTGGTGATTAGTTTTTAGAAGGATCTCCTTTTGAGGTTTGAGGTTAGTTCAACTTAGTGGTCTGCGATTAGTAAAAACAGAATTTTGAATTTTAGACGATTCAGACCCCTAAGAAGTGTTTAGAAGTTATATCCATTCAGTATTTGAGTGATAACTCACAATGATTCTAGGAGGGTCAAACCTAGGGTTAGCTGTGAGGTTATGCTAGGGATAGTGTATGAGTTGTGGAGGTACGTCCAACCCAATTGGGTGGACGGGTGTTGAGCTAAGTCACTTTACGTATATGAAATAATGAGGGTGAACTAAATGTTAATCACCAATTAAAGTAATTGTCTTAAGAAGGAGGATGGTGAGGTTGAGCCCATTGAATCCATAGTACCGTTGTGGGCCCCTTTACGGGGTAAACCGCGGGAAGTCCAAGATTCACCCTAAATATAATACTAACTAAATTGTAGGCAAGTGTAGCCTAATTAGGTCAGCAAACTAGTATGGATCTCCTTCGAGGAGGAGATGGGTTGGATCAGCTTGTGTGTTAGTCCCTGAGCCGGAGGCTCAGGTGGACTTAATAACACCTGTTTCTTATGCAATTAGTGGCGAGTCTTCGGTACTAGGCTAGTCGTGTCACCGACGGTAGTACGTTGGCTCAGGTGAGGGTGAGGTTTAGAGGGCCGGTAAGTTTGAGTACCGCGGTCTGGAGGACAATCCCTAATAACCCACCCCGACCTTAAAGTCTGGTGGATTCCAGCAAGAGTACGCAGGAGCTCCGTTGTTGTGTTCTTAACATTGAGGCGTACGTGAGGTCTAGGCTTGGTAGTGAGCATACCCACCTAGGATGTGGAGTGCACGATCCACTGCCACCGTGAGCCACGACGGTCGGTACCTGAAAGGTTGGCTTCCTTTCTAACAAATTAGGAACTATAAAGGTCTGTGCGCATAGAGTCGTGTGGGTGAGTCACATTGCATAAACACATTAAGGCATCATAAGCATAGCATAGCATAACATACACATTAGCATACCCCCATCATATAAATTAGTATGGGCTCTTTTATATGATGGGTTACCTGGACATCTTAACTTATATGTCGTATGGGCGTTCATATAAGTTAAGGTATGAATCTGTGATGGTAGATTAGTTTTACTTACTGCACCGCATTTTTATTACAGGTTTACTTCATGCTCTACTTTACTGTCATTTATTTGCACGATACTGCTAGCTAGTTTTACTGCTTTTCCTATACTTGCTAGATTAGTGCCAGGTCACCTCTTTCCTTATTTACCCCTTGTTGTCCTCCGCTTCTTCCTCCCGCTCGGTTCCTAGGAGTCGTGGAGGGAGGCGAGGACAAAACGACTTAGTCTTTATGACTAACGGTCGGTTGTGACCGCAGGAGTCCGAGGAGATGGAGTTGTCCCGCGCGCAGCTGGACGAGATGGCAGGACCTGGGCAGCGGATGCAGCGTACTACCACGACGCCACAGGTTGATGATTAGATAGTTAGATTTTAGTATTTGGGAGTTTTGTAGTTTCCGCATGTTGTAGAGAGAGAGAGTACTCATTTTGGATATGAATCGGGCTTAGGCCCCTTTGCTTGTACTATCTCCTTTTGGACATTTCTATTTCATTATATATCTATATGATGTTGTGACATGTGGACATGCCTTTAATTCTGTACTTACTTTTGACATATATTTACTTATGATCGTATAGCCGGCAGAGTCGGTACTGAGTGGGGTTAGCCAACCCGAGTGTTGGTGACACCGCAAGGCAGCGATTCTGGGCGAAGATCCACCTCAACCGTGCGATGCGGGAGAGGTTCGAGTTTTCATGTACCTGAACGGGTTTTAAGAAAAGAGATCTTACAAATGGTATCACTAAACGAACGATCATAAGAGAACAGTCCACAACATACTAGGTCACCCCGCTCGAGTGTAGTTTGCGGACAAACTATGCAGCGGAAGCTATGGTGTGCCCATGTATGAAATCACATAAAACAGTCCACTAAGCAACAAGTTAGGTCAAATTATGACTTACTTAGACAATTTAGTGACGCATCCTAGTCTAAAGAGCGACCTTTGGTCTAGATTTGGCTGAAGGTTAAGGATACCCAACGTAACTAAGGGAAGAAGTTAGTATAAGTCTAGACGTTGAGACTTTAACGCTAAAGATTACGCTTTACTACCAAGTGGTAGGACCATCTCGAGGAGATCGGGTGTCTGTAGGCTTCTTTTAGAGTAATAGAAGACCCATAAGCATAAGTCCCTTACCATAACTTGATACTTCTCATTACAGTACGTTGAGGCAACCCGAGTGTTGGTGACACCACAAGGCAGCGATTCTGGGTGAAGGTCCACCTCAACCGTGTGATGCGAGGGAGGTTCGAGTTTTCATGTACCCGAACGGGTTTTGAGAAAAGAGATCTTAAACATTCCGAAAAGGTGTTGTGGGGTAAAATTAGACAACCAGATCAAAAGTTATTGCTGTTTAAAGTTTAAGTGTCATTTGGAGCTAAATCTCTCACTTTCGCTACAAACCGCATCTAAAATTCTTTCATTTTGAAATTTATGTGTCATTTGGAGCAAAATCTAGCATTACCAGTAGAACCCACTATATATCGACCTCTAAACGAGTTTGAATGGGTTAAAATTGTTCTCCATTGGATTTAGGGCTCCTATCTCATTCTGAAAAGGTGTCCTTTGGAGCTAAATTATGCATTACCGCTGCAACCGGCTATATATCGACAACTAAATGAACTGGAATTGGTAAAACTTGTGCTCCAATGAATGTAGTGCTCCGAGCTCATTCCGAAAAGGTGTTGTGGGGTAAAGTCAGACAACCAGATCAAAAGTTATTGTTGTTTAAAGTTTGAGTGTCATTTGGAGCTAAATATCTCACTTTCGCTACAAACCGCATCTAAAATTCTTTCATTTTGAAATTTATGTGTCATTTGGAGCAAAATCTCGCATTACCAGTAGAACCCACTGTATATCGACCTCTAAAAGAGCTTGAATGGGTTAAAATTTTTCTCCATTGGATTTAGGGCTCCTATCTCATTATGAAAAGGTATTGTGGGTGAAAATCTGACAACCGGAACAAAAGTTATGGATGTTTGAAGTTTAGGTCTCCTTTCGAGCTAAATACCTTATTACCAACCTGGCTGTATATTGACCACTAAACAAACTAGAATGGGTAAAAATTGTTCTCCATTGGATGTAGGGCTCCGAGATCATTACAAAAAGGTGTTGTACGCAGAAATTGGACAACCAGATCAAAAGTTATGGCTGTTACAGTTTATTTGTCATGAGGAGCAGCAACCGACTGTATATTGACTTCTAAAATGAGCAAGAATGGATTACAATTGTGCTCCATTGGTTGTATGCCTCCGAGCATATTCCGTAAAGGTGTTGTGGGCAACAATCAAACATTCAAATCAAAAGTTATGGCTGTTAGAAGATTTAGGTGTAATTTGGAGCTAAATTTCGCATTACCGGTGCAACTGGCTATATATCGACAACTAAATGAACTGAAATGGGTAAAACTTGTCCTCCAATGAATGTAGTTCTGCGAGCTCATTCCGAAAAGGTGTTGTGTGGAAAAATCAGACAATCGGATCAAAAGTTATTGCTGTTCAAAGTTTAAGTGTCATTTGGAGCTAAATCTCTTACTTTCACTACAAACCGCATCTAAAATTCTTCCATTTTGAAATTTATGTGTCATTTGGACCTAAATCTTACATTACTAGTAGAACCCACTGTATATCGACCTCTAAACGAGCTTGAATGGGTTAAAATTGTTCTCCATTGGATTTAAGGCTCCTATCTCATTCTGAAAAGGTGTCCTTTGGAGCTAAATTTCGCATTACCGCTGCAACCGGCTATATATCGACAACTAAATGAAATGGAATGGGTAAATCTTGTGCTCCAATGAACGTAGTGCTCCGAGCTTATTCCGAAAATGTGTTGTGGTGTAAAATCAGACAACCAGATCAAAAGTTATTGCTGTTTAAAGTTTGAGAGTAATTTGGAGCTAAATCTCTCACTTTCTCTACAAACCGCATCTAAAATTCTTACATTTTGAAATTTATGTGTCATTTGGAGCAAAATCTTGCATTACCAATAGAACACACTGTATATCGACCTCTAAACGAGCTTGAATGTGTTAAAATTGTTCTCCATTGGATTTAGGGCTCCTATCTCATTCTGAAAAGGTGTCGTTTGGAGCTAAATTTCGCATTACCGCTGCAACCGACTAAATATCGACAACTAAATTAACTGGAATGGGTAAAACTTGTGCTCCAATGATTGTAGTGCTCCGAGCTCATTCTGAAAAGGTGTTGTGGGTAAAATCAGACAACTGGATCAAAAGTTATTGTTGTTCAAACTTTAAGTGTCATTTGTAGCAAAATCTCTCACTTTCGCTACAAACCGCATCTAAAATTCTTTCATTTTGAAATATATGTGTTATTTGAACCTAAATCTTACATTACTAGTAGAACCCACTGTATATCGACCTCTAAACGATCTTGAATGGGTTAAAATTGTTCTCCATTGGATTTACGGCTCCTATCTCATTCTGAAAAGGTGTCCTTTGGAGCTAAATTTCGCATTACCGCTGCAACCGGAAATATATCGACAACTAAATGAACTGGATTGGGTAAAACATGTGCTCCAATGAATTCAGTGCTCCGAGCTTATTCCGAAAAGGTGTTGTGGGGTAAAATCAGACAACCGAATCAATAGTTAGTGCTGTTTAAAGTTTAAGTGTCATTTGGAGCTAAATCTCTCACTTTCGCTATAAACCCCATCTAAAATTCTTTCATTTTAAAATTTGTGTCATGTGTAGCAAAATTTCGCATTACCAGTAGAACCCACAATATATCGACCTCTAAACGAGTTTGAATGGGTTAAAATTGTTCTCCATTGGATTTAGGGCTCCTATCTCATTATGAAAAGGTGTCCTTTGGAGCTAAATTTCGCATTACCACTGCAACCGGCTATATATCAACAACTAAATGAACAGGAATGGGTAAATCTTGGGCTCCAATGAACAAAGTGCTCCGAGTTTATTCCGAAATGGTGTTGTGGGGGTAAAATCAGACAACCAGACCAAAAGTGATTGCTGTTTAAAGTTTGAGTGTCATTTGGAGCTAAATCTCTCACTTTTGCTACAAACTGCATCTAAAATTCTTTCATTTTGAAATTTATGTGTCATTTGGAGCAAAATCTAGCATTACCAGTCGAACCCACTGTATATCGACCTCTAAACGAGCTTGAATGTGTTAAAATTGTTCTCCATTGGATTTAGGGCTCCGATCTCATTCTGAGAAGGCGTCCTTTGGAGCTAAAGTTCGCATTACCGCTGCAACCGGCTATATATCGACAACAAAATGAACTGGAATGGGTAAAACTTGTGCTCCAATGAACATAGTGCTCCGAGCTTATTCCGAAATGGTGTTGTGGGGTAAAGTCAGACAACCAGATCAAAAGTTATTGTTGTTTAAAGTTTGAGTGTCATTTGGAGCTAAATCTCTCACTTTCGCTACAAACCGCATCTAAAATTCTTTCATTTTGAAATTTATGTGTCATTTGGAGCAAAATCTCGCATTACCAGTAGAACCCAATGTATATCGACCTCTAAATGAGCTTGAATGGGTTAAAATTGTTCTCCATTGGATTTAGGGCTCCTATCTCATTATGAAAAGGTATTGTGGGTGAAAATCTGGCAACCGGATCAAAAGTTATGGATGTTTGAAGTTTAGGTCTCCTTTTGAGCTAAATACCTTATTACCAACCCGGCTGTATATTGACCACTAAACAAACTAGAATGGGTAAAAATTGTTCTCCATTGGATGTAGGGCTCCGAACTCATTCCAAAAAGGTGTTGTACGCAAAAATCAAACAACCAGATCAAAAGTTATGGCTGTTATAGTTTATGTGTCAAGAGGAGCAAAATCACTCATTACCATTGCAACCGACTGTATATTGACTTCTAAAATGAGCTGGAATGGTTTAAAATTGTGCTCCATTGGATGTATGCCTCCGAGCATATTCAGTAAAGGTGTTGTGGGCAACAATCAAACATACAAATCAAAAGTTATGGCTGTTAGATGATTTAGGTGTAATTTGGAGCTAAATTTCGCATTACCGCTGCAACTGGCTATATATCGACAACTAAAAGAACTGGAATGGGTAAAACTTGTGCTCCAATGAATATAGTGCTCCGAGCTCATTTCGAAAAGGTGTTGTGGGTTAAATCAGACAACCGGATCAAAAGTTATTGCTGTTCAAAGTTTAAGTGTCATTTGGAGCTAAATCACTCACTTTCATTACAAACCGCATCTAAAATTCTTCTATTTTGAAATTTATGTGTCATTTGGACCTAAATCTTACATTACTAGTAGAACCCACTGTATATCGACCTCTAAACGAGCTTGAATGGGTTAAAATTGTTCTCCATTGGATTTAAGGCTCCTATCTCATTCTGAAAAGGTGTCCTTTGGAGCTAAATTTCGCATTACCGCTGCAACCGGCTATATATCGACAACTAAATGAACTGGAATGGGTAAATCTTGTGCTCTAATGAACGTAGTGCTCCGAGCTTATTCTGAAAAGGTGTTGTGGTGAAAAATCAGACAACCAGATCAAAAGTTATTGCTGTTTAAAATTTGAGAGTCATTTGGAGCTAAATCTCTCACTTTGTCCACAAACCGCATCTAAAATTCTTTCATTTTGAAATTTATGTGTCATTTGTAGCAAAATCTCGCATTACCTGTAGAACCCACTGTAAATCGACCTTCTAACGAGCTTGAATGAGTTAAAATTGTTCTCCATTAGATTTAGGGCTCCTATCTCATTCTGAAAAAGGGTCCTTTGGAGCTAAATTTCGCATTACCGCTGCAACCGGCATTATATCGACAACTAAATGAACTGGACTGGCTAAAACTTGTGCTCCAATGAATGTAGTGCTTCGGGCTCATTCCGAAAGGTGTTGTGGGGGTAAAATTAGATAACCGGAACAAAAGTTATTGCTGTTTAAAGTTTAAGTGTCATTTAGAGCTAAATCTCTAACTTTCGCAACAAACCGCATCTAAAATTCTTTCATTTTGAAATTTATGTGTCATTTGGAGCAAAATATCGCATTACCAGTAGAACCCATTGTATATCGACCTCTAAACGAGCTTGAATGGGTTAAAATTGTTCTCCATTGGATTTATGGCTCCTATCTCATTCTGAAAAGGTGTCCTTTGGAGCTAAATTTCGTATTACCGCTGCAACCGGCTATATATCGACAACTAAATGAACTGGAATTGGTAAAACTTGTGCTCCAATGAATGTAGTGCTCTAAGCTCATTCCGAAAATGTGTTGTGGGGTAAAGTCAGACAACTAGATCAAAAGTTATTGCTGTTTAAAGTTTGAGTGTCATTTGGAGCTAAATCTCTCACTTTCGCTACAAACCGCATCTAAAATTCTTTCATTTTGAAATTTATGTGTCATTTAGAGCAAAATCTCGCATTACCAGTAGAACCCACTGTATATTGACCTCTAAATGAGCTTGAATGGGTTAAAATTGTTCTCCATTGGATGTAGGGCTCCTATCTCATTATGAAAAGGTATTGTGGGTGAAAATCTGACAACCGGATCAAAAGATACGGATGTTTGATGTTTAGGTCTCCTTTCGAGCTAAATACCTTATTACCAACCCGACTGTATATTGACCACTAAATAAACTAGAATGGGTAAAAATTGTTCTCCATTGGATGTAGGGCTCCGAGCTCATTCCAAAAAGGTGTTGTACGCAAAAATCGGACAACCAGATCAAAAGTTATGGCTGTTACAGTTTATGTGTCAAGAGGAGCAAAATCCCTCATTACCATTGCAAACGACTGTGTATTGACTTCTAAAAATGAGCTGGAATGGTTTAAAATTGTGCTCCATTGGATGTATGCCTCCGAGCATATTCCGTAAAGGTGTTGTGGGCAACAATCAAATATACAAATCAAAAGTTATTGCTGTTAGAAGTGTAGGTGTAATTTGAAGCAAAATTTCGCATTACTGCTGCAACTGGCTATATATCGACAACTAAATGAACTGGAATGGGTAAAACTTGCACTCCAATGAATGTAGTGCTCCGAGCTCATTCCGAAAAGGTGTTGTGGGGTAAAATCAGACAACCGGATCAAAACTTATTGCTGTTCAAAGTTTAAGTGTAATTTGGAGCTAAATCTCTTACTTTCGCTACAAACCGCATATAAAATTCGTTCATTTTGAAATTTATGTGTCATTTGGACCTAAATCTTACATTACTAGTAGACCCACTGTATATCGACCTCTAAACGAGCTTGAATGGGTTAAAATTGTTCTCCATTGGATTTAAGGCTCCTATCTCATTATGAAAAGGTGTCCTTTTGGTGCTAAATTTTGCATTACCGCTCCAACCGGCTATATATCGACAACTAAATCAACTGGAATGGGTAAATCTTGTGCTCCAATGAACGTAGTGCTCCGAGCTTAATCTGAAAAGGTGTTGTGGTATAAAATCAGACAACCAGATCAAAAGTTTTTGCTGTTTAAAATTCATTTGGAGCTAAATCTCTCACTTTCTCTACAAACCGCTTCTAAAATTCTTTCATTTTGAAATTAATGTGTCATTTGGAGCAAAATCTCGCATTACCAGTAGAACCCACTGTATATCGACCTCTAAACGAGCTTGAATGGGTTAAAATTGTTCTCCATTGGATTTAAGGCTCCTATCTCATTCTGAAAAGGTGTCCTTTGGAGCTAAATTTCGCATTACCGCTGCAACCGGCAATTTATCGACAACTAAATGAACTGGACTGGGTAAAACTTGTGCTCCAATGAATGTAGTGCTCCGGGCTCATTCCGAAAGGTGGTGTGGGGTAAAATTAGACAACCGGATCAAAAGTTATTGCTGTTTAAAGTTTAAGTGTCATTTGGAGCTAAATGTCTCACTTTCGCTAAAAACCGCATCTAAAATTCTTTCATTTTGAAATTTATGTGTCATTTGGAGCAAAATCTCGCATTACCAGTAGAACCCACTGTATATCGACCTCTAAATGAGCTTGAGTGGGTTAAAATTGTTCTCCATTGGATTTAGGGCTCCTATCTCATTCTGAAAAGGTGTCCTTTGGAGCTAAATTTCGCATTACCGCTGCAACCGGCTATATATCGATAACTAAATGAACTGGAATTGGTAAAACTTGTGCTCCAATGAATGTAGTGCTCTGAGCTCATTCCGAAAAGGTGTTGTGGGGTAAAGTCAGACAACCAGATCAAAAGTTATTGCTGTTTAAAGTTTGAGTGTCATTCGGAGCTAAATCTCTCACTTTCGCTACAAACCGCATCTAAAATTCTTTCATTTTGAAATTTGTGTCATTTGGAGCGAAATCTCGCATTACCAGTAGAACCCACTGTATATCGACCTCTAAATGAGCTTGAATGGGTTAAAATTGTTCTCCATTGGATGTAGGGCTCCTATCTCATTATGAAAAGGTATTGTGGGTGAAAATTTGACAACCCGATCAAAAGATACGGATGTTTGATGTTTGATGTTACCACTAAACAAACTAGAATGGGTAAAAACTGTTCTTCATTGGATGTAGGGCTCCGAGCTCATTCCAAAACGGTGTTGTACGCAAAAATCGGACAACCAGATCAAAAGTTATGGCTGTTACAGTTTATGTGTCAAGAGGAACAAAATTCCTCATTACCATTGCAACCGACTGTATATTGACTTCTAAAATGAGCTGGAATGGTTTGAAAATGTGCTCCATTGGATGTATGCCTCCGAGCATATTCCGTAAAGGTGTTGTGGGCAACAATCAAACATACAAATTAGAAGTTATGGCTGTTAGAAGTTTAGGTGTAATTTGGTGCTAAATTTTGCATTACCACTGCAACTGGCTATATATCGACAACTAAATGAACTAGAATGGGTAAAACTTGTGCTCCAATGAATGTAGTGCTCCGAGATCATTCCGAGAAGGTGTTGTGGGGTAAAATCAGATAATCGGATCGAATGTTATTGTTGTTCAAAGTTTAGGTGTCATTTGGAGCTAAATCTCTCACTTTCGTTATAAACCGTATCTAAAATTCTTTCATTTTGAAATTTGAGTCATTTGGACCTAAATCTTACATTACTAGTAGAACCCACTGTATATTGACCTCTAAAGAAGCTTGAATGGGTTAAAATTGTTCTCCATTGGATTTAGGGCTCCTATCTCATTCTGAAAAGGTGTCCTTTGGAGCTAAATTTCGCATTACCGCTGCAACCGGCTATATATCGACAACTAAATGAACTGGAATTGGTAAATCTTGTGCTCCAATGAACGTAGTGCTCCGAGCTTATTCCAAAAAGGTGTTGTGGGGTAAAATCAGACAACCAGATAAAAAGTTATTGCTGTTTAAAGTTTGAGTGTCATTTGGAGCTAAATCTCTCACTTTCGCAACAAACCGCATCTAAAATTCCTTCATTTTGAAATTTATGTTTCATTTGGAGCAAAATCTCGCATTACCAGTAGAACCCACTGCATATCGACCTCTAAACGAGCTTGAATGGGTTTAAATTATTCTCCATTGGATTTAGGGCTCCTATCTCATTCTTAAAAGGTGTCCTTTGTAGCTAAATTTCGCATTACCACTGCAACCGACTATATATCGACAAATAAATTAACTAGAATGTGTAAAACTTGTGCTCCAATGAATGTAGTGCTCCGAGCTCATTCCGAAAAGGTGTTGTGGTGTAAAATCAGACAACAGGATCAAAAGTTATTGTTGTTCAAAGTTTAAGTGTCATTTGTAGCAAAATCTCTCACTTTCGCTACAAACCGATTCTAAAATTCTTTCATTTTGAAATATATGTGTCATTTGGACCTAAATCTTACATTACTAGTAGAACCCACTGTATATCAACCTCTAAACGAGCTTGAATAGGTTAAAATTGTTCTCCATTGGATTTACGACTCCTATCTCATTCTGAAAAGGTGTCCTTTGGAACTAAATTTCGCATTACCGCTGCAACTAGCAATATATCGACAACTAAATGACCTAGACTGAGTAAAACTTGTGCTCCAATGAATGTAGTGCTCCGAGCTCATTCCGAAAAGGTGTTGTGGGGTAAAATCAGACAACCGGATCAATAGTTATTGCTGTTTAAAGTTTAAGTGTCATTTGGATCTAAATCTCTAACTTTCACTACAAACCCCTTCTAAAATTCTTTCATTTTAAAATTTATGTGTCATTTGGAGCAAAATCTCGCATTACCAGTAGAACCCACTGTATATCGGCCGCTAAACGAGCTTGAATGGGTTAAAATTGTTCTCCATTTGATTTAGGGCTCCTATCTCATTATGAAAATGTGTCATTTGGAGCTAAATTTAGCATTACAGCTGCAACCGGTTATATATCGCAACTAAATGAACTGGAATGGGTAAATCTTGTGCTCCAATGAACAAAGTGCTCTGAGCTTATTCCGAAATGGTGTTGTGGGGGTAAAGTCAGAGAACCAGATCAAAAGATATTGCTGTTTAAAGTTTGAGTGTCATTTGGAGCTAAATCGCTCACCTTCGCTACAAACTGCATCTAAAATTCTTTTATTTTGAAATTTATGTGTCATTTGGAGCAAAATCTCGCATTACCAGTAGAACCCACTGTATATCGACCTCTAAATGAGCTTGAATGGGTTAAAATTGTTCTCCATTGGATTTAGGGCTCCTATCTCATTATGAAAAGGTATTGCGGGTGAAAATCTGACAATCGGATCAAAAGTTATGGATGTTCGAAGTTTAGGTCACCTTTCGAGCTAAATACCTTATTACCAACCCGGCTGTATATTGACCACTAAATAAACTAGAATGGGTAAAAATTGTTCTCCATTGGATGTAGGGCTCCGAGCTCATTCTAAAAAGGTGTTGTACGCAAAAATCGGACAACCAAATCAAAAGTTATGGCTATTACAGTTTATGTGTCAAGAGGAGCAAAATCCCTCATTACCATTGCAACCGACTGTATATTGACTTCTAAAATAAGTTGGAATGGTTTAAAATTGTGCTCCATTGGATGTATGCCTCCGAGCATATTCCGTAAAGGTGTTGTGGGCAACAATCAAACATACAAATCCAAAGTTATGGCTGTTAGAAGATTTAGGTGTAATTTGGAGCTAAATTTCGCATTACCGCTGCAACTGGCTATTTATCAACAACAAAATGAACTGGAATGGGTAAAACTTGTGCTCCAATGAATGTAGTGCTCCGAGCTCATTCCGAAAAGGTGTTGTGGGGTAAAATCAGACAAACAGATCAAAAGTTATTGTTGTTCAATGTTTAAGTGTCATTTGGAGCTAAATCTCTCACTTTCACTACAAACCGCATCTAAAATTCTTCCATTTTGAAATTTATGTGTCATTTGGGCCTAAATCTTACATTACTAGTAGAACCCACTGTATATCGACCTCTAAACGAGCTTGAATGGGTTAAAATTGTTCTCCATTGGATTTAAGGCTCCTATCTCATTCTGAAAAGGTGTCCTTTGGAGCTAAATTTCGCATTACCGCTGCAACCGGCTATATATCGACAACTAAATGAACTGGAATGGGTAAATCTTGTGCTCCAATGAACATTGTGCTCTGAGCTTATTCCGAAAAGGTGTTGTGGTGTAAAATCAGACAACCAGATCAAAAGTTATTGTTGTTTAAAGTTTGAGAGTCATTTGAAGCTAAATCTCTCACTTTCTCTACAAACCGCATCTAAAATTCTTTCATTTTGAAATTTATGTGTCATTTGGAGCAAAATCTTACATTACCAATAGAACCCACTGTACCTCTAAACGAGCTTGGATGTGTTAAAATTGTTCTCCATTGGATTTAGGGCTCCTATCTCATTCAAAAAAGGTGTCTTTTGGAGCTAAATTTCGCATTAACGCTGCAACCGGCTATATATCGACAACTAAATGAACTGGAATGGGTAAATCTTGTGCTCCAATGAACAAAGTGCTCTGAGATAATTCCGAAATGGTGTTGTGGGATAAAATCAGACAACCAGATCAAAAGTTATTGCTGTTTAAAGTTTGAGTATCATTTGGAGCTAAATCTCTCACTTTCGCTACAAACCGCATCTAAAATTTTTTCATTTTGAAATTTATGTGCCATTTGGAGCAAAATCTCGCATTACCAGTAGAACCCACTGTATATCGACCTCTAAATGAGCTTGAATGGGTTAAAATTGTTCTCTATTAGATTTAGGGCTCCTATCCCATTCTAAAAAGGTGTCCTTTGGAGCTAAATTTCGCATTATAGCTACAACCGGCTATATATCGACAACTAAATGAACTGGAATGGGTAAAACTTGTGCTCCAATGAACATAGTGCTCCGAGCTTATTCTGAAATGGTGTTGTGGGGGTAAAGTCAGACAACCACATCAAAAGTTAATGTTGTTTAAAGTTTGAGTGTCATTTGGAGCTAAATCTCTCACTTTCGCTACAAACCGCATCTAAAATTCTTTCATTTTGAAATTTATGTATCATTTGGAGCAAAATCTCGCATTACCAGTAGAACCCATTGTATATCGACCTCTAAATGAGATTGAATGGGTTAAAATTGTTCTCCATTGGATTTAGGGCTCCTATCTCATTATGAAAAGGTATTGTGGGTGAAAATCTGACAACCGGATCAAAAGATATGGATGTTTGAAGTTTAGGTCTCCTTTCGAGCTAAATACCTAATTACCAACCCGGCTGTATATTGACCACTAAACAAACTAGAATGGGTAAAAATTGTTTTCCATTGGATGTAGGGCTCCGAGCTCATTCCAAAAAGGTGTTGTACGCAAAAATCGGACAACTAGATCAAAAGTTATGGCTGTTACAGTTTATGTGTCAAGAGGACCAAAATCCCTCATTACCATTGCAACCGACTTCTAAAATGAACTGGTTGACTTCTAAAATGAGCTGGAATGGTTTAAAATTGTGCTCCATTGGATGTATGCCTCTGAGCATATTCTGTAAGGGTGTTGTGGGCAACAATCAAACATACGAATCAAAAGTTATGGCTGTTAGAAGATTTAGGTGTAATTTGGAGCTAAATTTCGCATTACCGCTGCAACTGGCTATATATCGACAACTAAATGAACTGGAATGAGTAAAACTTGTGCTCCAATGAATGTAGTGCTCCGAGCTCATTCCGAAAAGGTGTTGTGAGGTAAAATCAGACAACCGGATCAAAGGTTATTGTTGTTCAATGTTTAAGTGTCTTTTGAAGCTAAATCTCTCACTTTCACTACAAACCGCATCTAAAATTCTTCCATTTTGAAATTTATGTGTTATTTGGACCAAAATCTTACATGACAAGTAGAACCCACTATATATCGACCTCTAAACGGGCTTGAATGTGTTGATGCCGAAATTGTCCCCATGCCCTCGAGAAGGAAAGAGAGGGGGTAGTGGTCGAGTAGCTGGTTACTTGAGTCGCAAATGAAGAGCTAAACGAGAGAAAAGAAGAGGGGGCCGCTAGCTTGCGGCGAGGCCAGACTTCGCCCGCCGCGGCAAATGCCACTCCTGCGGCGGGCTTTCCCTTTATTTAATAATCTGTATTACAGCTTGTTGTGTTTAGTACATGAAAATACAATGAATACAAGAGAGTTGCGCGTAAGAAAAGAAAGCCGTTCGGGCTGTTTGCTGAGGTCGCCCGGACAGGTCGCCCGGGCTGTTTGCTGAGGCCGCCCGGCCTGGTCGCCTGGGCTGTTTGCTGAGGTCGCCCGGATAGGTCGCCCGGGCTGTTTGCTGAGGCCGCCCGGCCTGGTCGCCCGGGCTGTTTGCTGAGGCTGCCCGGCCTGGTCGCCCGGGCTGTTTGCTGAGGCCGCCCGGCCTGTTATCGAGACCGCCCGGACTGGCAGTTAGGAGGTCGTCGGTCAGACCGCCAGTAGGTGCGGTCTGGCTATTTCTAGCCGCCAGTTTTGTCCCCCAACTTGCCTGTCCTCTGTTCATGGCCGAGGGTCCTATTTATAGGCTCTGGGTCGATGTCGTCACCTCCGGTGAGCCAGTGACCGGATCCCTACCCGCGCGGTCTGAACAATGGAGACCGCCTACCCGCGCGGTCTGAAGGACGAGACCGCCTACCCTCGCGGTCTAAAGGAGGAGGCCGCCCCTGCTGGGTCTGAAGGGGGAGGCCGCCTACCCGCGCGGTCTGAAGGACGAGACCGCCTACCCGCGCGGTCTAAAGGAGGAGGCCGCCCCTGCTGGGTCTGAAGGGGGAGGCCGCCTACCCGCGCGGTCTGAAGGACGAGACCGCTTACCCGCGCGGTCTAAAGGAGGAGGCCGCCCCTGCTGGGTCTAAAGGGGGAGACCGCCTACCCGCGCGGTCTGAAGGACGAGACCGCCTACCCGCGCGGTCTAAAGGAGGAGGCCGCCCCTGCTGGGTCTGAAGGGGGAGGCCGCCTACCCGCGCTGTCTGAAGGACGAGACCGCCTACCCGCGCGGTCTAAAGGAGGAGGCTGCCCCGGCTGGGCAACCTGAGGAAGGAGACCGCCCCTGCTGGGCGGGCAGGAGATCCCTAGCCGCATGACCTGTAGGAGAAACGCAGAAAAAATCTCCTCGAAAAGGATCGCCGATTTCTGGGTAAACAGAATGGGTTAAAATTGTTCTCCATTAGATTTAAGGCTCCTATCTCATTATGAAAAGGTGTCCTTTGGAGCTAAATTTCGCATTACCGCTGCAACCGGCTATATATCGACAACTAAATGAACTGGAATGGGTAAATCTTGTGCTCCAATGAACGTAGTGCTCCGAGCTTATTCCGAAAAGGTGTTGTGGTGTAAAATCAGACAACCAGATCATAAGTTATTGCTGTTTAAAGTTTGAGTGTCATTTGGAGCTAAATCTCTCACTTTCGCTACAAACCGCATCTAAAATTCTTTCATTTTGAAATTTATGTGTCATTTGGAGAAAAATCTCGCATTACCAGTAGAACCCACTGTATATCGACCTCTAAACGAGCTTGAATGGGTTAAAATTGTTCTTCATTGGATTTAGGGCTCCTATCTCATTCTGAAAAGGTGTCCTTTGGAGCTAAATTTCGCATTACCGCTGCAACCGGCTATATATCGACAACTAAATGTACTGGAATGGGTAAATCTTGTGCTCCAATGAACCTAATGCTCCGAGCTTATTCCGAAATTGTGTTGTGGGGTAAAGTCAGGCAACCAGATCAAAATTTATTGCTGTTTAAAGTTTAGTGTCATTTGGAGCTAAATCTCTCACTTTCGCTACAAACCGCATCTAAAATTTTTTCATTTTGAAATTTGTGTCATTTGGAGCAAAATCTCGCATTACAAGTAGAACCCACTGTATATCGACCTCTAAATGAGCTTGAATGGGTTAAAATTGTTCTCCATTGGATTTAGGGCTTCTATCTCATTCTGAAAATGTTTCCTTTGGAGCTAAATTTTGCATTACCGCTGCAACCGGCAATATATAGACAACTAAATAAACTGGACTGCGTAGAACTTGTGCTCCAATGAATGTAGTGCTCCGAGCTCATTCCGAAAAAGTGTTGTGGGGTAAAATCAGACAACCGGATCAATAGGTATTGCTGTTTAAAGTTTGTCATTTGGAGCTAAATCTCTCACTTTCGCTACAAACCCCATCTAAAATTCTTCCATTTTAAAATTTATGTGTTATTTGGAGCAAAATCTCGCATTACCAGTAGAACCCACTGTATATCGACCTCTAAACGAGCTTGAATGAGTTAAAATTGTTCTCCATTGGATTTAAGGCTCCTATCTCATTCTGAAAATGTTTCCTTTGGAGCTAAATTTCGCATTACCGATGCAACCAGCAATATATCGACAACTAAATGAACTGGACTGGGTAGAACTTGTGCTCCAATGAATGTAGTGCTTCGAGCTCATTCCGAAAAGGTGTTGTGGGGTAAAATCAGACAACTGGGTCAATAGTTATTGCTGTTTAAAGTTTAAGTGTCATTTGGAGCTAAATCTCTCACTTTCGCTACAAACCCCATCTAAAATTCTTTCATTTTAAAATTTATGTGTCATTTGATCAAAATCTCGCATTACCAGTAGAACCCACTGTATATCGACCTCTAAATGAGCTTGAATGGGTTAAAATTGTTTTCCATTAGATTTAGGGCTCCTATCTCATTCTGAAAAGGTGTCCATTGGAGCTAAATTTCGCATTACCGCTGTAACCGGCTATATATCGATAACTAAATGAACTGGAATGTGTAAACCTTGTGCTCGAATGAATGTAGTGCTCCGAGCTCATTCCGAAAAGGTGATGTGGGGTAAAATCAGACAACCGGATCAAAAGTTATTGCTGTTCAAAGTTTAAGTGTCTTTTGGAGCTAAATCTCTCACTTTCGCTAAAAAACCGCATCTAAAATTCTTTTATATTGAAATTTATGTGTCATTTGGACCTAAATCTTACATTACTAGTAGAACCCACTCTATATCGACCTCTAAATGAGCTTGAATGAGTTAAAATTGTTCTCCATTGGATTTAAGGCTCCTATCTCATTCTGAAAAGGTGTCCTTTGGTGCTAAATTTCGCATTACTGATGCAACTGGCTATTTATCGACTACTAAATGAAATGGAATGGGTAAAACTTGTGCTCCAATGAATGTAGTGCTCCGAGCTCATTCCGAAAAGCTGTTGTGGGGTAAAATCAGACAACCGGATCGAAAGTTATTGCTGTTCAAAGTTTCAGTGTCATTTGGAGATAAATATCTCACTTTCGCTACAAACCGCATCTAAAATTCTTTCATTTTGAAATTTATGTGTCATTTGGACCTAAATTTTACATTACTAGGAGAACCCACTGTATATTGACCTCTAAATGAGCTTGAATGGGTTAAAATTGTTCTCCATTAGATTTAGGGCTCCTATCTCATTCTGAAAAGGTGTCCTTTGGAGCTAACTTTCGCATTATCGACAACTAAATGAACTGGAATGGGTAAAAGTTGTGCTCCAATGAATGTAGAGCTCCGAGCTCATTCCGAAAAGGTGTTGTGGGGTAAAATCAGACAACCGGATCAAAAGTTATTGCTGTTCAAAGTTTAAGTGTCATTTGGAGCTAAATCTCTCACTTTCGCTACAAACCGCATCTAAAATTCTTTCATTTTGAAATTTATGTGTCATTTGGACCTAAATCTTACACTACTAGTAGAACCCACTGTATATCGACCTCTAAACGAGCTTGAATGGGTTAAAAATTGTTCTCCAATGGATTTAAGGCTCCTATCTCATTCTGAAAAGGTGTCATTTGGAGCTAAATTTCGCATAACCACTACAACCGAGTATATATCGACAACTAAATGAACTGGAATGGGTAAATCTTGTGCTCCAATGAACGTAGTGCTCCGAGCTTATTAGGAAAAGGTGTTGTGGTGGTAAAATCAGACAACTAGATCAAAAGTTATTGTTGTTTAAAGTTTGAGTGTCATTTGTAGCTAAATCTCACACTTTCGCTACAAACCCCATCTAAAATTCTTTCATTTTGAAATGTGTCATTTGGGGCAAAATCTCGCATTACAAGTAGAACCCACTGTATTTCGACCTCTAAACGAGCTTGAATCGGTTAAAATTGTTCTCCATTGGATTTAGGGCGCCTATCTCATTTTGAAAAGTTGTCCTTTGGAGCTAAATTTCGCATTACCGCTGCAACCGGCTATATATCGACAACTAAATGAACTGGAATGGGTAAATCTTGTGCTCCAATGAACGTAGTGCTCCGAGCTTATTCTGAAAAGGTGTTGTGGTGTAAAATCAGACAACCAGATCAAAAGTTATTGCTGTTTAAAGTTTGAGTGTCATTTGGAGCTAAGTCTCTCACATTCGCTACAAACCACATCTAAAATTCTTTCATTTTGAAATTTATGTGTTATTTGGGGCAAAATCTCGCATTACCAGTAGAACCCACTGCATATCGACCTCTAAATGAGCTTGAATGAGTTAAAATTGTTCTCCATTGGATTTAGGGCTCCTATCTCATTCTGAAAATGTTTCCTTTGGAGCTAAATTTCGCATTACCGATGCAACCAGCAATATATCGACAACTAAATGAACTGGACTGGGTAGAACTTGTGCTCCAATGAATGTAGTGCTTCGAGCTCATTCCGAAAAGGTGTTGTGGGGTAAAATCAGACAACTGGGTCAATAGTTATTGCTGTTTAAAGTTTAAGTGTCATTTGGAGCGAAATCTCTCACTTTCGCTACAAACCTCATCTAAAATTCTTTCATTTTAAAATTTATGTGTCATTTGGAGCAAAAGCTCGCATTGCCAGTAGAACCCACTGTATATCGACCTCTAAATGAGCTTGAATGGGTTAAAATTGTTCTCCATTGGATTTAGGGCTCCTATCTCATTCTGAAAAGGTGTCCATTGGAGCTAAATTTCGCATTACCGTTGTAAGCGGCTATATATCGACAACTAAATGAACTGGAATGTGTAAAACTTGTGCTCGAATGAATGTAGTGCTCCGAGCTCATTCTGAAAAGGTGTTGTGGGGTAAAATCGGACAACCGGATCAAAAGTTATTGCTGTTCAAAGTTTATGTGTCATTTGGAGCTAAATCTCTCACTTTCGCTACAAACCGCATCTAAAATTCTTTCATTTTTAAATTTAAGTGTCATTTCGACCTAAATCTTACATTACTAGTAGAACCCACTGTATATCGACCTCTAAATGAGCTTGAATGGGTTTAAATTGTTCTCCATTGGATTTAAGGCTCCTATCTCATTCTGAAAAGGTGTCCTTTGGAGCTAAATTTTGCATTACCGATGCAACCAGCTATATATCGACAACTAAATGAACTGGAATGGGTAAAACTTGTGCTCCAACGAATGTAGTGCTTCGAGCTCATTCCGAAAAGGTGTTGTGGGGTAAAATCAGACAATCGGATCGAAAGTTATTGCTGTTCAAAGTTTAAGTGTCATTTGGAGATAAATCTCTCACTTTCGCTACAAACCGCATCTAAAATTCTTTCATTTTAAAATTTATGTGTCATTTGGACCTACATTTGACATACTAGGAGAACCCACTGCATATCGACCTCTAAATGAGCTTGAATGGGTTAAAATTGTTCTCCATTGGATTTAAGGCTCCTATCTCATTCTGAAAAGGTGTCCTTTGGAGCTAAATTTCGCATTACCGCTGTAACCGGCTATATATCGACAAATAAACGAACTGGAATGGGTAAATCATGTGCTCCAATGAACGTAGTGCTCCGAGCTTATTCCGAAAAGGTGTTGTGGGGTAAAATCAGACAACCAGATCAAAAGTTATTGCTGTTTAAAGTTTGAGTGTCATTTGGAGCTAATCACTCACTTTCGCTACAAACAGCATCTAAAATTCTTTCATTTTGAAATTTATGTGTCATTTGGAGCAAAATCTCGCATTACCAGTAGAACCCACTGTATATCGACCTCTAAACGAGCTTGAATGGGTTAAAATTGTTTTCCATTAGATTTTGGGCTCCTATCTCATTCTGAAAAGGTGTCCTTTGGAGCTAACTTTCGCATTACTGCAACCGGCTATATATCGACAACTAAATGAACTGGAATGGGTAAAACTTGTGCTCCAATGAATGTAGGGTTCCGAGCTCATTCTGAAAAGGTGTTGTGGGGTAAAATCAGATAACCGGATCAAAAGTTATTGCTGTTTAATGTTTGAGTGTCATTTGGAGATAAATTTCTCACTTTCGCTACAAACCGCATCTAAAGTTCTTACATTTTGAAATTTATGTGTCATTTGGGGCAAAATCTCGCATTACAAGTAGAACCCACTGTATATCGACCTATAAACGAGCTTGAATGGGTTAAAATTGTTCTCCATTGGATTTAGGGCTCCTATCTCATTTTGAAAAGGTGTCCTTTGGAGCTAAATTTCGCATTACCGCTGCAACCGGCAATATATCGATAACTAAATGAACTGGACTGGGTAAAACTTGTGCTCCAATGATCGTAGTGCTCCGAGCTTATTCCGAAAAGGTGTTGTGGGGTAAAATCAGACAACCAGATCAAAAGTTATTTCTGTTTAAAGTTTGAGTGTCATTTGGAGCTAAATCTCTCACAATCGCTACAAACCGCATCTAAAATTCTTTCATTTTGAAATTTATGTGTCATTTGGAGCAAAATCTTGCATTACCAGTAGAACCCACTATATATCGACCTCTAAATGAGCTTGATTGTGTTGAGTCCGAGAATGCACCTCCGAGGGAAACCGGAGGCTGCGGGTTGCCGGCTTCTCTCTTTGACTGCTCCAGGGCTTCCCACAGAGAGTCCTCGCTATGATCGGAGCGGTCTCCAAGGGCGAACTGACGGTCTGACATTATGGCGAAAAGGGATTTCACCGACACTCCGCGATCTGAAGGTCGCGTGTTTCTGTTGAGTCCGAGAATGCACCTTCGAGGGAAACCGGAGGCTGCGGGTTGCCGGTTACTTTTTAGATGGAAAGATGAGACCGCTAGCAGCGGTCAAGGCCAGACTTCGCCCGCCGCGGCGAATGCCACTCCTGCGACGGGCTTTCCTTTGATTACAGAAAAGTGATTACAGCGGGTTGTGAGTGCAGAAAAGAGAAGCCGGGGCCGTCAGACAGTCCGCAAGACGGGAAACTCGAGTCTGCAGCTCAAACAAGCGAGCTCCTAGATTTGAGTGTGCGTGCCTTGGGAACAGTGCCGCCCCCTATTTATAGGCTTGGGGGCCTGCCCGAGCGGGCAGGGATAGAATAACCGCCTGCCCGGGTACAGGAGAAACGGGCAGGCGGTGACGGGATACACAAGGAAGGAAAGGAAATAAGCCGCGCGGCTTGGCGGCCTGCCCTTCCGATTTATCTGACCAGAAGTTGGAGATGATGTAGCCAAGGTGACGATTCTACCCGCTCGGTCTCTGTCTCGAGATCGCGACCTGTTCTTTGGCTTTGGACCTTGCCTTCGTGGCATAAACCGCGCGACCTCCGACTTGAGACCGCGCGACCTCCGACTTGAGATCACCTCTGGTTCTTGGAGGCGGCCTGAATTATTACAGACCGCTCGACCTGTGTTAGCTGATGCCGATGGAGCTTGCTTAGCCCGAGCCGGGCGACTTGGATCTGCAAACCGCTCGGTCTACGAGTAATTCTCTTGAAAGCGGTCTCCCGGGTAAACATAATCCCCGCATATTTTTAAATTTCCGTGAAGATTTCGAAAATATCAGTGCTAGCCGGAGACCGCGCCGTCTTCACCCCGTTGGTTATAAATGTTCCAGAAGCTTCGATTCTGGCATAACCTTATTGTTACCACGAGTCACTACTCGCCTATTGCGGTTAGGGCTTTCGGACTGAATAGCCCGAAAAAGATGGTGAACCTGATGGCCGAGCTGGAAGCTTTCGAGAAGTCCGAGAAGAACCGCGAGAGAGACCGCGCGAAAGAGAAGAAGAAGAAAAAGGTGAAGCGGCCTGATAAGACCGTAACCATTGCTTCTGCGAGCAAACCGACCGACCTACCTGCAGATTTGACAATCGTCTTGTCATCTAAACAGGAGAAGGATAAGCCGACCGAACTGCTTCCTGAACAAACAGTCGCCCCGTTTACTGAAAACAAGGCGAGCTGTCTGAACCCGCCCCCAGCTGATCCCCTAACCTTCTTTGATAAAGGAAACAGCCCGCCTTCTCTGCCGGGTAAGATGGACTTGGAGGCTGCTTCCCAGAAAGGCGATGGGGATGAGTCCTTTAAGATGGAGATCACCCCGTCCGGGGATTTTCATTTAAAAATTAGAGATAGAGGAGAGACAATCGACTCCCCCAGGCCGAGCGAACAGCAAACCCCAGTAGTCAACATCGAGGATAGTCCGGAGAAAGCAACCGGTCAAAAGTCGAATAAGCGGAAGAAGGAAGAGTCCGCGGCGGACAGGCTCCTCAAGAAAATGAAGAGGCTGAAGGCCAAGAACAGGGCAGCATCCGGGAAACCAAGAGCGGACAGCTTGCAAGGCAAGTCGCGCGAGAACGAGGTCTCAGAGGGCTTGATTACCCCCTCCCCCCAGCCGAGCGACCAGGTTCCAGTCGATGCCCATAGCATTTCCGTGAGTGACCTCCTCAAAGATTTCGATTCCTTTCAGAAGCAAGATGACCAGCTGAGAATTTCTTCCGAACTGCAGGCTGCCAACCCGCCTGGAGAAAAAGGGGCCGCCCTGTCTGAGGATGCGACCATCCTAAAGGAGGCCACCCTTCCTGAGGTCGCGACTGAAAAAATCATACCGGCGCCTGAAGACACCGTGACGGCCGGGCTTCGGCTTATACAAGCGAAGGCGGAGAAAGTGAGGGATCAGCTGAACAAGCCGCCGCCACCGCCCAATCTTTTCTTGCAAGGTAAAGGGGTCACGGATTATGGCCCCGTTCGCTTTTTCATGCCGCGGCCTCGAAACAAGTCGCGCGCTGCTTTGTTGAACCCGTCGCCCAGCTTCTTTCCCTCCGCTGCTCAATTTTCTGCCGCTAAGCGGAGGCAGAGCGAGAGATCGTGGAGAGAGCAACGCCGGAAATTTGATACCGAACTGGCAAGGCGACCCATCCACCCGAATTCAATTCAAACCGCCGCGGCTTGTAAGCGAGGAAAATTCGATGAGAGCGGTTTCCTTTTGAATACTCTTTGACTATTTTCTCTTATTGCAGATGTCCGTGGTTCGATTCCGAAGCCGGGCGAACTGGTTTCCTATCTTCCTCCTCTTGATCCGCCCCTGCTGTGTCCTTCTTTGCCGGATACCCGGATGGAGGACGAGATGTCCCGGCTTCAAAAGAACCTAGAAACCCTCGCCAAGCAGTTGAGGGCTGTGGAGGAGAGAGAGAAGACCGCCCAGGATGAAAAGGCTGCCCTTCGGGCCGAATTAGAAGCCGAAAGGAAGGAGAACCGTGCAGCGCTGGAGGTCGAGCGGAGAGAGCGCCGAGAGAAAGAAAAGGCGCAGCAAGACCAGGTGGCTGCGCTGACCGCTCGAATTGACCGGGGAAAGAAAGAAGTCCGCAAGCTCGAGGAGGACTGCGCATATTACAGGGACAGATACCTTCATTTGGCGAAGGAAGCCGGCGGAAGTCGGCGCCCTGCCAACATGATTGATGAAGGCCGACGTGGGTCAGGCCGCCCGGATGCAGGGACGAGTTCGTCTCTCCCTGTAGCCGGGACAATCCGCCCAGTTGAGAGTGTTTATGAGCTCGCAGCAGCCTTGCCTTCTCGCGTGATCCCCGCGTCGCGAGTAGAGAGAGATGCCGCGCGGATTCATAGCATGATCAACCGCCTGAATCATAACATGAACCAAATGCAGGGAACTGTCCTCCAGATCGGCGATCACGTCGCACGGCTTCATAGGGAGGACGAGCCGAGTGAAAACCGCCCGTAATGAGTGGCTTGTAATATGATATTTTTTCAATTCGGTCCTTTGGACAATTTGCTCAACTCTGATTATGTAATATTCGGTCTGTCTTTCAGGCCGTGCAGCCTAAGTATTCGAACTTATTATTTTGTCTGCCTTGTTGTGTTGATTAATGTTTGCGGGTTTCTTTACATAAACCGATCTGCCTATTCTTTATTTTTTGTGGTGATGTGCCCGTACGGATTGACCGGTCTAGCCGTGATTTGACCTTTACTAAATGCAGATCAGCTGTTCTTATAAGTAGCGCTCTTCCGGAAATCCTTTTACCGAAATCTCAAGATGGGAGTAAAGCACCAGCCGAAGCGACCTGCCAAGACTTCTGCTACCCGCTCTGAAGCCGCTTTGGCGTTTCATTCAGCGGACCTCGAAGAATGCCGTTTGACAAAAGCCGAGCTGGATGAATTCGTTGAGAAGCACATGAAGGACAGTCCGCTACTCGCGCGGCTTCCGCTCCGGGATGAGCGGATGAATTCGTCCGGCCCGAACCAGATTGCGATCCCAATCGACCATTTCGATTGCGGATTTAAATTCCCAATTTCGATTGAGCTCGCCATGGTCTTTGACCATTACGGAGTTGTTCCCGGCCAGATTTCTCCCAACTCGATGGCCGGGATATGTAGCTTTATTTCTTACTTGCGGTCTGAGAGAGTCCGCTTCTCTATGGATCTCTTCAGGAATATATTTTCGGTGCGGGCCATCCCGGATTCTGAATCGAATGTCTTCAAAGGCCATCTCTATTTCGGCTGCCGCGGGTTGAAGATGGTCAACCTTGCGAACAAGGTCACAGCCTGGTCAGAGAGATACCTGATCTTCGAAGGCCGACTCGGTCTGTTGAACCCAAATCCGCAAGTGCGGCCGGAGGAGGCCTTTCAACCGGTCGCAATAAATGAAGTGGAGAAGGGAATTTGCAAGCTTCTCAAGGATGAGCGGCTTAACATAAGCTACTACATCCCTCTACTTGCTGAGCTTGAGAACGTTCGGCCTGAAGATAGTAAGCCTCCCTTTGCTTCCGACTTCAATGTTAACTGCTCGGTCTCTCGTGCTGATCCTTCTCCTTTTATAGCCCAAGCCGCCGTTCCTGCTAACAAACCGATCAGTCCGGTCGGTTTGGTCTTGACTCAGACGGAGAAGAGGAAGAGGCAAGCCAGGAACAAGCCGCTGCCGTCTGACGAGGAAGACTCGGGCTCCTCGGGCGACTTTGCTGCCCTTCGCTCCTTTAGGAAGGTGAAGGATCTGAAAGGTCGCCCGGTTTTAACCTGGCACCCGGATAGCGATAGTGTCCAGATCTCCACTGTGCTTCCCCACTGGGCGAACGAGAAGTCGGGTCGTCATGCTGAGGCAGCAAGCATCGGTATGTTCGGTCGACGGAACTTCAGGAGGCTGAGGAAAATCTCCGAGGAAGAGCTCGCCAGGGAGGCCGCGCGGGTTGGTGCTGAGAGTTTCATCACCAACGCCTTTATGGGAATGACCCTAAAGAGGTTGATTAAAGAAAACGCCCTTCAAGAAAAAGAGATCGCCGAATTGAAGAAAGAAAATGCGCGGTTAAAGGAAACCGAGTCGGTAAGTCGTCACCTGGCCAGTATCAAAACCGAAGTTCTCAAACCGCACGGTCTTACCTTACTCATTTCTTTTGTAGGCTAAGTATGATGAGACCGATCCGGTTTATCAGCAGGAACTCTTCCCTCATGTCGCCGAGGGAATTGATAATGCTTTTAACCGCCTGCGGGAGCTCAAAGGGTTAGCGCCCGGCTTTGAGCATTTTACCTTCTCGGATGCCTATCCGATTTTGCAAAAGAAATTAGAAAAGATCAGGCGGAAGGCCAAGGGAAAGAATAAAGTCGAGGGATCCAGTTCGGAAGGGAGTGCTGATGAAGACGACGAGGTCGAAGAACCCGGAGCAGTTAAAAGTGGCGAGAGTGGCTCGGAGTCCGAATCCAGCGATTCTGAAGAAGATGCTGGTCGCAAATCGGGCGAATTGAGCAGCTCGTCCTCGTCGGGTAGCGAGGGTTATTCCCCTGATGTTTCAATTGATGGCAGCGAGTACTCAAATACTCCTGCGTCTAAGAAACTCAAGTCGAATAATCAATAGTTGTATTTTACTTTTTATTTTGAGAAGCCGTCGGCTTGATGTTGTTAGCCGGACGGCTTGAAACATAATGTAAACAATGTTTTGATGAAATGAAAAGTTTTTACCTGTCTATCCGTCTACTTTCTGCGACTTACTTGTATTTGTTTGCGATCTCTTTCTGTGTTAAATTTAACCAAGCCGTGTGACTTAATGTTAACTCACTTTGTTAGGATAAGATTCCGGTAGAGTATCTAGAAAACCACTCGTATGGCTTGCTTCTTTCAATCCGAATTGAATATATCCGGTCTATTCTAAGAAAGAGCTAATTTACTGAGAGCGTATTAAGCCGCGCGGCTACTGTTAAATCCAACTTATTTGCTCTTTTAGGATAAAGAATTACAAGTCATGAGAGTCATCATCAGCCCGTGCGGTCCGTTTTTGAACTCAGGCGACTTGTAGCTGGCATCGCTGTAAATCCCATCTCTATGAATGTAACTAGATAACCGACCCGGAATTTTTAAAATAATCAAGCCGTGCGACCATAGACCGGTCTTACGTAATTGCCTTGTGAAACGGAATACCCAGTCTCTAGAAGATCAGCTGATAGACCGTGCGATTAACATTTAACCTAAACAGCATATATGACAGCAATATATACCATTGGTTGATAAGCCGCATGGGCTATATATAGAGTTCGTGCGATTAGTAGGTCTAATACTTGAACTGAGAATCATAACTGCCTGATCGAAGGAACCTGTGATTATCCGATCGAATTGAATGGAAACCCATAAGGATGATAAATTCATAACCCGGGTAATAAGGTCGGCCGGCCATGAACATGCTTGTTTCCCTGATATTCATCTTAATACCCTGTTTTATTTAAAACCATCCGATCTAAAAAACCGAATCGTATGTCACCTTTGGAACCTACTGATTTTAGACCACCTGGCTTAATAACCAAACCGCCTGGATTAAGGATCAGACCGCCTGAAAACCTCGGTATATGCTTATTTCAAACCGCCCGGTATAAAACCGAACTGCGTGATATCTTTTGAACCTGTTGGTTCCAGACCGCTAGGTTTAATGACCAGACCGCCCGGATTAAGAATCAGACCGCCTGAAAACCTTGGGACCTGCTTATTTCAAACCGCCCGGTTTGAGTATTAAGCCGTTCGGTTTATGCTGTATATAGAAATCCTGCTTTTTCCTCCAAATAGTCTATAACGACCATATAGGATGAAATAATCCCCTGTAATGCAATAGAGATGATTACAGACTCAGATGACCAAGTGGGCAGGTGGGCCTAGGCGGCGTACATTGCTTTCCTCAAGTGGTCATAAGAGCTGTAATAATAAAGAGAAACAAGTACAGACCCAGATGACCAAGTGGGCAGGTGGGCCTAGGCGGCGAACATTGCTTTCCTCAAGTGGTCATAAGGGCTGTAAGCGACTCGACTGCTCTCTTGCATAGGGCTACAAGCCGAGTTGATCAATTGGGCAGGTGGGCCTAGGCGGCGAACATAGCTTTCCTCAGAGAGATCAACTCAGTTGTGGGTCCCGCTTAGGCATCGCTTGAGAGTACCTCGGAGTATTCGAAAGTTACAGACTAAGATGATCAGTTGGGCAGGTGTGGTTATGCCGCGGGGGCTATACCGACATTGCTTTCCTCAGAAAGATCACCAAAACTATAATTATATCCCTATCGGGGCATGATAGAGCCAACATTCACCTAGACCTCCCTTGATGCAGGGGTGTGCCGGATATCAGCCGGGATCCAAGGTTCTGAAGACCACCGCACGGGAATTGGCAAGCTACCACTACATGTGTGCGAAAACTCCCCGCTACACATGATCTTCATGGTTTTACGCTAATGACTACAATCCGAGGGAGTTCGAGCAGAACTTGGCGATGTCTCCGTGGTTCAGTGAGTTTGATATATGAGGAAATGCAGAAAAGAAAACATCAGACATGGAGAAGTGTCAGTATGGAGCTTCTTATTAAAATATCTCAAAAAAGTGTAGAGGAGTAAGGAAGACATTTCAAGGATAGAACCGTTTAAGATCGTCGCCACTCCAGGTGCGCGGGATGTCTTCTCCTTCACTTGTTTGGAGGCGATAAGCCCCACTTTTCAATGCCTCCTTGACGATGAAAGGTCCGGCCCAATTAGGATTTAACTTCCCGACATTACCTGCTCGAGCTGCTGCATCAACCTTTTTTAGTACGAGGTCGCCGACCGCGAATTGCTTTACCCTGACATTTTTGTCGAAATATTTTGCCATCCTCCTTTTAACTTCTTCTTGCCTGATTGTTGCCTCATCCTGGAGTTCCTCGATTAGATCCAAACTGTACTTGATAGCCTCGTCATTGTATTCTATCCATGCTTCTCCTCCTTCTTTTCCGTACACAACTCTTGGAGTGGCCACCTCAAACTCCACATGAACAACAGCCTCCGAGCCATGAGATAGTTTGAACGGTGTTTCCCCTGTGGCTGAAGATGGAGTAGTACGAAGGGTCCAAAGGATGGAAGGAAGTTGATCTGCCCAGTTTCCTTTCTGATTCCAAACATTTTTCATCAGGAGCTGCTGGATTCGTCTGTTGGCTGCTTCTACCTGACCATTGGTCCTTGGATGATGCACTGAGGAGAACCGCAGGTCAATTCCGACCTGGTCGCAGAATTTTATCATCTCAGGATTATTGAATTGTGGACCATTATCAGTGACGATTGCCAGCGGAATTCCGTGTCGACAGACAATTTCTCCCCAGATGAAGTTTCTGATGATTTGGGTAGTAGTTCTTGCCAGTGCCTTAGCCTCGATCCACTTGCTGAAGTAGTCAATCATCACTATGATAAAGCGGCGCTGACCGCTGGCCATTGGAAAGGGTCCGATGAGATCCATCCCCCAAACTGCAAAGGGCCAGGGTGCCGTTATTGACCTAAGCGACTGAGCGGGCAGGTGCTGCAGAGGAGCGAACTTTTGGCACTGCACACACTTCCTGGCAAATGCTTCAGCATCCTTTCTCATGGTCGGCCAAAAATATCCCTGCCGCAGAATCCTCTTTTCTAAGGTCTTTGCCCCTGAATGGCTACCACATTCCCCAGAATGAACTTCCTGGAGTACGATAGGGATTTCTTCTTCTGAAACACATCGTGCTGAGGGGGAAATCAAAGTTTTTCTGTAGAGTACTCCTGTTATTAGATAATAATATGTCGCCTTCCTTTTGAATCTTCTCCGATCTTTTATGGAATGATGAAACTCCCCTTTTGATAAGAACAACTCATAAGGGTCCTTCCATGAAGGATTATGATCAATTTGCATGAGTTCTGCCTCGTCTATTGCCGGATGAAAGAGTTCAAAGGTCACTCCCCCTGATGGAAGACCGAACTTTGATAATTCATCTGCCTCCTCATTTTGCTTTCTTGGGATGTGCTCGATAATAAATGACTTGAATCTTCCGATTTCCTTTTTGGCCAATAGTAGATACTTTCGCAGAATCGGCTCCCTTGTCTCATAATTTCCCAAGACCTGGGAAGCCATTACCAACGAATCAGTTCTGACTTGTACATATTCTATACCCAACTCTTTCGCGAGCCTTAGCCCAGCCAGAAGTGCTTCATATTCTGCCTAGTTATTCGTAACTGGGAAGAAGAACTTGATAGCTTGCTCCAGCCTGATGCCGTTTGGACTGATCAACACTACTCCGGCTCCCACGGAGTTTTTGCCAGAAGCCCCATCCACATAAATGACCCAAGCCAGAGGAGATTGTACCGCCTGTTCTGGATTAAGCTCTGTTGTATCTACCAGGAAGTCTGCCAAGATTTGCGCTTTGATTGCTGTTCGGGGGATATATGATATCTCAAATTCACTTAGTTCAATAGCCCATTTTGCCAACCTCCCTGAATGATCTGGCTTTTCAAGAATACTCTTTAGAGGATGATCTGTAACAACTTGGATGGAATGAGCCTGAAAATAAGAGCGAAGCCTTCGCGCAGACATAACCAAGGCCAAGGCCAGTTTCTCCAGGATCGAATATCTGGTTTCGGCATCTTTAAGGATGTGGCTGACATAGTATATTGGAAACTGCCTCCTCTTCTCTTCCCGAACAAGGACAGAACTCACCGCTTCTGGTCCGACTCCTAGATACAAGAATAGCTTTTCCCCCTCACGGGGACTTTGGAGTAGTGGAGTCGAAGTTAACTGTCCCTTTAGCTGCTCGAAAGCCTTGTTACATTCCTCGCTCCATTCGAACTTTGATCCCTTTCGCAATGTTTTAAAGAATGGGGCACTTTTATCTCCGGATTTAGAGATAAACCTGCTCAATCCTGCCAATCTCCCCCCAAGTTGTTGAACTTCTTTAGTATTTCGAGGAGGGGTCATATCAAGGATGGCCTTCACCTTATCTGGATTTGGTGCAAGGCCATCAGGAGTCAGAAGATGTCCAAGAAATTTTCCTTTATTCGCCCCGAACACACATTTTAATGGGTTCAATTTTAACTTGAACCTCCGTAGAGTAGCGAACGTCTCTACGAGGTCTTTCAAGTGTAATGAGAATGTTTTACTTTTGAGAAGAAGGTCATCAACGTAAACTTCGAGATTCCTGCCCTTTTGATGTTTAAAGACGGTATCCATCATTCTTTGATATGTTGCACCCGCGTTTTTAAGACCAAAGGGCATTACAAGATAGCAGTAACACCCATCGTTTGTGATAAATGAGGTATGCGGGATGTCAGGCTTGTGCATTTTAATTTGATGATACCCGGAGAAGGCATCGAGGAAACTCATAAAACCATACCCAACCGCGGAATCAACTAAAACATCTATCCGAGGCAAAGGGTAACAATCTTTAGGGCACGCTTTATTAAGTTTGGTGAAGTCTACGCACATGCGCCACTTCCCACCAGACTTCTTAACCATTACAACGTTCGACATCCACGTGGGATATTGAATTTCAGAAATGAAACTCGCTTTTAGGAGTTTGGAAACCTCCTCTCTGATGGGCAACGCCAGCTTGGTCGCCACTTCTCTCTTCTTTTGTTGGACGGGCTTAAACTCAGGAGATACGTTTAGATGATGACAAGCCAGGTCTGGATCCACTCCAGGCATATCCTCCGCTGACCAGGCGAAGATATCCAGATTCCCCAACAGGCAAGAGATTAGCTCCACTTTCTCCTCCTCTGATAACTCAGCGTTGATGACCAGCTTCTTCTCGATCTTTTCCTTCCTCGGCGGCCTCTGGAGACTCAGCCACCTCCAGCACCTCATCCATGATCTTGGGAAGCGGAACGTCAGTGATCATGTTGACAGTTCGGACGTAGCACTCCCGAGCTACTTTGGGGTTGCTCCTAACCCGATATTGTTTTCCTTCAGCAGCAAACTTGAGGGCAAGATGAAAGGTGGACACTACCGCCCTATATGCATTGAGAATCGGCCTCCCGAAGATGGCGCAGTAGTTACTTGGAGCATCTACTACCACAAAATTGATCAATTTTATCACTCCTCCGAGAGAGACCAGGAGCTTCACTGAACCCTCTACTTCCTTCTTCTCCCCAGAAAAACCGTAGAGGGGCCCATCGGTGGGAAGCAAATGCTTTCCAGTCTTCAGGGCTTCGAAAGTTGGGCGGAAAAGGAGATTGACGGAGCTGCCAGTATCAATCAAAATCTTGTGGACGGTATAGTTTTCAATAACGGCCCTGATAACCACCGCATCATCGAAAGGATTAGCATTGGGGGGAAGGTCATCCTGACCAAACGTGACAATAGTGCTTTCGGGAGGAGAACTTGTAGTGGCTGCCACTTCCTGCTTTAGAACTCTCGCAATGCTAGATTTGCGAGATGATTCTGCTCCAGCTCCCCCATGGATACAATAGATGTCCCCTAAGGGGCCCACATCATTGACTTCGATGCACTCGGTAGAAGGGTGGATATCACCATAATAGCCGGCGTCCTCGACGTCGGCGCATTCCCAGGTTACTTCTACTGTTTCCTTCTCCTTCTTCTTCTCGGTGGTTGGCTCAGCAGTTTTATCTTTCCGAATTAGACCCCGGAGCTTTCCTTCTCCCAGAAGTCTTTCTATGAGCAAACGAAGGGCCCGACAGTCTTCAGTTAAATGCCCCCCTTCTTTATGATATTCACAATAAAGGTTCGGATTCCGATTACGAACATCCGACTTCAGAGGAGCGGGCCTTTTGAAATCCGGCCTCTTTTGCAGAATTTGGACTACCTCGTCCATGGTGACATTTAGGGGAGTGAATGAGTCTTGCGAATCATCGTATTGGGTTGATGGAATGATTGGAGGTGGCTGCGCGGCATATTGTGGTAAATATACCGGCATGATTTGTGGAAGGGGAGCGGATGGAGCGGGAGCGATGGCCAACGGTGGCTTCTGATCTTGAAACAGCTGATGGCCCATAAATGGTTGCTTGTTTTTATAGTTCCTCCCCCTTTGGGAGCGGGGTTCGAAGTGAGACTGATTTGATGGTGGATGACGGAAGGATGAATTCGATGACTCCTTGTCGCTTACCAGCTTTGCGACGTAGTCTGGATTGCTCTTCTCCCCTCTGATAAACATATTTGCCAAACTTATCATCTCTTGATAAGTCTTAGGCTCCCTTATATTTGCTTCAAATTTTAGGGGGCCCTCCCTTAGGCCATGGATGAGGGCCACCCTATACAGCTCCGGGTCTACATTCTGGATTTCCATGATCTCTCTCTGGAATCGATCCACAAAACGAGCCCATGTCTCGCCTTCCCATTGTTTTATATCGAAAAGGGCCGCCGAGCCGCTCTTTCTTTTCCTTGAGGTGGAGAATCTCCGCAGGAATTCTCTTCGCAGCTCTGTGAAACAACGGATCGATCTGGGATGCAGACCGTAAAACCATTCCCTCGCTTGTCCTTCAAAGGAGGTCACCAGAAGCTTGCACTTGGTTGCATCAGTCAAGGTTCTGAGAGCAACAGCTGACTCGAAACCTTGTAAATGAACCGTGGGATCCGTCTCTCCATTGAATGCTGGCAGGCGAGGTTCCCTGAAATTATTAGGGGCAGGCTCCCCTCTGACTTCGTCCACAAAGGGAGAGGTCTCTTCCATGTCTTCATATAGAGGAGTAGAGCAATAAGCCGCTGGAGCTGCGACTATTCGCGGACAAGCCGCCTGATAAGAAGACCGGGCGGCTGCTTCTGGCGGGTAGGAGTGATGAATAGGAACTTCAGGCGGGTAGGAGGGACGGGCCGCGCCTTCCTGCGGGTAGGGAATATGGGCGGCGTGAGAAGTCGCCCCCTGGAAGTCGAGGACTCGAGCTGGCATGTTGTGCGCGGCTTCCTGATAGAAGTTTTCCCTAGCCGTAGGATCTTCTTGCTGGAGCTGGAAATTAGCGGCCTGCGGTAGCGAGTAAGGAGGAGGTGGAGGAAGGACCGGGGTCACCGCCCAATTGGCCGCGGCTTGTTGCGGAACTAGTCGCTCAGTTAGTATTGCTAAAGTCCGACTGATCTCTTCAAGGCGCTGATCAGTGGCCCTCTGAGCCCGCTCGGCTTCTCTCTTTGACTGCTCCAGGGCTTCCCACAGAGAGTCCTCGCTATGATCGGAGCGGTCTCCAAGGGCGAACTGACGGTCTGACATTATGGCGAAAAGGGATTTCACCGACACTCCGCGATCTGAAGGTCGCGTGTTTCTGTTGAGTCCGAGAATGCACCTCCGAGGGAAACCGGAGGCTGCGGGTTGCCGGTTACTTTTTAGATGGAAAGATGAGACCGCTAGCAGCGGTCAAGGCCAGACTTCGCCCGCCGCGGCGAATGCCACTCCTGCGACGGGCTTTCCTTTGATTACAGAAAAGTGATTACAGCGGGTTGTGAGTGCAGAAAAGAGAAGCCGGCCGGTCAGACAGTCCGCAAGACGGGAAACTCGAGTCCGCAGCTCAAACAAGCGAGCTCCTAGATTTGAGTGTGCGTGCCTTGGGAACAGTGCCGCCCCCTATTTATAGGCTTGGGGGCCTGCCCGAGCGGGCAGGGATAGAATAACCGCCTGCCCGGGTACAGGAGAAACGGGCAGGCGGTGACGGGATACACAAGGAAGGAAAGGAAATAAGCCGCGCGGCTTGGCGGCCTGCCCTTCCGATTTATCTGACCAGAAGTTGGAGATGATGTAGCCAAGGTGACGATTCTACCCGCTCGGTCTCTGTCTCGAGACCGCGACCTGTTCTTTGGCTTTGGACCTTGGCTTGCCTTCGTGGCATAAACCGCGCGACCTCCGACTTGAGACCGCGCGACCTCCGACTTGAGATCACCTCTGGTTCTTGGAGGCGGCCTGAATTATTACAGACCGCTCGACCTGTGTTAGCTGATGCTGACGGAGCTTGCTTAGCCCGAGCCGGGCGACTTGGATCTGCAAACTGCTCGGTCTACGAGTAATTCTCTTGAAAGCGGTCTCCCGGGTAAACACTTTGAACTCTTTCATCCGGCAATAGATGCGGCAGAACTCATGCAAATTGATCATAATCCTTCATGGAAGGATCCTTACGAGCTATTCCTATCAAAGGGGGAGTTCCACCATTCCATCAAAGATCGGAGAAGATTCAAAAGGAAGGCGGCATATTATTATCTAATAGCAGGAGTTCTCTACAGAAAAACTTTGATTTCCCCCTCAGCACGATGTGTTTCAGAAGAAGAGATCCCTATCGTACTTCAGGAAGTTCATTCTGGGGAGCGTGGTAGCCATTCAGGGGCAAAAACCCTTAGAAAAAAGGATCCTGCGGCAAGGATATTTTTGGCCGACTATGAGAAAGGATGCTGAAGCATTTGCCAAGCGGTGTGTGCAGTGCCAAAAGTTCGCTCCTCTTCAGCATTTGCCTGCTCAGTCACTCAGATCAATAACTGCGCCGTGGCCTTTTGCAGTATGGGGAATGGATCTTATGGGACCTTTTCCAATAGCCACTGGTCAACGTCGTTTTATCATTGTGATGATCGACTATTTCAGTAAGTGGATTGAGGCCAAAGCATTAGCAAAAACTACTACCCAAATCGTCAGAAACTTCATCTGGGGAGAAATAGTCTGCCGGAATGGAATACCGTTGGCAATCGTCACTGATAATGGCCCACAGTTCAATAATCCGGAGATGATAAGCTTTTGTGATCAGGTCGGAATTGATCTTCGGTTTGCCTCGGTACATCATCCAAGAACCAATGGACAAGTAGAAGCAGCGAATAGGCGAATCCGACAGCTCTTGATGAAAAGAGTCTTAAATCAAAAAGGAAATTGGGCGGACCAGCTTCCTTCCATCCTTTGGACTCTTCGTACTACCCCATCCTCAGCTACAGGGGAGAAACCATTCAAATTATCTCATGGCTCGGAGGCTGTTGTTCCTGTGGAGTTTGAGGTGGTCACTCCAAGAGTTGTGTACGGAAAAGAAGGAGGAGAAGCATGGGTAGACTACAATGACGAGGCTATCAAGTGTAGTCTGGATCTAATCGAAGAACTTCAGGATGAGGCAACGATCAGGCAAGAAGAAGTTAAAAGGAGGATGGCAAAGTACTTTGGCAAAAATGTCAGGGTAAAGCATTTTGCGGTCGGCGACGTCGTATTAAAAAAGGTTGATGCAGCAGCCCGAACAGGTAATGTCGGGAAGCTAAATCCTAATTGGGCTGGACCTTTCATCGTCAAGGAGGCACTAAAAAGTGGGGCTTATCGCCTCCAAACAAGTGAAGGAGAAGACATCCCGCGCACCTGGAGTGGCGACGATCTCAAACGGTTCTATCCTTAAAATGTCTTCTTTACTTTCCTGCAGTTTTTTGAGATATTTTAATAAGAAGCACCATACTGACACTTCTCCATGTTTGATGTTTCCTTTCTGCATTTTCTCATATATCAAACTCACTGAACCACGGAGACATCGCCAAGTTCTGCTCGAACCCCCTCGGATTGTAGTCATTAGCGTAAAACCATGAAGATCATGTGTAGCGGGGAGTTTTCGCACACGTGTAGTTGTAGCTTGCCAATTCCCGTGCGGTGGTCTTCAGAACCTTGGATCCCGGCTGATATCCTACACACCTCTGCATCAAGGGAGGTCTAGGTGAATGTTGGCTCTATCATGCCACGAGAGGGATATAATTACAGCTTTGATGATCCTTCTGAGGAAAGCAATGTCGGTATAGCCCCCGCGCCATAACCACACCTGCCCAACTGATCATCTTAGTCTGTGACTATCGAATACTCCAAGGTACTCTCAAGCGATGCCTAAGCGGGACCCACAACTGAGTTGATCTCTCTGAGGAAAGCAATGTTCGCCGCCTAGGCCCACCTGCCCAATTGATCAACTCGGCTTGTAGCCCTAGGCAAGAGAGCAGTCGAGTCGCTTACAGCTCTTATGACCACTTGAGGAAAGCAATGTTCGCCGCCTAGGCCCACCTACCCACTTGGTCATCTGGGTCTGTACTTGTTTCTCTTTATTTCTACAGCTCTTATGACCACTTGAGGAAAGCAATGTTCGCCGCCTAGGCCCACCTGCCCACTTGGTCATCTGAGTCTGTAATCATCTTTATTGCATTACCAGGGATTATCTCATCCCATATGGTCATTATAGACCATTTGGAGGAAAAAGCAGGATTTCTGTGTGCAGCATAAACCGGACGACTTAATACTTAAACCGGACAGTTTGAAATAAGCAGGTACCAGGGCTTTCAGGCAGTCTAGTTATTAAACCTGACGGTCTGGTTATTAAACCTGACGGTCTGGTTATTAAACCAGGCGGTCTAAAATCAGCAGGTTCCAAAGATGTCATGCGGTTCGGTTTTTAGACCGGGCGGTTTGAAATAAGCAGGTACCAGGGCTTTCAGGCGGTCTGGTTATTAAACCTGACGGTCTGGTTATTAAACCAGGCGGTCTGAAATCAGCAGGTTCCAAAGATGTCAAGCGGTTCGGTTTTTAGACCGGACTGTTTGAAATAAACAGGGTATCATTAAGGTATCAAGGTAAATATCAGGAAAGCGAGCATAATCATGACCGGCCGACCTTTTTATCCGGATTATGAATTTATCATCCTTATGGATTTCCATTCAAACCGATCGGATAATCACAGGATCTTTTCAATCAGGCGGTTATGATTCTCGTTGCAATTATTAAACCTGCTAATCACACGAATTCTATATACAGCTCGTGCGGCTTGTCAGTCAATGTTATATATAGCTGTCATATAAATTGTTCGGATTAAATGTTAATCGCGCGGTCTATCAACTGGTCTTCTTGAGACTGGATATCTGTTTACGGTCGCACGGCTTGATTATTTCAAAATTCCGGATCGGTTATCTGATTGCATTCGCGGAGGTGGGATTTACAGCTATATTATCTGCAAGTCGCCTGAGTTAAAACACTGACCGCTCGGTCTGATAATTGTTCTCATGACTTGTCCTTCCTTATCCTGGAAAGCAAGTATGCCGGGTCTAGTAGTAACCGCGCGGCTCAATTGTGTCCAGTTTCCGGGATGTCGTAATACATTCGTAATAAGTTAGCACTTTCTCAGAATAAATCGGATAAATTCGATTCGGATTAAAAGAAGCAAGCTATGCGAGTGGGTTTTTAGATACTTTACCGGAATCTTATGAAGATTGCTATCCTAACCGGATGAGTTGACATTAAGTCGCACGACTTGGTTAGATTTAACACAGAAAGAGATCGCAAACAATCGCAAGTAAGTCGCAGAAGGTAGACGGATAGACATGTAAAAGCTTTTCATTTCATTATCAAAACATTGTTTACATTATGTTTTAAGCCATCCGGCTAACAACATCAAGCCGCCGGCTATTCAAAATAAAAAGCAAAATACTGCTACTGATTGTGCGACTTGAGTTTCTTGGATGCAGGAGCACTTGAATGTTCGCTGCCATCAATCGAAACGTCAGGAGAATAACCCTCGCTACCCGACGAGGATGAGCTGCTCAATTCGCCCGATTTGCGACCAGCATCATCTTCAGAATCGCTGGATTCGGACTCCGAGCCACTCTCACCACTCTTAGCCGCTCCGGGTTCTTCGACCTCGTCATCTCCATCATCGCTCTCCTCCGAACTGGATCCGTCGGCCTTATTCTTTCCTTTGGCTTTCCGCCTGATCTTTTCTAACTTCTTTTGCAAGATCGGATAGGCGTCCGAGAAGGTGAAATGCTCGAAAGCGGTTAAAAGCATTATCAATTCCCTCGGCGACATGGGGGAAGAGTTCCTGCTGATAGACCGGGTCGGTCTCATCATACTTAGCCTGCAAAAGAAAAGAGTAAGGTAAGACCGTGCGGTCTGAGAACATTGGTGCTGATGCTGGCCAGGTGATGACTTACCGACTCGGCTTCCTTTAGCCGCGCATTTTCTTTCTTCAGTTCAGCAATTTCCTTCTCTTGAAGAGCGTTTTCTTTAATCAATCTCTTAAGGGTCATCCCCATGAAGGCGTTGGTGATGAAGCTCTCGGCACTAACCCGCGCGGCCTCCCTGGCGAGCTCTTCCTCAGAAATTTTCCTCAACCTCCTGAAGTTCCGTCGGCCGAGCATAGCGATGCTAGCGGCCTCAGCATGCCGGCCCGACTTCTCGTTCGCCCAGTGGGGAAGCGCAGTAGAGATCTGGACACTATCGTTGTCCGGGTGCCAAGTCAAGACCGGGCGGCCTTTTAGATCCTTCACCTTGCTGAAGGAGCGAAGGGCGGCGAAGTCGCCCGAGGAGCCCGAATCCTCCCCATCAGACGGCAGCGGCTTGTTCCTGGCTTGCCTCTTTCTCTTCTCCGTCTGAGTCAAGACTAAACCGGCCGGACTGATCGGCTTGTTTGCAGGAACAACGGCTTGGGCTATAAAAGGAGAAGAGTCAGCACGAGAGATTGAGCGGTTAACATTGAAGTCGGAAGCAAAGGGAAGCTTACAATCTTCAAGCCGAACGTTCTCTAGCTCGGCAAGTAGAGGGATATAGTAGCTTATGTTAAGCCGCTCATCCTTGAGAAGCTTGCAGATTCCCTTCTCCACTTCGCTTATTGGGACCGGTTGAAAGGCCTCCTCAGGCCGCACTTGCGGATTCGGGTTCAACAGGCCAAGTCGGCCTTCGAAGATCAAGTACCTCTCCGGCCAGGCCGTGACTTTGTTCGCCAGATTGACCATCTTCAACCCGCGGCAGCCAAAGTAGAGGTGGCCTTTGAAGACATCCGATTCAGAGTCCGGGATGGCCCGCACCGATAATATCTTCCTGAAGAGGTCCATAGAGAAGCGGACTCTCTCAGATCGCAGGTAGGAGATGAAGCTACATATCCCGGCCATCGAGTTGGGAGAAATCTGGCCGGGAACAACTCCGTAATGGTCAAAGACCATGGCGAGTTCAATTGAAATCGGGAATTTAAATCTGCAATCGAAATGGTCGATTGGGATCGCGATTAGGTTTGGGCCAGACGAATTCATCCGCTCATCACGGAGCGGAAGCCGCGCGAGCAGCAGACTGTCAGTCATGTGCTTCTCGACGAATTCGTCCTGCTCGGCCTTTGTCAAATGACACTCCTCGAGGTCTGCAGAATGAAAGGCCACAGCGGCTTCGGAGCGGGTAGCAGAAGTCTTGGCAGGTCGCTTCGGCTGGCGCTTTGCTCCCATCTTGAAATTTTGGTAAAAGGAATTTCGGGAGGGCGCTACTTATAAGAACGGCTGATCTGCATTTAGCAAAGGTCAAATCACGGCTAGACCGATCAACCCGTACGGGTACATCATCACAAAAGTCAACCACAGAGACTGTATAATTCAAACAAGCGAATTAAAGAATCACGAAAACAAGCAGATCGGTTTATGTAAAATAACCCACAGGCATCAATCAACACAGCAAGAAGGCAAAAAATAAATTCAAATATTTAAGCCGCACGGCCTGAATGGCGGATCGAATATCATAGAGTCAGATTCAAGCAATTGTCCAAGAGACCGAATAGAAATACTATTACAAGTTCATATCTTAGAGCCACTCGTTACGGACGGAAATCGCTCGGTTCATCCTCCCTGTGAAGCCGCGCGACATGATCGCCGATTTGAAGTACAGTTCCCTGCATTTGGTTCATATTATGATTAAGGCGGTTGATCATGCTATGAATCCGCGCGGCATCTCTCTCTACTCGCGTCACGGGGATCATGCGAGTAGGCAAGGTCGCTGCGGACTCATGAACACTAACAACTGGGCGGGTCGTCCCGGCTACAGGAAGAGACGAGCTCGTCCCTGCGTCCGGGCAGCTTGACCCTCGCCGGCCTTCGTCAACTACGTTAATAGGGCGCCGACTTCCGCCGGCTTCCTTTGCCAAATGAAGGTATCTGTCCCAATAATAGGCACAGTCCTCTTTGAGCTTGCGGACTTCCTTCTTTCCACGATCAATCTAGGCGGTCAGCGCAGCCACCTGGTCTTGCTGCGCCTTTTCTTTCTCTCGACGCTCTCTCCGCTCGGCCTCCAGCGCTGCTCGGCTTTCCTTCCGTTCGGTTTCCAATTCAACCCGAAGAGCGGCTTTCTCATCTTGGGCGACCTTCTCTCTCTCCTCCACAGCCCTCAGCTGCTTAGCAAGGGATTCCAGATTCTTTTGAAGCCGGGACATCTCGTCCTCCATCCGAGTATCCGGCAGAGAAGAACTCAGCAGGGGTGGATCAAGAGGGGGAAGATAGGTCACCAGTTCGCCCGGCTTCGGGATAGAGTCACGGTCATCTGCAATAAGAGAAAATAGTCAAGGAGTATTCAAAAGGAAACCGCTTTCATCGAATTTTCCTCGCTTACAAGCCGCGGCAGTTTGAATTGAATTCGGGCGGACGGGTCGCCTTATTAGCTCGGTATCGAACTTTCGGCGTTGTTCTCTCCACGATCTCTCACTTTGCCTCCGCCTAGCAGCAGAAAGTTGATCAGCGAAGGGAAAGAAGCTGGGCGGCGGGTTCAACAACGAAGCGCGCGACTTGTTTCGAGGCCGCGGCCTTAAAAAACGAACAGGGCGGTAATCCGTTTCCTCTTTACCTTGCAGCAAAAGATTGGGCTGCGGCGGGGGCGGCCTGGCAAGTTGGTCTCTTACTCGCTCCGCCTTCACCTGCATAAACCGCAGACCGGCCGTCACGGTGTCTTCAGGTACCGGTATGGTTCTTTCAGTCGCGACCTCAGGAAGGATGGTCTCCTTAAGGCTGGTCGCATCCTCTGACAGGGTGAATCCTTTCTCTCCTGGCGGGTTGGCAGCCTGCAGTTCGGAAGAAGTTCTCAGCTGATCATCTTGCTTCTGAAAAGAATCAAAATCCTTGAGGAGCTCACTTACGGAAATGCTATGAGCATCGACTGGAACCTGGTCGTTCGGCTGAGGGGAAGGAGTAATCAAGCCCTCCGAGACTTCATTCTTGCGCGACTTACCTTGCAGGCTAACCACTCTCGCTTTCCCAGACGCTGCCTTGTTCTTGGCCTTTAGCTTCTTCATTTTCTTGAGAAGCCTGTCCGCTGAGGATTCCTCCTTCTTTCTCTTCTTCGACTTCGGGGCGGTTGGTTTTTCCGGACTATCCTCAACATTAATTACTGGAGCTTCCTGATCGGACGGCTTGTGGGAGTCAACTGCCTCTCCCCCTTCATCCCTGATGTTCAAATGAAAAACCCCGGACGGGGTGACCTCCATCTTGAAAGACTCATCCCCATCGCCTTTCTGGGAAGCAGTCTCCAAGTCTGTCTTACCCGGCGGAGAAGGCGGGCTGTTCCCTTTGTCAGAGAAGGTTGGGGGATCAGCTGGGGGCAGGTTCAGACAGCTCGCCTCATTTTTAGTCGACAGGATGACTGTTTGCTCAGGAAGTAGTTCGGTCGGCTTGTTCTCCTCCTGTTTAGATGACAAGTCGTTTGTCGACTCTGCAGGCAGGTCGGTCGGTTTACTCGTAGAAGCAATTGTTACGGTCTTATCAGGCCGCTTCGCCTTTTTCTTCTTCTTCTCTTTTGAGTGGTCTCTCTCGCGGTTCTTTCCAGACTTCTCAAGAATTTCAAGCTCAGCCATCAAGTTCACCATCTTTTTCGGGCTGTTCAAATCGAAAGCCCTAACCGCAATAGGCGAGTAGTGACTCGTGGTAACAATGGAATTATGCCAGAATCGAAGCTTCTGGAACATTTATAACCAATAGGGTGAAGTCGGCGCGGTCTCCGGCTAGCACTGATATTTTTGAAATCTTCACGGAAATTTAAAAATATGCGGGGATCATGTTTACCCGGGAAACCGCCTCCAAGAGGATTACTCGCAGACCGCGCGGTTTGCGGATTCAAGTCGCCCAGCTCAGGTTATACAAGGTCCATCAACACCAGCTAAGCACAGGCCGGGCGGTCTGGAATAATTCAGGCCGCCTCCAAGAACCAAAGGTAATCCAAGCCCAAGTCCAACAGGGCAAGTCGCGGTCTCAAGTCGGAGGTCGCGCGGTTTATGCCATGGAGACAAGCCAAGGTCCAAAGTCAAAGAACAAGTCGCGGTCTCGAGACAGAGACCGAGCGGGTAGCATCGTTGCCTTGGCCGCATCATCTTTAGCTTCTGGTCAGACAAGTCGGAAGGGCAAGCCGCCAAGCCGCGCGACTTCTTTCTTTCCTTCTTTGTGTATCCCGTCACCGCCTGCCCGTTTCTCCTGTACCCGGGCAGGCGGTTATTTTATCCCTGCCCGCTCGGGCAGGCCCCAAGCCTATAAATAGGGGGCGGCACTGTTCCCAAGGCACGCACACTCGAATCTAGGAGCTCGCTTGTTTGAGCTGCGGACTCGAGTTCCTCGTCTTGCGGACTGTCGGACCGGCCGACTTCTCTTTTCTTGCACTTATAACCCGCTGTAACCCCTTCTTTCTAATAAAAGGAAAGCCCGTCGCAGGAGTGCCATTTGCCGCGGCGGGCGAAGTCTGGCCTTGACCGCTGCTAGCGGTCTCATTCTTCTACACAAAAAGTAACCGGCAACCCGCAGCCTCCGGTTTCCCTCGGAGGTGCGATTTCGGACTCAACAGAAACACGCGACCTTCAGATCGCGGATCATGTTTACTCGGGAAACCGCCTCCAAGAGGATTACTCGCAGACCGCGCAGTTTGCGGATTCAAGTCGCCCAGCTCAGGTTATACAAGGTCCATCAACACCAGCTAAGCACAGGCCGGGCGGTCTGGAATAATTCAGGCCGCCTCCAAGAACCAAAGGTAATCCAAGCCCAAGTCCAACAGGGCAAGTCGCGGTCTCAAGTCGGAGGTCGCGCGGTTTATGCCATGGAGACAAGCCAAGGTCCAAAGTCAAAGAACAAGTCGCGGTCTCGAGACAGAGACCGAGCGGGTAGCATCGTCGCCTTGGCCGCATCATCTTTAGCTTCTGCTCAGACAAGTCGGAAGGGCAAGCCGCCAAGCCGCGCGGCTTCTTTCTTTCCTTCTTTGTGTATCCCGTCACCGCCTGCCCGTTTCTCCTGTACCCGGGCAGGCGGTTATTTTATCCCTGCCCGCTCGGGCAGGCCCCCAGGCCTATAAATAGTGGGCGGCACTGTTCCCAAGGCACGCATACTCGAATCTAGGAGCTCGCTTGTTTGAGCTGCGGACTCGAGTTTCTCGTCTTGCGGACTGTCTGACCGCCCGACTTCTCTTTTCCTGCACTTGTAACCCGCTGTAACCCCTTCTTTCTAATAAAAGGAAAGCCCGTCGCAGGAGTGGCATTTGCCGCGGCGGGCGAAGTCTGGCCTTGACCGCTGCTAGCGATCTCATTCTTCTACACAAAAAGTAACCGGCAACCCGCAGCCTCCGGTTTCCCTCGGAGGTGCGATTTCGGACTCAACACCGCATACCTCATTTATCACAAACGATAGGTGTTACTGCTATCTCGTAATGCCCTTCGGTCTTAAAAATGCGGGCGCAACATACCAAAGAATGATGGATACCGTCTTTAAACATCAAAAGGGCAGGAATCTCGAAGTGTACGTTGATGACCTTCTTCTCAAAAGTAAAACATTCTCATTGCACTTGGAAGACCTCGTAGAGACGTTCGCTACTCTACGGAGGTTCAAGTTAAAATTAAACCCATTGAAATGTGTGTTCGGGGCAAGCAAAGGAAAATTTCTTGGGCATCTCTTAACTCCTGATGGCCTTGCACCAAATCCAGATAAGGTGAAGGCCATCCTTGATAAGACCCCTCCTCGAAATACTAAAGAAGTTCAACAACTGGGAGGGAGATTGGCAGGATTGAGCAGGTTTATCTCCAAATCCGGAGATAAAAGTGCCTCATTCTTTAAAACATTGCGAGGGGGATCAAAGTTCGAATGGAGCGAGGAGTGTAACAAGGCTTTCGAGCAGCTGAAGGAACAGTTAACTTCAACCCCACTACTCCAAAGTCCCCGTGAGGGAGAAAAGCTATTCTTATATCTGGGAGTCGGACCGGATGCGGTGAGTTTTGTCCTCGTTCGGGAAGAAAGAGGAGGCAGTTTCCAATATACTATGTCAGCCACATCCTTAAGGATGCAGAAACTAGATATTCGATCCTGGAGAAACTAGCCTTGGCCTTGGTTATGTCCGCGCGAAGGCTTCGCCCTTATTTTCAGGCTCATTCCGTCCAAGTTATTACAGATCATCCTTTAAAAAATATTCTTGAAAAGCCAGATCATTCAGGGAGGTTGGCAAAATGGGCTATTGAACTAAGTGAATTTGAGATATCATACATCCCCCGGACAGCAATCAAAGCGCAAATCTTGGCAGACTTCTTGGTAGATACAACAGAGCTTAGTCCTGAACAGGTGGTACAATCTCCTCTGGCTTGGATCATTTATGTGGATGGGGCTTCTGGCAGAAACTCCGTGGGAGCCGGAGTAGTGTTGATCAGCCCAAATGGCATCAGGCTGGAGCAAGCTATCAAGTTCTTCTTTCCAGTTACAAATAACCAGGCAGAATATGAAGCACTTCTGGCTGGGCTAAGGCTTGCGAAAGAGCTGGGTATAGAATATGTACATGTTAGAACCGATTCACTGGTGGTGGCCTCCCAGGTCTTGGGGAATTATGAGACAAGGGAGTTGATTCTGCGAAAATATCTGCTATTAGCCAAAAAGGAAATTGGAAGATTCAAGTCATTTATTATCGCGCACATCCCAAGAACGCAAAATGAGGAGGCAGATGAATTGTCGAAGTTCGGTCTTCCATCAGGGGGAGTGACCTTTGAACTTTTTCATCCGGCAATAGATGAGGCAGAACTCATGCAAATTGATCATAATCCTTCATGGAAGGATCCTTACGAGCTATTCCTATCAAAGGGGGAGTTCCACCATTCCATCAAAGATCGGAGAAGATTCAAAAGGAAAGCGGCATATTATTATCTGATAGCGGGAGTTCTCTACAGAAAAACTTTGATTTCTCCCTCAGCACGATGTGTTTCGGAGGATGAAGTCCCAACCATACTTGAGGAAGTTCATTCCGGGGAGTGCGGTAGTCACTCAGGAGCGAAGACCCTAGAGAAGAGAATCTTAAGGCAGGGGTATTTTTGGCCAACCATGAGGAAGGATGCTGAGGCATTTGCCAAGCGGTGTGTTCAGTGCCAAAAGTTTGCTCCTCTTCAGCACTTGCCTGCTCAGTCACTCAGATCAATAACTGCGCCATGGCCCTTCGCGGTATAGGGGATGGATCTTATTGGACCTTTCCCAATAGCCAGCAGCCAGCGTCATTTTATCATTGTAATGATCGACTATTTCAGCAAGTGGATTGAGGCGAAAGCGCTGGCGAAAACTACAACCCAAATTGTCAGAAATTTCATCTGGGGAGAAATAGTCTGCCGTCATGGAATTCCGCTAGCAATTGTCACTGATAATGGTCCACAGTTCAATAATCCGGAGATGATAAACTTTTGTGATCAGGTGGGAATTGATCTTCGATTTGCCTCAGTACATCATCCAAGGACAAACGGCCAAGTAGAAGCAGCGAACAGGCAAATCCAGCAGCTCCTAATGAAAAGGGTTTTGAATCAAAGGGGAAATTGGGCAGATCAGCTTCCTTCCATTCTCTGGACCCTTCGTACTACCCCGTCTTCAGCTACTGGGGAGACACCATTCAAATTATCTCATGGCTCGGAAGCCGTTGTGCCTGTAGAGTTTGAGGTAGTCACTCCAAGACTCGTGTATGCAAAAGAGGGAGGAGAAGCGTGGATAGAAGACAATGATGAGGCTATCAAGTATAGCCTGGATCTGATCGAAGAACTTCAAGACGAGGCAACAATCAGACAAGAAGAAGTTAAGAGGAGGATGGCAAAGTACTTTAACAAAAATGTCAGGGTAAAGCATTTTGCGATTGGCGACGTTGTGCTAAAAAAGGTTGATGCAGCAGCCCGAACAGGCAATGTCGGAAAGCTAAATCCTAATTGGGCTGGACCTTTCATCGTCAAGGAGGTATTAAAAAGTGGGGCTTACCGCCTCCAAACAAGCGAGGGAGAAGACATTTCGCGCACTTGGAGTGGTGACGATCTCAAACGGTTCTATCCTTAAAATATGTCTTCTTTACTTTCCTGCAATTTTTCAGATATTTTAATAAGAAGCCCCATACTGACACTTCTCCATGTCTGATGTTCCCTTTTTACATTTTCTCATATATCAAACTCACTGAACCACGGAGACATTGCCAAGTTCTGCTCGAACCCACTCGGATTGTAGTCATTAGCGTAAAACCATGAAGATCATGTGTAGCGTGGAGTTTTCGCACACGTGTAGTGGTAGCTTGCCAATTCCCGTGCGGTGGTCTTCAGAACCTTGGATCCCGGCTGATATCCGACACACCCCTGCATCAAGGGAGGTCTAGATGAATGTTGGCTCTATCATGCCCCGAGAGGGATATAATTACAGCTTTTATGACCTTTCTGAGGAAAGCAATGTCGGTATAGCCCCCGTTGCATAGCCACACCTGCCCAACTGATCATCTTAGTCTGTGACTATCGAATACTCCTAGGTACTCTCAAGCGATGCCTAAGCGGGACGCACAACTGAGTTGATCTCTCTGAGGAAAGCAATGTTCGCCGCCTAGGCCCACCTACCCAATTGATCAACTCGGCTTGTAGCCCTAGGAAAGAGAGCAGTCGAGTCGCTTACAGCCCTTATGACCACTTGAGGAAAGCAATGTTCGCCGCCTAGGCCCACCTGCCCACTTGGTCATCTGGGTCTGTACTTGTCTTTCTCTTTATTTCTACAGCTCTTATGACCACTTGAGGAAAGCAATGTTCGCCGCCTAGGCCCACCTGCCCACTTGGTCATCTGAGTCTGTAGTTATCCTTTATCGCATTACAGGGAAAGTATCTCATCCCATATGGTCATTATAGACCATCTGGGGGAAAAAGCAGGATTCCTATGTACATCACAAACCAGATGACTTAATACTCAAACCCGGCGGTTTGAAATAAGCGGGTACCAGGGTTTTCAGGCGGTCTGGTTATTAAACCACGTGGTCTAAAATCAGCAGGTTCCAAAGATGTCATGCGGTCCGGTGTTCAGACCGGACGGTTTGAAATGAACAGGATATCATTAAAATGTCACGAGGTAAATATCAAGGGAGCAAGCATAATCATGATAAGCCGACCTCAGTATTCGGATTGTGAATCTATCATCTTTATGGGTTTCAACTCTATCCGATCGGTTAATTACAGGCTCTTTTCGATCAGACAGTTATGATTGGAAGTGTTAAACCTACTAATCACACAAATTCTATATACAGCCCGTGCGGGTTATCAGCCAATATTATATAAGGCTGTCATATAAATTGTTCGGATTAAATATTAATCGCACGTTCTATCGGCTGATCTTCTTGCGACTTGATATTCTGTCTTACAAGGCAGTTATGTAGAGCCAGGTTATGGTCGCACGGCTTGATTATTTCAAAATCTTGATCGGTTGTCAGTTACATTCACGGGAGTGGGGCTTGCAGCAATCTTAGTTGCAAGTCGCCTGAGTTAAAGTACTGGCCGCTCGGTCTGATAATTATTCTTATGACTTGCCATTCTTTATCCTGGAAAGCAAATATGCAGGGTCTAGTAGTAACCGCGCGGCTTGATTATGTTCGGCTTCCGGGATGTCGTAATGCATTCATAATAGGTTAGCACCTTCTCAGAATGAATCGAACAAATTCGATCCGGATTGAAAGAAGCAAGCTATGCGAGTGGGTTTTTACCAATAGATACTTTACCGGAATCCTGTGAAGAGCATTATCCTAACCGGATAAGTTAATATTAAATCGCACGTCTTGGTTAGACTTAACACAGAAAAAAGATCGCAAACAACCACAAGTAAGTCGCAAAAGGTAGACAGATAGACAGGTAAAAGTTTTCCATTTCATTATCAAAACATTCTTTACATTATATTTTAAGCCGACCGGCTAACAATGTCAAGCCGACGGCTATTCAAAACAAAAAGCAAAATAAAAGCCACTAATTATGCGACCTAAGTTTCTTAGACGCAGGGGTACTTGAGTGATCGCTCCCGTCAATTGAAACGTCAGGGGAGTAACCCTCGCTACCCGACGAGGATGAACTGCTCAATTCGCCCGACTTGCGCCCAGCCTCTTCTTCGGAACCGCTGGATTCGGACTCCGAGCCACTCTCCCCACTCTCAGCCGCTGCGGGTTCTTCGGCCTCATCATCCCCGTCGTCGTTCTCCTCCGAACTGGATCCGTCGGCTTTGTTCTTTCCTTTGGCTTTCCGCCTGATCTTCTCTAACTTCTTTTGCAAGATCAGGTAGGCGTCTGAGAAGGTAAAATTCTCGAAACCAGGCGCGAACGCTTTGAGCTCCCGCAGGCGGTTGAAAGCATTGTCGATTCCCTCGGCGACATGAGGGAAAAGTTCCTGCTGATAAACCGGATTGGTCTCATCATACTTTGCCTGCAAAAAAGAGTAAGGTAAGAGACCGCGCGGTCTGAAAAATTCAGAAGGACGGCTGGCCAGGTGATAACTTACCGACTCGGCTTCCTTTAGCCGCACATTCTCCATCTTCAATTCGGCGATTTCCTTCTCTAGGTGATCATTTGCTTTAATCAACCTTTTGAAGGTCATTCCCATAAAGACATTGGTGATGAGGCTCTCGGCACCAACCCGCGCGGCCTCCCGGGCGAGCTCTTCCTCGGGAATCCTCCTCAACCGCCTGAAGTTCCATCGGCCGAACATGGCAATGCTAGCGGCCTTAGCATGCCGGCCCGACTTCTCATTCGACCAATGGGGGAGCGCGGTAGAGACCTGAACACCGTCGCCGTCCGGATGCCATGACAAAACCGTGCGGCCTTTTAAATCCTTCACCTTACTAAAGGAACGAAGGGCGGAGAAGTCGCACGAAGAGACCGAATCCTCCCCGTCGGATGGCAGCGGCTTGTTCCTGACTTGTCTTTGTCTCTTCTCCGTCTGAGTTAAGATTAAACCGGCCTGGCTGACCGGCTTGTTGGCAGGGACAACGGCTTCGGCTACAAAAAAGAGGAAAGGGTCAACACAAATGACCGAGCGGTCAATATTGAAGTCGGAAGCGGGTTAAAGGAAAGCTTACTATCTTCAGGCCGAACATTCTCTAGCTCGGCAAGTAGCGGGATGTAGTAGCTTACGTTAAGCCGCTCATCCTCGAGAAGCTTGCAGGTTTTCTTCTCGACCTCGCTTATTGCGACCTGTTGAAAGGCCTCCTCCGGCCGCACTTGCGGATTCGGGTTCAACAGGCCAAGTCGGCCTTCGAAGATCAAGTATCTCTCCGACCAGGCTGTGACCTTGTTCGCGAGGTTAACCATCTTCAACCCGCGGCAGCCAAAGTAGAGATGGCCTTTGAAGACATTCGATTCAGAGTCCGGGATCGCCCGCACCGAGAATATTTTCCTGAAGAGATCCATAGAAAAGCGGACTCTCTCAGATCGCAGGTAGGAGATGAAGCTGCAAATTCCGGCCATCGAATTAGGAGAAATCTGACCGGGTACAACTCCATAATGGTCAAAGACCATGGCTGTTCGATTCAAAAGTGCGCTTACGAAGAAAATTGAAGGCTGCGGACTATCGGTTACTATTTAGCTAGAGAATTCAGACCGCTAGCAGCGGTCGAGGCCAGACTTCGCCCGTCGCGGCAAATGCCACTCCTGCGACGGGCTTTCCTTTGATTGAAAAGTAGCGGTTACAAATGCGAGAAAGCAGAAGCGGTCAACAGTTCGCGAGACCAGAAACTCGAGACCGGAGCTCAGACAAGCGAGCTCTTGGATTCGAGTGTGCGTGTCTTGTGAACAGTGCCACCCCCTATTTATAGGCTTGGGGGCCTGCCCGAATGGGCAGGGATAAAATAACCTCCTGCCCGGGTACAGGAGAAACGGGCAGGCGGTGACGGGATGCACAAAGAAGAAAAAGAAAGAGGCCGCGCGACCTGTCGGCCTGCCTTCCCGACCTGTCTTGCTTGCGGCTGAGGACACCGGGACCAAGTCAATAATGCAGACCGCGCGGTTTGGAGATTGAGGCCGCGGTCTGTCTTCTGGTCATGACTTAGCCGATCTTCACGAGGTAACTTGGATAGCCTTCGATCTGGAGCCCCGGAATGTTCTTCGGGGCTGGAACTTCGAGTTTCTATGGGACAACCCGCGCGGTCTTCTAGCTGAGACCGCGGATGATCTTCTTGCCTTGGCTCTTTGACGATCTTATCCCTTTGGGGGCGATCCGGAAATGACACCAGGCCGCTCGGCCTGGCCCTTCTTGAACTGAGAACCGCCGATCCCGGGACCCAGCGGCTTGGCCCAGGAGTCCGCGCGGTCTGATAATGGTCCAACCCAAGAAGCGGTTTTCCGGGCAAACATAATCCCCGCATATTTTCAAATCTCAAAAGAATTTCGAAAATATTAGCTTTGACCGGGAGACCGCATCCGACCTGTCTTGAATTCTATAAGAGAGCCAGAGAATTCATTCTACGGAGTTTTTTCCTGAAATCACGGGGTATTACTCGCCAGTTGCGGTCAGAATTTTTAAGACCGGCAATTCTTCAGCAATGGACTTCCTGGACGCTGTGCTAGACCGCGTGGATCCCAGCGGAGATCAGAAGAGGGCAGAAGATAAGAGGCGCGAACCGTTGGAAAAGCCGAATAAGGAGAAAGAAAAGCAAGACCGGAAAGATCGGAAGAAGAGGAAGCGGGCTGAGAAGGCCGCAGCGGCTAGCCCCAAGCCAGTCGTAGACTTATCAACTCCCAAAACTCCTGCAGAGCCCGTGGAGAACAGTTCGGGGCCTCCCCCTGATGTCTCGTCGATCCCTCCCAGCGACCTCAACCAACAGACCGCTAGCTTGCCGAGCAAAGAGGTGGCCGCCACTTCTGAAAAGGTTGTTTCAGACAGCCCTTCGAAGAAGGTCGGCGAAACTGCCTCGTTTGGAGTGGAAATCACCCCATCCGGGAACCCTCACCTGCTTGTCAGGGATCTAGAGGAAGAGGCGGTTAGCTCCCCCAGGACGGGCGAACCGAATACTCCTCTGTCCGTGGACGATTATCCCAGCCCCCTAAAAGAAGTTCACCCAGCTCCGGGTAAGAGAGAGAGGAAGAGGAAGCAGACCGGGTCCGTGACCGAGCGGATAACAAAGAAGGTCAAGAGGTTAGCCGCTAAGGAAAGGGCGGCTCTCAAGAAACCGACCGACTCCCTCCTCCAGACCAATTCGCGACTAAAGGAGGAGCTAGGCCTCGCGACTCCTCCATCCAACAAGTCAAATGAATCACCGGCTATCCCTGATACGAAACCGGGCGAACTGCCTCCGGACTCGGCGAGTAGCTTATCTTTCAATGGGATCTTTAGGGGTATGGACGAGTTGGTGAAGCGAGATCAGCTTCTTGACAGCCCGATTGTTCCCAGGCAAAATCCCTCTGCCACTGATAATACAGTCCGGCCTGAAGAGACCGCTCGGACGGAGACCGAAGAAAGAGAAGCTGCCGCCCGGACTGCCTTGGAGGTCGAAGAGAGAACGAGGGAGCTTGAAGAAGTTCTGAGAGCGCGGGAGGAGGTTCCCCCAGCGATGACCGGGGAGGAGATAATGACGGTGAAGAAGGAGAGGGCGGAACAGGCCTTGAACAAGCCGTCGCGGCCTGATCCTCTTGCGGCAGGTAAGGATTCTACGGACTACAAAGCTGTCCGCTTTTCCATTCCGCGGCCTCGCCATAATAAATTAGTGAACCCGCCGACGAGCCTCTTTTCTTTAGCGGCCCGGCTCCCTTTCATTAGGCCAAGTACGGAGAGACTCTGGCGTGAGCAATGTCAGAGGATGAACTCGGGACGGTCTAAATGGCCTGCCCGCCCAGGCACTGCTCTCGTATTTATGTTCATTTTTACTTATATATAGCGTTGCATGCTTTTATTTTTCATAACCAAACGGCTTCTTTCAGATAGCGCGGACCAGATTATGAAACCGGGCGACCTTGAGGCCAGCCTGCCTTCGCTAGCTCCCCTGATTTCAACCTGTGCGACGACCTTGCCGGAAGGGCCGCAGCTGTTTGATCGCCTTGAGGCAGATCTGATCAACCTGAGAGCCCGCTTGAAGGAGGCAGAAAACCAGGAGGCCGCCACTCGGACCGCTCTGGCACAATCAGAGATTGACAGGAGATCCAGCACAGAGAGGGTGAAAGTCCTGGAGACTCAGCTTGAGGCCGCGCGGGCAGCAGTGGTGGCTACGCGGGCTGCTCTGACCGTCCAACTGGAAAAAGAGAAGAGAGCCTCTGCCAAATTTGAGAGTGACTCGAAATATTACCAGGATAAATTCCTGCGCTTAACCAGAGAAGTCGCCGCTGGTCGGCGAAATATGAATGATGGGGTGGTAGCTGTTAGCCGCCCGACTATTGGAGCGGGCTCGAATCCTCCCCCAGTCCGGGCGGCTGATCCAATGATTGACGAGGCCGCCGCAACCCCCCGTATGATTGCCGCTTCGCGGGTCGAAAGGGATGCCGGGCGGCTTCATAGTACAATCAACCACCTCCACTTTCATACTAGCCAGATTTATTCTCTTTTGAACACCACCAGCGACCAGGTCGCACGATTTCATAGAGAGGATGCCTCCCCAGAACGCCGTCAGCCGTGACCAACTTTTGAGAACTTGTATTATGAATGTGGCCCATCGATTTGAACAATGTTTTTTCTCTCTTATTCTGAATAACTCGCGCGGTCTTCTTTTTAACCGCTATATTTGGTGCCTTGTTTAGATCTTATGTTTTATTCGAACTGACTTCTGGTCGGGCGAACTGTGATGTATGCTTGTTTCTGTTTTTTCTGGATGCCTTTGCTTCTTTTATTTCTCTGGTGAATCTAACCACATAGGCCATTGACCGGGCGGTTAGAATGTATAGTCGCGATATGATTTTACTATTCACAGATCATAGAAATCTATAAGTAGGGAATTTTCCGAAGTCATTCTCACGATTTACAGATGGCACGATCCAAGAACAAGTCGCAGCGACCTGTTAAAGTTAAAGCCGTCCGAGCTGACGCGGCCTTGGCATTCCATTCGGCGGACCATCCGGAATGCCGCCTCACTCAGAACGAACTGGACGATTTCATTGCCAGTCACATGGTAGGGAGTAATCTGCTCGCGCGACTTCCTTTGCGTGACGAGCGGATTAACTCTTCCAATCCGCACCAGATCGCCGTCCCAATTGACCACTTCGAATATGGCTTCAAGTTTCCACTACCGCTTGAAGTCATTGCCATCTTTGACCATTATGGGGTTGTGCCCGGTCAGCTTCCGCCGAACTCCATCGCTTCAATATATAGCTTCATCTCTTACCTGCGGTTCGAGCGAACCAGATTCTCCATCGACCTGTTCAGAAAATTCTTCTCTGTGCGGGCAGTTTCCGACTCGGGGACTTCGACTTATAGGGGGCATCTCTACTTCAGCTGCCACGGGCTGAAGATTGTCAATCTGGCGAACAAAGTCTCTGACTGGTTGGAGCGGTTTGTAATGCTCGAAGGTAACTTCGGACTGTTGCAGACCAACCCGCAAGTCCGAGGGGAAGAAGTTTTCCAGATCCCTCAGGTCGGAAAGATTGAGGCGGACACCTTCGCGTTCCTTGAGAACGAGCGGTTGGATATCAACCACTACATCCCGCTGTTCTCGGAGCTGGAGGATATCCTCCCCGAGCATAGTAAGTCCCCTTAGACCGCCTTTATATGACCGCGCGGCCTTCTTTACTTACGCTTTTGATTTCATTTTGCAGCCGCCCATATCGTTCCTGCGAACAAGCCGGTCACGCCGGCCGGCCCAGTTTTAACCCAGAGGGAGAAGAGGCAGCGGCGAAAGAGGTCGCAATCCTCGGAAGAAGAGGGCCCAGCCTCTTCTGACGACTACGAAATCCTTCGTTCTAGTGGGAACCCGCCCGATCTGCAGGGCAACCCGACCGTCCTTTGGCATAGGGATGGAAGTCGGATCCGGGTATCCACCGCTCTTCCTCCATGGGGGAGCGACAAAATTGAACGCCATGCCCTAGCCGCCGGGACCGCTTTGTATGGTCGAAAGACCTTAAGGAGGCTGATGAGAACTCCTGAAGAAGAGCTCCCCCGGCTAGCGGCTCAAGCCGGCGCCTGGGGATTTTCGGCCAACCACTTCATGGCCCTGGCGTATAAGCGGCTAGTTTCTGCTCAGAAACTTCTGGAGAGAAAGTACGAGGAGCAGGCCGCGGAGAATACGCGGCTTCGAGAGGAGAACGCGCGGCTTCAGGAAGTCGTGGCGGTGAGTTTTTCAAAAAGACAATGCGGTCCCCTTTGATCAGCCCGGGCGACCTAATTCATTTTGCCTTTCTTTTGCAGAGACAATACGAGATGACCAACCCGGCCTTCCAGGACGAGGTGCTACCCCATGTGGCCCAAGGGATCAACAAGGCTTTGGGTCTCATGGGAGACCGGGGCGGTCTGTCCGAAGGATTCGGCGGAACCACCTTCTCCGACCTTTTCCCCGCCTTGGAGGTCCAGCTTGACGAAATCAGCCGACGGAAAAAAGGAAAATCCAAGGTGGGCGAGGAGGCCGAAACCGACGCGGGCAGGGAGATCGTGCTCCATCAAGGAGGCGATGGAAGTGATGAAGCCGCTGAAGAGGCCGACGCGGATGGAGATGCTGATGACTATGACGATGAGGACAGCTTGTCCTCTGGATCCACCGGCTCTGCAAGCAAGACCGGGCGGTCTAGCGACAGCAGTTCGTCCGGCTCCTCCTCACTAAGTGAAGGTTATTCGCCGGAGGTTGACATCGACTCAATTTCTCCTGCCAAGAAGAAGAAGAAAAAATCGGCAGACAAGTGCCCTTTGTTTTTCTAATTTAATTTTTGTAACCGCCGGTCTCTTTTTGTTGGCCGGGCGGTCAATATTTTGTAAACACTTTCTTGGGAAATGAAATAGAAATTTTACCTGTCTGATTGTCCTTCTATTATTACTTACTTGTGATACCTTGTCTTTTTTTTTCTTTACTCTCCATGATCTAATCGTGCGGTCATCTTGGTCTGAGCATAAGTGATGATTGATTGTCTTTGAAGATCCTTTATCCAGCCCGCGCGATTATTCATTTGGATCTCAGGATATTCGATTTCTAATAACAGATAGATTCATGCGGCTATAATTCGGATCGCGCGGCTTCTCTTCATTTGTAGATATTAAATACTTGCTGCTATGTAATGAATAACAACTTTCACGCAGTTCGAATTCAGTTCTGGCGAGTAATCCATTATGTCTAGAGATAACTTTTGCTAAGAAATAGCTTAACCTGATCGGTTAGAACACAATCCGAGCGACCACATATTCAAATCCAGGAATATCCAATTCTGATTATTCATTCAGGGATGGATAATGCCCGGCCGGTTTAAATTTCAACCCGGATTATATAGCCAGATCCATAAGTATTAACCTGATGGAGTAGAGAGATAGATATATCCGATCGGTCAAAGTGTAACCCGAGCGATCACATAATTAGCTCCAGAAGTATCCAATTTTATAAAGGATGAATAATCCCGCCCGATTTGAATACAACCCGGGCAATCAGATAATCTGTTCCGGAATCTTGATTAGGAATGGTCAGATCCGCCCGGTTAGAGTGCAACCCGGGCGATCATATGAATAGATTCAGAAACATTTTACTTAATAAAAGACGGGCATACCCGCCCGGTTAGAATGCAACCCGGGTAATCAGATTAGTCAGTCCCGGAAACATCCAACTTAGTTTAAAGATGTATAGATTCGCTCGGCTAGAATACAATCCGGACAACCATATGATCCGAATGTAGAAATACCCAACTCATTAACGGATGGACAGATAGATAAATTCGACCGGTCAGAATGAAATCTGAGCAACTATATATCTTTTCCAGAAATATCCATTTTTATAGAAGATGAATGGACTCGCCCGGTTTGACTGTCACCTGGGTAATAGATGATCATCTTCGGAGATTTCCATCTTATAAAACATTGATAAGACCGCCCGGTTATATAACAACCTGGGTAACAGATAATCGGCTCCGGAGATATCCAAAAAATTTGATAAGATCGCCCGGTTAAATAACAACCTGGGTAACAGATAATCGGCTCCGGAGATATCCAAAAAATTTGATAAGATCGCCCGGTTAAATAACAACCCGGGTAATCATTGTTGAATCCAAAATTGCACCTCCACGATCTACTCGAGGGGATTGGGGGAAAAGGAGGCCGCGAGCAGCTGGTTACTTGGGTCGCGAGTGAAGAGGGGAGAAGAAGAGAGGGCCGCTAGCTTGCAGCGAGGCCAGACTTCGCCCGTCGCGGCAAAAGCCACTCCTGCGACGGGCTTTCCCTTTATTCAATAATCTGTCTTACAACTTGCCACTTTTAGTACATGGAAATGAAATGAGTACAAGAGGATGACAGATAAGAAAGACAAGTCGCCCAGGCTGTTTTGCTGAGGCCGCCCGGCCTGTTTCTTGAGGTCGCCCGGGCTGCTTTGTTGAGGCCGCCCGGCCTGTTTCTTGAGGTCGCCCGGGCTGCTTTGTTGAGGTCGCTCGGAAAGGCCGCAGCAAGGTGTGGTCTGGCTGTTTCTAGCCGCTAGTTTTGCCCCCAACTTGCCTGTCCTTTGTTCATGGTCGAGGGTCCTATTTATAGGCTCTGGGTCGATGTCGTCACCTCCGGTGAGCCGGTGACTGGATCCCTACCTGCGCGGTCTGAAGGAAGAGGCCGTCCGGCTTGGCGGCCTGACGGAGGAGGCCGCCACTGCTGGGCGGTCTGACGGAGGAAGCCGCCCCTGCTGGGCGGCCTGACGGAGGAGGCCGCCCCTGCTGGGCGGCCTGACGGAGGAGGCCGCCCCTGCTGGGCGGTCTGACGGAGGAGGCCCCCCTGCTGGGCGGTCTGACGGAGGAGGCCGCCCCTGCTGGGCGGTCTGACGGAGGAGGCCGCCCCTGCTGGGCGGTCTGACAGAGGAGGCCGCCCCTGCTGGGCGGTCTGACGGAGGAGGCCGCCCCTGCTGGGCGGTTTGGCTGAGTAGGCCGCCCCTGCTGGGCGGTCTGACAGAGGAGGCCGCCCCTGCTGGGCGGTCTGACGGAGGAGGCCGCCCCTGCTGGGCGGTCTGGCTGAGTAGGCCGCCCCTGCTGGGCGGCCTGACGGAGGAGGCCGCCCCTGCTGGGCGGCCTGACGGAGGCCACACGCCTTGGGTGATCTGAAGGAGGAGGTCGTCCCTTCTTACCATTCTGGGCGCGTCATGTATAAAAACGCCGTGAAAAAGGCCTCCTCGGAGAGGATCGCCGTTTTCTGGGTAAACATAATCCCCGCACTTTTTCAAGTTCCATAGAGAACTTCGAAAAAGTAGAACTTACCCACGAAAATCGCGATCCGTATTTCACAAATTGTCTTCCTTCTGCGAGGGAGAAGAGTTAAGGCACTTATAAAAAGGAGAAGAGTTTTGCAAGTACCTGATCATGCTTTGCCAATATATGGTAATTTCTGCAAGGCAAAAGTTAGAGCATGCAGAAAGAGATAGGAACACGCGAGTGCCTGGAGAGAACTCGCGATCACCTGCTAACCTCTGCAAAAGAAAGCTTAAGCAGGTATTTACTATAGCGTGAGTACATGAAGAGAGGGGCCAAAAAGTGCTAATCTCTGCAAAAGAGAACTCTAAGCAGGTGTAAAGCAAACTACAATGCGAGTACCTGAATAGAACTCACGAACACCTGCAAATCTATGCAAAAGAACTTAAAGTAGGCAAAAGAATCTATAACGCGAGTACCTGAAGAGAACTCGCGAACACCTGCTAACCTCTGCAAAAACAGAACTTAAAGCAGGCATATAAAACATAACGCGAGTACCTGAAGAGAACTCGCGAACACCTGCAATTTTCTGTAAAAGAGAATTCAAGGCAGGTATAAAACATAGCGCGAGTACCTGAAAAGAACTCGTGAATACCTGCTAATGTCTGCAAAAGGGCACTGAAAGCAGGTATAAAAACAATCTATAATGCGAGTACCTGAAGAGAACTCGCGAATACCTACTAATCTCTGTAAAAACATACAAAATATAACGCGAGTACCTAAAAAGAACTCGCGAAGACCTGGTAATCTCTGCAAAGGCGAACTCAAAGCAGACATATTAAATATAACGCGAGTACCTGAAAAAACTCGCGAAAACCCGCTAATCTCTACAAAAGAGAACTCAAACTAGGCATATAAAATACAATGCGAGTACCTGAAAAGAACTCGCGAAGACCTGCTAATCTCTGCAAAAGAGAACTCCAAGCAGGCATATAAAACATAACGCGAGTACCTGAAGAAACCTCGCGAACACCTGCTAATTTCTGCAAAACAGAACTCAAAGCAGACATTCAATATAACGCGAGTACCTGAAGAGAACTCGCGATCACCTGCTATTTTCTGCAAAAGAGGAATTAAAACAGGTATACAAAACCTAATGCGAGTACCTGAAAAGAACTCGCGGATACCGGTTAATCTCTACAAAAGAGAACTCGAAGCAGGTATAAAACATAACGCGAGTATCTGAAGAGAACTCGCGAACACCTGCTAATCTCTACAAAAGTGCAGGTATAAAACAATCTATAACGCGAGTACCTGAAGAGAACTCGCGAATACCTGCTAATCTCTGCAAAATAGAACTCAAAGCAGGTATAAAAAATAACGCGAGTACCTGAAAATAACTCGCGAGTACCTGCTAATCTCTGCAAAAGAGAACCCAAAGTAGATATAAAATATAACGCGAGTACCTGAAGAGAACTCGCGAATACCTGCCAATCTCTGCAAAAGAGAACTCAAAGCAGGTATAAAACATAACGCGAGTACCTGAAAAGAACTCGCGAATACCTGCTAATATCTGCAAAACAGAACATAAAGCAGGTATAAAACAATCTAATACGCGAGTACTTGATGAGAACTCGCGAATTCTTGCTAATATCTGCAAAAACAGAACATAAAGCAGGTATAAAACAATCTAATACGCGAGTACCTGATGAGAACTCGCGAATACCTGTTAATATCTGCAAAACAGAACATAAAGCAGGTATAAAACAATCTAATACGCGAGTACCTGATGAGAACTCGCGAATACCTGCTAATATCTGCAAAACAGAACATAAAGCAGGTATAAAACAATCCAATACGCGAGTACCTGAAGAGAACTCGCGAATACCTGCTAATATCTACAAAACAGAACATAAAGCAGGTATAAAACAATCTAATACGCGAGTACCTGAAGAGAACTCGCGAATACCTGCTAATATCTGCAAAACAGAACATAAAGCAGACATACAATATAACGCGAGTACCTGAAGAGAACTCGCGAATACCTACTAATATCTGCAAAGCAGGTCATAAAGCAGGTATAAAACAATCTAATACGCGAGTACCTGAAGAGAACTCGCGAATACCTGCTAATATCTGCAAAACAGAACATAAAGCAGGTATAAAACAATCTAATACGCGAGTACCTGAAGAGAACTCGCGAATACCTGCTAATATCTGCAAAACAGAACATAAAGCAGGTATAAAACAATCTAATACGCGAGTACCTGATGAGAACTCGCGAATTCCTGCTAATATCTGCAAAAACAGAACATAAAGCAGGTATAAAACAATCTATTATGCGAGTACCTGATGAGAACTCGCGAATACCTGCTAATATCTGCAAAACAGAACATAAAGCAGGTATAAAACAATCCAATACGCGAGTACCTGAAGAGAACTCGCGAATACCTGCTAATATCTGCAAAACAGAACATAAAGCAGGTATAAAACAATCTAATACGCGAGTACCTGAAGAGAACTCGCGAATACCTGCTAATATCTGCAAAACAGAACATAAAGCAGACATACAATATAACGTGAGTACCTGAAGAGAACTCGCGAATATCTGCTAATATCTGCAAAAACAGAACATAAAGCAGGTATAAAACAATCTATTATGCGAGTACCTGATGAGAACTCGCGAATACCTGCTAATATCTGCAAAACAGAACATAAAGCAGGTATAAAACAATCCAATACGCGAGTACCTGAAGAGAACTCGCGAATACCTGCTAATATCTGCAAAACAGAACATAAAGCAGGTATAAAACAATCTAATACGCGAGTACCTGAAGAGAACTCGCGAATACCTGCTAATATCTGCAAAACAGAACATAAAGCAGGTATAAAACAATCTATTACGCGAGTACCTGAAGAGAACTCGCGAATACCTGCTAATATCTGCAAAACAGAACATAAAGCAGACATACAATATAACGCGAGTACCTGAAGAGAACTCGCGAATATCTGCTAATATCTGCAAAAACAGAACATAAAGCAGGTATAAAACAATCTATTATGCGAGTACCTGATGAGAACTCGCGAATACCTGCTAATATCTGCAAAACAGAACATAAAGCAGGTATAAAACAATCCAATACGCGAGTACCTGAAGAGAACTCGCGAATACCTGCTAATATCTGCAAAACAGAACATAAAGCAGGTATAAAACAATCTAATACGCGAGTACCTGAAGAGAACTCGCGAATACCTGCTAATATCTGCAAAACAGAACATAAAGCAGACATACAATATAACGCGAGTACCTGAAGAGAAATCGCGAATACCTGCTAATATCTGCAAAACAGAACATAAAGCAGGTATAAAACAATCTAATACGCGAGTACCTGATGAGAACTCGCGAATACCTGCTAATGTCTGCAAAAACAGAACATAAAGCAGGTATAAAACAATCTATTATGCGAGTACCTGATGAGAACTCGCGAATACCTGCTAATATCTGCAAAACAGAACATAAAGCAGACATACAATATAACGCGAGTACCTGAAGAGAACTCGCGAATACCTACTAATATCTGCAAAGCAGGTCATAAAGCAGGTATAAAACAATCTAATACGCGAGTACCTGAAGAGAACTCGCGAATATCTGCTAATATCTGCAAAACAGAACATAAAGCAGGTATAAAACAATCTAATATGCGAGTACCTGAAGAGAACTCGCGAATACCTGCTAATATCTGCAAAACAGAACATAAAGCAGACATACAATATAACGCGAGTACCTGAAGAGAACTCGCGAATACCTGCTAATATCTGCAAAACAGAACATAAAGCAGGTATAAAACAATCTAATACGTGAGTACCTGATGAGAACTCGCGAATACCTGCTAATGTCTGCAAAAACAGAACATAAAGCAGGTATAAAACAATCTAATACGCGAGTACCTGAAGAGAACTCGCGAATACCTGCTAATATCTGCAAAACAGAACATAAAGCAGATATAAAACAATCTAATACGCGAGTACCTGAAGAGAACTCGCGAATACCTGCTAATATCTGCAAAACAGATCATAAAGCAGGTATAAAACGATCTAATATGCGAGTACCTGAAGAGAACTCGCAAATACCTGCTAATCTCTGCAAAACAGAACATAAAGCAGGTATAAAATAATCTAATATGCGAGTACCTGAAGAGAACTCGCAACCACCTGTTCATCTTCTCATATAAACATCTATAGAAAAGAAGTTTTTGGATGTCTAGATACAATATGGTGATATTCACCTCATTTGTAAGCAAAAAGCTAGCATAGCACCTGTATCATATGCAAAGGAAGCAGTAATGCTCAATTGGAGCAACCACTATAATGTGGATATATAAAGATGAAACTATAAAGAGGCGACCATCAAAAGATGGGTTCAATTGCTTTTAAAGATTTGAGCGACCATCGGAAGACGGGTTTGATTGCCTTTAAGATTTTGGCGACCATCGAAAGATGGGTTTGATTGCCTTTAGAGATTTTGGCGACCATCGAAAGATGGGTTTGATTGCCTTTAGAGATTTTGGCGACCATCGAAAGATGGGTTTGATTGCCTTTAGAGATTTTGGCGACCATCGAAAGATGGGTTTGATTGCCTTTAGAGATTTTGGCGACCATCGAAAGATGGGTTTGATTGCCTTTAGAGATTTTGGCGACCATCGAAAGATGGGTTTGATTGCCTTTAAGATTTTGGCGACCATCGAAAGATGGGTTTGATTGCCACAACATTCACAAGCCATTTTCAACCATGTATGCATTTGAAGGAAAGAGCTAATGCAAACATAACTGAAAGAGTTTTAAGACGAGCTTTAAGACAAACCTTTCTGCCAATGAAAGTAGATCCAGCATCACTTCGAGTGAATAACCGATATTGCTAGAAAAGATTTTACAATAATATTTTTAAGCAACATATTCCCGCAGTTTGCCTTCTTTCGACAACTTCTCTACAAGCTTATGTAGAGCGCGACACTTTTCTGTATCATGACCCACACACATGTGGTATTGACAAAACAAGTCTTTGTGACAATTCCTATGATCAGGTCGCATGAGAGAAGGCCTTGTAAAACCAGGTTCTTGCTGGATAATCTGAAGAGCTTCTTTCATTGAGATAGTTAAACCTGTATACCTTCCTCGAAGCTTATCTTGCTTATGCGGGCGAGGAGAATTGCATGACCTGTAACTATAAGTCTGAGTTGGGATATGAGGGTTGACAAGACATAGCTCTGATTGATTTAGCTGCAGGAAACTTGGAGAAGCAGATAGATGCTCATAATCATAGCATATTTCACGTTGAGATGATAAGTTGGGACCTTGTTCATATTCTAACAAATATCCACGGCGATTGATAGGAAGATGACCATGAGAAGAATAATCCTTCTGTTGTTGTTGGGGCCTCTGAATTAAAGAAGCAAAATAATCGGGGTTCGCATCCTCGGCCTTAATGAACTGATTTGCTATTTCAATAAGATGAGCATAAGATTCTGGCTCTTTCATGGTGACTTCAAACTTAAGAGGACCTTCCTGGAGACCATTAATTAAGGCATGTTTATAGAGACTTTGATCAGCATTAACAACATCAAGGATTTCTTTTTGAAAGCGATCGATGAAGTGAGCCGTGGATTCGTTATCCATTTGCTTGATCTGAAAAAGAGCTGGAAGACCTCTCTTACGTTTCCTTAAAGTGCTGAACCTCAAATAAAATTCTCTTCGAAGATCTCCGAAGCAATTGATCGATTGAGATGGTAAATGGTAGAACCAATCCAAAACTTGACCGTCAAAGGTCATGATGAGAAGTTTACACTTGATACCATCTGATAGAGCTCTTAGTGAGGTAGCTGCCTCAAAGGCTTGCAGATGAAAAACCGGATCACTCATTCCAGAATAGACTGGCAGACGAGGCTCTTTGAAGTCATTTGGGACTACTTCCCAACGAATTTTGTATGATAATGGGGAAGGTTCTTGTTCTTCTCCTGCAGGAATTGTTAGTCTATCAACAAGGTAAGGTGGATCACCCATACTAACCTTATGAGACTCATAATGAGGAATAGAGAGTCCTGCTGCTTCAGGTTGTAACAAATGTTCTAGATGACTGCTAGAAGGCTTGTCATAAGTAGCTGCTATAGTATTAAGTTGAGAATCCACTTGTCTTTTGAGGTGGGCGATCTCTGCTAATAGGGGGTTTATGTCATCACTTTGAACAGGAACTTCAAGACGATTGGAAGGATGCTCGAGGTCTTCTGACGGATGATCCATGAAAACAGGAAATGTTGAAAGAGAAAAACTGAAATAACTTTCAAACGGAGCCGAATTTCTGAAATCCGAGGGCTAAAAAGTGGCTGAACGGGGAATCCCGTTCAATTTTTGGATAGTTCGGCTCAAGACGGTCGCGTCGGGCTTTGAATTTCTGAATTCCGACACCCGGATCAAAAGTTATGGCCGTTTGAAGATTGAGTGTATTTTAGGCCAAATCTCGCATCTTCATCGCAACAGTTGTTCATCAACCACTCGCTATCTGAAGGTCGCGTGTTTCTGTTGAATCCAAAATTGCACCTCCACGATCTACTCGAGGGGATTGGGGGAAAAGGAGGCCGCGAGCAGCTGGTTACTTGGGTCGCGAGTGAAGAGGGGAGAAGAAGAGAGGGCCGCTAGCTTGCGGCGAGGCCAGACTTCGCCCGTCGCGGCAAAAGCCACTCCTGCGACGGGCTTTCCCTTTATTCAATAATCTGTCTTACAACTTGCCACTTTTAGTACATGGAAATGAAATGAGTACAAGAGGATGACAGATAAGAAAGACAAGTCGCCCAGGCTGTTTTGCTGAGGCCGCCCGGCCTGTTTCTTGAGGTCGCCCGGGCTGCTTTGTTGAGGCCGCCCGGCCTGTTTCTTGAGGTCGCCCGGGCTGCTTTGTTGAGGTCGCTCGGAAAGGCCGCAGCAAGGTGCGGTCTGGCTGTTTCTAGCCGCTAGTTTTGCCCCCAACTTGCCTGTCCTTTGTTCATGGTCGAGGGTCCTATTTATAGGCTCTGGGTCGATGTCGTCACCTCCGGTGAGCCGGTGACTGGATCCCTACCTGCGCGGTCTGAAGGAAGAGGCCGTCCGGCTTGGCGGCCTGACGGAGGAGGCCGCCCCTGCTGGGCGGCCTGACGGAGGAGGCCGCCCCCTGCTGGGCGGCCTGACGGAGGAGGCCGCCCCTGCTGGGCGGTCTGACGGAGGAGGCCCCCCCTGCTGGGCGGTCTGACGGAGGAGGCCGCCCCTGCTGGGCGGTCTGACGGAGGAGGCCGCCCCTGCTGGGCGGTCTGACAGAGGAGGCCGCCCCTGCTGGGCGGTCTGACGGAGGAGGCCGCCCCTGCTGGGCGGTCTGGCTGAGTAGGCCGCCCCTGCTGGGCGGCCTGACGGAGGAGGCCGCCCCTGCTGGGCGGCCTGACGGAGGCCACACGCCTTGGGTGATCTGAAGGAGGAGGTCGTCCCTTCTTACCATTCTGGGCGCGTCATGTATAAAAACGCCGTGAAAAAGGCCTCCTCGGAGAGGATCGCCGTTTTCTGGGTAAACAATCATATACTTGTCAGAGAATATCCCAACTTATATCCAATCAGACCGTTCGGTTTGGATGTTCAGACCGCTCGGTCTCATTTATCATAACCCTTTATTAGGGTAGACGACCACCTGTACCTGTCTTAACCATATCTTCCTCGAATGGTTTTATACAAGAAACCATAAGAGGCAAATGCCTTCCTGTAGAGAAAGAATAAGAAAAAGGTATGTACAGACTTAAATGACCAAGTGGGCAGGTGGGCCTCGGCGGCGAACATTGCTTTCCTCAAGTGGTCATAAGAGCTGTAAACGACTCATCCGCTCTCTTGCCTAGGGTTACAAGCTGAGTTGATCAATTGGGCAGGTGGGCCTCGGCGGCGAACATTGCTTTCCTCAGAGAGATCAACTCAGTTGTGGGCCCAACTAGGCACCGTTTCGAGAGTACCTAAGAGTATTCGATGGTCACAGACTATGATGATCAGTTGGGCAGGTGGGCCTCGGCGGCGAACATTGCTTTCCTCAGAAAGATCATCAAAGCTGTAACTATATCCCTTCGGGGCATGATAGAGCTGACAATCACCTAGACCTCCCTTGATGCAGGGGTGTGTCAGATATCGGCCGGGATCCAAAATTCTGAAGACCACCGCAGCGGAATTGGCAAGCTACCACTACATGTGTGCGAAAACTCCCTGCATCACATGGTCTTGGTGGGTTTTACGCTACGACTACAATCCGAGGGGGTTCGAGCAGAATTTGGCGATATCTCAGAGATTTAGGGAATGAGTTATGTATATTGAAATTCACAATGCATGGAACCATCAAACAAGAAGAAGTGTCAGTATGGGGCTTTTTATTTAATATCAAAAGAAATGTAGAGAATAAAAGAGATAATTCAAGGATAGAATCGTTTAAGATCGTCACCGCTCCAAGTACGCGGGATGTCTTCCCCTTCACTGGTGTGGAGACGGTAGGCCCCATTCTTTAATACTTCTTTGATGATAAAAGGTCCTGCCCAATTAGGATCCAGCTTTCCAACATTACCAGACCTGGCCGCAGCATCTACCTTCTTTAATACCAAATCACCGCTTGCGAACTGCTTTACCGTGACATTCTTGTCAAAATATTTTGCCATCCTCCTTTTAACTTCCTCCTGTCTGATAGTTGCCTCGTCTTGAAGCTCCTCGATCAGATCCAGACTATACCTCATAGCCTCATCATTTTCATCCATCCATGATTCTCCTCCCTCTTTTGCATATATAACCCTTGGAGTGACCACTTCAAATTCTACGGGAACAACGGCCTCTGAGCCATGAGATATTTTGAACGGCGTCTCCCCTGTAGCTGAAGATGGCGTAGTACGAAGAGTCCAAAGGATGGAAGGAAGCTGGTCCGCCCAATTCCCTTTTTGATTTAAGACCCTTTTCATCAAGAGCTGCCGGATTTGCCTGTTCGCTGCTTCCACCTGGCCATTGGTCCTGGGATGATGTACTGAGGAAAATCGCAGATCAATTCCTGCCTGATCGCAGAAGCTTTTCATCTCAGAATTGTTGAACTGTGGACCGTTATCGGTAACAATTGCTAACGGAATTCCATGCCGGCAAATTATTTCCCCCCAGATGAAGTTTCTGACGATCTGAGTTGTTGTTTTTGCTAGCGCTTTTGCCTCAATCCACTTACTGAAATAGTCGATCATTACCAGGATGAAACGGCGTTGACCGCTGGCCATCGGAAAAGGTCCCATAAGATCCATTCCCCATACTGCAAAAGGCCACGGCGCGGTTATCGACCTGAGTGACTGAGCAGGCAAATGCTGAAGAGGAGCGAACTTTTGACACTGGACACATCGCCTGGCAAATGCTTCAGCATCTTTCCTCATGGTCGGCCAAAAATATCCCTGCCGCAAGATCCTTTTCTCCAAAGTCTTTGCTCCTGAATGACTACCGCACTCTCCCGAATGAATTTCCTGAAGTATAGCCGGGACCTCCTCTTCTGAAACGCACCGTGCTGAGGGAGAAATCAGAGTTTTCCTATACAAGACTCCTGCCATCAAGTAGTAGTACGTTGCCTTTCTTCTGAATCTATTTCTGTCCTTGATTGACGAATGAAATTCCCCTTTTGACAGAAATAGTTCATAAGGATCTTTCCAGGAAGGATTTTGATCGATCTGCATGAGCTCCTCTTCTTCCGTCCCATCTGTTGCCGGATGAAAAAGTTCTGAGGTCACCCCTCCGGATGGAAGACCAAACTTTGATAATTCGTCTGCCTCTTCATTCTGTGTTCTCGGAATGTGTTCGATGATGAAGGATTTGAATCTCCCAATTTCTTTCTTCGCTAGGAATAGATATTTTCTCAACATCGGTTCTCTTGTTTCATAATTCCCCAGAACCTGCGAGGCCATCACAAGAGAATCAGTTTTCACATGAACATGTTCTATCCCAAGCTCCTTCGCGAGTCTCAAGCCAACCAAGAATGCTTCGTATTCGGCCTGGTTATTTGTAACTGAAAAGAAGAATTTGATAGCCTGCTCCAGCCTGACGCCATTTGGACTGATCAGAACCACTCCGGCTCCCACGGAGTTTCTGCCAGAAGCCCCATCCACATAAATGATCCAAGCCAAGGGAGATTGTACTCTCTGTTCTGGATTAGACTCCGTCGTGTCCACCAAGAAATCTGCCAATACTTGTGCCTTTACTGCCGTTCTGGGAACATATGATATTTCGAACTCGCTTAGCTCAATTGCCCATTTAGCCAACCTTCCTGAATGATCCGGCTTTTCCAAGATGCTCTTTAGTGGATGGTCCGAGACCACCTGAATGGAATGAGCCTGAAAATAGGGGCGGAGCCTTCGTGACGACATGACCAAAGCCAAGGCTAATTTCTCCAAGATTGAATATCTAGTTTCCGCATCTTTGAGGATGTGGCTGACATAATATATCGGAAACTGCTTCTTTTTTTCTTCCCGCACCAGGACAGAGCTTATCGCATCTGGGCCCACTCCCAAGTATAAGAATAGTGTTTCCCCTTCGCGAGGGCTTTGAAGAAGAGGGGTTGAGGTTAACTGCTTTTTCAACTGTTCAAAAGCATTGTCGCACTCCTTACTCCATTCGAACTTAGATCCCCCCCTAAGTGTTTTGAAAAATGGAGCGCTTTTGTCCCCCGACTTGGAAATGAATCGGCTCAATCCTGCAAGCCTCCCCCCAAGTTGTTGTACCTCTTTCGGGTTACGGGGAGGGTTCATATCCAGGATGGCTTTTATTTTATCGGGATTTGGTGCGAGGCCATCGGGAGTGAGAAGATGTCCCAGAAATTTTCCTTTGTTGGCCCCAAACACACATTTCAAAGGATTCAGTTTTAATTTAAACCTCCGCAGAGTAGCGAACGTCTCTACGAGGTCTTTCAGATGGATTGAAAAAGTTTTACTTTTTAGAAGAAGATCATCTACATATACTTCAAGATTTCTCCCTTTCTGTTTTTTGAACACTGTGTCCATCATCCTCTGATATGTCGCCCCCGCATTTTTGAGCCCGAAGGGCATGACAAGATAACAATAACATCCATCATTGGTAATGAAGGATGTATGCGGGATATCAGGTTTGTGCATCTTAATCTGGTGATAACCAGAAAACGCATCTAGGAAGCTCATGAAATTATATCCTACCGCGGAATCAACTAAAACATCTATCCGAGGCAAGGGATAACAATCTTTGGGGCACGCTTTATTGAGCTTCGTGAAGTCCACGCACATGCGCCACTTCCCACCAGATTTTGGAACCATTACAATGTTTGACATCCACGTTGGATATTGAATTTCAGAAACAAAACCCGCTTTCAGGAGCTTGGAAACCTCCTCTCTGATGGGCAATGCCAGCTTTGTTGCCACCTCCCTCTTCTTTTGCTGGATCGGCTTGAATTCAGGAGAGACGTTGAGGTGATGGCACGCTACATTTGGATCTACCCCAGGCATGTCCTCTGCTGACCAGGCGAAGATGTCCAAGTTCTCCAACAGACAGGAGGTTAGTTGAGCTTTTTCCTCCTCCGACAGCTCGGCGTTGATGATAAGCCTTTTCTCTTCCCCCTTAGCAATGGGGATCTCTTGGGTCTCCTGGGCAGGTTCCAAGAAAACTCCTTTCCGCTCTGTGCTTTCTTTGATTTCCTCAGGGAATTTGGACACCTTGTGGATGTCATTTTGAGCCTCGCAAAGTGGTGCCTCGGTGATCATATTAACTGTCTTCACATAACATTCACGTGCAACCCTTGGATCGCTTCGGATCCGATATTGACGTCCCTCAGCGGCGAATTTCAAGGCCAAATGAAAAGTAGATACTACAGCTCTGTAAGCGTTCAGAATTGGCCTTCCGAAAATTGCACAGTAGCTGCTTGGGGCTTCCACCACCACGAAGTTTATCAGCTTCGTTATACCCCCCAGCGATACCAAAAGCTTTACGCACCCTTCTACTTCTTTCTTCTCTCCCGAGAAGCCATAGAGGGGCCCTTCTGTGGAGAGCAAAGACTTCCCAGTCTTAAGGGCTTCAAACGTTTCGCGGAAGATGAGATTAACTGAGCTGCCGGTATCAACCAGGATTTTATGCACGGTGTAGTTTTCAATAACCGCCTTTATCACCACTGCATCATCAAAAGGATTTGCATTTGGGGACAGATCTTCCTGGCCAAAGGTAACGACCGCCCTTTCTGGAGTAGAAGTGGAGGCGACTGCCACTTCCTGCTTCATAACTCTCCCGATGCTAGACTTTCGAGAAGATTCTACTCCTGCCCCACCATGAATGCAATAGACGTTGCCAAGAGGGCCAACGTCATTCACCTCTATACATTCGGTTGTGGGATGTATATCCCCATAGCAACCTGCTTCTTCCACATCTGCACACTCCCATGTCACTTCGACTGCCTCCTTCTTCTTCTCAACTCGCGGTTCAACCGGAGTTTCTTGCCGAATCAACCCCCGAAGCTTTCCCTCTTTCAGGAGTTTTTCTATCAACCACCGGAGGGCCCGGCAATCCTCAGTCTGATGCCCCTCTTCTTTATGATATTCACAATAAAGGTTCGGGTTCCGATTGCGAACTTCTGATTTCAAAGGAGGGGGCCTTTTAAAGTCAGGCCTCTTCTGAAGAATCTGCACGACCTCATTCATGGTTACGTTGAGAGGGGTGAATGAATCCTGTGATTCATCATATCGGATGGACGGGATAGGTGGAGATGGTTGTGCGATGTATTGTGGCAGATACACGGGCATTATTTGCGGAACTCCCATGGGTTGAGTGGGTGCGATGGCCAACGGCGGTTTCTGATCTTGAAACCGTTGATGGCCGAGAAATGGTTGTTTAGGCTTAAGGTTTCTCCCCCTCTGAGCCCGGGGTTCGAAATCAGGCCGAGATGGATGATTATAACGTTGCTGATGAGTTGATGCGGGATTGAACTGATCATTGTCGCTGAGCAATTTGGCAACATAACCAGGATTAGTCTTTTCCCCCCTGATGAATTTATTAGCCAGACTAATCATCTCCTGGTATGTTTTTGGCTCCCTGATTTGAGCCTCAAATTTCAACGGCCCCTCTCTAAGGCCATGCATCAGAGCGACCCTATATAATTCTGGGTCGACGTTTTGCACCTCCATTATTTCCCTTTGGAAACGATCGACGAAACGGGCCCATGTTTCGTTTTCTTGCTGTCGTATCTCGAATAGGGCTGCCGGACCATTCTTCCTCTTCTTAGAGGTAGAGAATCGAAGCAGAAATTCTCTACGCAATTCCGCAAAGCATCTGATAGATCGAGGATGCAATCCGTAAAACCATTCTCTGACCTGCCCATCAAAGGACGTCACCAGGAGCTTGCACTTTGTTGCATCAGTGATGGTCCTCAGAGCAACAGCCGATTCAAATGCCTGGAGGTGTATTGCTGGATCGGACTCCCCACTATATGCTGACATGCGTGGTTCTCGAAAGTTGTTTGGGGCCGGCTCTCCTCGGATTTCGTCGGTGAAGGGAGAACTCTCCTCGGCATCCTCGTACAGAGGGAAAGCAGGGTTATAAGGGACCTCTGCTGCGGTCACTTGCGGACAGGCCGCCTGATAGGAGCGGGCAGGAGCTCCAGCCGGGTAGGTTTGGAAAGCGGCAACCTCAGGCGGATAGGAAAAATGAGCGGCTTGAGAGGCCGTCCCTTGAAAGTCAAGGACCCGAGCCGGCATACATCGCGCGGCCTCTTGGTAGAAGTTCGGCCGGTCCGCAGAACCTTCTGGTGGCGGTTGGGAGTGAGCGACCTGCGCAAATGGGTATGGAGGTGGAGGAGGTAGAACAGGGGTCATGGCCGGGTTAACCGCGGCCTTTTGGGGGGCTAACCGCTGGGTTAGTAGAGCTAGAGCCTGACTGATCGCGTCCAGACGCTGATCAGTTGCTTTCTGAGCCTGGTCGGCTTCTCTCTTAGTTCGCTCCAGAGCCTCCCACAGGGAGTCATCGCTATGATCGGACCGGTCTCTTGGAGGGAACTGGCGGTCTGACATTCTGAACCAAAGATTTCGCTGATAGTCCGCGATCTGAAGGCCGCGTGTTTCTGTTCGATTCAAAAGTGCGCTTACGAAGAAAATTGAAGGCTGCGGACTATCGGTTACTATTTAGCTAGAGAATTCAGACCGCTAGCAGCGGTCGAGGCCAGACTTCGCCCGTCGCGGCAAATGCCACTCCTGCGACGGGCTTTCCTTTGATTGAAAAGTAGCGGTTACAAATGCGAGAAAGCAGAAGCCGGCCGGTCAACAGTTCGCGAGACCAGAAACTCGAGACCGGAGCTCAGACAAGCGAGCTCTTGGATTCGAGTGTGCGTGTCTTGTGAACAGTGCCGCCCCCTATTTATAGGCTTGGGGGCCTGCCCGAATGGGCAGGGATAAAATAACCTCCTGCCCGGGTACAGGAGAAACGGGCAGGCGGTGACGGGATGCACAAAGAAGAAAAAGAAAGAGGCCGCGCGACCTGTCGGCCTGCCTTCCCGACCTGTCTTGCTTGCGGCTGAGGACACCGGGACCAAGTCAATAATGCAGACCGCGCGGTTTGGAGATTGAGGCCGCGGTCTGCCTTCTGGTCATGACTTAGCCGATCTTCACGAGGTAACTTGGATGGCCTTCGATCTGGAGCCCCGGCCTGTTCTTCGGGGCTGGAACTTCGAGTTTCTATGGGACAACCCGCGCGGTCTTCTAGCTGAGACCGCGGATGATCTTCTTGCCTTGGCTCTTTGACGATCTTATCCCTTTGGGGGCGATCCGGAAATGACACCAGGCCGCTCGGCCTGGCCCTTCTTGAACTGAGAACCGCCGATCCCGGGACCCAGCGGCTTGGCCCAGGAGTCCGCGCGGTCTGATAATGGCCCAACCCAAGAAGCGGTTTTCCGGACAAACAATGGCGAGCTCAATCGAAATCGGGAACTTAAATCCGCAATCGAAATGGTCGATTGGAATCGCGATTTGGTTTGGGCCAGAAGAATTCATCCGCTCATCACGGAGCGGAAGTCGCGCGAGCAGCGGGCTGTCAGTCATGTGTTTCTCAACGAATTCGTCCAATTCGGCCTTGGTCAAACGGCACTCCTCGTGGTCTGCTGAGTGAAAAGCCACAGCGGCTTCGGAGCGAGTAGTAGAGGTTTTCGCAGGTCGCTTCGGCTGGCGCTTTGCTCCCATCTCGAAATTCTGGTAAAAAGACTTTCGGAAGGATGCTACTTATAAGAACGACTGATTTGCATCTAACAAGGGTCAAATCACGGCTAGACCGATCAACCCGCGCGGGCACATCGCCATAAAAGAATTACCAAGACAAGTATAATTCAAGCAGACGAATTAGAAAAGCACGGAAAGAAGCCGATCGACTTATGAAGTAGTCCACAGGCATCAATCAACAGTCAACACGAACATAAAGTAAATTCAAAAACTCAGACCGCGCGGCCTGGAAAACAGACCAAATATCATGAAATCAAATTCAAACAGTCGTCCAAAGGACCGAATAGAAATATTATTACAGATAAAGATCTTAAAATCACTCATCATTTGCGGGCATCACTCGGCGCATCTTCCCTATGAAGCCGCGCGACATGGTCGCCTATCTGGAGAATTGTCCCTTGCATTTGGTTCATGCCGTGATTAAGGTGATTGATCATGCTATGAAGCCGCGCGGCATCCCTCTCTACTCGCGCCACTGGAATTACACGGGTAGGAAGGGCCGTTGCGGGCTCATTCGCACTAGCAATATGTTGGATCGTCCCGGCCGCTGGAAGAGACGAGCTCGTCCCAGCATCCGGGCGGCGTGATCCACCCCGACCTCCATCAGCAGCATTAAGGGGACGCCAGCTTCCGCCGATCTCCCTTGACAAATGAAGATATTTATCCCGATAATAGGCGCAGTCCGCTTCAAGCTTCTGAATCTCCTTCTTTCCACGATCAACCCGGGTGGTCAGTGCGGCCACCTGATCTTGCTGCGCTTTCTCCTTTTCTCGGCGCTCTCTCCGCTCGGTCTCCAGCACAGCCCGGCTCTCTTTCCTTTCAGCCTCCAGTTCTGCCCGCAATGCAATCTTTTCTTCTTGAGCGGTCTTCTCCCGCTCCTCAAGGGTCCTCAACTGCTTTGCAAGAGCTTCAAGATTCCTTTGAAGACGGCCCATCTCATCCTCCATCCGAGTATCTGGTACAACCCGGGATCCCGGCGAAGGCGGATCAAGCGGAGGGAGATAGGACACCAGTTCGCCCTGCTTCGGAATAGAGTCACGATCATCTACAATAAGGAAAAGCAGTCAGAAAGTGTTCAAAAGGAGATCGCTCTCTTCGAAACTTCCTCGCTTACAAGCCGCAGCGGTTTGGGTTGAATTCGGGCAGACAGGTCGCCTTGCTTGCTCGGTATCAAACTTTCGGCGTTGTTCTATCCACGATCTCTCGCTCTGCCTCCGCTTAGCAGCAGAAAATTGAGCAGCGGAGGGAAAGAAGCTGGGCGACGGGTTCAACAACAAAGCGCGCAACTTATTTCGAGGCCGCGGCCTGAAAAAACGAACAGGGTGGTAACCCGCTTCCTTTTTACCTTGCAGCAAAAGATTGGGTGGCGGCGGTGGAAGCCTGGAAAGTTGATCTCTTACTCGTTCCGCCTTCACCTGCATAAATCGGAGACCGGTCATCACAGTATCTTCATGAGCCGGTACGGTCCTTTCGGTCTGGTCGCAACCTCAGGGGGGACGGCCGCCTGAGTGCTAGCTGCAACCTCAGGTAGGGCGGCCTCCTTAATGCTAGTCGCATCCTCAGACAGGGCGGCTCCTTTCTCTCCTGGCGGGTTGGCAGCCTGCAGTTCGGAAGAAGTTCTCAGCTGATCATCTTGCTTCTGAAGAGAATCAAAATCCTTGAGGAGGTCACTTACGGAAATGCTATGGGCGTCAACGAGAGCCTGGTCGTTCGACTGGGGGGAGGGAGTAATCACGCCCTACGAGACTTCATTCTCGCGCGACTTGCCTTGCAGGCTGTCCGCTTTCGGTGTTGAGTCCGAGAATGCACCTCCGAGGGAAACCGGAGGCTGCGGGTTGCCGGTTACTTTTTAGATGAAAAGATGAGACCGCTAGCAGCGGTCAAGGCCAGACTTCGCCCGCCGCGGCAAATGCCACTCCTGCGACGGGCTTTCCTTTGATTAAAGAAAAGTGATTACAGCGGGCTGCAAGTGCAGAAAAAGAGAAGCCGGCCGGTCAGACAGTCCGCAAGACGGGAAACTCGAGTCCGCAGCTCAAACAAGCGAGCTCCTAGATTCGAGTGTTTATGAACAGTGCCGCCCCCTATTTATAGGCTTGGGGGCCTGCCCGAATGGGCAGGGATAAAATAACCGCCTGCCCGGGTACAGGAGAAACGGGCAGGCGGTGACGGGATGCATAAAGAAGAAAAAAAAGAAAGAAGCTGCGCGGCTTGGCAGCTTGCTCTTCCAACCTGTCTGGCCTGAGGCTGAAGATACTGGGACCAAGTCAATGATTCAGACCGGGCGGCCTCTGGTTTGAGACCGCGGTCTGTCTTCTGGACATAGCTTGGCCACTCTTCGGAAGATAACCCGAGTAATTCCCGAGCTGAAACTGCGGCTTGCTCTTCTGGGTGTGAATCTTGAATCTCTGTAGCACTACCCGAGCGGCCTCCTTCCTGAGACTGCGGATAGCCTTCTTATTTTGGCCCTTTGCGACTTTCACTCTTGGGGGCGGTCCGAAACTGACCTCGGACCACCCGGTCTGGTTTACCCTGAGCTGAGGGCAACCGATCCTGGAACTCAGCGGCCTGACCCAGCAGTTCGCCCGGTCCGAGAGTGATCAAACCCGAGAAGCGGTTTTCCGGGTAAACATAATCCCCGCATATTTTCAAATCTCAAGAGGATTTCGAAAATATTAACTTTAACCGGGAGACCGCTTCGACTTGCCCTGAATTCTATAAGAGAGCCAGAGAACTCACTCTGCAGAGTTTTTCCTGAAATCTCGAGATATTGCTCGCCAGCTGCGGTTGGAATTTCTAAGACCGGTAATTCTTCGATCATGGACTTCTTGGACGCCGTGTTAGACCGTGTGGATCCCGCCGGAGATCAGAAAAAAGGGGAAGGTAAAAGGCGTGATCTGACTGAGAGATCGCAGAAGAAAAAGGAACAACAGGACCGGAAAGACCGGAAAAAGAGAAAAAGGGCCGAGAAAGCCGCGGCGGATAATTCCAAGTCCGCAGTAGGCTCAGCAGTCCCCAAGACTCCTACGGAGCCCGCAGCGGACAGTTCCGGGCTTCCCCCCAGCGATCTTGGTCAACTGGCTGCTAGCCCGCTGAACAAAGGGAAGGCCGCCCCTTCTGGAAAAGCTGACTCCAATAGCCCTTCGAAGAAGGTCGGCGAGGCCGATTCGTTCGACATGGAAATCACCCCGTCCGGGAACCCCCATTTGCTAGTCCGAGACTTGGGGGAGGAGGCGGTTAATTCTCCAAGGCCGGGCGAGCTGAGTGCCCCTTTGTCCGTGGATGACTACCCCAGTCCCTCCAAAGAGGTTAGCCCAGTTCCGGGTAAGAAAGAGAGGAAGAGGAAGAAGACCGAGTCAGTGACCGAGCGAATAACCAAGAGGGTCCAAAAGCTAGCCTCCAAGGAAAGGGCGGCGTTCAAGAAACCGGCCGAATCCCTCCTCCAGACCAACTCGCGGTTAAAAGAAGAGCTTGGCCTAACGACCCCTCCACCCGCTAAGGTAAATGACTCTCCTGCTACCCCTGATGCGAAACCGGGCGACCTGCCTCCGGACTCGGCGAGTAGCTTATCACTCAATGGGATCTTTCAGGATATGGACGAGCTGATGGGGCGAGATAAGCTTCTTGACAGCCCGATGTCTTCAAAGCGAGTTGTTTCCACCACAGACAACACAGCCCATCCCGAGGAGACCGCTCGGGCGGAGGTCGAAGAGCGGAAAGCTGCTGCCCGGACCGCTCTGGAGGTCGAAAAGCAAGAAGCTGCTGCTCGGGCCGCTCTGGAGGTCGAAGAGAGAGCGAGGGAACTCGGAGAAGTGCTGAGAGTGCAGGCGGAGGTCCCCTCGGTGATGACCGGTGAGGAGATAATGATGGCGAAGAAGGATCGGAGCGGGTTTTGAACAAGCCGCTGCGGCCTGATCCTTTCGTACCAGGTAAGCATCCCACGGATTATAAAGCTGTCCTCTTCTTCATCCCGCGGCCTTGTCATAACAAGTTACTCTTTCAAGGCGGCCTGTGCGCCCAGATATTGATCTTACATTTATGTTCATTTTGTATTTTTATGGCGTTGTATGCTCCTGCTTCTTATAAACCGAGCGGCCTCTTGCAGATAGCGAGGAACAGATTGTGACGCCGGGCGACCTTGAGGCCAGCCTACCTCCATTACTCCCCCCACTATCAACCGATGCGACGATTTCGCAAGGAGGGCCGCGACTTTTTGATCGTCTTGAGGAGGATCTGGTGAATCTGAGGGCCCGCTTGAAGGAGGTGGAAGATCGGGAGGCCGATACTCGGATTGCTCTGGAGGCCGAGAGAATGGCGAGGGGGAAGACTGAAGAGACGCTGAAGGCTCAGCTTGAGACCGCGCGAGCTACGGTGGAGGCCGAGAAGAGAGCAAGGGTGGCGCAAGTCGCCATTCTGACCGCTCAGCTCGAGAAGGAGAAGCGAATATCGGCTAAGTTCGAGGAAGACTCGAAATATTATCAAGACAAATTCCTGCGGTTAACCAGGGAAGTCACTGCGGGCCGGCGAGGTATGAATGATGGTGATGATGACGACAGCTTGTCCTCCGGAACAACTGGCTCTGCTAGCAAGACCGGGCGGTCAAGTGGTAGTGATTCATCGGACTACTCTTCCACGTCAAGTGAAGGCTATTCGCCCGACGTCAATGTGGACTCGATTTCTCCTGTCAAGAAGAAGAGGAAGTCGGCAGAATAGTGTCTTTTGCTTTTAACTTCATTTTTGTACAACCACCGGTCTTTTTTGTTAGCCGGGCGGTTAACCTTTTGTCAAAAATATTTAAAGAAATGAATAGAAATTCTACCCGTTTGATCGATCTTTCAGTATTACTTACTTGTGGCTGATGTCTTGTTACTTTTCTTTCTTTTCACCTTTTGCTCTTTATGCTCTAGCCGTGCGGTTACTCTGATCTCAGTATAAGTGATGATTTGATGATCTTGGGCGATCTATGTTCGAACCGTGCGATTGCTCGTTTAGGTCTCAACACGCCTCATTTCTGATAACATGAACCATAACATATAGACTCATGCGACTATAATATAGACCGGGCGGCTTCTTTTTATTCAGATATTGTTCGATTCAAAAGTGCGCCTCCGAAGGAAAACGAGGGTTGCGGACTATCAGTTACTACTTAGTTGAAGAATTCAGACCGCTAGCAGCGGTCGAGGCCAGACTTCGCCCGTCGCGGCAAATGCCACTCCTGCGACGGGCTTTCCTTTTATTGAAAAGTAGCGGTTACAAATGTGAAAGAGCAGAAGCCGGCCGGTCAGCAGTTCGCGAGACCTGAAACTCGAGACCGGAGCTCAGACAAGCGAGCTCTTGGATTCGAGTGTGCGTGTCTTGGGAACAGTGCCGCCCCCTATTTATAGGCTTGGGGGCCTGCCCGATCGGGCAGGGATAAAATAACCTCCTGCCCGGGTACAGGAGAAACGGGCAGGCGGTGACGGGATACACAAAGAAGAGAAAGAAAGAGGCCGCGCGATCTGACGGCCTGCCTTCCCGATCTGTCTTGCTTGCGGCTGAGAACGCCGGGACCAAGTCAATAATGCAGACCGCGCGGTTTGGAGATTGAGGTCGCGGTCTGCCCTCTGGTCATGACTCAGCCGATCTCCAAGAGGTAACTTGGATAGCCTTCGGTCTGGAGCCCCGACCTGTTCTTCGGGGCTGGAACTTCGAGTTCCTATGGGACAACCCGCGCGGCCTCCTTGCTGAGACCGCGGATGAACTTCCTGCCTTGGCTCTTTGACGATCTTATCTCTTCGGGGGTGATCCTGGAAATGACACCAGGCCGCCCGGCCTGGCCCTTCTTGAACGGGGAACCGCCGATTCCAGGACCCAGCGGCTTGGCTCAAGAGTTCGAGCGGTCTGATAATGGTTCAAACCGAGAAGCGGTTTTCCGGGCAAACATAATCCCCGCATATTTTCAAATCTCAAGAGGATTTCGAAAATATTAGCTTTGACCGGGAGACCGCATCCGACCTGCCTTGAATCCTATAAGAGAGCCAGAGAATTCATTCTGTGGAGTTTTTCTGCGAAATCTCGGGGTATTACTCGCCAGCTGCGGTTAGATTTTTTAAGACCGGCAATTCTTCAGTAATGGATTTCCTGGACGCCGTGCTAGACCGCGTGGATCCCAGTGGGGACCAGAAGAGGGCGGAAAACAAGAGGAGCGAATCGCCGGAAAAATTGGATAAGGCGAGGGAAAAGCAAGACCGGAAAGACCGGAAAAAGAGAAAACAGGTCGAGAAGGCCGCAACGGGCAGCTCCAAGCCGGTTGTGGACTTAACGACACCTAAGACTCCTGCAGAGCCCGTGGCGAACAGTTTGGAGACCGCCAGTCCGCCGAATAAAGAGGAGACCGCTCCTCCTGAAGAAGTTGCTCCAGAAAGCCCTTCGAAGAAGGCCGGAGAGAATGACTCGTTTGGTGTGGAAATCACACCATCCGGGAACCCTCATTTGCTCGTCCGAGATCTAGAGAAGGAGGCGGTTACCTCCCCAAGGACGGGCGAACAGAACACCCCTTTGTCCGTGGATGACTACCCCAGCCCCTCGAAAGAACTTGGCCCAGCGCCGAGTAAGAGAGAGAGAAAAAGGAAGAAGACCGGGTCTGTTACCGAGCGGATAACCAAGAAAGTCAAGAGGCTGGCCGCTAAGGAAAGGGCGGCCCTCAAGAAACCGACCGAATCCCTCCTTCAGACCAATTCGCGGCTGAAAGAGGAGCTAGGTCTTGCGACTCCCCCACCCAGCAAGTCAAACGAATCGCCGGCCACTCCTGACGTGAAGACGGGCGAACTGCCCCCGGACCCGGCGAGCAGTATATCCTTCAATGGGATCTTCAAAGACATGGATGAGCTGGTGAAGCGAGACCAGTTTCTTGCCAGCCCGACCGCCTCTGACCAAAACGCTCCTGCTACTGATGACACAGCCCGGTCTGAAGAGACCGTTCGGATGGAGGCCGAAGAGCGAGAGGCCGCCGCCCGGACTGTCTTGGAGGTCGAAAAGAAAGCGAGGGAACTTGAAGAGGTTCAGCGAGCGCGGGAGGAGGTACCCCCAGCAATGACCGGGAAAGAGATCATGAAGGTGAAGAAGGAAAGGGCGGAACAGGCCTTGAACAAGCCGTCGCGGCCTGATCCTCTTGCGGCAGGTAAGGATTCTACGGACTACAAAGCTGTCCGCTTTTTCATTCCGCGGCCTCGCCATAATAAATTAGTGAACCCGCCGCTGAGCCTCTTTGCTTTTATTTTTTATGACCGCGCGGTTTTTTGCAGATAGCAGCGATCAGATTGTGAAGCCGGGCGACCTTGAGGCCAGTCTGCCTCAGCTAGCACCCCCGATCTCAACCTGTGCGACACCCTTGCCGGAAAGACCGCATCTGTTTGATCGCCTTGAGGCAGATCTGATCAACTTGAGGGCCAGCTTGAAGGAGGTAGAGGACCGGGAGGCCGCCACTCGGACCGCTCTGGCGCAATCGGAGATCGACAGGAGGTCCAGCACAGAGAAAGTGAAAATCCTGGAGACTCAGCTTGAGGCCGCGCGAGCAGCGGTGGTGGCTACGCGGACTGCTCTAACCGTCCAACTGGAGAAGGAGAAAAAAGCCTCTGCCAAGTTTGAGAGTGACTCAAAATATTACCAGGATAAATTCCTGCGCTTAACCAGAGAAGTCGCCGCTGGTCGGCGAAATGTGAATGATGGGGTGGTAACTGTTAGCCGCCCGACTATTGGAGCGAGCTCAAATCCTCCTTCAGTCCGGGCGGCTGATCCAATGATTGACGAGGCCGCTGCGGTCCCCCGTATGATTGCCGCTACGCGGGTCGAAAGGGATGCCGGGCGGCTTCATTGCACAATCAACCACCTTCATTATCATACAAGCCAAATTTATTCTCTCTTGAATACGACCAGTGACCAGGTCGCGCGACTTCATAGAGAGGATGCTTCCCCAGAGCGCCGTCAATCGTGATTAATATTTGAACATAACTTGTATTTGTGAATGTGGCTTGTTGATTTGGACAATATTACTCTTTATTCTTGTCTTTTATTTGAATAATTCGAGCGGTCTCCTATGTTAACCGCTGTATTTTTTGCCTTGTTTAAATCTTATGTTTCATTCGAACTGTTTTCTGGTCGGTCGAACTGTGATGGATTCTTCTGTTTTTTCTGGATGCCTTTGCTTCTTTCATTTTTCTGGTGAATCTAACCATATAGGTCATTGACCGCGCGGTCAGAATGTATAACCGTGTTGTGATTTTACTATTCACAGATCATAGAAATCTATAAGTATAGAATTTTTCCGAAGTCATTCTCATGATTTCCAGATGGCGCGATCCAAGAACAAGTCGCAGCGACCTGTTAAAGTTAAGGCCGTTCGAGCTGACGCGGCCTTGGCATTCCATTCGGCGGACCATCCGGAATGCCGTCTTACTCAGAACGAGCTGGATGACTTCATTGCTAGATACATGGTAGGGAGTAATCTGCTCGCGCGGCTTCCTTTGCGCGACGAGCGGATTAACTCTTCCAGTCCGCACCAGATCGCCATCCCAGTTGACCACTTCGAGTATGGCTTCAAGTTTCCACTGCCGCTTGAAGTCATAGCCATTTTCGACCACTACGGGGTTGTGCCCGGTCAGCTTCCACCGAACTCCATCGCCTCAATATACAGTTTCATCTCGTACCTGCGGTTCGAGAGGATCCGGTTCTCCCTCGACCTGTTCAGAAAGTTCTTCTCAGTGCGGGCGGTCTCCGACTCGGGGACTTCAACTTACAGGGGGCACCTTTACTTCGGCTGCCACGGGCTGAAGATTGTCAATCTTGCGAACAAAGTCTCCGACTGGTCGGAGCGGTTTGTAATGCTCGAAGGCAACTTCGGCCTGTTGCAGACCAACCCGCAAGTCCGGGGGGAAGAAGTTTTCCAGATCCCCCAGGTCGGCAAGATCGAGGCGGACACCTTCGCGTTCCTTGAGAAGGAGCGGCTTGATATCAACCACTACATCCCGCTTTTCTCGGAGCTTGAGAACATTCTCCCCGAACATAGTAAGTTTTTCTAGACCGCCTTTATATGACCGCGCGGCCTTCTTTACTTATACTCTTGATTTTATTTTGCAGCCGCCCATATCGTTCCAGCGAACAAGCCGGTCACGCCGGCCGTCCCAGTTTTAACCCAGAGGGAGAAGAGGCAGCGGCGAAAGAGGTCGCCATCTTCGGAGGAAGAGGGCCCGACCTCTTCTGACGACTACGAGATCCTTCGCTCAAGTGGGAACCCGCCCGACCTGCAGGGCAACCCGACCGTCCTTTGGCACAGGGATGGAAGTCGGATCCGGGTATCCACCGCGCTCCCTCCGTGGGGGAGTGAAAAGATTGACCGCCACGCCCTAGCCGCCGGGGCTGCCTTATATGGTCGAAAGACTTTGAAGAGGCTGAGGAATACTCCTGAGGAAGAGCTCCCCCGGTTAGCGGCTCAGGCCGGTGCATGGGGATTTGCGGCCAACCACTTTATGGCCTTGTCATTCAAGCGGCTGGTTTCCGTCCAAGAACACCTGGAGAAGAAGTTCGAGGGGCAGGCCGCGGAGATCACGCGGCTTCGAGAGGAGACCGCGCGGCTTCAAGAAGTCGTGGCGGTGAGTTTCGACAAACAAATGCCGCGGCCCCTTTTGCTTAGCTCGAGCGACCTAACTCGTTTTTCCTTTCTTTCCTGCAGAAACAATATGAGATAACTAACCCGGCCTTCCAAGACGAGGTGCTGCCTCACGTGGCCCAAGGAATCAACAAGGCCCTGGGTCTTATGGAAGACCGGGGCGGTCTGAGCGGAGGGTTCGAGGGTACCACCTTCTCCGACCTCTTCCCCACCTTGAAGACTCAACTCGATGAAATCAGCCGAAGGCGCAAAGGGAAGACCAAGGTGGGCGAGGAGGCTGAGGCCGTCGCGGGCAGAGAGGTCGTGCTTCATCAAGGAGGCGATGGAAGCGGTGAAGCCGCTGATGAGGTCGACGCGGACAGTGAAGCCGGTGACGCTGATGAGGACGATGAAGATGACCTGTCTTCTGGGACCACCGGCTCCGCCAGTAGGACCGGGCGATCAAGTTCCAGCGGTTCGTCGGATTCTTCTTCGTTCAGCGAAGGCTATTCGCCGGAGATTGACATCGAAGGCCTGACCTCAAGTCCGCCTGTCAAGAAGCAGAAAAAGTCGGCAGACTAGTGCTTTTTTTTTTTTACTTTTAAATTTTTGTAACCGCCGGTTTCCTTTTGTTAACCGGGCGGTTAGTACTTTTGTAAACATATTTTTGAAGAAATGAATAGAAATTTCTTACCTGTCTGGTTGTCATTCCGCTGTTACTTACTTGTGATTGATATCTTGTCTTTTTCTCTCCTTCTTTTCTTTCGCTTCTTATAATCTAGCCGCGCGGCTATCTCTCTTTTTTTTTTTCCTTTAAAAATCTCAGGATGTCCGATTCCTTGTGCGATCATAGTTTTAGGCCGAGCGACCCCTTATTTAAAAAGAGAGATACCACATCCTTGTTGATGCAAATAATAATCCTTTAAGTTTGAGCGATTTTGAAATCAATCCGGGCGAACAACTCATTGCATCCAAGGATGACTTTTGCTAGGAAATCAGTCAACCCGACCGGTTTAAAATATAAACTGAACGGTGATATACTCAATTCCAAAGACAACCAGATTTGATTAATTTGAAGTATTGATAGGTTCGCTCGGTCAGAATGCAATCCGGACAACCATATGCTTTGAATTTAGAAATGCCTAACTCATTATCGGACGGATAGATAGATAAGTCCGACCGGTCAGGATGAAATCTGAGCAATTACATGTTAGACCCAAAAATACCAAACTTATAAAAGATGATTAAATCCGCCCGGTTTGAATGCCACCCGGGAAGTAGATGATTAGCTTTAGAAGATTTCCAATATGTAAAATATTGATAAGACCGCCCGGTTGCATAATAACCCGGGTAATCACATGCTTGCTAGAAAATATTCCAACTTGTAATATATTGATAAGACCGCCCGGTTGCACAATAACTCGGGTAATCATATGCTTTGCCAGAAAATATTCCCACTTGCAAAAAATATTGATAAGACCGCCCGGTCGCATAATAACTCGGGTAATCATATGCTTAGATTCAGAAATACTTTCCTTAATAGACGACGGGCATACCCGCCCGGTTTGAATATAACCCTGGTGATAATATGATCAGTTCCAAAAGATGACTTAACCTACGTTCAGTCAGATCGCTAGGCCTGAAATACTCAGACCGCATGGTCTTAATACCACAACCCCTTATTGGGGGAGACGAACACCTGCACCTGTTCTAACAATATTCTCCTTGAGTGATCCATATATAAAATCATCAGAAGTGAATGCCTCCCTGTAGGGAAGAAGAATAATCCTACAGGCTCAAATGACCAAGTGGGCAGGTGGGCCTCGGCGGCGAACATTGCTTTCCTCAAGTGGTCATAAGAGCTGTAGGGAAAAAAAAAAAAAAGAAAAAATATGTACAGACTCAGATGACCAAGTGGGCAGGTGGGCCTCGGCGGCGAACATTGCTTTCCTCAAGTGGTCATAAGAGCTGTAAACGACTCATCCGCTCTCTTGCCTAGGGTTACAAGCCGAGTTGATCAATTGGGCAGGTGGGCCTCGGCGGCGAACATTGCTTTCCTCAGAGAGATCAACTCAGTTGTGGGCCCAACTAGGTACCGTTTCGAGAGTACCTAAGAGTATTCGATGGTCACAGACTATGATGATCAGTTGGGCAGGTGGGCCTCGGCGGCGAACATTGCTTTCCTCAGAAAGATCATCAAAGCTGTAACTATATCCCTTCGGGGCATGATAGAGCTGACAATCACCTAGACCTCCCTTGATGCAGGGGTGTGTCAGATATCGGCCGGGATCCAAAGTTCTGAAGACCACCGCAGCGGAATTGGCAAGCTACCACTACATGTGTGCGAAAACTCCCCGCATCACATGGTCTTGGTGGGTTTTACGCTACGACTACAATCCGAGGGGGTTCGAGCAGAATTTGGCGATATCTCAGAGGTTCGGGGAGTGGGATATGTGTGTTTGCATTTGTGATGCAGAGAACCATCAGACAAGAAGAAAATGTCAGCATAGGGCTTTTTATTCAATACCAAAAAGAGATGTAAAGAATAAAAGAAATAGTTTCAAGGATAGAATCGTTTGAGATCGTCACCGCTCCACGTGCGTGGGATGTCTTCTCCTTCGTTGGTTTGGAGACGGTAGGCCCCATTCCTAGATACTTCTTTGATGATGAAAGGTCCTGCCCAATTAGGATCCAGCTTCCCAACATTACCAGACCTTGCTGCGGCATCCACCTTTTTTAACACCAAATCCCCGACTACAAACTGCTTCACTCTGACATTCTTATCAAAATATTTTGCCATTCTCCTTTTAACTTCTTCCTGCCTGATTGTTGCTTCATCCTGAAGTTCCTCGATTAGATCAAGATTATGCATGAGGGCCTCACCATTTTCATCTATCCAGGATTCTGCTCCTTCTTTGGCGTAAATAACCCTTGGAGTGACCACCTCGAATTCCACAGGGACAACAGCTTCCGAGCCATGAGATAATTTGAAAGGTGTCTCCCCGGTAGCCGAAGACGGAGTAGTACGAAGGGTCCACAGGATGGAAGGAAGTTGGTCCGCCCAATTCCCTTTCTGGTTCAAGACTCTTTTCATCAAAAGCTGCCGAATTTGCCTGTTTGCCGCCTCCACTTGACCATTGGTCCTTGGATGGTGTACTGAGGCAAACCGAAGATCAATTCCTATCTGATCACAGAAGTTTATCATCTCTGGATTGTTGAATTGTGGGCCATTATCGGTGACGATTGCCAACGGAATTCCATGTCGGCAGATAATCTCTCCCCAGACGAAGTTTCTGACAATTTGGGTGGTAGTTCTTGCTAATGCTTTTGCTTCGATCCACTTACTGAAATAATCGATCATTACCAGGATAAAGCGACGTTGTCCGCTGGCCATTGGGAAAGGCCCCATAAGATCCATTCCCCATACTGCAAAAGGCCATGGCGCAGTTATTGACCTGAGTGACTGAGCAGGCAAATGTTGAAGAGGAGCAAACTTTTGACATTGGACACATCGCTTGGCGAAGGCTTCAGCATCCTTTCTCATGGTTGGCCAGAAGTATCCTTGCCGCAGGATCCTTTTTTCTAAGGTTTTCGCCCCCGAATGGCTACCACATTCCCCAGAATGAACTTCCTGAAGTATGACCGGGATCTCCTCTTCTGAAACGCACCGTGCCGAGAGAGAAATCAAAGTTTTTCGGTACAAGACTCCCGCTATCAGGTAGTAGTACGCCGCCTTTCTTCTGAACCTGTTTTTGTCCTTGATTGATGGATGATATTCTCCTTTTGTCAGAAACAATTCGTAGGGGTCTTTCCAAGAAGGATGTTGATCGATCTGCATGAGCTCTTCTTCCTCTGTCTCCTCTGTTGCCGGATGAAAAAGTTCCGAGGTTACTCCTCCTGATGGAAGACCAAATTTTGACAATTCGTCTGCCTCTTCATTCTGCGTTCTCGGAATGTGCTCGATGATGAAGGATTTGAATCTCCCGATTTCTTTCTTAGCTAGGAATAGATATTTTCTCAACATTGGTTCTCTTGTCTCGTAGTTCCCTAGAACCTGCGAGGCCATTACAAGAGAATCAGTTTTCACATGAACATGTTCTATCCCAAGCTCCTTTGCGAGTCTCAGGCCGGCCAAGAGTGCTTCGTATTCGGCCTGGTTATTTGTAACTGAAAAGAAAAATCTAATAGCCTGTTCCAGCCTGATGTCGTTTGGACTGATCAAAACCACTCCGGCTCCCACGGAGTTCCTGCCAGAAGCCCCATCCACATAAATGATCCAAGCCAAAGGAGATTGCACTACCTGTTCGGGATTAGACTCCATCGTGTCTATCAAGAAATCTGCCAATACTTGTGCCTTTATTGCTGTTCTGGGAGTGTACAGTATTTCGAACTCGCTTAGCTCAATTGCCCATTTGGCCAACCTTCCTGAATGTTCCGGCTTCTCCAAGATATTCCTCAGTGGATGATCTGAAACCACCTGAATAGGATGAGCTTGAAAATAGGGGCGGAGCCTTCGTGATGACATGACTAAAGCCAAGGCTAATTTCTCCAGGATTGAATATCTAGTTTCTGCATCTTTAAGGATATGGCTGACATAGTATATCGGAAACTGTTTCTTTTTCTCTTCCCGAACCAGGACAGAGCTTATCGCATCAGGGCCTACCCCCAAATACAAGAATAGTGTTTCTCCTTCGCGAGGGCTTTGAAGAAGGGGGGTTGAAGTTAATTGCTTTTTCAATTGTTCGAAAGCATTATTGCATTCCTCGTTCCATTCAAACTTAGATCCTCCCCTAAGTGTTTTGAAGAACGGAGCGCTTTTATCTCCCGATTTGGAAATGAATCGGCTCAATCCTGCCAACCTTCCACCAAGTTGCTGTACCTCTTTCGGACTACGAGGAGGGGTCATGTCTAGGATGGCTTTTACTTTATCTGGGTTCGGTGCGAGACCATCAGGAGTGAGAAGATGTCCAAGAAATTTCCCCTTGTTCGCCCCGAACACGCATTTCGAGGGGTTTAATTTTAATTTGAACCTCCGTAGAGTAGCGAACGTCTCTACGAGGTCTTCCAGATGGATTAAAAAAGTTTTACTTTTTAGAAGGAGATCATCAACATATACTTCCAGATTTCTCCCTTTTTGTTTTTCAAAAACTGTGTCCATCATCCTCTGATATGTTGCCCCCGCATTTTTGAGGCCAAAAGGCATGACGAGATAACAATAACATCCATCATTGGTAATGAAGGATGTATGCGGGATATCAGGCTTATGCATCTTAATCTGGTGATAACCAGAAAATGCATCTAAAAAACTCATAAAACTATATCCCACCGCGGAATCTACCAAAACATCTATCCGAGGCAAGGGATAACAATCCTTGGGGCATGCTTTATTGAGTTTAGTGAAATCAACACACATACGCCATTTCCCCCCAGACTTTTTCACCATCACTACATTCGACATCCAGGTGGGGTACTGGATTTCAGAAATGAAATTGGCCTTAAGAAGCTTTGCAACTTCTTCTTTGATAGGCACCGCCAGCTTAGTTGCTACCTCCCTCTTCTTCTGTTGGATTGGCTTGAACTCCGGAGAAACGTTGAGGTGATGGCACGCGACATCTGGATCTATTCCAGGCATGTCTTCCGCCGACCAAGCGAAGATGTCTAAGTTATTCAGCAGGCAGGAGGTTAACTGGAGCTTTTCCTCTTCTGATAGCTCGGCGTTGATGATCAGCTTCTTCCCTTCCCCTTCAACAATGGGGATCTCTTGGGTCTCCTGGGCAGGTTCCAGGTAGGTCCCTTTCCGTTCCGCGCTCTCCTCAGCTTCTTCAGGGAGTTCGGACACCTCTTGGATGTCATTCTGGGGCTTGTGAAGTGGTGCCTCGGTGATCACATTAACTGTCTTCACATAACATTCGCGTGCCACCTTTGGATCGCTCCGGATCCGGTACTGACGCCCCTCAGCAGCGAATTTCAAGGCCAAATGGAAAGTTGATACCACCGCTCTGTAAGCATTTAGGATTGGTCTTCCGAAAATAGCGCAGTAGCTACTTGGGGCTTCCACTACTACGAAGTTCACCAACTTTGTTATGCCCCCTAGCGATACCAGAAGCTTCACGCACCCTTCTACTTCCTTCTTTTCTCCTGAGAAGCCATAGAGGGGGCCTTCCGTAGAGAGTAAGGCCTTTCCAGTCTTGAGGGCCTCAAACGTTTGGCGAAAGATGAGATTAACTGAGCTGCCTGTATCGATCAAAATTTTGTGCACTGCGTAATTCTCAATAACCGCCTTTATCACCACCGCGTCATCGAACGGATTCGCATTTGGGGAGAGATCTTCCTGGCCAAACGTAACAACCGTCCTTTCCGGGGCAGAAGTGGAGGCAACTGCCACTTCTTGCTTTGTAACTCTCCCGATGCTAGATTTTCGGGAGGATTCTATCCCTGCCCCACCATGGATGCAATAGATGTTGCCGAGAGGGCCAACATCATTCACCTCTATGCATTCGGTTGCAGGATGTATATCCCCATAACCACCGGCCTCCTCTACATCAGCACACTCCCATGTTACTTCGACTGCCTCCTTCTTCTTCTCAGCTCGTGGTTCAACCGGAGCTTCTTGCCGAATCAACCCCCGAAGCTTTCCCTCTTTCAGGAGTTTTTCTATCAACCACCGGAGGGCCCGGCAATCTTCAGTTAGATGCCCCTCTTCTTTATGATATTCACAGTAAAGGTTTGGGTTCCGATTGCGAACTTCTGATTTCAAAGGAGGGGGCTTTTTAAAGTCAGGCCTCTTCTGAAGAATCTGCACGACCTCATTCATGGTAACGTTGAGTGGGGTGAACGAATCTTGTGATTCATCATATCGGATGGATGGGATAGGTGGAGATGGTTGTGCGATGTATTGTGGCAGATATACGGGCATGATTTGCGGAACTCCCATGGGTTGAGTGGGTGCGATGGCCAACGGCGGCTTCTGATCCTGAAACCGTTGATGGCCAATGAATGGTTGCTTGGGCTTAAGATTCCTTCCCCTTTGAGCCCGAGGCTCGAAATCAGGCCGAGACGAGTGATTATAACGTTGCTGATGGGTTGATGCAGAATTGAACTGATCGTTGTCACTGAGCAACTTGGCAACGTATCCCGGATTAGTCTTTTCACCCCTGATGAATTTGTTTGCCAAGCTAATCATTTCTTGATATGTCTTTGGTTCCCTGATTTGGGCTTCAAACTTCAGTGGCCCCTCCCTAAGGCCATGCATTAGAGCGACCCTATATAACTCCGGATCGACGTTTTGTACTTCCATAATTTCCCTTTGGAAACGATCGACGAAACGGGCCCACGTTTCGTTTTCTTGCTGTCGTATCTCGAATAGGGCTGCCGGGCCATTCTTCCTCTTCTTAGAGGTAGAGAATCGAAGCAAAAATTCTCTACGTAACTCCGCAAAGCATCTGATAGATCGAGGATGCAATCCATAGAACCATTCTCTGGCCTGCCCATCAAAGGATGTCACCAGGAGCTTGCACTTTGTTGCATCAGTGATGGTCCTTAGAGCAACAGCTGATTCAAATGCCTGGAGGTGTATCGCTGGATCGGACTCCCCACTATATGCCGACATACGTGGTTCTCGAAAGTTGTTTGGGGCCGGCTCTCCTCGGATTTCGTCGGTGAAGGGAGAACTCTCCTCGGCATCCTCGTACAGAGGGAAAGCAGGGTTATAAGGGATCTCGGCTGCGGTCATTGGCGGACAGGCCGCATGATAGGAGCGGGCAGGTGCTCCAGCCGGATATGATTGGAAAGTGGCGACCTCAGGCGGATAGAGAAAATGAGCGGCCTGAGAGGTCGCCCCTTGAAAGTCAAGGACCCGAGCTGGCATGCATCGCGCGGCCTCTTGGTAGAGATTCGGACGGTCCGCGGAACCTTCTTGTGGTGGTCGGGAATGAGCGACTTGCGCGAACGGATATGGAGGTGGAGGAGGTAAAACAGGAGTGACCGCCTGGGGAGCCGCGGCCTGCTGAGGGGCTAACCGCTCGGTTAGTAGAGTTAAGGCCTGAGTGATTGCGTCCAGACGCTGGTCGGTCGCCTGCCGAGCCTGGTCGGCCTCTCTCTTTGTCTGCTCCAGAGCTTCCCACAAAGAGTCTTCACTATGGTCGGATCGGTCTCTGGGAGGGAGCTGGCGGTCTGTCATTCTGAGCTAAGGATTTCGCTGACAGTCTGCGATCTGAAGGTCGCGTGTTTCTGTTCGATTCAAAAGTGCGCCTCCGAAGGAAAACGAGGGTTGCGGACTATCAGTTACTACTTAGTTGAAGAATTCAGACCGCTAGCAGCGGTCGAGGCCAGACTTCGCCCGTCGCGGCAAATGCCACTCCTGCGACGGGCTTTCCTTTTATTGAAAAGTAGCGGTTACAAATGTGAAAGAGCAGAAGCCGGCCGGTCAGCAGTTCGCGAGACCTGAAACTCGAGACCGGAGCTCAGACAAGCGAGCTCTTGGATTCGAGTGTGCGTGTCTTGGGAACAGTGCCGCCCCCTATTTATAGGCTTGGGGGCCTGCCCGATCGGGCAGGGATAAAATAACCTCCTGCCCGGGTACAGGAGAAACGGGCAGGCGGTGACGGGATACACAAAGAAGAGAAAGAAAGAGGCCGCGCGATCTGACGGCCTGCCTTCCCGATCTGTCTTGCTTGCGGCTGAGAACGCCGGGACCAAGTCAATAATGCAGACCGCGCGGTTTGGAGATTGAGGTCGCGGTCTGCCCTCTGGTCATGACTCAGCCGATCTCCAAGAGGTAACTTGGATAGCCTTCGGTCTGGAGCCCCGACCTGTTCTTCGGGGCTGGAACTTCGAGTTCCTATGGGACAACCCGCGCGGCCTCCTTGCTGAGACCGCGGATGAACTTCCTGCCTTGGCTCTTTGACGATCTTATCTCTTCGGGGGTGATCCTGGAAATGACACCAGGCCGCCCGGCCTGGCCCTTCTTGAACGGGGAACCGCCGATTCCAGGACCCAGCGGCTTGGCTCAAGAGTTCGAGCGGTCTGATAATGGTTCAAACCGAGAAGCGGTTTTCCGGGCAAACAGATATATTTTATCCTTTGCCGATGTAAATATCGAATCATAACTTTTTGCTTTAAGAAGTAGTTCAACTCGAACGATTGAAGAATAATCCGGGCGATCAGATATTTAGATCTTGAGATATCCAATCCAATTAACTGTAAGAGATATGTAATGGCCGCCCGGTTAGAATACAAACCTGAGCAATATATTTAGATCCAGTAATATCCAATTAATAGAACGGAGGGATGAATAAACCCGACCGGTCAGAACACGATCCGGGCAATAATATAATTAGCTCAATAAATGTCCAATTTATAATGGATGGACGAACCCGCCCGGTTAGAATACAACCCGGACAGCCATATAATTGTCCATGAATGCCCAGTCTATAAAAGATTGTCAGGACCGCCCGGTTAGAATACAACCCGGGCGACCATATAATTTATCCAGAAATATCCTGACTTATACACAATCAGACCGTTCGGTTTGAAAGTTCAGACCGCCCGGTTTAGTTATCACAACCCTTTATTAGGGTAGAGGAACACCTGTACCTGTTTTAATAACACCTTCCCCGAATGGTTTCATACAAAAAGCCACATGAGATGAATACTTTTCCTGTAAAAAAAGGATAATCTACAGGCTCAGATGACCAAGTGGGCAGGTGGGCCTTGGCGGCGAACATTGCTTTCCTCAAGTGGTCATAAGAGCCGTAGAAATAAAGAGAAACAAGTACAGACCCAGATGACCAAGTGGGCAGGTGGGCCTAGGCAGCGAACATTGCTTTCCTCAAGTGGTCATAAGGGCTGTAAGCGACTCGACTGCTCTCTTGCCTAGGGCTACAAGCTGAGTTGATCAATTGGGCAGGTGGGCCTAGGCGGCGAACATTGCTTTCCTCAGAGAGATCAACTCAGTTGTGGGTCCCGCTTAGGCATCGCTTGAGAGTTCCTTGGAGTATTCGATAGTCACAGACTAAGATGATCAGTTGGGCAGGTGTGGTTATGCCGCGGGGGCTATACCGACATTGCTTTCCTCAGAAGGATCATCGAAGCTGTAATTATATCCCCCTCGGGGCATGATAGAGCCAACATTCACCTAGACCTCCCTTGATGCAGGGGTGTGTCGGATATCAGCCGGGATCCAAGGTTCTGAAGACCACCGCACGGGAATTGGCAAGCTACCACTACACGTGTGCGAAAACTCCCCGCTACACATGATCTTCATGGTTTTACGCTAATGACTACAATCCGAGGGGGTTCGAGCAGAACTTGGCGATGTCTCCGCGGTTCAGTGAGTTTGATATATGAGAACATACAGAAAAGAAACATCAGACATGGAGAAGTGTCAGTATGGAGCTTCTTATTAAAATATCTCAAGCAACTGCAGAAAAGTAAGGAAGACATTTCAAGGATAGAACCGTTTGAGGTCGTCGCCACTCCAGGTGCGCGGGATGTCTTCTCCTTCACTTGTCTGGAGGCGATAAGCCCCACTTTTTAATGCCTCCTTGACGATGAAAGGTCCTGCCCAATTAGGATTTAACTTCCCGATATTACCTGCTCGAGCTGCTGCATCAACCTTTTTTAGTACGACGTCGCCAACCGTGAAATGCTTTACCCTGACATTTTTGTCGAAGTATTTCGCCATCCTCCTTTTAACTTCTTCTTGTCTAATTGTTGCCTCATCCTGAAGTTCTTCGATTAGATCCAAACTGTATTTGATAGCCTCGTCATTGCATTCTATCCATGCTTCTCCTCCTTCTTTTTCGTACACAACTCTTGGAGTGGCCACTTCAAACTCCACAGGAACAACAGCCTCCGAGCCATGAGATAGTTTGAACGGTGTTTCCCCTGTAGCTGAAGATGGAGTAGTACGAAGGGTCCAAAGGATGGAAGGAAGTTGATCTGCCTAGTTTCCCTTCTGATTCCAAACCTTTTTCATCAAGAGCTGCTGGATTCGTCTGTTGGCTGCTTCTGCCTGGCCATTGGTCCTTGGATGATGCACTGAGGAGAACCGCAGGTCAATTCCGACCTGGTCACAGAATTTTATCATCTCAGGATTATTGAATTGTGGACCATTATCAGTGACGATTGCCAGCGGAATTCCGTGTCGACAGACAATTTCCCCCCAGATGAAGTTCCTGATGATTTGGGTAGTAGTTCTTGCCAGTGCCTTAGCCTCGATCCATTTGCTGAAGTAGTCAATCATCACTATGATAAAGCGGCGCTGACCGCTGGCCATTGGAAAGGGCCCGATGAGATCCATCCCCCAAACCGCAAAGGGCCAGTGTGCCATTATTGACCTAAGCGACTGAGCGGGCAGGTGCTGAAGAGGAGCGAACTTTTGGCACTGCACACACCTCCTGGCAAATGCTTCAGCATCCTTTCTCATGGTCGGCCAAAAATATCCCTGCCGCAGAATCCTCTTTTCTAAGGTTCTTGCCCCTGAATGGCTACCACACTCCCCAGAGTGAACTTCCTGGAGTACGATAGGGATTTCTTCTTCCGAAACACATCGTGCTGAGGGGGAAATCAAAGTTTTTCTGTAGAGTATTCCTGCTATCAGATAATAATATGTCGCCTTCCTTTTGAATCTTCTCCGATCTTTGATGGAATGGTGAAACTCTCCTTTTGATAGAAACAACTCATAAGGATCCTTCCATGAAGGATTATGATCAATCTGCATGAGTTCTGCCTCGTCTATTGCCGGATGAAAAAGTTCAAAGGTCACTCCCCCTGATGGAAGACCGAACTTCGACAATTCATCTGCCTCCTCATTTTGCGTTCTTGGGATGTGCTCGATAATAAATGACTTGAATCTTCCGATTTCCTTTTTGGCTAATAGCAGATACTTTCGCAGAATCGGCTCCCTTGTCTCATAATTTCCCAAGACTTGGGAAGCCATCACCAATGAATCAGTTCTAACATGCACATATTCTATACCCAACTCTTTCGCGAGCCTTAACCCAGCCAGAAGTGCTTCATACTCTGCCTGATTATTCGTAACTGGGAAGAAGAACTTGATAGCTTGCTCCAGCCTGATGCCATTTGGACTGATCAACACTACTCCGGCTCCCACGGAGTTTTTGCCAGAATCCCCATCCACATAAATGACCCAAGCCAGAGGAGATTGTACCGCCTGTTCTGGATTAAGCTCTGTTGTATCTACCAGGAAGTCTGCCAGGATTTGTGCTTTGATTGCTGTTCGGGGGATATATGATATCTCAAATTCGCTTAGTTCAATAGCCCACTTTGCCAACCTCCCTGAATGATCTGGCTTTTCAAGAATACTCTTTAGAGGATGATCTGTAACAACTTGGATGGAATGAGCCTGAAAATAAGGGCGAAGCCTTCGCGCAGACATAACCAAAGCCAAGGCCAGTTTCTCCAGGATCGAATATCTGGTTTCGGCATCTTTAAGGATGTGGCTGACATAGTATATTGGAAACTGCCTCCTCTTCTCTTCCCGAACAAGGACAGAACTCACCGCTTCTGGTCCGACTCCTAGATACAAGAATAGCTCTTCCCCCTCACGGGGACTTTGGAGTAGTGGAGTCGAAGTTAACTGTCCCTTTAGGTGCTCGAAAGCCTTGTTACATTCCTCGCTCCATTCGAACTTTGATCCCTTTCGCAATGTTTTAAAGAATGGGGCACTTTTATCTCCGGATTTAGAGATAAACCTGCTCAATCCTGCCAATCTTCCCCCAAGTTGTTGAACTTCTTTAGTATTTCGAGGAGGGGTCATATCAAGGATGGCCTTCACCTTATCTGGATTTGGTGCAAGGCCATCAGGAGTCAGAAGATGTCCAAGAAATTTTCCTTTATTCGCCCCGAACACACATTTTAATGGGTTCAATTTTAACTTGAACCTCCGTAGAGTAGCGAACGTCTCTACGAGGTCTTTCAAGTGTAATGAGAAAGTTTTACTTTTGAGAAGAAGGTCATCAACGTAAACTTCGAGATTCCTGCCCTTTTGATGCTTAAAGACGGTATCCATCATTCTTTGATATGTTGCACCCGCGTTTTTAAGACCAAAGGGCATTACGAGATAGCAGTAACACCCATCGTTTGTGATAAATGAGGTATGCGGGATGTCAGGCTTGTGCATTTTAATTTGATGATACCCGGAGAAGGCATCGAGGAAACTCATAAAACCATACCCAACCGCGGAATCAACTAAAACATCTATCCGAGGCAAAGTGTAACAATCTTTAGGGCACGCTTTATTAAGTTTGGTGAAGTCTACGCACATGCGCCACTTCCCACCAGATTTTTTAACCATTACAACGTTCGACATCCACGTGGGATATTGAATTTCAGAAATGAAACCCGCTTTTAGGAGTTTGGAAACCTCCTCTCTGATGGGCAACGCCAGCTTGGTCGCCACTTCTCTCTTCTTTTGTTGGACGGGCTTGAACTCAGGAGATACGTTTAGATGATGACAAGCCACGTCTGGATCCACTCCAGGCATATCCTCCGCTGACCAAGCGAAGATATCCAGATTCCCCAATAGGCAAGAGATTAGCTCCACTTTCTCCTCCTCTGATAACTCAGCGTTAATGACCAGCTTCTTTTCTGCCCCTTCAGCGATAGGAACATCTTGAGTCACTTGGGCAGGTTCCAAGTGAGCCCCTTCTCGATCTTTTCCTTCCTCGGCGGCCTCTGGAGACTCAGCCACCTCCAGCACCTTATCCGTGATCTTGGGAAGCGGAACGTCAGTGACCATGTTGACAGTTCGGACGTAGCACTCCCGAGCTACTTTGGGGTTGCTCCTAACCCGATATTGTTTTCCTTCAGCAGCAAACTTGAGGGCAAGATGAAAGGTGGACACTACCGCCCTATACGCATTGAGAATCGGCCTCCCGAAGATGGCGCTGTAGTTACTTGGAGCATCTACTACCACAAAATTGATCAATTTTATCACTCCTCCGAGAGAGACCAGGGGCTTCACTGAACCCTCTACTTCCTTCTTCTCCCCAGAAAAACCGTAGAGGGGCCCATCGGTGGGAAGCAAATGCTTTCCAGTCTTCAGGGCTTCGAAAGTTGGGCGGAAAAGGAGATTGACGGAGCTGCCAGTATCAATCAGAATCTTGTGGACGGTATAGTTTTCAATGACGGCCCTGATAACCACCGCATCATCGAAAGGATTAGCATTGGGGGGAAGGTCATCCTGACCAAACATGTCAATAGTGCTTTCGGGAGGAGAGCTTGTAGTGGCCGCCACTTCCTGCTTTAGAACTCTCGCAATGCTGGATTTGCGAGATCATTCTGCTCCAGCTCCCCCATGGATACAATAGATGTCCCCTAAGGGGCCCACATCATTGACTTCGATGCATTTGGTAGAAGGATGGATATCGCCATAATAGCCGGCGTCCTCGACGTCGGCGCATTCCCAGGTTACTTCTACTGTTTCCTTCTCCTTCTTCTTCTCGGTAGTTGGCTCAGCAGTTTTATCTTTCCGAATTAGACCCCGGAGCTTTCCTTCTCCCAGAAGTCTTTCTATGAGCAAACGAAGGGCCCGACAGTCTTCAGTTAAATGCCCCCCTTCTTTGTGATATTCGCAATAAAGGTTCGGATTCCGATTACGAATATCCGACTTCAGGGGAGCAGGCTTTTTGAAATCTGGCCTCTTTTGCAGAATCTGGACTACCTCGTCCATGGTGACATTTAGGGGAGTGAATGAGTCTTGCGAATCATCGTATTGGGTTGATGGAATGATTGGAGGTGGCTGCGCGGCATACTGTGGTAAATATACCGGCATGATTTGTGGAAGGGGAGCGGATGGAGCGGGAGCGATGGCCAATGGTGGCTTCTGATCTTGAAACCGCTGATGGCCCATAAATGGTTGCTTGTTTTTGTAGTTCCTCCCCTTTTGGGAGCGGGGTTCGAAGTGAGACTGATTCGGTGGTGGATGACGGAAGGATGAATTTGATGACTCCTTGTCGCTTACCAGCTTTGCGACGTAGTCTGGATTGCTCTTCTCTCCTCTGATAAACATATTTGCCAAACTTATCATCTCTTGATAAGTGTTAGGCTCCCTTATATTTGCTTCAAATTTTAGGGGGCCCTCACTTAGGCCATGGATGAGGGCCACCCTATACAGTTCCGGGTCCACATTCTGAATTTCCATGATCTCTCTCTGGAATCGATCCACAAAACGAGCCCATGTCTCGCCTTCCCGTTGTTTTATATCGAAAAGGGCTGCCGGGCCGCTCTTTCTTTTCCTTGAAGTGGAGAATCTTAGCAGGAATTCTCTTCGCAGCTCTGTGAAACAACTGATCGATCTGGGATGCAGACCGTAAAACCATTCCCTCGCTTGCCCTTCAAAGGAGGTTACCAGAAGCTTGCACTTGGTTGCATCAGTCAAGGTTCTGAGAGCAACAGCTGACTCGAAAGCTTGTAAATGAACCGTGGGATCCGTCTCTCCATTGAAGGCTGGCAGGCGAGGTTCCCTGAAATTATTGGGGTCAGGCTCTCCTCTGACTTCGTCCACAAAGGGAGAGGTCTCTTCCATATCTTCATATAGAGGAGTAGAGCAATAAGCCGCTGGAGCTGCGACTATTCGCGGAAAAGCCGCCTGGTAAGAAGACCGGGCGGCTGCTTCTGGCGGGTAGGAGTGATGAATAGGAACTTCAGGCGGGTAGGAGAGACGGGCCGCGCCTTCCTGCGGGTAGGGAATATGGGCGGCGTGAGAAGTCGCCCCCTGGAAGTCGAGGACTCGAGCTGGCATGTTGTGCGCGGCTTCCTGATAGAAGTTTTCCCTAGCCGCAGGATCTTCTTGCTGGAGCTGGAAATTAGCGGCCTGCGGTAGCGAGTAAGGAGGAGGTGGAGGAAGGACCGGGGTCACCGCCCGATTAGCCGCGGCTTGTTGCGGAACTAGTCGCTCAGTTAGTATTGCTAAAGTCCGACTGATCTCTTCAAGGCGCTGATCAGTGGCCCTCTGAGCCCGCTCGGCTTCTCTTTTTGACTGCTCCAGGGCTTCCCACAGAGAGTCCTCGCTACGATCGGAGCGGTCTCCAAGGGCGAACTGACGGTCTGACATTATGGCGAAAAGAGATTTCACCGGCACTCCGCGATCTGAAGGCCGCGTGTTTCTGTTGAGTCCGAGAATGCACCTCCGAGGGAAACCGGAGGCTGCGGGTTGCCGGTTACTTTTTAGATGAAAAGATGAGACCGCTAGCAGCGGTCAAGGCCAGACTTCGCCCGCCGCGGCAAATGCCACTCCTGCGACGGGCTTTCCTTTGATTAAAGAAAAGTGATTACAGCGGGCTGCAAGTGCAGAAAAAGAGAAGCCGGCCGGTCAGACAGTCCGCAAGACGGGAAACTCGAGTCCGCAGCTCAAACAAGCGAGCTCCTAGATTCGAGTGTGCGTGCCTTATGAACAGTGCCGCCCCCTATTTATAGGCTTGGGGGCCTGCCCGAATGGGCAGGGATAAAATAACCGCCTGCCCGGGTACAGGAGAAACGGGCAGGCGGTGACGGGATGCATAAAGAAGAAAAAAAAGAAAGAAGTCGCGCGGCTTGGCGGCTTGCTCTTCCGACCTGTCTGGCCTGAGGCTGAAGATACTGGGACCAAGTCAATGATTCAGACCGGGCGGCCTCTGGTTTGAGACCGCGGTCTGTCTTCTGGACATAGCTTGGCCACTCTTTTGAAGATAACCCGAGTAATTCCCGAGCTGAAACTGCGGCTTGCTCTTCTGGGTGTGAATCTTGAATCTCTGTAGCACTACCTGAGCGGCCTCCTTCCTGAGACCGCGGATAGCCTTCTTATTTTGGCCCTTTGCGACTTTCACTCTTGGGGGCGGTCCGAAACTGACCTCGGACCACCCGGTCTGGTTTACCCTGAGCTGAGGGCAACCGATCCTGGAACTCAGCGGCCTGACCCAGCAGTTCGCCCGGTCCGAGAGTGATCAAACCCGAGAAGCAGTTTTCCGGGTAAACATTCGGTCTCCCGGACGCTGCCTTGTTCTTGGCTTTTAGCGTCTTCATCTTCTTCAGAAGCCTGTCCGCCGCGGACTCCTCCTTCCTCTTTTTCGACTTCAGGACGGCTGACTTTTCCGGGCTATCCTCGATGTTGACTACCGAAGCTTGCTGGTCGCTCGGCTTGGGGGAGTCAACTGCCTCTCCCCCTTCATCTCTAATTTTTAGATGAAAAACCCCGGACGGGGTGACCTCCATCTTGAAAGACTCATCACCATCGCTCTTCGGGACGACGGTCTCCAAGTCTGTCTTATCCGGCGGAGGAGGCGGGTTGTCTCCCTTGTCAGAGAAGGCTGGGGGATCAGTTGGGGATGGATTCGGGCGAATCTCCTCCTTTCTAATCGATAAGTCGACTGTCACTTCGGGATGCAGGTCGGTCGGCTTACTCGCTTCCTTTTTGGTCGATAAGTCGATTGTCAGCTCGGGAGGCAGGTCGGTCGGCCTACTCGTGGAAGCGACCGTTACTATATTGTCAGGCCGCGTCGTTTTCTTCTTCTTCCTCTTATCCTTCGAGCGGTCTCTCTCGCGGTTTTTTCCGGGCTTCTCAAGAACTTCGAGCTGGGCCATTAAATCCACCATCTTTTTCGGGTTGTTCAACCTAAAAGTCATAACCGCAATAGGCGAGTAGTGACTCGTGATAGCAATGGAGTTATGCCAGAATAGAAGCTCCTGGAACATTTTATAACCAACAGGGTGAAATCGGCGCGGTCTCCGGCTAGAACTGATATTTTCGAAATCTTCTCGGAAATTTAAAAATATGCGGGGATTATGTTTACCCAGAAGACCGCTTTCAAGAGGATTACTCGCAGACCGTGCGGTTTGCAGATCCAAGTCGCCCGGCTCAGGTTATACAAGGTCCATCAACACCAACTAGCACAAGCCGGCGGTCTGACATAATTCAGATCGCCCTCAAGTATTAAAGATAATCCAGGCCCAAGTCCAACAGGACAAGTCGTCGTCTCAAGTCGGAGACCGGGCGGATTGTGCCATAGAGACAAGCCAAGGTTCGGGATCAAAGAACAAGTCGCGGTCTCAAGTCGAAGACCGCCCGGATTGCATCGTCGCCTTGGTCGCGTCATCCTCAGCCTCCAGTCAGACAGGTCGGAAGGGCAAGCCGCCAAGTCGCGAGACTTCTTTCTTTTCCTTCTTTGTGTATCCCGTCACCGCCTGCCCGTTTCTCCTGTACCCGGGCAGACGGTTATTTTATCCCTGCCCGTTCGGGCAGGCCCCCGAGCCTATAAATAGGGGGCGGCACTGTTCCCAAGAGACACAGACTGGAATCCAGGAGCTCGCTTGTTTGAGCTGCGGACTCGAGTTTTCCGTCTTGCGGAATGTCTGGCCGGCCGGTTTCTCTTTTCTGCAATTGTAACCGCCCCATTTTAATCAAAGGAAAGCCCATCACAGGAGTGGCATTCGCCGTGACGGGCGAAGTCTGGCCTTGACTGCTGCTAGCGGTCCCATTTTTCCCACCTAAAAAGTAACCGGCAACCCGCAGCCTCTGATTTCCTTCGGAGGTGCGATTTCGGACCCAACAAAAGTGTCCTAGTTTTTATGCTAATAAAATCTCCAGGTTGTGTATGCCCTACTTGGTATTCGGATTCTCCCAGGTTTATGTGCACAAAGATTCTAGTTATATGCATGTGCGCACAACAGCAAAAAAATTCTAGTTATATGTATGTTTCATTTTAGCTAGTTCCTGATATAAATTTTCTTGGGAGTTATATGCTAAAACTTCCTGATCAAATGGCTAATGTATGCTTAGCATGTTGCATATACACTGGGTATTATATGCTAGAAATTTCTGATTTATTGGGTATCTTATGCCTTAAGAAACCTGTTGGGAGGGGGCTGCTATCTGTTTATATAATTTGCCATATTAAGGGCCACTGTATTTGGCTCCGGTTGAATTATTTTGGGGCGGCTGCATTTGGAGCTATCGAAAATGAATTGTTTTCCTTTCCTTGGGGGCTGCCTCCCATCCTTGAGTTCATTGGGGGTTGTTCTGTACTCTTATGGCTCCATTAATTTCATACTCATTGTATTAATCGTACTTTGTGGCCTTTAAAGTGGCTGCTTATCATGGGTTCAGTGGGGCTGCTGTTGTGGTGTTATTTAGGGTTGTTTCTTCCCCTTGGGGGCTGCTCTATACACAAATGGCCCCAATAGCTTCCTACTTAAAGTGTCCTACTTGCTATGTGGCAGATAAACGTCTTGGTTATACGGCCATGGGTATAGGAAATTACGATGGTCATGTTCGGCAATTGTTTAAATGTTGGCTAAATTTCAAAACCATTCATAGCCTCTCTAGTAGTTTAATTGTTGAGCTCTTTAATTGTTTCTGTACTAAACCACACTGCGGATTCAAATGAGTTGGGTTAGTTTTGTTGCCTTCAACTCTGATGGTTTGGAGGTAGTTACCCTAAATTCCCCAGAAATTTCGCGTCCTAACTCCCGACAGCCTAGGGAATTAGGTGCTAAATTTCTTAGGAATTTCCCCTGCTAGTTCTCGATGACCCATCGAGGCTAATAGTTGATCGAGAAGATTATGTGTATGGGTTTCTTGTGTCTACCTTTCAGCATGTTTGGAATTTAAGTCTCCATTCTCCTATAGTAAGCATAAGAACTACTTCGAGCGTCAAACCCCGCATGCTGCTAGCAAGTCTCGTAGGATTTGGTTTTGGTCTGGAGTGTGGGTGGACATAGGGGCCCCCAGCCCAGTGGTTTTGGTCTGGAGTGTGGGTGGACATAGGGGCCCCCAGCCCAGTGGTTTTGGTCTGGAGTGTGGGTGGACGCAGGGGCCCCCAGCACAGTGGTTTGGGCCGGCGTGTGGGTGGACGTAGAAGCCCCCACTACAGTGGTTATTCTTTTGACCGGAGTGTGGGTGGACGTAGGGGCCCCCAACACAGCAGTGGTTGTTTGGAGTGTGGGTGGACGTAGGGGTCCCCACCCCAGTTCCTTGACTTGTTGTGCAGCAGTTGGGTTTGACTCGTGCTTTCCTTCTTTTTACCTTTCAGTTTCTCTTTTACTTCTGCTGTTTCCTTGCACCCTTTGGGCTGAGGCATTCTTTTCTTATGAATGCCTCAGGTTCAGGTTTGTAGCTGCCACCGGAGTTCGAGTGGGGCCGTTCTGTTCGCTGTCGAGGGCTTTCTTCCCTATTAGGTACGGATTCAGTTTCTCTTGTTGTAGCGTTTCTTTGGACTGTTGACCTTTTCCTGCGGGTTCGTGTCAGATGTTGACGCCCGTACGGTTTTGCTTAGCTTACTTGCTTACGCTGCTGCTAGTTCTTTTTGCTGCTTAGTATTTTTGTACTCATTAACTCTGGGAAAAAGCTGATTTTGCTGTATATTAGCGCAGTTCCTTCGCTTTATAAAAGAAAGTTATTTCTATAACTGTTTGACACATTTACTATTAAGTATCACCTATTTGCGAAACGTAAACCGAGGCGAAAATGATTATTATCATGTACTAAATTTAGACCTGTGATCGCCCTGGGGACGTCTCTAGTCTCCAGCGTCGTTAGGAATAAAATAAACCTACTTTCTTCTGTTGCATACGTATGTTTTTATAAAGCGCGGCTTAGTAAACCGCAGGGCCGAGGGACACGGTCTCCTAACCCGAATTAAATAAACCTTAAAAGATAATTCTTTTATTTATTCGTACCTTTTGTAAAAGAAAAAGCTCATGTGAGTGCTCGCCTGAACGTCTGTAGTTGTCCCCTACAGGACGTGGCATCATGACGCGTGTTTTCCCCTTAGCTCTGATAATATAAATTATTTCGGGAAAATACGGGTTGTGACAACTTCCTTCGCAGCTCAGCGAAACAACTGATTGACCTGGGGTGCAACCCGTAAAACCACTCCCTTGCTTGTCCTTCAAAGGAGGTTACAAGAAGCTTGCACTTAGTTGCATCAGTTAAGGTTCTAAGAGCGATGGCTGACTCGAAGGCTTGTAAATGAACCGTGGGATCTGTCTCCCCATTGAAAGCTGGCAGGCGAGGCTCTCTGAAATTATTGGGGGGCAGGCTCCCCTCGGACTTCGTCCACGAAGGGAGAAGTTTCTTCCATATCTTCATATAGAGGACTAGAATAATAAGCCGCCGGAGCTGCGGCTACTCGCGGACAAGCCGCCTGGTAAGAGGACCGGGCAGCAGCTTCTGGCGGGTAAGAGTAATGAATAGGAACTTCAGGCGGGTAGGAGAGATGGGCTGCGCCCTCCTGCGGGTAAGAAAGGCGAGCAACATGAGAAGCCGCCCCCTGGAAATCAAGGGCCCGAGCCGGCATGCTGTGCGCGGCTTCCTGATAGAAGTTTTGCCTAGCCGCAAAACCTTCTTGCAGAGATTGGAGGTTGGCGGCTTGTGGTAGCGGGTAAGGTGGAGGCGGAGGAGGAACTGGAGTCACCGCCTGATTAACCGCGGTTTGCTGTGGAACTAACCACTCAGTTAATAGGGCCAAAGTCTGGCTGATTGCGTCCAACCGCTGATCAGTCGCCCTCTGAGCCCGCTCGGCTTCTCTTCTGGATTGCTCCAAGGCTTCCCACAAAGAGTCCTCACTATGATCGGAGCGGTCTCCAAGGGGGAACTGGCGGTCTGACATTATGGCAAAGAGGATTTCACCGACAATCCGCGATCTGAAGGTCGCGTGTTTCTGTTGAGTCCGAAAGCGCACCTCCGAAGGAAATCGGAGGTTGCTGGTTGCCGGTTACTTTTTATGTGGAGAAAACGAGACCGCTAGCAGCGGTCAAGGCCAGACTTAGCCCGTCACGGCGAATGCCACTACTGTGACGGGCTTTCCTTTGATTAAAAAGAAGCGGTTACAAGTGCATGAAAGAAGAAGCCGGCCGGTCAAACAGTCCGCAAGACGGGAAACTCGAGACCGCAGCTCAAACAAGCGAGCTCCTGGATTCGAGTGTGCCTATCTTGGGAACAGTGCCGCCCCCTATTTATAGGTTCGGGGCCTGCCCGAACGGGCAGGGATAAAATAACCGTCTGCCCGGGTACAGGAGAAACGGGCAGGCGGTGACGGGATACAAAGAAGAAAAGAAAGAAGCCGCGCGGCTTGGCGGCTTGCCCTTCCGACCTGCCTGACCAGGGGTTGGAGACAACGTGACCAAGGTGACGATGTAATCCGAGCGGTTTCCGTCTTGAGACCGCGGGCTGTTCTTTGGATTTGAACCTTGGCTTGTCTTTATGGCACAACCCGGGCGGTCTCCGACTTGAGACCGGGCCTTGCCTTTTTGAAATTGGGCCTGGATAATCTTCAGTACTTGGAGGCGATCTGATTCTTGCCAGGCCGCTTGGCCTGTGCTTGTTGGTGTTTGATGGACCTTGTAAAACCTGAACCGGGCGACTTATGACTACAAACCGCCCGGTCCGCGAGTAATTCTATTGGAAGCGGTCTTCTGGGTAAACAGAACCCACTGTATATCGACCTCTAAACGAGCTTGAATGGGTTAAAATTGCTCTCCATTGGATTTAGGGCTCCTATCTCATTCTGAAAAGTTGTCCTTTGGAGCTAAATTTCGCATTACCGCTGCAACCGGCTATATATCGACAACTAAATGAACTGGAATGGGTAAAACTTGTGCTCCAATAAATGTAGTACTCCGAGCTCATTCCAGAACGGTGTTGTGGGGTAAAGTCAGACAACCAGATCAAAAGTTATTGCTGTTTAAAGTTTGAGTGTCATTTGGAGCTAAATCTTTCACTTTCGCTACAAACCGCATCTAAAATTCTTTCATTTTGAAATTTATGTGTCATTTGGAGCAAAATCTCGCATTACCAGTTGTTGAATCCAAAATTGCACCTCCACGATCTACTCGAGGGGATTGGGGGAAAAGGAGGCCGCGAGCAGCTGGTTACTTGGGTCGCGAGTGAAGAGGGGAGAAGAAGAGAGGGCCGCTAGCTTGCGGCGAGGCCAGACTTCGCCCGTCGCGACAAAAGCCACTCCTGCGACGGGCTTTCCCTTTATTCAATAATCTGTCTAACAACTTGCCACTCTTAATACATGGAAATGAAATGAGTACAAGAGGACGACAGATAAGAAAAACAAGTCGCCCAGGCTGTTTTGTTGAGGCCGCCCGACCTGTTTGTTGAGGTCGCCCGGGCTGCTTTGCTGAGGCCGCCCGGCCTGTTTGGTGAGGTCGCCCGGGCTGCTTTGCTGATGCCGCCCGGCCTGGCCGCTGTTAGGTGCGGTCTGGCTGTTTCTAGCCGCTAGTTTTGCCCCCAACTTGCCTGTCCCTTGTTCATGGTCGAGGGTCCTATTTATAGGCTCTGGGTCGATGTCGTCAACTTCGGTGAGCCGGTGACTGGATCCCTACCTGCGCGGTCTGAAGGAAGAGGCCGTCCGGCTTGGCGGCCTGACGGCGGAGGCCGCCCCTGTTGGGCGGACTGACGGCGGAGGCCGCCCCCTGCCGGGCGGCCTGACGGAGGAGGCCGCCCCTGTTGGGCGGACTGACGGCGGAGGCCGCCCCCTGCCGGGCGGCCTGACGGAGGAGGCCGCCCCCTGCCGGGCGGCCTGACGGAGGAGGCCGCCCCTGTTGGGCGGCCTGACGGCGGAGGCCGCCCCTGCTGGGCGGCCTGACGGAGGAGGCCGCCCCCTGCTGGGCGGCCTGACGGAGGAGGCCGCCCCTGTTGGGCGGCCTGACGGCGGAGGCCGCCCCTGCTGGGCGGCCTGACGGAGGAGGCCGCCCCTGTTGGGCGGCCTGACGGAGGAGGCCGCCCCTGCTGGGCGGCCTGACGGCGGAGGCCGCCCCTGCCGGGCGGCCTGACGGAGGAGGCAGCCCCCTGCCGGGCGGCCTGACGGAGGAGGCCGCCCCCTGCCGGGCGGCCTGACGGAGGAGGCCGCCCCCTGCCGGGCGGCCTGACGGAGGAGGCCGCCCCCTGCCGGGCGGCCTGACGGAGGAGGCCGCACCCTGCCGGGCGGCCTGACGGAGGAGGCCGCCCCCTGCCGGGCGGCCTGACGGAGGAGGCCGCCCCCTGCCGGGCGGCCTGACGGAGGAGGCCGCCCCCTGCCGGGCGGCCTGACGGAGGAGGCCGCCCCCTGCCGGGCGGCCTGACGGAGGAGGCCGCCCCTGCTGGGCGGCCTGACGGAGGAGGCCGCCCCCTGCTGGGCGGCCTGACGGAGGAGGCCGCCCCTGTTGGGCGGCCTGACGGCGGAGGCCGCCCCTGCCGGGCGGCCTGACGGAGGAGGCCGCCCCCTGCCGGGCGGCCTGACGGAGGAGGCCGCCCCCTGCCGGGCGGCCTGACGGAGGAGGCCGCCCCCTGCCGGGCGGCCTGACGGAGGAGGACGCCCCCTGCCGGGCGGACTGACGGAGGAGGCCGCCCCCTGCCGGGCGGCCTGACGGAGGAGGCCGCCCCCTGCTGGGCGGCCTGACGGAGGAGGCCGCCCCCTGCCGGGCGGCCTGACGGAGGAAGCCGCCCCCTGCCGGGCGGCCTGACGGAGGAGGCCGCCCCCTGCCGGGCGGCCTGACGGAGGAGGCCGCCCCTGTTGGGCGGCCTGACGGCGGAGGCCGCCCCTGCTGGGCGGCCTGACGGAGGAGGCCGCCCCATGCTGGGCGGCCTGACGGAGGAGGCCGCCCCTGTTGGGCGGCCTGACGGCGGAGGCCGCCCCTGCTGGGCGGCCTGACGGAGGAGGCCGGCCCCTGCCGGGCGGCCTGACGGAGGAGGCTGCCCCCTGCCGGGCTGCCTGACGGAGGAGGCCGCCCCCTGCCGGGCGGCCTGACGGAGGAGGCCGGCCCCTGCCGGGCGGAATGACGGAGGAGGCCGCCCCCTGCCGGGCGGCCTGACGGAGGAGGCCGCCCCCTGCCGGGCGGCCTGACGGAGGAGGCCGCCCCCTGCCGGGCGTCCTGACGGAGGAGGCCGCCCCCTGCCGGGCGGCCTGACGGAGGAGGCCGCCCCCTGCCGGGCGGCCTGACGGAGGAGGCCGCCCCCTGTCGGGCGGCCTGAAGGAGGCCACACGCCTTGGGCGATCTGAAGGAGGAGGTCGCCCCTTCTTACCATTCTGGGCGCGTCATATATAAAAACGTCGCGAAAAAGGCCTCCTCGGAGAGGATCGCCGATTTCTGGGTAAACATAATCCCCGCACTTTTTCAAGTTCCATAAAAAACTTTGAAAAAGTAGAACTTACCCACAAAAATCGCGATCCGTATTTCACAAATTGTCTTTCTTCTGCGAGGGAGAAGAGTTAAGGCACTTATAAAAAGGAGAAGAGTCTTGCAAGTACCTGATCATGCTTTGCCAATATATGCTAATTTCTGCAAGGTAAAAGTTAGGGCATGCAGAAAGAGATAGGAACACGCGGGTGCCTGGAGAGAACTCGCGATCACCTGCTAACCTCTGCAAAAGAAAACTTAAGCAGGTATTTACTATAGCGCGAGTACATGAAGAGAGGGGCTAAAAAGTGCTAATCTCTGCAAAAGAGAACTCAAAGCAGGTGTAAAGCAAACTACAACGCGAGTACCTGAATAGAACTCGCGAACACCTGCAAATCTCTGCAAAAGAACTTAAAGCAGGCAAAAGAATCTATAACGCGAGTACCTGAAGAGAGCTTGCGATCACCTGCTAATCTCTGAAGAGAACTCGCGAACACCTGCAATTCTCTGCAAAAGAGAATTCAAGGCAGGTGTAAAACATAGCGCGAGTGCCTGAAGAGAACTCGCGAACACCTGCAAATGTCTGCAAAAGAGAATTCAAGGCAGGTATAAAACATAGCGCGAGTACCTGAAGAGAACTCGCGAACTCCTGCAAATTTCTGTAAAAGTGAAATCAAAGCAGGTATAAAATATAGCGCGAGTACCTGAAGAGAACTCGCGAATACCTGCAATTCTCTGCAAAAGAGAATTCAAAGCACGTATGAAATATAACATAACGCGAGTACCTGAAGAGAACTCGCGGACACCTGCTAATCTCTGCAAAAGAGAATTCAAAGCAAGTATGAAATATAACATAACGCGAGTACCTGAAGAGAACTCGCGGACACCTGCTAATCTCTGCAAAAGAGAATTCAAAGCAAGTATGAAATATAACATAACGCGAGTACCTGAAGAGAACTCGCGAACACCTACTAATCTTTGCAAATGAGAACTCAAAGCAGGTATAAAACATAACGCGAGTACCTGAAGAGAACTCGCGAACACCTGCTAATCTCTGCAAAAGAGAATTCAAAGCAGGTATAAAACATAACGCGAGTACCTGAAGAGACCTCGCGAACACCTGCTAATCTCTGCAAAAGAGAATTCAAAGCAGGTATAAAACATAACGCGAGTACCTGAAGAGAACTCACGAACACCTACTAATCTCTGCAAAAGAGAATTCAAAGCAGGTATAAAACATAACGCGAGTACCTGAAGAGACCTCGCGAACACCTGCTAATCTCTGCAAAAGAGAATTCAAAGCAGGTATAAAACATAACGCGAGTACCTGAAGAGAACTCACGAACACCTGCTAATCTCTGCAAAAGAGAATTCAAAGCAGGTATAAAACATAACGCGAGTACTTGAAGAGAACTCGCGAACACCTGCTAATCTCTACAAAAGAGAATTCAAAGCAGGTATAAAACATAACGCGAGTACCTGAAGAGACCTCGCGAACACCTGCTAATCTCTGCAAAAGAGAACTCAAAGCAGGTATGAAACATAACGCGAGTACCTGAAGAGAACTCGCGGACACCTGCTAATCTCTGCAAAAGAGAATTCAAAGCAAGTATGAAATATAACATAACGCGAGTACCTGAAGAGAACTCGCGAACACCTGCTAATCTCTGCAAATGAGAACTCAAAGCAGGTATAAAACATAACGCGAGTACCTGAAGAGAACTCGCGAACACCTGCTAATCTCTGCAAAAGAGAATTCAAAGCAGGTATAAAACATAACGCGAGTACCTGAAGAGACCTCGCGAACACCTGCTAATCTCTGCAAAAGAGAATTCAAAGCAGGTATAAAACATAACGCGAGTACCTGAAGAGAACTCACGAACACCTGCTAATCTCTGCAAAAGAGAATTCAAAGCAGGTATAAAACATAACGCGAGTACCTGAAGAGACCTCGCGAACACCTGCTAATCTCTGCAAAAGAGAATTCAAAGCAGGTATAAAACATAACGCGAGTACCTGAAGAGAACTCACGAACACCTGCTAATCTCTGCAAAGGAGAATTCAAAGCAGGCATAAAACATAACGCGAGTACCTGAAGAGAACTCGCGAACACCTGCTAATCTCTGCAAAAGAGAATTCAAAGCAGGTATAAAACATAACGCGAGTACCTGAAGAGAACTCACGAACACCTGCTAATCTCTGCAAAAGAGAATTCAAAGCAGGTATGAAACATAACGCGAGTACCTGAAGAGAACTCGCGGACACCTGCTAATCTCTGCAAAAGAGAATTCAAAGCAAGTATGAAATATAACATAACGCGAGTACCTGAAGAGAACTCGCGAACACCTGCTAATCTCTGCAAATGAGAACTCAAAGCAGGTATGAAATATAACATAACGCGAGTACCTGAAGAGAACTCGCGGACACCTACTAATCTCTGCAAAAGAGAATTCAAAGCAAGTATGAAATATAACATAACGCGAGTACCTGAAGAGAACTCGCGAACACCTGCTAATCTCTGCAAATGAGAACTCAAAGCAGGTATAAAACATAACGCGAGTACCTGAAGAGAACTCGCGAACACCTGCTAATCTCTGCAAAAGAGAATTCAAAGCAGGTATAAAACATAACGCGAGTACCTGAAGAGACCTCGCGAACACCTGCTAATCTCTGCAAAAGAGAATTCAAAGCAGGTATAAAACATAACGCGAGTACCTGAAGAGAACTCACGAACACCTGCTAATCTCTGCAAAAGAGAATTCAAAGCAGGTATAAAACATAACGCGAGTACCTGAAGAGACCTCGCGAACACCTGCTAATCTCTGCAAAACAGAACATAAAGCAGGTATGAAATATAACATAACGCGAGTACCTGAAGAGAACTCACGAACACCTGCTAATCTCTGCAAAAGAGAATTCAAAGCAGGTATAAAACATAACGCGAGTACCTGAAGAGACCTCGTGAACACCTGCTAATCTCTGCAAAAGAGAATTCAAAGCAGGTACAAAACATAACGCGAGTACCTGAAGAGAACTCACGAACACCTGCTAATCTCTGCAAAAGAGAATTCAAAGCAGGTATAAAACATAACGCGAGTACCTGAAGAGAACTCGCGAACACCTGCTAATCTCTGCAAAAGAGAATTCAAAGCAGGTATAAAACATAACGCAAGTACCTGAAGAGAACTCACGAACACCTGCTAATCTCTGCAAAAGAGAATTCAAAGCAGGTATGAAATATAACATAACGCGAGTACCTGAAGAGAACTCGCGAATACCTGCTAATCTCTGCAAAACAGAACATAAAGCAGGTATGAAATATAACATAACGCGAGTACCTGAAGAGAACTCGCGAATACCTGCTAATCTCTGCAAAAGAGAACTCAAAGCAGGTATGAAATAATCTAATACGCGAGTTCCTGAAGAGAACTCGCGAATACCTGCTAATATCTGCAAAACAGAACATAAAGTAGGTATAAAACAATCTAATACGCGAGTACCTGAAGAGAACTCGCGAATACCTGCTAATCTCTGCAAAACAGGACATAAAGCAGGTATAAAATAATCTAATACGCGAGTACCTGAAGAGAACTCGCGAATACCTGCTAATCTCTGCAAAACAGAACATAAAGCAGGTATAAAACATAATGCGAGTACCTAAAAAGAACTCGCTAACACCTGCTAATCTCTGCAAAAGAGAATTCAAAGCAGGTATAAAACATAACGCGAGTACCTGAAGAGACCTCGCGAACACCTGCTAATCTCTGCAAAAGAGAACTCAAAGCAGGTATAAAATATAACGCGAGTACCTGAAGAGACCTCGCGAAGACCTACTAATCTCTGCAAATGAGAACTCAAAGCAGGTATAAAACATAACGCGAGTACCTGAAGAGACCTCGCGAACACCTGCTAATCTCTGCAAAAGAGAACTCAAAGCAGGTATGAAACATAACGCGAGTACCTGAAGAGAACTCGCGGACACCTGCTAATCTCTGCAAAAGAGAATTCAAAGCAAGTATGAAATATAACATAACGCGAGTACCTGAAGAGAACTCGCGGACACCTGCTAATCTCTGCAAAAGAGAATTCAAAGCAAGTATGAAATATAACATAACGCGAGTACCTGAAGAGAACTCGCGAACACCTACTAATCTTTGCAAATGAGAACTCAAAGCAGGTATAAAACATAACGCGAGTACCTGAAGAGAACTCGCGAACACCTGCTAATCTCTGCAAAAGAGAATTCAAAGCAGGTATAAAACATAACGCGAGTACCTGAAGAGAACTCACGAACACCTGCTAATCTCTGCAAAAGAGAATTCAAAGCAGGTATAAAACATAACGCGAGTACCTGAAGAGAACTCGCGAACACCTGCTAATCTCTGCAAAAGAGAATTCAAAGCAGGTATAAAACATAACGCGAGTACCTGAAGAGAACTCACGAACACCTGCTAATCTCTGCAAAAGAGAATTCAAAGCAGGTATGAAATATAACATAACGCGAGTACCTGAAGAGAACTCGCGAATACCTGCTAATCTCTGCAAAACAGAACATAAAGCAGGTATGAAATATAACATAACGCGAGTACCTGAAGAGAACTCGCGAATACCTGCTAATCTCTGCAAAAGAGAACTCAAAGCAGGTATGAAATAATCTAATACGCGAGTACCTGAAGAGAACTCGCGAATACCTGCTAATATCTGCAAAACAGAACATAAAGCAGGTATAAAACAATCTAATACGCGAGTACCTGAAGAGAACTCGCGAATACCTGCTAATCCCTGCAAAACAGGACATAAAGCAGGTATAAAATAATCTAATACGCGAGTACCTGAAGAGAACTCGCGAATACCTGCTAATCTCTGCAAAACAGAACATAAAGCAGGTATAAAACATAATGCGAGTACCTAAAAAGAACTCGCTAACACCTGCTATCTCTGCAAAAGAGAACTCAAAAGCAGGTATAAAATAATCTAATACGCGAGTACCTTAAGAGAACTCGCGAATACCTGCTAATCTCTGCAAAACAGAACATAAAGCAGGTATGAAATATAACATAACGCGAGTACCTGAAGAGAACTCGCGAATACCTGCTAATCTCTGCAAAAGAGAACTCAAAGCAGGTATGAAATAATCTAATACGCGAGTACCTGAAGAGAACTCGCGAATACCTGCTAATCTCTGCAAAAACAGAACATAAAGCAGGTATAAATGAATTCATAACTGTTAGTCTTTGCTATTTTACTTACTTGTGGATATTCATATGCGATCTTAGCGTTAATCCTTATAAAAACTTCAAATCCTTTATGAAAAACCTCCAAGGAAAAGAAAAGATATCTCCAAAAGAATAATTGTCCAGTTATCATGAAATGTTGCCCTGACGGTTTATCATTTTAGTTCAAAAGTAGATCCTGATTGGCTCAGTGAAGGTGAATCGCGGGCTGAAACTGCCAGAGATTATATCTTCATAAGCTCTGATTATCAAGAGGATTAATAAGTTCATTTCCCGACTATTAGAGTGAAAGCCTTGACTCGATTATCTCGAGTCGGTAACACTGCCTTGTTTCTTCCTGTAATAGCCCGCTTTCCAGCTTTGAAGCCAGATATATCCCACTTGGCTAGCCTATTATGCAGCCATTTTTCATAACCTGTAGTACTCTTTCAAACTGACCATCTTGATAGATGAAACCGCCTGGTCTAAAAGTTTTTCAACTTTTAAATGACCAAGTGGGCCAATATTTGTACCTGTTAGATACTGTTTTCTCCAAATGATCAAGGATCATAAGAGAGATAATTTTCCTGTAAGGAAAAAGGAATGGCTACAGACTCAGATGACCAAGTGGGCAGGTGGGCCTAGGCGGCGAACATTGCTTTCCTCAAGTGGTCATAAGAGCTGTAGAAATAAAGAAAAAGGAAGTACAGACCCAGATGACCAAGTGGGCAGGTGGGCCTAGGCGGCGAACATTGCTTTCCTCAAGTGGTCATAAGGGCTGTAAACGACTCAACTGCTCTCTTGCCTAGGGCTACAAGCCGAGTTGATCAATTGGGCAGGTGGGCCTAGGCGGCGAACATTGCTTTCCTCAGAGAGATCAACTCAGTTGTGGGTCCCGCTTAGGCATCGCTTGAGAGTACCTAGGAGTATTCGATGGTCACAGACTAAGATGATCAGTTGGGCAGGTGTGGTTATGCCGCGGAGGCTATACCGACATTGCTTTCCTCAGAAAGATCATCAAAGCTGTAACTATATCCCTCTCGGGGCATGATAGAGCCAACATTCACCTAGACCTCCCTTGATGCAGGGGTGTGTCGGATATCAGCCGGGATCCAAGGTTCCGAAGACCACCGCACGGGAATTGGCAAGCTACCACTACACGTGTGCGAAAACTCCCCGCTACACATGATCTTCGTGGTTTTACGCTAATGACTACAATCCGAGGGGGTTCAAGCAGAACCTGGCGATGTCTCCATGGTTCAGTGAGTTTGATAATAAGGAAAGACAAGTCACAAAGATGAGTGTCAGTATTGTATCCACTTCATTCGATATCAAAATGCAAACAAATGAGAGCATTATCATTAAGGATAGAACCGTTTTGAAGACCACCGTACTAGTCTGATAGTTGCTTCATCTTGAACTGAGGTTCTTAGTGAAGTAGCCTCCTCAAACGCTTGTAGATGAAAAACTGGATCACTTATCCCAGAATAGACAGGTAGCCTCGGTTTAACTCGGAAGTTTAATAATAGGAAGGATCTTGGTATTATCCTGCAAGAAAAGTTAGCCCATCAACATGATATGGAGAATTACTCATACACACCTTATAAAACTCATGGTGAGGAGTATAGGGTGAGGAGTAGAGGGCTCTTCTGCTTCAGGTTGCGCCAAATGTTCTATATGATTGCTGAAAAGCTTGTCATTAGTAGTCGTTGCAGTATGAGGTTGAGAATCCACTTGTCCTTTGAGTGGAACGTTCTCTGCTAATAGGTGATGGATGTCGTTGTTTTGCACACGCATTTCTGGGTGATCGGAGGGATGCCCGAGGCCCTTGGACGGATGATCCATGAAAACAGAAATTGCCGAAAGAGAAAAACTGAAATAACTTTCAAACGGAGCCGAATTTTTTAAATATGAGGGCTGAAAAGTGGCTGAACGGGGAGACCTGTTCAATTTTTGGATAGTTCGGCTCGATCCGGTCGCGTCGGGCTTTGAATTTCTGAATTCCGACACCCGGATCAAAAGTTATGGCCGTTTTAAGATTGAGTGTATTTTAGGCCAAATCTCGCGTCTTCATCGCAACTGTTGTTCATCAACCACTCGCTATCTGAAGGTCGCGTGTTTCTGTTGAATCCAAAATTGCACCTCCACGATCTACTCGAGGGGATTGGGGGAAAAGGAGGCCGCGAGCAGCTGGTTACTTGGGTCGCGAGTGAAGAGGGGAGAAGAAGAGAGGGCCGCTAGCTTGCGGCGAGGCCAGACTTCGCCCGTCGCGGCAAAAGCCACTCCTGCGACGGGCTTTCCCTTTATTCAATAATCTGTCTTACAACTTGCCACTCTTAATACATGGAAATGAAATGAGTACAAGAGGACGACAGATAAGAAAAACAAGTCGCCCAGGCTGTTTTGTTGAGGCCGCCCGGCCTGTTTGTTGAGGTCGCCCGGGCTGCTTTGCTGAGGCCGCCCGGCCTGTTTGGTGAGGTCGCCCGGGCTGCTTTGCTGAGGCCGCCCGGCCTGGCCGCTGTTAGGTGCGGTCTGGCTGTTTCTAGCCGCTAGTTTTGCCCCCAACTTGCCTGTCCCTTGTTCATGGTCGAGGGTCCTATTTATAGGCTCTGGGTCGATGTCGTCACCTTCGGTGAGCCGGTGACTGGATCCCTACCTGCGCGGTCTGAAGGAAGAGGCCGTCCGGCTTGGCGGCCTGACGGCGGAGGCCGCCCCTGTTGGGCGGACTGACGGCGGAGGCCGCCCCCTGCCGGGCGGCCTGACGGAGGAGGCCGCCCCTGTTGGGCGGACTGACGGCGGAGGCCGCCCCCAGCCGGGCGGCCTGACGGAGGAGGCCGCCCCCTGCCGGGCGGCCTGACGGAGGAGGCCGCCCCTGTTGGGCGGCCTGACGGCGGAGGCCGCCCCTGCTGGGCGGCCTGACGGAGGAGGCCGCCCCCTGCTGGGCGGCCTGACGGAGGAGGCCGCCCCTGTTGGGCGGCCTGACGGCGGAGGCCGCCCCTGCTGGGCGGCCTGACGGAGGAGGCCGCCCCTGTTGGGCGGCCTGACGGCGGAGGCCGCCCCCTGCCGGGCGGCCTGACGGAGGAGGCCGCCCCCTGCCGGGCGGCCTGACGGAGGAGGCCGCCCCCTGCCGGGCGGCCTGACGGAGGAGGCCGCCCCCTGCCGGGCGGCCTGACGGAGGAGGCCGCCCCCTGCCGGGCGGCCTGACGGAGGAGGCCGCCCCTGTTGGGCGGCCTGACGGCGGAGGCCGCCCCTGCTGGGCGGCCTGACGGAGGAGGCCGCCCCCTGCTGGGCGGCCTGACGGAGGAGGCTGCCCCTGTTGGGCGGCCTGACGGCGGAGGCCGCCCCTGCTGGGCGGCCTGACGGAGGAGGCCGCCCCCTGCCGGGCGGCCTGACGGAGGAGGCCGCCCCCTGCCGGGCGGCCTGACGGAGGAGGCCGCCCCCTGCCGGGCGGCCTGACGGAGGAGGCCGCCCCCTGCCGGGCGGCCTGACGGAGGAGGCCGCCCCCTGCCGGGCGGCCTGACGGAGGAGGCCGCCCCCTGCCGGGCGGCCTGACGGAGGAGGCCGCCCCCTGTCGGGCAGCCTGAAGGAGGCCACACGCCTTGGGCGATCTGAAGGAGGAGGTCGCCCTTTCTTACCATTCTGGGCGCGTCATATATAAAAACGTCGCGAAAAAGGCCTCCTCGGAGAGGATCGCCGATTTCTGGGTAAACACCAGTAGAACCCACTGTATATCGATCTCTAAATGAGCTTGAATGGGTTAAAATTGTTCTCCATTGGATTTAGGGCTCCTATCTCATTATGAAAAGGTATTGTGGGTGAAATTTTGACAACCGGATCAAAAGTTACGGATGTTTGAAGTTTAGGTCTCCTTTCGAGCTAAATACCTTATTACCAACCCGGCTGTATATTGACCACTAAACAAACTAGAATGGGTAAAAATTGTTCTCCATTGGATGTAAGGCTCCGAGCTCATTCTAAAAATGTGTTGTACGCAAAAATCAGGCAACCAGATCAAAAGTTATGGTTGTTACAGTTTATGTGTCAAGTGGAGTAATATCCCTCATTACCATTGCAACCGAGTGTATATTGACTTTTAAAATGAGCTGGAATGGTTTAAAATTGTGCTCCATTGGATGTATACCTCCGAGCATATTCTGTAAAGGTGTTGTGGGCAACAATCAAACATACAAATCAAAAGTTATGGCTGTTAGAAGTTTAGGTGTAATTTGGTGCTAAATTTCGCATTACCGCTGCAACTGGCTATATATCGACAACTAAATGAACTAGAATGGGTAAAACTTGTGCTCCAATGAATGTAGTGCTCCGAGCTGGTTCTGAAAAGGTGCTGTGGGGTAAAATCAGACAACCGGATAAAAAGTTATTGTTGTTCAAAGTTTAAGTGTCATTTGGAGCTAAATCTATCACTTTCGCTACAAACCGCATCTAAAATTCTTTCATTTTGAAATTTATGTGTCATTTGGACCTAAATCTTACATTACTAGTAGAACCCACTGTATATCGACCTCTAAACGAGCTTGAATGAATTAAAACTGTTCTCCATTGGATTTAGGGCTCCTATCTCATTCTGAAAAGGTGTCATTTGGAGCTAAATTTCGCATTACCGCTGCAACCGGCTATATATCGACAACTAAATGAACTGGAATGGGTAAATCTTATTCTCCAATGAACGTAGTGCTCCGAGTCCGAAAAGGTATTGTGGGGTAAAATCAAACAACCAGATCAAAAGTTATTGCTGTTTAAAGTTTGAGTGTCAATTGAATTTAAATCTCTCACTTTTGCTACAAACCGCATCTAAAATTCTTTCATTTTTGAAATTTATGTGTCATTTGGAGCAAAATCTCGCATTAGCAGTAGAACCAACTTTATATCGACCTCTAAACGAGCTTGAATGAGTTAAAATTGTTCTCCATTGGATTTAGGGCTCCTATCTCATTCTGAAAAGGTGTCCTTTGGAGCTAAATTTCGCATTACCGCTGCAAATTGTTTACCCAGAAGACCGCTTCCGAATAACATTACTCACAGACCGGGCGGTCTGCAGATACAAGTCGCCCGGTTCAGGTTTTACAATGTCCATCAACATCAATCCACACAGATCGGGCGGTCTGAGCATTCAGGTCACCTCTAGAGATTGAAGGTCACCAAGGCCCAAGTCCAAAACGGCAGAACGCGGTCTAAAGTCGGAGACCGCTCGGGTTGTGGTATGAAAGCCATCAGGGTCTAAGTCTAGAAGGCAACCTGCAGTCTCAAGCTGGAGACCGCACGGGTTACATCTTGAAGGCTTTACAAAGCCCAAGACCAGGCAACAGGTCGCGTTCTCAAGGGCAAGCCGCGGTCTCAAGATGGAGACCCCCCGGATTGTGTCGTGAAGATCAGTAAGGACCAAGTCCAAGAAGACAAGCCACGGTCTCAAGTCGGAGAGGGTGGCATCATCGCCTTGGTCGCAGCATCTCCAGCCCCTCTACGAGACAGACCGCAAGCGCAAGCCGCCAAGCCGCGCGGCTTCTTTCTTTTCTCTTTTCTGTATCTCGTCACCGCCTGCCCGATTCTCCTGTACCCAGGCAGGCGAATATTTTATCCCTGCCCATTCGGGCAGGCCCCCGAGCCTATAAATAGGGGGTGGCAACACTCCCAAGACATACACACTCGAATCCAGGAGCTCGCTTGTTTGAGCTGCGGTATCGAGTTTCCCGTCTTGCGAACTGTCTGACCGACCGACTTCTGCTTTCCTGCACTTGTAACTCGCTGTAACCACTTATTCTTAATCAAAAGAAAGCCCGTCACAGGAGTGGCATTCGCCGTGATGGGCGAAGTCTGGCCTTGACCGCTGCTAGCGGTCTCATTTTCTCCACCTAAAAAGTAACCGGCAGCTCGCAGCCTCCGATTTTCTTCGGAGGTGCGATTTCGGACTCAACACAACTGGCTATATATCGACAACTAAATAAACTGGAATGGATAAAACTTGTGCTCCAATGAATGTTGTTTACCCGGGAAACCGCTTTCAAGAGGATTACTTGCAGACCGAGCGGTTTGCAGATCCAAGTCGCCCGGCTCAGGTTAAGCAAGCTCCATCGGCACCAGCTAACACAGGCCGGGCGGTCTATAATAATTCAGGCCGCCTCCAAGAACCAGAGGTAATCCAAGCCCAAGTCCAACAGGGCAAGTCGCGGTCTCAAATCGGAGGTCGCGCGGTTTATGCCATGAAGACAAGCCAAGGTCCAAAGCCAAAGAACAGGTCACGGTCTCAAGACAGAGACTGAGCGGGTAGAATCGTCACCTTGGCCGCATCATCTCCAGCTTCTGGTCAGACAAGTCGGAAGGGCAAGCCGCCAAGCCGCGCGGCTTATTTTCTTTCCCTCTTTGTGTATCCCGTCACCACCTGCCCGTTTCTCCTGTACCCGGGCAGGCGGTTATACTATCCCTGCCCGCTCGGGCAGGCCCCCAGGCCTATAAATAGGGGGTGGCACTGTTCCTAAGACAGGCACACTCGAATCTAGGAGCTCGCTTGTTTGAGCTGTGGACTCGAGTTTCTCGTCTTGCGGACTGTCTGACCGGCCGGCTTCTCTTTTCCTGCACTTGCAGCCCGCTGTAACCACTTCTTTCTAATCAAAGGAAAGCCCGTCGCAGGAGTGGCATTTGCCGCGGCGGGCGAAGTCTGGCCTTGACCGCTGCTAGCGGTCTCATTCTTCTACATAAAAGTAACCGGCAACCCGCAACCTCCGGTTTCCCTCGGAGGTGCGATCTCGGACTCAACAGAAACACGCGACCTTCAGATCGCGGATTGTCGGTGAAATCCCCTATCGCCATAATGTCAGACCGTCAATTCCCCCTTGGAGACCGCTCCGATCATAGCGAGGACTCTCTGTGGGAAGCCCTGGAGCAGTCAAAGAGAGAAGCCGAGCGGGCTCAGAGGACCACTGATCAGCGACTTGAAGAGATCAGTCGGACCTTAGCAATACTAACTGAGCGACTAGTTCCGCAACAAGCCGCGACTAATCAGGCGGTGACCCCGGTCCTTCCTCCACCTCCTCCTTACTCGCTACCGCAAGCCGCTAATTTCCAGCTCCATCAAGAAGATCCTGCGGCTAGGGAAAACTTCTATCAGGAAGCCGCGCACAACATGCCAGCTCGAGTCCTCGACTTCCAGGGGGCGACTTCTCACGCTGCCCATCTTTCCTACCCGCAGGAGGGCGCGGCCCGTCTCTCCTACCCGCCTGAAGTTCCTATTCATCACTCCTACCCGCCAGAAGCAGCCGCCCATTCTTCTTATCAGGCGGCTTGTCCGCGAACAGCCGCAGCTCCAGCGGCTTATTATTCTACTCCTCTATATGAAGACATGGAAGAGACCTCTCCCTTTGTGGACGAAGTCAGAGGGGAGCCTGCCCCTAATAATTTTAGGGAACCCCGCCTGCCAGCTTTCAATGGGGAGACTGATCCCACGGTTCATTTACAAGCTTTCGAGTCAGCCATTGCTCTTAGAACCTTAACTGATGCAACTAAGTGCAAGCTTCTTGTAACCTCCTTTGAAGGACAAGCGAGGGAATGGTTCTACGGTTTGCACCCCAGGTCAATCCGTTGTTTCACGGAGCTGCGAAGAGAATTCTTGCTGAGATTCTCCACCTCAAGGAAAAGAAAGAGCGGCCCGGCGGCCCTTTTCGATATAAAACAACGGGAAGGCGAGACATGGGCTCGTTTTGTGGATCGATTCTAGAGAGAGATCATGGAAGTCCAAAATGTGGACCCGGAGCTGTATAGGGTTGCCCTCATCCATGGCCTAAGGGAGGGCCCTCTAAAGTTCGAAGCAAATATAAGGGAGCCTAAGACTTATCAGGAAATGATAAGTTTGGCAAATATGTTTATCAGAGGAGAGAAGAGCAATCCTGACTACGTCGCGAAGCTGGTAAGCGACAAGGAGCCATCAAATCCATCCTTCCATCATCCACCATCGAATCAGTCCCACTTCGAACCCCGTTCCCAAAGGGGGAGGAACTACAAGAATAAGCAACCATTTATGGGCCATCAGCGGTTTCAAGATCAGAAACCACTGTTGGCCATCGCTCCCGCTCCATCCGCTCCCCTTCCGCAAATCATGCCGGTATATTTACAACAGTATGCCGCGCAGCCACCTCCAGTCGTTCCATCAATGCAATATGATGATTCGTAAGAGTCATTCACTCCCCTAAACGTCACCATGGACGAGGTAGACCAGATTCTGCAAAAGAGCCCAGATTTCAAAAGGCCCGCTCCTCTGAAGGCGGATATTCGCAATCGGAATCCGAACCTTTATTGTGAATATCATAAAGAGGGGGGACATCTAACTGAAGACTGTCGAGCTCTTCGTCTGCTTATAGAAAGACTCTTGGGAGAAGGAAAGCTCCGGGGTCTAGTTCGGAAAGATAAAACTGCTGAGCCAACTACCGAGAAGAAAAAGGAGAAGGAAACAGTAGAAGTGACAAGGGCAAGCCGCGGTCTCAGGTCGGAGACCGCCCGGGTTCTGCCATAAAAGCAATCAGGGTCCAAGTCCAGAAGGCAACTCACGATCTCAAGATTGAAGACCGCTCGGGTTGCATCTTGAAGGCTGACAAGGCTCAACTCTAGGCGACATGCCGCGTTCTCTAGGACAAGCCGCAGTCTCGAGTCAGAGACCGCTCGGATTGCACCGCGAAGATCAGCGAGACCAGGTCTAAGAGGACAAGTCGCGGTCTCAAGTCGGAGACCGCTCGGGTGGCCTCATCGCCTTGTCCGCAGCATCTCCAGCCCATCTGCGAGACAGACCGCAAGCTCAAGCCGCCAAGCCACGCGGCTTCTTTCTTTTCTCCTTTTTGTATCCCATCACCGCCTGCCCGATTCTCCTGTACCAGGGCAGGCGGTTATTTTATCCCTGCCCATTCGGGCAGGCCCCCAAGCCTATAAATAGGGGGCGACACCATTCCCAAGACACGCACACTTGAATCCAGGAGCTCGCTTGTTTGAGCTGCGGTCTCGAGTTTCCCGTCTTGCGAACTGTCTGACCGGCCGGCTTCTGCTTTCCTGCACTTGTAACCCGCTGTAACCGCTTCTTCTTAATCAAAGGAAAGCCCATCACAGGAGTGGCATTCGCCATGACGGGCGAAGTCTGGCCTTGACCGCTACTAGCGGTCTCGTTTTCTCCACCTAAAAAGTAACCGGCAACCCGCAGCCTCCGATTTCCTTCGGAGGTTCGATTTCGGACTCAACAGAAACACGCGACCTTCAGATCGCAGATTGTCGGTGAAATCCTTGCTATGATGTCAGACTGTCAGTTCCCCCTTGGCGACTGCTCGATCACTGTGAAGACACTTTGTGGGAAGCCTTGGAACAATCCAGAAGGGAAGCCGAGCAGGCTCAGAAGGCGACTGATCAACGGTTGGACGCAATCAGTCAGACTTTGGCCCTATTAACCGAGCGGTTAGTCCCACAGCAAGCCGCGGTTAATCAGGCGGTAACTCTGGTTCCTCCTCCGCCTCCACCCTACCCGCTACCACAAGCCGCCAACTTCCAACCCCAGCAAGAAGGTTTTGCGGCTAGGCAAAACTTCTACCAGGAAGCCGCGTGCCGGCTCGATTCCTTGATTTCCAGGGGGTGGTTTCTCATGCCGCTCGCCTTTCTTACCCGCAAGAGGGCGCAACCCGTTTCTCCTACCCGCCTGAAGTTGCTGTCCATCACTCCTACCCGCCAGAAGCTGCTGCCGGGTCCTCTTATCAGACGGCTTGTCCGCGAGTAGTCGCAGCTCCGGCGGCTTACTACCCTGCTCCTTTATATGAAGATGTTGAAGAAACTTCTCCCTTTGTGGACGAAGTCCGGGGGGAGCCAGCCCCTAATAATTTCAGAGAGCCTCGTCTGCCAGCTTTCAGTGGGGAGACTGATCCCACTGTTCATCTACAAGCCTTTGAATCAGCCATCGCTCTTAGGACCTTAACTGATGCGACTAAGTGCAAACTCCTTGTGGTCCTTTGAAGGACAAGCAAGGGAGTGGTTTTATGGGCTGCATCCCAGATCGATCAGTTGTTTTGCTGAGCTGAGAAGGGAGTTTTTGCTGAGATTCTCCACCTCAAGGAAGAGAAAAAGTGGCCCGGCGGCCCTTTTCGATATAAAGCAGCGGGAAGACGAAACGTGGGCACGTTTCGTAGACCGCTTCTAGAAGGAGATCATGGAAGTCCAAAATGTAGATCCAGAACTGTATAGGGTTGCCCTCATCCATGGCTTGAGAGAGGGCCCCCTAAAATTTGAGGCAAATATAAGGGAGTCTGGGACTTATCAGGAAATGATAAGTTTGGCAAATATGTTCATTAAAGGAGAAAAGAGCAATCCAGGCTATGTCGCAAAGCTGGTAAGTGACAAGGAGCAGTCCAATCCGTCCTTCCACCATCCACCATCAAATCAGTCCCACTTTGAACCCCGTTCCCAGAGGCGAAGAAACTACAAAAACAAACAACCCTTTATTGGCCATCAACGGTTTCAGGATCAGAAACCGTCGTTGGCCATCGCTCCCGCTCCATCCGTTCCTCTTCCGCAAATCATGTCGGTATACTTGCCACAGTATACCGCGCAGCCACCTTCGGTCATTCCATCCACTCAATATGATGACTCGCAAGAGTCGTTTACTCCCCTGAATGTTACCATGGATGAAGTGGTCCAGATCCTGCAGAAAAGGCCAGATTTCAAAAGGCCTGCTCCTCTGAGGTCGGATGTTCGCAATCAAAATCCGAACCTTTACTGTGAATACCATAAAGAGGGAGGGCATCTGACCGAAGACTGTCGGGCTCTTCGCTTGCTGATAGAGATGCTCCTGGCAGAAGGAAAGCTCCGGGGCCTAGTTAAGAAAGACTCAACTGCTGAGCCAGCAGCTGAGAAGAAAAAAGAGAAAGAAACCATGGAAGTAACCTGGGAATGCGCCGACGTCGAAGACGCCGGCTGCTATGGAGACATCCATCCTTCCGCCGAATGCATCGAAGTCAATGATGTGGGCCCCTTGGGGGACATCTATTGTATCCATGGAGGGGCTGGAGCAGAGTCATCTCGCAAATCCAGCATCGCGAGAGTTCTGAAGCAGGAAGTAGCAGCCACTACAAGTTCTCACCCCCCCCCCCGAAAGCACTATTGTCACCTTTGGTCAGGATGACCTTCCCCCCAATGCCAATCCTTTCGACGATGCGGTGGTTATCAAAGCCGTCGTCGAAAATTATACTGTTCACAAGATCTTGATTGACACAGGTAGCTCTGTCAATCTCCTTTTCCGCCCAAACTTCGAAGCCTTGAAAACTGGAAAGCCTCTACTTTCAACCGACGGTCCCCTCTATGGTTTTTCTGGGGAGAAGAAAGAAGTGGAGGGTTCAGTAAAGCTCCTGGTCTCCCTTGGAGGAGTGATAAAGCTAATCAATTTCGTGGTGGTGGATGCCCCAAGCAACTACTGCGCCATCTTCGGGAGGCCGATTCTTAATGCATACCGGGCAGTAGTGTCCACCTTCCATATTGCTCTTAAGTTTGCCGCTGAGGGAAGGCAGTATCGGGTTAGAAGTAACTCAAAGGTAGCTCAGGAGTGTTACATCTGAACTGTCAACATGATCACCGACGTTTCACTTCCCAAGGCCATGATTGAAGTTCTGGAAATTGCTGAATCCTCAAGGGCTGCTAGCCCTGCACAAAAGGCCCGGGCCCACTGGGCCGGACCGAGCCCGGCCCGGGAAAAGCCCTTTGAGGCCCGTCCCGGGCCTAACCTGGGCTTGAGGCCGTGGCAGGGCTCCAATTTGGAGCTTCTGCCCGGCCCATTGCCCGGGCCGGGCCGGGCCGGGCAAAGCCCAATTTACGGGCCGGCCTGAGCCCGGGCCCAGGCGCAGCCCGACCCAGGGCTGGCCGGCCCCTTAAGAGCCTTTAACGGCTCTTAAAAAGAGCCGTTAACAGCTCTTTTTAAGAGCCGTTAAAGGCTCTTATTAAGAGCCTTTAAGGCTGCTGCCAGCTGACATCAATGTCAGCTGGCAGCAGGACAGCCTAGGGGCTAGGCTGTCCAGCCTAGCCCCTAGGCTGTCCTTTTTTAATATTTTTTTTATTTTATTTTTTAAAAATATTTTATTTAAAAAAATAATAATAAAAAATTAAAAAAAATTTTTATAAATAACAGTTAAAAAAATCCCGCATTCTCTCATTCTCTCATTCTCTCTCACCACCTCACTCTCTCTCATTCTCTCTCACCACCTCACTCTCTCTCATTCTCTCTCACCATCTCTCTCTTTCTCTCATTCTCTCTCACTCTCTCACTCTCCTACTCTCTCACTCTCTATTATTTATGGCATCCTCCTCATCAACCCCGGCGTCGTCGACTCAAAGTACGGCCGAAGTGGTGGAGCATAACCGGAAAGCGCCAGTTTGGGAGCATTTTGACAAAGTCAAAATCGGCGACGAATTCAAGGCGCGATGCAAATTATGTTCAAAATTGCTAACCCTTACCGGCAACTCGACACTAGCAAGACACATACTTTTTAGAAGGAGATCATCAACGTATACTTCAAGATTTCTTCCTTTCTGTTTTTCAAAAACTGTGTCCATCATCCTCTGATATGTCGCACCCGCGTTTTTGAGTCTGAAAGGCATGACGAGATAACAATAACACCCATCATTGGTAATGAAGGACGTATGCGGGATATCAGGCTTATGCATCTAAATCTGGTGGTAACCAGAAAATGCATCTAGGAAACTCATGAAATTATATCCCACCGCGGAATCTACCAAAACATCTATCCGAGGCAAGGGATAACAATCCTTGGGACATGCTTTATTGAGTTTAGTGAAATCTACACACATACGCCATTTCCCCCCAGATTTTTTCACCATCACTACATTCGACATCCAGGTGGGATACTGGATTTCAGAAATGAAATTGGCTTTAAGAAGTTTTGCAACTTCTTCTTTGATGGGTACCGCCAGCTTGGTTGCTACCTCCCTCTTCTTCTGTTGGATTGGCTTGAATTCAGGAGAAATGTTGAGGTGATGGCACGTGACATCTGGATCTACACCATGCATATCTTCTGCTGACCAGGCGAAGATGCCTAGATTCTCCAACAGGCAGGAGATCAACTGAACCTTCTCTTCTTCTGATAGCTCGGCGTTGATGATCAATTTCTTTCCTTCCTCTTCAGCAATAGGAACCTCTTGGGTCTCTTGGGCAGGTTCCAGGTAAGTCCCTGTCCGTTCTGCGCTTTCCTCGGCGGCCCCTGAAGACTCAGCAACCTCCAAAACCTCATCCATGATTTTGGGAAGTGGAGCGTCGGTGACCATGTTGACAGTTCGGACGTAGCACTCCCGAGCTACCTTTGGGTTGCTTCTGACCCGATACTGCTTTCCTTCTGTAGCGAACTTGAGGGCAAGGTGAAAGGTGGACACTACTGCCCTATACGCATTGAGAATCGGCCTCCCGAAGATAGCACAGTAGTTGCTCGGGGCATCTACTACCACGAAATTGATCAACTTTATTACTCCTCCAAGAGAGACCAGGAGCTTCACTGAACCCTCTACTTCCTTCTTCTCCCCAGAAAAACCGTAGAGGGGCCCATCGGTGGAAAGCAGATGCTTTCCGGTCTTCAGGGCCTCAAAAGTCGGGCGGAAAAGGAGATTGACGGAGCTGCCGGTATCAATCAGAATCTTGTGGACTGTATAGTTTTCAATGACGGCCTTGATAACCACCGCATCATCGAAAGGATTAGCATTGGGGGGAAGGTCATCCTGACAAAACGTGACAATAGTGCTTTCGGGAGGAGAACTTGTAGTGGCTGCCATTTCCTGCTTTAGAACTCTCGCAATGCTGGATTTGCGAGATGATTCCGCTCCAGCTCCCCCATGGATACAATAGATGTCCCCTAAGGGGCCCACATCATTGACTTCGACGCATTCGGTAGAAGGATGGATGTCACCATAGTAGCCGGCGTCCTCGACGTCGGCGCATTCCCAGGTCACTTCTACTGTTTCCTTTTCCTTTTTCTTCTCGGTAGTTGGCTCAGCTGTTTTATCTTTCCGAACTAGACCCCGGAGTTTTCCTTCTCCCAGGAGTCTTTCTATAAGCAGACGAAGAGCTCGACAGTCTTCAGTTAGATGTCCCCCCTCCTTATGATATTCACAATAAAGGTTCGGATTTCGATTGCGAATATCCGACTTCAGAGGAGCAGGCCTTTTGAAATCTGGCCTCTTTTGCAGAATCTGGACTACTTCGTCCATGGTGACGTTTATGGGAGTGAATGACTCTTGCGAATCATCGTATTGAGTTGATGGAATGACTGGAGGTGGCTGCGCGGCATACTGTTGTAAATATACCGGCATGATTTGCGGAAGGGGAGCGGATGGAGCCGGAGCGACGGCCAACGGTGGTTTCTGATCTTGAAACCGCTGATGGCCCATAAATGGTTGCTTATTTTTGTAGTTCCTCCCCCTTTGGGAACGGGGTTCAAAGTGGGACTGATTCAATGGTGGATGATGGAAGGACGGATTTGACTGCTCCTTGTCGCTTACCAGCTTTGCGACGTAGTCCGGATTGCTCTTCTCTCCTCTGATAAACATATTTGCCAAACTTATCATTTCCTGATAAGTCTTAGGCTCCCTTATATTTGCTTCGAACTTTAGGGGGCCCTCTCTTAGGCCATGGATGAGGGCAACCCTATACAGCTCCGGGTCCACATTTTGGACTTCCATGATCTCTTTCTGGAAGCGGTCCACAAAATGAGCCCACGTCTCGTCTTCCCGTTGTTTTATATCGAAAAGGGCCGCCGGGCCACTCTTTCTCTTCCTTGAGGTAGAGAATCTCAGCAGGAATTCTCTTCGCAGCTCCGCGAAACAACGGATCGACCTGGGGTGCAAACCGTAAAACCATTCCCTCGCTTGTCCTTCAAAGGAGGTTACAAGGAGCTTGCACTTAGTTGCATCAGTTAAGGTTCTGAGAGCAATGGCTGACTCGAAAGCTTGTAAATGAACCGTGGGATCAGTCTCCCCATTGAAAGCTGGCAGGCGAGGCTCCCTGAAATTATTAGGGGCAGGCTCCCCTCTGACTTCGTCAACAAAGGTAGAAGTTTCTTCCATATCTTCATACAGAGGAGCAGGGTAATAAGCCGCCGGAGCTGCGGCTATTCGCTTACAAGCCGCCTGATAAGAAGACTGGGCAGCAGCTTCTGGCGGGTAGGAGTGATGAATAGGAACTTCAGGCGGGTAGGAGAGACGGGCCGCGCCCTCCTGTGGGTAGGAAAGGTGGGCAGCGTGAGAAGTCGCCCCCTGGAAGTCGAGGACTCGAGCCGGCATGTTGTGCGCGGCTTCCTGATAGAAGTTTTTCCTAGCCGCAAGGTCTTCTTGGTGGAGCTGGAAATTAGCGGCTTGCGGTAGCGGGTAAGGAGGAGGTGGAGGAAGGACCGGGGTCACCGCCTGATTAGCCGCGGCTTGTTGCTGAACTAGTCGCTCGGTTAGCATTGCTAAAGTCTGACTGATCGATTCAAGTCGCTGATCAGTGGCCCTCTGTGTTTACCCGGGAAACTGCTTTCAAGAGGATTACTCGCAGACCGAGCGGTTTGCGGATCCAAGTTGCCCGGCTCAGGTTAAACGAGATCCATCGACACCAGCTAGCAACAGGTCGGGCGGTCTGGCATAACTCAGACCGCCACCAAGTATTAAAGATAGTCCAAGCCCAAGTCCAACAGGACAAGTCGCGGTCTCAAGTCGGAGATCGCGCGGTTTATGCTATGAGGATAAGCCCAGATTCAAGGTCAAAGAACAAGCCGTGGTCTCAAAATAGAGACCGCTCGGATAGCATCGTCTCCTTGGTCGCATCATCTTTATCTTCTGGACAGACAAGTCGGAAGGGCAAGCCGCCAAGCCGCGCGGCTTCTTTCTTTCTTTCTTTGTGTATCCCGTCACCGCCTGCCCGCTTCTCCTGTAACGGGCAGGCGGTTATTTTATCCCTGCCCGTTCGGGCAGGACCCCAAGCCTATAAATAGGGGGCGGCACTGTTCCCAAGACACGCACACTCGAATCTAGGAGCTCGCTTGTTTGAGATGCGGACTCGAGTTTCTCGTCTTGCGGACTGTCTGACCGGCCGGCTTCTCTTTTCCTGCACTTGTAACCCGCTGTAACCCCCTCTTTCTAATCAAAGGATAACCCGTCGCAGGAGTGGCATTTGCCGCGGCGGGCGAAGTGTGGCCTTGACCGCTGCTAGCGGTCTCATTCTTCTGCACAAAAAGTAACCGGCAACCCGCAGCCTCCGGTTTCCCTCGGAGGTGCGATTTCGGACTCAACAGAAACACGCGACCTTCAGATCGCGGATTGTCGGTGAAATCCTTTTCGCCACGATGTCAGACCGTCAGTTCTCCCTTGGAGACCGCTCCGATCATAGCGAGGACTCTTTGTGGGAAGCCCTGGAGCATTCAAGGAGAGAAGCCGAGCGGGCTCAGAGGGCCACTGATCAGCGACTTGAAGCGATCAGTCAGACTTTAGCAATGCTAACCGAGCGACTAGTTCCGCAACAAGCCGCGCCTAATCAGGCGGTGACCCTGGTCCTTCCTCCACCTCCTTCTTACCCGCTACCGCAAGCCGCTAATTTCCAGCTCCACCAAGAAGACCTTGCGCCTAGGAAAAACTTCTATCAGGAAGCCGCGCACAACATGCCAGCTCGAGTCCTCGACTTCCAGGGGGCGACTTCTCACGCTGCCCACCTTTCCTACCCGCAGGAGGGCGCGGCCCGTCTCTCCTACCCGCCTGAAGCTCCCATTCATCACTCCTACCCGCCAGAAGCTGCTTCCCGGTCTTCTTATCAGGCGGCTTGTCCGCGAATAGCCGCAGCTCCGGTGGCTTATTACCCTGCTCCTCTGTATGAAGACATGGAAGAAACTTCTCCCTTTGTGGACGAAGTCAGAAGGGAGCCTGCCCCTAATAATTTCAGGGATCCTCGCCTGCCAGCTTTCAATGGGGAGACTGATCACACGGTTCATTTACAAGCTTTCGAGTCAGTCATTGCTCTCAGAACCTTAACTGATGCAACTAAGTGCAAGCTTCTTGTAACCTCCTTTGAAGGACAAGCGAGGGAATGGTTTTATGGTTTGCACCCCAGGTCGATCCGTTGTTTCGCGGAGCTGCGAAGAGAATTCCTGCTGAGATTCTCTACCTCAAGGAAGAGAAAGAGTGGCCCGGCGGCCCTTTTCGATATAAAACAACGGGAAGGCGAGACATGGGCTCGTTTTGTGGACCTATTCCAGAAAGAGATCATGGAAGTCCAAAATGTGGACCCGGAGCTGTATAGGGTTGCCCTCATCCATGGCCTAAGAGAGGGCCCCCTAAAGTTCAAAGCAAATATAAGGGAGCCTAAGACTTATCAGGAAATGATAAGTTTGGCAAATATGTTTATCAGAGGAGAGAAGAGCAATCCGGACTACGTCGCAAAGCTGGTAAGCGACAAGGAGCAGTCAAATCCGTCCTTCCATCATCCACCATCGAATCAGTCCCACTTTGAACCCCGCTCACAAAGGGGGAGGAACTACAAAAATAAGCAACCATTTATGGGCCATCAGCGGTTTCAAGATCAGAAACCACCGTTGGCCGTCGCTCCCGCTCCATCTGCTCCCCTTCCGCAAATCATGCCGGTATATTTGCAACAGTATGCCGCGCAGCCACCTCCAGTCACTCCATCAACTCAATACGATGATTCGCAAGAGTCATTCACTCCCCTAAACGTCACCATGGACGAAGTATTCCAGATTCTGCAAAAGAGGCCAGATTTCAAAAGGCCTGCTCCTCTGAAGTCGGACATTCGCAATCGAAATTCGATCCTTTATTGTGAATATCATAAAGAGGGGGGACATCTAACTGAAGACTGTCGAGCTCTTCGTCTGCTTATAGAAAGACTCCTGGGAGAAGGAAAGCTTCGGGGTCTAGTTCGGAAAGATAAAACTGCTGAGCCAACTACCGAGAAGAAAAAGGAGAAGGAAACAGTAGAAGTGACCTGGGAATGCGCCGACGTCGAGGACACCGGCTACTATGGTGACATCCATCCTTCTACCGAATGCGTCGAAGTCAATGATGTGGGCCCCTTAGGGGACATCTATTGTATCCATGGGGGAGCTGGAGCGGAATCATCTCGCAAATCCAGCATTGCGAGAGTTCTAAAGCAGGAAGTGGCAGCCACTACAAGTTCTCCTCCCGAAAGCACTATTGTCACATTTGGTCATGATGACCTTCCCCCCAATGCTAATCCTTTCGATGATGCGGTGGTTATCAAGGCCTTCATCGAAAACTATACAGTCCACAAGATTCTGATTGATACCGGCAACTCCGTCAATCTCCTTTTCCGCCCGACTTTCGAGGCCCTGAAGACCGGAAAGCATCTGCTTTCCACTGATGGGCCCCTCTACGGTTTTTCTGGGGAGAAGAAGGAAGTAGAGGGTTCAGTGAAGCTCCTGGTCTCTCTTGGAGGAGTAATAAAGTTGATCAATTTCGTGGTAGTAGATGCCCCGAGCAACTACTGTGCTATCTTCGGGAGGCCGATTCTTAATGCGTATAGGGCAGTAGTGTCCACCTTTCACCTTGCCCTCAAGTTTGCTGCTGAAGGAAAGCAGTATCGGGTCAGAAGCAACCCAAAGGTAGCTCGGGAGTGCTACGTCCGAACTGTCAACATGATCACCGACGCTCCACTTCCCAAGATCATGGATGAGGTTTTGGAGGTTGCTGAGTCTTCAGGGGCCGTCGAGGGAAGCGCAGAACGGATAGGGACTTACCTGGAACCTGCCCAGGAGACCCAAGAGGTTCCCATTGCTGAAGAGGAAGGAAAGAAGTTGATCATCAACGCCGAGCTATCAGAAGAAGAGAAGGTTCAGTTGATCTCCTGCCTGTTGGAGAACCTAGACATCTTCGCCTGGTCAGCAGAAGATATGCCTGGTGTAGATCCATATGTCGCGTGCCATCACCTCAACATTTCTCTTGAAATTCAAGCCAATCCAACAGAAGAAGAGGGAGGTAGCAACCAAGCTGGCGGTACCCATCAAAGAAGAGGTTGCAAAACTTCTTAAAGCCAATTTCATTTCTGAAATCCAGTATCCCACCTGGATGCCGAATGTAGTGATGGTGAAAAAATCTGGGGGGAAATGGCGTATGTGTGTAGATTTCACTAAACTCAATAAAGCATGTCCCAAGGATTGTTATCCCTTGCCTCGGATAGATGTTTTGGTAGATTCCGCGGTGGGATATAATTTCATGAGTTTCCTAGATGCATTTTCTGGTTACCACCAGATTAAGATGCATAAGCCTGATATCCCGCATACATCCTTCATTACCAATATCTCGTCATGCCTTTCGGGCTCAAAAACGCGGGTGCGACATATCAGAGGATGATGGACACGGTTTTTGAAAAACAGAAAGGAAGAATTCTTGGAGTATTCGTTGATGATCTCCTTCTAAAAAGTAAAACTTTTTCAATCCACCTGAAAGACCTCGTAGAGACGTTCGCTACTCTACGGAGGTTCAAATTAAAGCTAAACCCATCAAAATGCGTATTCGGGGCAAACAAAGGGAAATTTCTCGGGCATCTTCTCACCCCTGATGGCCTCGCACCGAATCCAGACAAAGTAAAAGCCATCCTAGATATGACCCCTCCTCGTAATCAGAAAGAGGTACAACAACTTGGGGGGAGGCTGGCAGGATTGAGCCAATTCATTTCCAAATCAGGAGATAAAAGCGCTCCATTCTTCAAGACACTTAAGGGAGGATCTAAGTTTGAATGGAATAAAGAGTGCGATAATGCTTTCGAACAGTTGAAAAAGCAGTTAACCTCAACCCCTCTTCTTCAAAGCCCCCGTGAAGGGGAAACGTTATTCTTGTACTTGGGGGTGGGTCCAGATGCCATAAGCTCTGTCCTGGTTCGGGAGGAGAAGAAGAAGCAATTTCCAATATATTATTTCAGCCATATCCTTAAAGATGCAGAAACTAGATATTCAATTCTAGAGAAATTAGCCTTGGCCTTAGTGATGTCCTCACGAAGGCTTCGCCCCTATTTTCAGGCTCATCCTATTCAGGTGGTTACGGATCATCCACTAAGAAGTATCCTGGAGAAGCCAGATCATTCAGGAATACTGGCCAAATGGGCAATTGAGTTGAGCGAGTTTGAAATACTATACATTCCCAGAACAGCAATTAAGGCACAAGTACTGGCAGACTTCTTGGTAGACACGATGGAGTCTAACCCTGAACGGGTGGAAAAATCTCCTTATTCCTGGATCATCTACGTAGATGGAGCTTCAGGGAGAAACTCCGTGGGAGCCGGAGTAGTTCTTATCAGTCCAAATGGCATCAAACTCGAGCAGGCAATCAAATTCTTTTTCCCAGTAACAAACAACCAGGCTGAATACGAAGCACTCTTGGCCGGCCTAAGACTCGCAAAAGAGCTTGGGATAGAACATGTTCATGTAAAAACTGATTCTCTTGTAATGGCCTCGCAAGTTCTAGGGAACTACGAAACAAGAGAACCAATGCTGAGAAAGTATCTATCGCTAGCTAAGGAAGAGATCGGGAAACTCAAATCCTTCATCATCGAGCACATTCCAAGGACACAAAATGAAGAGGCAGACGAGTTATCAAAGTTTGGTCTTCCATCGGGAGGGGTGACCTCAAAACTTTTCCATCCGGCCACGGAGAAAGAGGAGCTCATGCAGATTGATCAGAATCCCTCCTGGAAGGATCCTTATAAACTATTTCTGTTAAAAAGAGAGTTCCATCATTCCATTAATGATCGGAGAAGATTCAAAAGGAAGGCGGCATATTATTATCTAATAGCAGGAGTTCTCTACAGACAAACTATGATTTCCCCCTCAGCACGATGTGTTTCAGAAGAAGAGATCCCTATTATACTTCAGGAAGTTCATTCCGGGAAATGCGGTAGCCATTCAGGTGCAAAAACTCTAGAGAAGAGAATCCTAAGGCAGGGGTATTTTTGGCCAACCATGAGAAAGGATGCCGAAGCATTTGACAAGCGTTGTGTTCAGTGCCAAAAGTTTGCTCCTCTTCAGCATCTGCCCGCTCAGTCGCTTAGGTCAATAACTGCACCCTGGCCCTTCGCGGTTTGGGGGATGGATCTTATCGGACCCTTTCCAATGGCTAGCGGTCAGCGCCGCTTTATCATAGTGATGATTGACTACTTCAGTAAGTGGATCGAGGCTAAGGCACTGGCAAGAACTACTACCCAAATTATCAGAAACTTCATCTGGGGAGAAATAGTCTGCCGACACGGAATTCCGCTGGCAATTGTCACTGATAATGGTCCACAATTCAATAATCTCGAGATGATAAAATTTTGCGATCAGGTTGGAATTGACGTGCGGTTTTCCTCAGTGTTTACCCAGAAAACGGCGATCCTCTACGAGGAGGCCTTTTTCACGGCGTTTTTATATATGACGCGCCCAGAATGGTCAGCAGGGGCGGCCTCCTCCGTCAGACCGCCCAGCAGGGGCGGCCTCCTCCGTCAGACCGCCCAGCAGGGGCGGCCTCCTCCGTCAGACCGCCCAGCAGGGGCGGCCTCCTCCGTCAGACCGCCCGGCAGGGGCGGCCTACTCCGTCAGACCGCCCAGCAGGGGCGGCCTACTCCGCCAGACCGCCCAGCAGGGGCGGCTTCCTCCGTCAGGCCGCCCAGCAGGGGCGGCCTCCTCCGTCAGACCGCCCAGCAGGGGCGGCCTCCTCCGTCAGACCGCCCGGCAGGGGCGGCCTACTCCGTCAGACCACCCAGCAGGGGCGGCCTACTCCGCCAGACCGCCCAGCAGGGGCGGCTTCCTCCGTCAGGCCGCCCAGCAGGGGCGGCCTCCTCCGTCAGACCGCCCAGCAGGGGCGGCCTCCTCCGTCAGACCGCCCAGCAGGGGCGGCCTCCTCCGTCAGACCGCCCGGTAGGGGCGGCCTCCTCCGTCAGACCACCCGGTAGGGGCGGCCTACTCCGTCAGACCGCCCAGCAGGGGCGGCCTCCTCCGTCAGACCACCCGGTAGGGGCGGCCTACTCCGTCAGACCGCCCAGCAGGGGTGGCCTCCTCCGTCAGACCGCCCAGCAGGGGCGGCCTCCTCCGTCAGACCGCCCGGTAGGGGCGGCCTACTCCGTCAGACCGCCCAGCAGGGGCGGCCTCCTCCGTCAGACCGCCCAGCAGGGGCGGCCTCCTCCGTCAGACCGCCCAGCAGGGGCGGCCTCCTCCGTCAGACCGCCCAGCAGGGGCGGCCTCCTCCGTCAGACCGCCCAGCAGGGGCGGCCTCCTCCATCAGACTGCCCAGCAGGGGCGGCCTCCTCCGTCAGGCCGCTCAGCAGGGGCGGCCTCCTCCGTCAGGCCGCCCAGCAAGGGCGGCTTCCTCCGTCAGACCGCCCAGCAGTGGCGGCCTCCTCCGTCAGGCCGCCAAGCCGGACGGCCTCTTCCTTCAGACCGCGCAGGTAGGGATCCAGTCACCGGCTCACCAGAGGTGACGACATCGACCCAGAGCCTATAAATAGGACCCTCGACCATGAACAAAGGACAGGCAAGTTGGGGGCAAAACTAGCTGCTAGAAACAGCCAGACCGCACCTAGCTGCGGCCTTTCCGAGCGACCTCAACAAAGCAGCCCGGGCGACCTCAAGAAACAGGCCGGGCGGCCTCAACAAAGCAGCCCGGGCGACCTCAAGAAACAGGCCGGGCGGCCTCAGCAAAACAGCCTGGGCGACTTGTCTTTCTTATCTGTCATCCTCTTGTACTCATTTCATTTCCATGTACTAAAAGTGGCAAGTTGTAAGACAGATTATTGAATAAAGGGAAAGCCCGTCGCAGGAGTGGCTTTTGCCGCGACGGGCGAAGTCTGGCCTCGCCGCAAGCTAGCGGCCCTCTCTTCTTCTCCCCTCTTCACTCGCGACCCAAGTAACCAGCTGCTCGCGGCCTCATTTTCCCCCAATCCCCTCGAGTAGATCGTGGAGGTGCAATTTTGGATTCAACACTCAGTACATCATCCAAGGACCAATGGTCAGGTAGAAGCAGCCAACAGGCGAATCCAGCAGCTCCTGATGAAAAGAGTTTGGAATCAGAAAGGAAACTGGGCAGATCAACTTCCCTCCATCCTTTGGACTCTATGTACCACTCCATCTTCAGCTACAGGGGAGACACCATTCAAATTGTCTCATGGCTCGGAGGCTGTTGTTCCTGTGGAGTTTGAGGTGGTCACTCCAAGAGTTGTGTACGGAAAAGAAGGAGGAGAAGCGTGGGTAGAATACAATGACGAGGTTATCAAGTATAGTCTGGATCTAATCGAAGAACTTCAGGATGAGACAACAATCAGGCAAGAAGAAGTTAAAAGGAGGATGGCAAAGTACTTTGACAAAAATGTCAGGGTAAAGCATTTTGCGGTCGGCGACGTCGTACTAAAAAAGGTTGATGCAGCAGCCCGAACAGGTAATGTCGGGAAGCTAAATCCTAATTGGGCTGGACCTTTCATCGTCAAGGAGGTACTAAAAAGTGGGGCTTATCGCCTCCAAACAAGTGAAGGAGAAGACATCCCGCGCACCTGGAGTGGCGACGATCTCAAACGGTTCTATCCTTAAAATGTCTTCTTTACTTTCCTGCAATTTTTGAGATATTTTAATAAGAAGCGCCATATTGACACTTCTCCATGTTTGATGTTTCCTTTATGCATTTTCTCATATATCAAACTCACTGAACCACGGAGACATCGCCAAGTTCTGCTCGAACCCCCTCGGATTGTAGTCATTAGCGTAAAACCATGAAGATCATGTGTAGCGGGGAGTTTTCGCACACGTGTAATGGTAGCTTGCCAATTCCCGTGCGGTGGTCTTCAGAACCTTGGATCCCGGCTGATATCCAACACACCCCTGCATCAAGGGAGGTCTAGGTGAATGTGGGCTCTATCATGCCCCGAGAGGGATATAATTACAGCTTTGATGATCCTTCTGAGGAAAGCAATGTCGGTATAGCCCCCGCGGCATAACCACACCTGCCCAACTGATCATCTTAGTCTGTGACTATCGAATACTCCAAGGTACTCTCAAGCGATGCCTAAGCGGGACCCACAACTGAGTTGATCTCTCTGAGGAAAGCAATGTTCGCCGCCTAGGCCCACCTGCCCAATTGATCAACTCGGCTTGTAGCCCTAGGCAAGAGAGCAGTCGAGTCGCTTACAACTCTTATGACCACTTGAGGAAAGCAATGTTCGCCGCCTAGGCCCACCTGCCCACTTGGTCATCTGGGTCTGTACTTGTTTCTCTTTATTTCTACAGCTCTTATAACCACTTGAGGAAAGCAATGTTCGCCTAGGCCCACCTGCCCACTTGGTCATCTGAGTCTGTAATCATCTTTATTGCATTACATGCGATTATCTCATCCCATATGGTCATTGTAGACCATTTGGACGAAAAAGCAGGATTTCTATGTGCAGCATAAACCGGACGACTTAATACTCAAACTGGGCGGTTTGAAATAAGCAGGTACCAGGGCTTTCAGGCGGTCTAGTTATTAAACCAGGCGGTCTAAAATCAGCAGGTTCCAAAGATGTCATACGGTTCGGTTTTTAGACCGGACGGTTTGAAATAAACAGGGTATTATTAAGGTATCAAGGTAAATATCAAGGAAGCAAGCATAATCATGACCGGCCGACCTTATTATCCGGATTATGAATTTATCATCCTTATGGGTTTCCATTCAATCCGATCGGATAATCACAGGATCTTTTCAATCAGACGGTTATGATTCTCGTTGCAAGTATTAAACCTGCTAATCGCACGAATTCTATATACAGCTCGTACGCTTGTCAGTCAAATGTTATATATAACTGTCATATAGATTGTTCGGATTAAATGTTAATCGCACGGTCTATCAACTGATCTTCTTGAGACTGGATATTCTGTTTACGGTCGCACGGCTTGATTATTTCAAATTCCGGATCGGTTATCTGATTGCATTCACGGAGTTGGGATTTACAGCGATGTTAGCTGCAAGTCGCCTGATTTAACACACTGACCGCTCGGTCTGATAATTGTTCTCGTGACTTGTCCTTCTTTATCTTGGAAAGCAAGTATGTTGAGTCTAGTAGTAACCGCGCGGCTCAATTGTGTCCGGTTTCCGGGATGTTGTAATACGTTCGCAATAAGTTAGCACCTTCTCAGAATAAATCGGACAAATTCGATTCGGATTAAAAGAAGAAAGCTATGCGAGTGGGTTTTTTATAGATGCTTTGCCAAAATCTTATGAAAATCACTATCCTAACCGGATGAGTTAACATTAAGTCTCATGACTTGTTTAAATTTAACACAAAGAAATCGCAAACAATCACATGTAAGTCGCAGAAGCTAGACGGATAGATAGGTAAAAACTTTTCATTTCATGATCAAAACATTTACATTATATTTTAAGCTGTCCGGCTAACAACATCAAGCCGACGGCTATTCAAAATAAAAAACAAAATACGGCTACTGACTGTGCGACTTGAGTTTCTTAGACGCAGGAGCACTTGAATGTTCGCTGCCATCAATCGAAACGTCAGGAGAATAACCCTCGCTACCCGACGAGGATGAGCTGCTCAATTCCCCCGATTTGCGACCAGCATCTTCTTCAGAATCGCTGGATTCGGACTCCGAGCTTATCGGCTTGTTGGCAGGAACAACGGCTTGGGCTACAAAAGGAGAAGAGTCAGCACAAGAGATCGAGCGGTTAACATTGAAGTCGGAAGCAAAGGGAAGCTTACTATCTTCAAGCCGAACGTTCTCTAGCTCGGCAAGTAGAGGGATATAGTAGCTTATGTTAAGCCGCTCATCCTTGAGAAGCTTGCAGATTCCCTTCTCCACTTCGCTTATTGGGACCGGTTGAAAGGCCTCCCAGGCCGCACTTGCGGATTCGGGTTCAACAGGCCAAGTCGGCCTTCGAAGATCAAGTACCTCTCCGGCCAGGACGTGACTTTGTTCGCCAGATTGACCATCTTCAACCCGCGATAGCCAAAGTAGAGGTGGCCTTTGAAGACATCCGATTCAGAGTCCGGAATGGCCCGCACCGAGAATATCTTCCTGAAGAGGTCCATAGAGAAGCGGACTCTCTCAGATCGCAGGTAGGAGATGAAGCTACATATCCCGGCCATCGAGTTGGGAGAAATCTGGCCGGGAACAACTCCATAATGGTCAAAGACCATGGCGAGCTCAATGGAAATCGGGAATTTAAATCCGCAATCGAAATGGTCGATTGGGATCGCGATGTGGTTTGGGCCAGACGAATTCATCCGCTCATCACGGAGCGGAAGCCGCGCGAGCAGCGGACTGTCAGTCATGTGCTTCTCGACGAATTCGTCCAGCTCGGCTTTTGTCAAACGACACTCCTCGAGGTCTGCAGAACGAAAGGCCACAGCGGCTTCGGAGCGGGTAGCAGAAGTCTTGGCAGGTCGCTTCGGCTGGCGCTTTACTCCCATCTTGAAATTTTGGTAAAAGGAATTTCGGGAGGGCGCTACTTATAAGAACGGCTGATCTGCATTTAGCAAAGGTCAAATCACGGCTAGACCGATCAACCCGTACGGATACATCATCACAAAAGTCAACCACAGACTGTATAATTCAAACAAGCGAATTAAAGAAGCACGAAAACAAGCAGATCAATTTATGTAAAATAACCCACAGGCATCAATCAACAAAGCAAGAAGGCAAAAAAGTAAATTCAAATATTTAAGCCGCACGGCCTGGATGGCGGATCGAACATTATAGAGTCAAATTCAAGCAATTGTCCAAGGGACCGAATAGAAATATTATTACAAATTCATATTTTAGAGCCACTCGTTACGGACGGGTATCGCTCGGTTCATCCTCCCTGTGAAGCCGTGCGACATGGTCGCCGATTTGAAGTACAGTTCCCTGCATTTGGTTCATATTATGATTAAGGCGGTTGATCATGCTATGAATCCGCGCGGCATCTCTATCTACTCGCGTCACGGGGATCATGCGAGTAGGCAAGGTCGTTGCGGACTCATGAACACTAACAGCTGGGTGGATCGTCCCGGCTACAGGAAGAGACGAGCTCGTCCCTGCGACCGGGCGGCTTGACCCTCGCCGGCCTTCGTCAACCACGTTAATAGGGCGCCGACTTCCGCCGGCTTCCTTTGCCAAATGAAGGTATCTGTCCCTATAATAGGCACAGTCCTCTTCGAGCTTGCGGACTTCCTTCTTTCCACGATCAATCCGGACGGTCAGCGCAGCCACCTGGTCTTGCTGCGCCTTTTCTTTCTCTCGACGCTCTCTCCGCTCGGCCTCCAGCGCTGCTCGGCTTTTCTTCCGTTCGGTTTCCAATTCAACCCGAAGAGCAGCTTTCTCATCTTGGGCGGCCTTCTCTCTCTCCTCCACAGCCCTCAACTGCTTAGCAAGGGTTTCCAGATTCTTTTGAAGTCGGGACATCTCGTCCTCCATCCGAGTATCCGGCAGAGAAGAACTCAGCAGGGGTGGATCAAGAGGGGGAAGATAGGTCACCAGTTCGCCCGACTTCGGGATAGAGTCACGGTCATCTGCAATAAGAGAAAATAGTCAAGGAGTATTCAAAAGGAAACCGCTTTCATCGAATTTTCCTCGCTTACAAGCCGCGGCAGTTTGAATTGAATTCGGGCGGACGGGTCGCCTTGTTAGCTCGGTATCGAACTTTCGGCGTTGTTCTCTCCACGATCTCTCACTTTGCCTCCGCTTAGCAGCAGAAAGTTGAGCAGCGGAGGGAAAGAAGCTGGGCGACGGGTTCAACAACGAAGCGCGCGACTTGTTTCGAGGCCGCGGCCTGAAAAAACGAACAGGGCGGTAATCCGCTTCCTCTTTACCTTGCAGCAAAAGATTGGGTTGCGGCGGAGGCGGCCTAGCAAGTTGATCTCTTACTCGCTCCGCCTTCACCTGCATAAACCGCAGACCGGCCGTCACGGTGTCTTCAGGTACCGGTATGGTTCTTTCAGTCGCGACCTCAGGAAGGATGGCCTCCTTAAGGCTGGTTGCATCCTCAGATAGGGCGAATCCTTTCTCTCCTAGCGGGTTGGCAGCCTGCAGTTCGGAAGAAGTTCTCAGCTGATCATCTTGTTTCTGAAGAGAATCAAAATCCTTCAAAAGTTCACTTACGGAAATGCTATGAGCATCGACTGGAACCTGGTCGTTCGGCTGGGGGGAAGGAGTAATCAAGCCCTCCGAGACTTCATTCTCGCGCGACTTGCCTTGCAGGCTGTCCGCTCTCGCTTTCCCAGACGCTGCCTTGTTCTTGGCCTTTAGCTTCTTCATTTTCTTGAGAAGCCTGTCCGCTGTGGACTCCTCCTTCTTTCTCTTCTTCGACTTCAGGGCGGTTGGTTTTTCCGGACTGTCCTCAACATTAATTACTGGAGCTTCCTGATCGGTCGGCTTGGGGGAGTCAACTGCCTCTCCCCGTTCATCCCTGATGTTCAAATGAAAAACCCCGGACGGGGTAACTTCCATCTTGAAAGACTCGTCCCCATTGCCTTTCTAGGAAGCAGTCTCCAAGTCTGTCTTACCCGGCGGGGAAGGCGGACTGTTTCCTTTATCAGAGAAGGTTGGGGGATCAGCTGGGTGTGGGTTCGGACAGCTCGCCTCATTTTTAGTCGACAGGACGGCTGATTGCTCAGGAAGCAGTTCGGTCGGCTTACTCGCCTCCTGTCCAGACGACATGCCGACTGTCAACCCTGCAGGCGGGTCGGTCGGTTTACTTGTAAAAGCAATTGTTACGGTCTTATCAGGTCGCGTCGCCTTTTTCTTCTTCTTCTCTTTCGAGCGGTCTCTCTCGCGGTTCTTTCCGGGCTTCTCAAGAACTTCGAGCGCGGCCATCAAGTCCACCATCTTTTTCGAGCTGTTCAACCCGAAAGCCCTAACCGCAATAAGCGAGTATTGACTCGTGGTAACAATGGAGTTATGCCAGAATCGAAGCTTCTGGAACATTTATAACCAACGGGGTGAAGACGGCGCGGTCTCCGGCTAGCACTGATATTTTCGAAATCTTCACGGAAATTTAAAAATATGCGGGGATTATGTTTACCCGGGAAACCGCTTTCAAGAGGATTACTCGCAGACCGAGCGGTTTGCGGATCCAAGTCGCCCGGCTCAGGTTAAACGAGATCCATCGAGACCAGCTAGCAACAGGTCGGGCGGTCTGGCATAACTCAGACCGCCGCCAAGTATTAAAGATAGTCCAAGCCCAAGTCCAACAGGACAAGTCGCGGTCTCAAGTCGGAGATCGCGCGGTTTATGCTATGAAGATAAGCCCATATTCAAGGTCAAAGAACAAGCCGTGGTCTCAAAATAGAGACCGCTCGGATAGCATCGTCTCCTTGGTCGCATCATCTTTATCTTCTGGACAAACAAGTCGGAAGGGCAAGCCGCCAAGCCGCGCGGCTTTTTTCTTTCTTTCTTTGTGTATCCCGTCACCGCCTGCCCGTTTCTCCTGTACCCGGGCAGGCGGTTATTTTATCCCTGCTCATTCGGGCAGGCCCCCAAGCCTATAAATAGGGGGCGGCACTGTTCCCAAGACACGCACACTCGGATCTAGGAGCTCGCTTGTTTGAGCTGCGGACTCGAGTTTCTCGTCTTGCGGACTGTCTGACCGGCCGGCTTCTCTTTTCCTGCACTTGTAACCCGCTGTAACCCCCTCTTTCTAATCAAAGGAAAGCCCATCGCAGGAGTGGCATTTGCCGCGGCGGGCGAAGTGTGGCCTTGACCGCTGCTAGCGGTCTCATTCTTCTGCACAAAAAGTAACCGGCAACCCGCAGCCTCCGGTTTCCCTCGGAGGTGCGATTTCGGACTCAACACTCTGAGCCCGCTTGGCTTCTCTCCTTGATTGCTCCAGGGCTTCCCACAAGGAATCCTCGCTATGATCGGAGCGGTCTCCAAGGGGGAACTGACGATCTGACATCGTGGCGAAAAGGATTTCACCGACAATCCGCGATCTGAAGGTCGCGTGTTTCTGTTGAGTCTGAAATCGCACCTCCGAGGGAAACCGGAGGCTGCGGGTTGCCGGTTACTTTTTGTGCAGAAGAATGAGACCACTAGCAGCGGTCAAGGCCACACTTCGCCCGCCGCGGCAAATGCCACTCCTGCGACGGGCTTTCCTTTGATTAGAAAGAAGGGGTTACAGCGGGTTACAAGTGCAGGAAAAGAGAAGCCGGCCGGTCAGACAGTCCGCAAGATGAGAAACTCGAGTCCGCAGCTCAAACAAGCGAGCTCCTAGATTCGAGTGTGCGTGTCTTGGTAACAGTGCCGCCCCCTATTTATAGGCTTAGGGGCCTGCCCGAACGGTCAGGGATAAAATAACCGCCTGCCCGGGTATAGGAGAAACGGGCAGGCGGTGACGGGATGCACAAAGAAGGAAAGAAAGAAGCTTGCCCTTCCGACTTGTCTGTCCAGAAGATAAAGATTATGCGACCAAGGCGACGGTGCTATCCGAGCGGTCTCTATTTTGAGACCACGGCTTGTTCTTTGACCTTGAATCTGGGCTTATCTCCATGGCATAAACCGCGCGATCTCCGACTTGAGACTGCGACTTGCCCTGTTGGACTTGGGCTTGGACTATCTTTAGTACTTGGCGGCGGTCTGAGTTATGCCAGACCGCCTGACCTGTGCTAGCTGGTGTCGATGGATCTCGTTTAGCCTAAGTCGGGCGACTTGGATCCGCAAACTGCTCGGTCTGCGAGTAATCCTCTTGAAAGCGGTTTCCCGGCTAAACAGCTTCGACCTCCCTTGTGCTTCAGCGATCCTTCATCCTCATCTCCAGAAATCTCAAGAGGGAGTTTTGCTTGTTATTTATTATTTCCATTCCACACTTTTTGTATCCGTTGTAGTGAAATCGCCTTGATTTTGGCGACTAGGTCCTTGCGCGGCTTAGGGGGAATTCGCTGCGTGAGTTGGCGACTAGGTCTAGGGGATTAGATCTAGGGGGTGCTCGAGTCCATATCCGGGGAAGGATTGGCTAGAGCGGCTTGAGGCCATTTCCGGGAGGAATTTGTAACACCCTGCCAGTACGAATTGTATAACAGTAGGTCCAGCCGGGACCCCACGCCATACAAACCACACTAGCTAGGAGTTAAAAGGTGATAAACAGAAAGAACTACAACAGAGTATACTAAACACTAGCGGAAGCATAATGATTTAACATTTCATTTAGAACTGTCCACTATCATAGGAATGAAACCATAAAATAGAGTTACGGCCTTAAGGCCTTACATTCACCAATGTACAAAACTCAGAACATACTTCGGCACGCAGGCCGGCAATACATGAGAAAGCAGAAAAGGGAGGCTGGCCTTCAAGGGCCAACTCAGCAAAAGGGCCACCGCCCGCTATTTCCCACTAGGCTCACCTGCACCTGCATAAGAACATTCCACCAAGGGGTGGCAAACAATGTAACGGTTAGCACAGCTGACCAAATTATAACGACCCCATCCCTTTCCCGGGGTGACGGAGCTTCTACCCTGCAAGCAAGCCATACTAGCACAAGTACTAATATAAAGAAAGTGCAACTACACAAGGTGAGATTTCAAGCACAATCAATCTTCTAGGTTGAGCATCAAAAAGGAGGGAACCTAGGTATGCACATGATGTTGGTTGGGTTCACCCGAAGGTTCCCCACAACCGCCTAAACAACCACATGAGGCTAACAACATCAATTCCACAAAACACTCCACCGTAAGGGCCATCGTCTTAGGTGGGAAAAAGAGCTTTTGGTCGGTCTAGGTAAATCACCTTCCACGGCCTCTCCCATGAACACACGGCTACATGAGGTAGGGACCTCTTACCGATCTGCATGGAAACGGTTTCGGTTTAGCTTTGCCCGTGCTCTAATCGTCGCGATCTAACGCACGACGCGGGTACGGCTTCACCTCGGCCCGTAAGGGTTTAGCACTTTCAAGTGCTACACAATTTATAAGCTACGCACCTAACCCCTTCGCAAGGATCTAGGCTTCACAAATACTCAACGAGGGAGGTACAATACGCTCCGCATCAATTTCGTGGTGAAGGTTTGCCTTCATCCAATCTTAAAGTATGGGGCTTTCGTTAGGATCTTCACAAGACGCCTACACTTAAATCCCGCAATACTATAGATGATTTCACGGAGTCATTCTCCGGCACGCATTCTAGGTTTAACCTAAATGCAACGTTGCAAATCAAGCATCACCGATTCGGGCTCACGGCCACGAATAGGCTTCACACATAATGCCTAAATCCGCACGACTACCGGAATTTCTACATGCAATATGCCGGGGACGGACACAATCTACCCGGAATTCTGAAGAACTTGAGGAAATCCTACACTTCACCCATTTAGTGAAAGGGATTCCTCATGCAAGCATAGAGAAATGAAGGAGAGGACAAATGACAAGTCCAAATATCGGGAGGAAAAATCGTTACCCTAGGAGCGTTCTTCTTCGCCATGGATCCGAGATTCTAGACGGAGGGAAACGACCGCACCGGGCTGCACTCTCCAGATCTAGAAACGGCTCGCGAAACGGAGCTCCGGAGCTCCGTCAATGGCGGGATCTCTCCTTCTTCCTTGCCTCCTTCTTCTTTCTCTAGGTTTAGAGAGAGAAAGGCTTAGAAATTATGAGGATTAACCTCCTCTCATCAGCCCTAAAGACCTCCAGCATCTAATCCTAGCCATTGGATCGGATTCCAAAAGATTTGGAAGGACCGATCTCCTTCTCCGCTCAAATTCGCGGAGCAGAATTAACAGGCGCACGATCACAGGCGCACGATCACTGGTCGTGCGCGAAGAGGAGAAATGGTCGTGCGCACTACCCGAGATAGAACTCCGATTCCTTGCGAATTAACGCACGATCATTGGCGCACGATCACTGGTCGTGCGCGAAGAGGAGAAATGGTCGTGCGCAGAGAACTGCTATGGAATTTTGTAGCCTATCCCGAGCGCAGCACTACCACTCCGCCTACCTCGCTGAACTACGATTTTTGGGGTGTTTCAACTCCACCCCCCTTAAAAGAATTTCGTCCCGAAATTTCGAAAACAGTAATAGCAGGAATTACAGTTATATTACCTGAGAGAAATAGCTCGGGGTACTCCGCAAGCATCGTTTGCTCTCTCTCCCAAGAGAGCTCCTCTCGACCGCAATTATCCCACCGGACTTTTACCATTCGGATGGACTTGTTCCACAACTGCGTTACTTCGGTATCTTCGATGCGTAAGGGCTTGACTTTCGTCGACAACCCACTATCAACCGGCACTTTGCCGACCGCAACGATATGAGTAGGCTCTTGCACTGCCTTCCTCAAAACTGAAATGTGAAACACGTCATGTAGACCGCTCAGCTCTTCAGATAGTGCGAGCCGATAAGCCGCATCACCAACACGCTCCACAATCTCAAACGGTCCCAAGTACCTTGGACTGAGCTTCTTCAAGCGTCGAATCCTTGATACCCCTTTGAACGGTTTGATCTTCAAGTAAACCCGGTCGCCAATGGCGAACTCTAGGTTCCTATGCTTGGCGTTGTAATACTTGGCTTGCCTATCCTGGGCAATCAATAGCCTTTCACGTATAGATCGGATCGTCGAAGTTGCTTCCTCAACGTCCTTTCGCTTTAATAGCTTAGTATCGCCCGTTTCCGCCCAAGACAACGGCGTACGACACTTCTTACCATAGAGGGCCTCGAAGGGAGCCATCTGTATACTGGCTTGGTAGCTATTATTGTAGGCGAACTCGATCATATAGAGATGATCTTCCCACTTCTTTCAAAAATCTAGAGCGCACATTCGGAGCATATCCTCCATAGTCCTGTTGGTCCTCTCGGTCTGTCCATCCGTTTGGGGGTGGAAGGCCATGCTGAACTTCAATTTAGTGCCCAACAGTTCATTGATAAGCCTCCAATCTTTCGATGTGAAACGCCCGTCACGATCGCTGACGATGCTACGAGGGACACCGTGCAGCCGCACAATAATATCAACATAGAGCTTCGCTAGCTTTTCTACAGAATCATCCTTCCGGTTCATAATAAAATGTGATACCTTCGTCAATCGGTCCACGATCACCCAGATGGCGTCGTTTCCCTGTTGTGATATCGGCAATCCGTGCATGAAATCCATTGAGGTATCATCAAACTTCCACTCCGGAATAGGCAAGGACTTCAAAAATCCACCGGGACGTTGACATTCCGCCTTCACCAACGCGCAAGTATTACACTTGGCCACGTAGAGGGCAATGTCTTTCTTCATACCCGGCCACCAGAAAAGTTTCTTCATGTCCATGTACATTTTCGTGCTCCCCGGGTGGATAGAGTACTTGGTATGATGAGCCTCGTACATCAACTCCGCCCGTAGAGTGCCAATGTTTGGGACGCACAATCTGCCCTCTTTCCACATAAGGCCATCTTCGAAGGAGAAATCAGCGTTTAACCCATCAACGGTTTCCGCTTTATAGCGTTTCATGCTCTCATCCAGCTCTAATGTCTGTCGAACTCGGTCGGCAAGGTTGTATTGAACCTCCGTCCAGTTCAAGCATGCAGAAGTAGATGCTCTTCTATCAACGCAAATGATCTCCATTTCTTCCAGCTCGCGGATTAGACGCTCATCGTGCATCAAAATCCAATTTAATTGAGCGGGAGCCCGACGACTCAACGCGTCCGCAACTACATTTCCCTTTCCAGGAGTATATTTGATGTCGAATGTGTAGTCCCCCAGGAACTCCATCCACCTCCTCTGACGCATATTCAACTCCCTTTGGTCCAGCAGGTACTTGAGGCTCTTGTGGTCGGTAAAGATGTCGATCTTCACGCCATACAAATAATGCCTCCAAAGCTTAAGAGCAAATACCACGGCCGCTAGCTCCAAATCATGGACCGGGTAATTCCTCTCATGAACCTTCAGTTGCCGGGAGCCGTAGGCAATTACCTTTCCGAACTGCACTAGGACACAACCCAAGCCACTCCCCGAGGCGTCGCTATAAATTTCGTAGCCTTCCGTACCACATGGCGAGCATAGAATGGGCGCCGTGGTCAGACGACTCTTCAGCTCTTCAAAAGCTCGTGCGCACTCGGGCGACCAAACGAACTTATGATCTTTCCTAGTCAGTTTAGTGAGAGGGAGTGCAATCCTCAAGAAGTTTTCCACAAAGTGCCTATAATAGCCGGCAAGTCCTAAGAAACTTCGGACTTCCGCTACATTTTTCAACAAAGGCCACGCTCGGATTGCTTCTATCTTCGACGGATCAACTGCAAATTCCTTCTCCACTAACAACATGACCAAGGAATGCTACTGACGGTAGCCAAAACTCGCACTTGGAGAACTTGGCATATAGATGACTCCTCCTCAAGGTGCTCAGAACTGCGTGCAGATGCCCTACATGCTCCTCTTTCGACTGAGAGTATACCAAAATGTCGTCGATGAAGACGATCACAAATTGATCCAAATACTCTCGGAACGTCCTGTTCATTAAGTCCATGAATACCGATGGTGCATTAGACAGACCGAACGGCATCACCGTGAACTCATAGTGCCCAAAGCGGGTACTGAACGCTGTCTTTGGAATGTCACATTCCCTTATCCGCAGTTGGTAATAGCCGGACCTTAGGTCCATTTTGGAGTATACCGTCGACCCAACCAGTTGGTCGAATAAATCATCGATTCTTGGAATCTGATATCGGTTCTTCTCGGTCAACTTGTTTAGCTCTCGATAATCAATACACAGACGCAAGCTCCCGTCCTTCGTTTTCACAAAGAGGACCGGTGCACTCCAAGGCGATGAACTTGGACGTACGTAGCCTTGCTCTAGCAGCTCTTGCAATTGGACCTTCAGCTCTGCCAGTTCCTTTGGCGCTATCCGGTATGGTGAGCGGGCCACAGGTTTGGCACCTGGCACCAACTCGATACAGAAATCAATCTCTCGCTGAGGCGGAGCCCCAGGGACTTCGTTAGGAAACACATCGGCGTACTCCACTACAACTGGGACATCACACAACCTGGGTTTTGGTTCCGAAGCCTCCAACAAGGTGAAGAACAACTCGGCGCCTTTTCTCACCGCCTTAACCACTTGGAGAGCAGACATCAGCGTCTTGCTCGCTCCTCGCATACCGGCAAACGTGGTTTCTCCATCGGTGTTCCTTCCCAGAGTGATCTCCTTTGAATTGCAATCTATGCATGCTCGCTGCTCCGAGAGTCAGTCCATGCCGAAGATCACATCGAATTCAGCTAACGGTAATAACGATGCTTCCAAATCGAAATCCTGATTTCCGATCCACACCTTCACACGGCTCTTCCTATCCGCAGTCATGCGAGATCCATTGGGTAGCACTACTTCCAATCTATCCTCTACGAAGGTAGACGGCACTCTGATTCGCACCATGAAGTCCTCAGATAGAAAAGAGTGCGATGCACCCGTATCAAATAGAGCTCTCGCCGGATAGTTGAAAATTAGGACAAAGCCTAATTGCACACGAATAAAACATACAGTTGCACAACAGTATAATCACAAATAGCTATGTAAAAGCTAACGTTTAATTCATACCTGTGACGACATCAGTTTGTCGTATAGCTTCTTGCTGGCCAAGCGAATAGACTCTCGGCTGAGTCAGAATAATGTGCTGGGAAGCCGAAGATTCCGCAGCTTTACCCTTTTCCGCAGCACGAGCATAGTACAACGCTCGGTTCTCTGCCTTCGGGGGACCACTTCGACACACCGCGCCATTGTGTCCCACCTTCCCGCAGGTGAAACACGTGATAGGACCCCGCACAGTCGTTGCTCCCGAAACATTTGAGCGAGTTTGCTCCGCCGGTTTGAACTTCCTTTTGTTCTTTCTGAACTCTGACTTGGACTGAGAGGCCGGCGCATGAAACTCAGGTTTCTTTGCCATGGTTTTTGCTTGTACCCTCTTCATGTCCAACTCTAGGGATCTGGCAGTTTGGACCATCACATGGAAACCTAACGTCATTGGGCCTGCAAGGAGCAGCCTCAACTCGTCCCGAAGACCTTCATAGAACTTGTTCGTCTTTGTCTCTTCATCTTCCATCATATGCCCCGCATATCGACCCAATTTAGTGAACTCGTGCAAGTACTCATCCACCGAGCTGTCTTCTTGAGTTAACTTCAGAAACTGGTTCTGCAATGCGATGCGTTGGGCAGAAGGAATATACCTTTGAAGAAATGACTTTGAGAACTCCGCTATCGTGATCTTGGTAATCTCCTTGCCTCCAAACTTGTGCACTTCCTGTTCGGCCCACCAACGCTCTGCCTCTCCATTTAGGAGGAAGGTGGCTAAAGTGACCATCATAGCTTCTTCTGTTGCTGTCGCCTTTAGAGTTTTTCTAACCGTTGACAGCCAGTCCTCCGCCTCTGTTTGGGATCCGGTTCCCGAGAAGGTTGGAGGGTGGAAGCTTAGAAAGTGTTGCAGTTGTTGATCACGTGCTCGCGCAACGGCTACACGCTCTACAGGACGCTCCACCCTTTGCACCACCGCAGGTTCCACTGCAGCCACTGGCACAGGGGTCTCAACCCTCGGTTCCACCACAGGTTCCGCTGCAGGTTCGATCACCGGGGCCGCATCTGTAATAGGCGTAGCAGGTTGTGCAAGCCTTTGCGGTTGAGCATTGATCATCGCGAAGACAGCTTCTGCGATTAACCTGATCATCTCAGCAGGAGGAGTGGTCGCTGGCACTTCAGCCGAACCACTACTTTCAGCAGTGTTACGGGGTTGAGACGGCCCCGCACCACTCCTAGTCACCTATAATCATGTAAGACAAAATTTAGTGACTGAAAACATAGCAAACAATAATCATGGAACGCTCAGGTTCTGCAAACAAGTATGTTTTTCCCATCCTAAGTGGACATTCTTATTAGTTTTTGTCGATTTAGGTGAATGCACATCCCGTGCACACCACCCCTTAAAAGGAATTCGTCCCGAATTCGCTAAACTACGGATCGACGCCTTAAGTCTGATACCAAATTGTAACACCCTGCCAGTACGAATAGTATAACAGTAGGTCCGGCCGGGACCCCACGCCATACAAACCATACTAGCTAGGAGTTAAAAGGTGATAAACAGAAAGAACTACAACAGAGTATACTAAACACTAGCGGAAGCATAATGATTTAACATTTCATTTAGAACTGTCCACTATCATAGGAATGAAACCATAAAATAGAGTTACGGCCTTAAGGCCTTACATTCACCAATGTACAAAACTCAGAACATACTTCGGCACGCAGGCCGGCAATACATGAGAAAGCAGAAAAGGGAGGCTGGCCTTCAAGGGCCAACTCAGCAAAAGGGCCACCGCCCGCTATTTCCCACTAGGCTCACCTGCACCTGCATAAGAACATTCCACCAAGCGGTGGCAAACAATGTAACGGTCAGTACAACTGACCAAATTATAACGACCCCACCCCTTTCCCGGGGTGGCGGAGCTTCTACCCTGCAAGCAAGCCATACTAGCACAAGTACTAATATAAAGAAAGTGCAACTACACAAGGTGAGGTTTCAAGCACAATCAATCTTCTAGGTTGAGCATCAAAAAGGAGGGAACCTAGGTATGCACATGATGTTGGTTGGGTTCACCCGAAGGTTCCCCACAACCGCCTAAACAACCACATGAGGCTAACAACATCAATTCCACAAAACACTCCACCGTAAGGGCCATCGCCTTAGGTGGGAAAAAGAGCTTTTGGTTGGTCTAGGTAAATCACCTTCCACGACCTCTCCCATGATCACACGGCTACATGAGGTAGGGACCTCTTACCGATCTGCATGGAAACGGGTTCGGTTTAGCTTTGCCCGCGCTCTAATCGTCGCGATCTAACGCACGACGCGGGTACGGCTTCACCTCGGCCCGTAAGGGTTTAGCACTTTCAAGTGCTACACAATTTATAAGCTACGCACCTAACCCCTTCGCAAGGATCTAGGCTTCACAAATACTCAACGAGGGAGGTACAGTACGCTCCGCATCAATTTCGTGGTGAAGGTTTGCCTTCATCCAATCTCAAAGCATGGGGCTTTCGTTAGGATCTTCACAAGATGCCTACACTTAAATCCCGCAATACTATAGATGATTTCACGAAGTCATTCTCCGGCACGCATTCTAGGTTTAACCTAAATGCAACGTTGCAAATCAAGCATCACCGATTCGGGCTCACGACCACGAATAGGCTTCACACACAATGCCTAAATCCGCACGACTACCAGATTTTCTACATGCAATATGCCGGGGACGGACACAATCTACCCGGAGTTTCGAAGAACTTGAGGAAATCCTACACTTCACCCATTTGGTGAAAGGGATTCCTCATGCAAGCATAGAGAAATGAAGGAGAGGACAAATGACAAGTCCAAATATCGGGAGGAAGAATCGTTACCCTAGGAGCGTTCTTCTTCGCCATGGATCCGAGATTCAAGACAGAGGGAAACGACCGCACCGGGCTGCACTCTCCAGATCTGGAAACGGCTCGCGAAACGGATCTCCGGAGCTCCGTCAATGGCGGGATCTCTCCTTCTTCTTCCTTGCCTCCTTCTTCTTTCTCTAGGTTTGGAGAGAGAAAGGCTTAGAAATTATGAGGATTAACCTCCTCTCATCAGCCCTAAAGACCTCCAGCATCTAATCCTAGCCATTGGATCGGATTCCAAAAGATTTGGACGGACCGATCTCCTTCCCCGCTCAAATTCGCAGAGCAGAATTAACAGGGCGCACGATCACAGGCGCACGATCACTGGTCGTGCGCGAAGAGGAGAAATGGTCGTGCGCACTACCCGAGACAGAACTCCGATTCCTTGCGAATTAACGCACGATCATTGGCGCACGATCACTGGTCGTGCGCGAAGAGGAGAAATGGTCGTGCGCAGAGAACTGCTGTGGAATTTTTTAGCCTATCCCGAGCGCAGCACTACCACTCCGCCTACCTCGCTGAACTACCATTTTTTGGGTGTTACAGGATTGGCTAAAGCCAACCGGTTCGTGGGGATACGAGTCAGTATAGAAAAGGAAAAGAAAATCATTTTTGTACGCCTCCGATTTCTAGCGTTATAGAAATCAAATTTTATGTAAACACTTTTTCACATAATATAATAATGTCTCTTTTGTGTTTACTTTGATTTCTATCATTTGGCGTAATCTTTATTATTTTGTGTTTCTAAGTTTTCAATTCTAAATCTAAATTATTTATTTCTAATTTGTCATCATTATTTCCTATTAATCAAAAGAACTTAGTAATTTTCTCAAAAATTATAAAAAGAATTTTCTTCCCTTATTCACCCCCCCCCCCCCCTCTAAGGGCGCTGTAAGATCCAACAAGGACAACCCTGTCCAACATCTCCAGTCTTTTGAGGACTCGGTCTCCATCAGGCCGATGTCGGATGCTTTTAAGTGTCAGCTCTTCGCCATCACTCTTAAAGAAAAGGCCAGGGACTGGTTCCATCAACTCCCTACAAGGTCGATCTACGCTTTCGAAGATTTGCGCCAGAGTTTCTTGTTGCGATTCTCAACTTCAAAGAAAAGGAAGAAGGACGCCGAGTCTCTCTTCAAAGTGAAGCAAGAGCCAAAGGAGTCGTTGGCTCGCTACGCGGATCGGTCCCAGGAAGAAGTGCTACTCACTCAAGAGATGCCTGGGTTTGCACTCCAGCTTGCCTTCACAGTCGGGCTGAGGGAAAGTTTCTTTAAGATGGCTTTGAAGAGGAAAGCTCCCGTCTCCTACGAGGAGTTGATGGAGAGGGTGGTGGAGGAGATCGAGAGTGAAGATGCCAACCCGGAGCTCGCCAAGAGGCTAGCGAAGCTCAGTGAGCCGGAGGTCAGGCAGCAAGAGGTAAGAAGAAGGGAAGAGCTCAGGGCCCCGGAGGGGGAGTGGAGGCAGCGCGCTGAAGGAATGCAAGGTCAGGGAAGGGGTTACGGCCCCGGAAGGGGTAACTTCTATGGAGGGCAAGGAAGACCCCACCAGTTGGGGTGGAGGCAGGGTCCGAGGCAGCTGCCTCCCCCGCCTCAGTAAGCCAAGGCGATCAGGAGGGGAAGAGGAGGAAGAGGAAGGAGAGAAGAGGCGAGAGAAGAAGCAGGGGCAAGAAGGAGGAGGAATAGGATGGCGGAAGGCGAAGCAGGGGAGGTGACGTTGCCGTATTGTGACTTCCACGATGAGGAAGGTCACGCGACGGCCACCTGCCCAGAGTTCCTGGAAACAAAAAGGGGTCGAGTGCCCTATCCAAGGCAACAGGTGAGGATTGAGGAGGTCGAGCCTCGGGGGGAGGTGGAAGAAAGGTGTGAAGACAGAGTGGATGTGGGTAGTAGAGGAGGGATCGGGGTGATCCATGGGGGGGTAAGGGTGGAGACTGTTCACCCGGAAGACCGCTTTCAATAGATTTACTTGCAGACCGTGCGGTCGGCGGATCCAAGTCGCCCGGCTCAGGCTGTACAGGGTCCATCAGTACCAGCTAGCACAGGCCGGGCGGTCTGACATAATTCAGATCCCCTCCAAGTACTAAAGATAATCCAAGCACAAGTCCAACAGGGCAAGTCGCGGTCTCAAGTCGGAGATCGCGCGGTTTGTTCCATGGAGACAGGCCAAGGTTCGAGGTCAAAGAACAAGTCGCGGTCTCAAGACAGAGACCGCTCGGATAGCATCGTCGCCTTGGTCGCATCGTCTTCAGCTCCTAGTCAGACAGGTCGGAAGGGCAAGCCGCCAAGCCGCGCGGCTTCTTTCTTTCCTTCTTTGTGTATCCCGTCACCGCCTGCCCGTTTCTCCTATACCCGGGCAGGCAGTTATTTTATCCCTACCCGTTCGGGCAGGCCCCCAAGCCTATAAATAGGGGGCGGCACTGTTCCCAAGACACGCACACTCGAACCTAGGAGCTCGCATGTTTGAGCTGCTGACTCGAGTTTCCCGTCTTGCGGATTGTCTGACCGGCCGACTTCTCTTTTCCTGCATTTATAACCGCTGTAACCGCTTCATTTTAATCAAAGGAAAGCCCGTCGAAGGAGTGGCATTTGCCGCGGCGGGCGAAGTCCGGCCTCGACCGCTTCTAGCGGTCCGAATTCTCTAACCGAATAGTAACTGATAATCTACAACCCTCGATTTCCTTCAGAGGCGCACTTTTGAATCGAACAGAAACTCGCGACCTTCAGATCGCGGACTGTCAGTGAAATCTTTGGTTCAGAATGTCAGACCGCCAGTTCCCTCCAAGAGACCGCTCCGACCACAGCAACGATTCTTTATGGGAGGCTCTGGAGCAAACAAAGAGAGACGCCGACCAGGCCCAGAAAGCAACCGATCAGCGTCTGGATGCGATCAGTCGAACTTTAACTCTGTTAACCGAGCGGCTAGCCCCCCAGCAGGCCGCGGTTAACCGTGCAGTAACTCCTGTTCTACCTCCTCCGCCGCCATTTCCACTACCACAAGTCGCTCATTCCCAGCCACCTCCAGAAGGTTCTGCAGCTCGACCGAACTTCTATCAAGAGGCCGCGCGCTGTATGCCGGCTCGAGTCCTCAACTTCCAAGGGGCGGCTTCTCAGGTTGCTCACCAATCCTACCCGCATGAGGTTGCCGCCTACCAATCCTACCCGCCTGAGGTCGCCGCCTACCAATCCTACCCGGCTGGAGTCCCTGTCCGCTCCTATCAGGCGGCTTGTCCGCAAATGACCGCAGCTGAGGTAGCTCGTCACTCTGCTTTCCCTCTGTACGAAGATACCGAGGAATGTTCTCCCTTCACGGACGAGATCCGAGGAGAGCCGGCCCCAAATAACTTTCGAGAACCACGCCTGTCAACATATAATGGGGAGTCCGATCCGGCAATTCATCTCCATGCATTTGAATCGGCCGTTGCTCTGAGGACCATCACTGACGCAACTAAGTGTAAGCTCCTGGTAATGTCCTATGATGGACAAGCCCGACAATATTTTTACGGATTGCATCCTCGATCCATCAGATGTTTTGCGGAATTGCGTAGAGAATTCCTGCTTCATTTCTCTACCTCTAAAAAGAGGAAGAATGGTCCGGCAGCCCTATTTGAGATACGGCAACAAGAAAACGAAACGTGGGCCCGTTTCGTCGACCGTTTCTAAAGGGAGATAATGGAGGTACAGAACGTCGATCCGGAATTATACAGGGTCTCTCTGATGCACGGCCTTATGGAGGGGCCGTTGAAATTTGAAGCTCAAATCAGGGAACCAAAGACCTATCAAGAGATGATTAGTCTTGCTAATAAGTTTATCAGAGGGGAAAAGACTAATCCTGGTTATGTTGCCAAGTTGCTCAGCGACAATGATCAGTTTAAATCCGCATCATCCCATCAGCCACGTTACAATCATTCATCCCGGCCTGACTTCGAACCTCGGGCCCAGAGGGGAAGAAATCTTAAGCCTAAGCAACCATTCTTTGGCCATCAACGGTTTCAAGATCAGAAACCGTCGTTGGCCATCACACCCGCTCAACCCCTTGGGGCTCCACAAGTAATGCCGGTATATCTGCCGCAATATATCGCACAACCATCCCCAACTATTCCGTCCATCCGATATGATGAATCACAGGAATCATTCACCCCTCTTAACGTCAGCATGAACGAGGTTGTTCAGATTCTCCAAAAAAGGCCTGACTTCAAGAGACCTCCACCTTTGAAATCGGAAGTTCGCAATCGAAATCCAAACTTCTATTGTGAGTATCACAAAGAGGAAGGGCACCAGACTGAGGATTGCCGGGCCCTCCGGTGGTTGATAGAAAAACTCCTGAAAGAAGGGAAGCTCCGAGGGTTGATCAGGCAAGAAACCCCGGTTGAACCACGAACCGAGAAGAAGAAGGAAGCGGTCGAAGTGACCTGGGAGTGTGCTGACGTAGAAGAGGCAGGTTGCTATGGGGATATACATCCCGCCACCGAATTTATAGAAGTAAATGATGTTGGCCCCCTTGGCAACATCTATTGTATCCATGGAGAAGCAGGGCCAGAATCCTCTCGGAAATCCAGCATCGGGAGAGTCTCCAAGCAGGAAGTAGCAGCCGCCTCCACTTCTGCTCCAGAAAGGTCGGTCGTCACTTTCGGCCAAGAAGATCTTCCCCCAAATGCAAATCCTTTCGATGATGCAGTAGTGATATAAAGGCAGTCATCGAGAACTACACCGTACATAAAATTCTGATTGATACTGGTAGCTCGGTTAATCTCATTTTCCGCCAAACATTTGAAGCCCTTAAGACTGGAAAGTCTTTGCTCTCCACAGAAGGGCCCCTCTACGGCTTCTCAGGAGAAAAGAAAGAAGTGGAGGGGTGCGTGAAGCTTTTGGTGCCGCTGGGAGGCATAACGAAGCTGATAAACTTCGTAGTAGTGGAAGCCCCGAGCAGCTACTGTGCAATCTTCGGAAGACCAATCCTGAATGCTTACAAAGCGATAGTATCCACTTTTCATTTGGCCTTAAAATTCGCTGCCGAGGGGCGTCAATATCGGGTCCGAAGCGATCCAAAGGTTGCTCGTGAATGTTATGTGAAAACAGTTAATGTGATCACCGAGGCAAATGCAGAGCGGAGAGGGACGTACCTGGAACCTGCCCAGGAGACCCAAGAAATCCCTATTGCTGAAGAGGAAGGGAAGAAGCTGATCATCAACGCCGAGCTATCAGAATAAGAGAAGGTTCAGTTGATCTCCTGCCTGTTGGAGAATCTGGACATCTTCGCCTGGTAAGCAGAAGATATGCCTGGAGTAGATCCATATGTTTCGTGCCATCACCTCAACATCTCTCCTGAATTCAAGCCAGTCCAACAGAAGAAGAGAGAGGTAGCAACCAAACTGGCGGTACCCATCAAAGAAGAAGTTGCAAAGCTTCTTAAAGCCAATTTCATTTCTGAAATCCAATACCCCACCTGGATGTCAAATGTAGTGATGGTGAAAAAATCTGGGGGGGGGGAATGGCGTGTGTATAGATTTCACTAAACTCAATAAAGCGTGTCCCAATGATTGTTATCCCTTGCCTCGGATAGATGTTTTAGTAGATTCCGCGGTGGGATATAATTTCATGAGCTTCCTAGATGCATTTTCTGGTTACCACCAGATTAAGATGCATAAGCCTGATATCCCGCATACATCCTTCATTACCAATGACGGGTGTTATTGTTATCTCGTCATGCCTTTCGGACTCAAAAACGCGGGTGCGACATATCAAAGAATGATGGACACGGTTTTTGAAAAGCAGAAAGGAAGAAATCTTGAAGTATACGTTGATGATCTTCTTCTAAAAAGTAAAACTTTTTCAATCCACCTGAAAGACCTCGTAGAGACGTTCGCTACTCTACGGAGGTTCAAATTAAAACTAAACCCATTGAAATGCGTGTTCGGGGCAAACAAAGTGAAATTTCTCGGACATCTTCTCACCCCTGATGGCCTCGCACCAAATCCGGATAAAGTAAAAGCCATCCTAGATATGACCCCTCCTCGTAATCAGAAAGAGGTGCAACAACTTGGGGGGAGGCTGGCAGGATTGAGCCGATTCATTTCCAAATCAGGAGATAAAAGAGCTCCATTCTTCAAGACACTTAGGGGAGGATCTAAGTTTGAATGGAATGAAGAGTGCGATAATGCTTTCGAACAGTTGAAAAAGCAGTTAACCTCAACTCCTCTTCTTCATAGTCCTCGCGAAGGGGAAACGTTATTCTTGTACTTGGGGGTGGGTCCAGATGCGATAAGCTCTGTCCTGGTTCGGGAAGAGAAGAAGAAGCAATTTCTAATATATTACGTCAGCCATATCCTTAAAGATGCAGAAACTAGATATTCAATTCTGGAAAAATTAGCCTTGGCCTTAGTAATGTCGTCACGAAGGCTCCGCCCCTATTTTCAGGCTCATCCTATTCAGGTGGTTTCGGATCATCCACTAAGAAGTATCCTGGAGAAACCAGATCATTCAGGAAGACTGGCCAAATGGGCAATTGAGCTCAGCGAGTTTGAAATATTGTACATTCCCAGAACAGCAATTAAGGCACAAGTACTGGCGGACTTCTTGGTAGACACGATGGAGTCTGACCCTGAACGGGTGGAAGGATCTCCTTATGCCTGGATCATCTACGTAGATGGAGCTTCAGGGAGAAACTCCGTGGGAGCCGGTGTAGTTCTTCTCAGTCCAAATGTCATCAAACTTGAGCAGGCAATCAAATTCTTTTTCCCAGTAACAAACAACCAAGCTGAATACGAAGCACTCTTGGCCGGCCTAAGACTCGCAAAAGAACTTGGGATAGAACATGTTCATGTAAAAACTGATTCTCTTGTAATGGCTTCACAAGTTCTAGGGAACTACGAAACAAGAGAACCAATGCTGAGAAAGTATCTATTGCTAGCTAAGGAAGAGATCGGGAAATTCAAATCCTTCATCATCGAGCACATTCCAAGGACACAAAATGAAGAGGCAGACGAATTATCAAAGTTTGGTCTTCCATCGGGAGGGGTGACCTCAGAACTTTTTCATCCGGCCACGGAGAAAGAGGAGCTCATGCAAATCGATCAGAATCCCTCCTGGAAGGACCCTTATGAATTATTTCTGTCAAAAGGGGAGTTTCATCAGTCAATCAAGGACAGGAATAGATTTAGGAGAAAGGCGGCCTACTACTACCTAATAGCAGGAGTCCTGTATAGGAAAACTTTGATTTCTCCCTCAGCACGGTGTGTTTCAGAAGAAGAGATCCCGATCATACTTCAGGAAGTTCATTCTGGAGAATGCGGTAGCCATTCAGGGGCAAAAACCTTAGAGAAAAGGATCCTGCGGCAAGGATATTTTTGGCTGACTATGAGAAAGGATGCTGAAGCATTTGCCAAGCGTTGTGTACAATGTCAGAAATTTGCTCCTCTTCAACATCTGCCCGCTCAATCGCTTAGGTCAATAACTGCACCCTGGCCCTTCGCGGTTTGGGGGATGGATCTCGTCGGACCCTTTCCAATGGCTAGCAGTCAGCGCCGCTTTAATATAGTAATGATCGACTACTTCAGTAAGTGGATCGAGGCTAAAGCATTGGCAAAAACTACTACCCAAATTATCAGAAACTTCATCTGGGGAGAAATAGTCTGCCGACACGGAATTCCGCTGGCAATTGTCACTGATAATGGTCCACAATTCAATAATCCCGAGATGATAAAATTTTGCGATCAGGTTGGAATTGACCTTCGGTTTTCCTCAGTACATCATCCAAGGACCAATGGTCAGGTAGAAGCAGCAAACAGGAAAATCCAGCAGCTCCTGATGAAAAGAGTTTGGAATCAGAAAGGAAATTGGGCAGACCAACTTCCCTCCATGCTTTGGACTCTTCGAACTACTCCATATTCAGCTACAGGGGAGACACCATTTAAATTATCTCATGGCTCGGAGGCTGTTGTTCCTGTGGAGTTTGAGGTGGTCACCCCAAGAGTTGTGTATGCAAAAGGAGGAGAAGCATGGATAGAATACAATGATGAGGCCATCAGGTATAGCCTGGATCTAATCGAAGAACTTCAGGACGAGGCAACAATCAGACAGGAAGAAGTCAAGAGGAGGATGGCAAAATATTTTGACAAAAATATCAGAATAAAGCAGTTTGCGGTCGGGGATTTAGTATTAAAAAAGGTAGATGCTGCGGCCAGGTCTGGCAATGTGGGAAAGCTGAATCCCAACTGGGCAGGGCCTTTTATTGTCAAAGAGGTATTAAAGCATGGGGCCTACCGCCTCCAAACCAGCGAAGGAGAGGACATCTCACGCACCTGGAGCGGTGACGATCTTAAACGATTCTATCCTTAAAATTCCTTTTTCATTCTTTATGTTTCTTGATATTGAATAAAAAGTCCTATACTGACACTTCTCCTTATCTAATGATGATCTACATTATGAATATATGTATATATATACGTATCTCACTCCCTGAACCTCTGAGACATCGCCAAATTCTGCAAGAACCCCCTCGGATTGTAGTCATAGCGTAAAACCCACCAAGACCATGTGATGCGGGGTGTTTTCGCACACGTGTAGTGGTAGCTTGCCAATTCCGCTGCGGTGGTCTTCAGAACATTGGATCCTGGCCGATATCTGACACACCCCTACATCAAGGGAGGTCTAGGTGATTGTCGGCTCTATCGTGCCCCGAAAGGGATATAGTTACAGCTTTGATGATCTTTCTAAGGAAAGCAATGTTCGCCGCCGAGGCCCACCTGCCCAACTGATCATCATAGCCTATGACCATCGAATACTCTTAGGTACTCTCGAAGCGGAGCCTAGTTGGGCCCACAACTGAGTTGATCTCTCTGAGGAAAGCAATGTTCGCCGCCGAGGCCCACCTGCCCAATTGATCAACTCGGCTTGTAACCCTAGGCAAGAGAGCAGATGAGTCGCTTACAGCTCTTATGACCACTTGAGGAAAGCAATGTTCGCCGCCGAGGCCCACCTGCCCACTTGGTCATCTGAGTCTGTACATGTTCTTTTTTTTCCTACAGCCCTTATGACCACTTGAGGAAAGCAATGTTCGCCGCCGAGGCCCACCTGCCCACTTGGTCATCTGGGCCTGTAGATTAACTCTCTTCCCTACAGGAAGGCATTCACCTCTTGTGGTTTCATATATAAATCATTCGAGAAAGATATTATTACAACAGGTATCAGGATTATCGGGTTGTCTGATACTTAAACCGAACGGCTTAAAATAAATGGGATGTCTTTAAAAGGTCGCAAGGTAAATATCAAGGGATCAAGTATAATCATGACCGGCCGACCTCGTTATTCGGGTTGTGGATCTATCATCTTTATGAGTTTCAATTCGATCCGTTCGGCTAATTACAGGCTCTTTTCAATCAGGCGGTTGTGATCTTCAGTACAAATGTTAAACCTACCAATCGCAGAAATTATATATTTAGTCCGTGCGGATTACCAGTTATTACTATATCAGGCCGACATATAAATTGTTCGGATTGAATATTAATCGCACGGTATATGAACTGATTTCTTTGCAACTTGGTATTCTATCTTGCAAAGTAATTATGTAAAGCCAGGGTACGCCCGCGTGGATTGGTTATTTCAATCTCCCGATTGGTTATCAGTTACATCCACGAGGGTGGAACTCGCGACACTCCTAGTTGCAAGTCGCTTAAGTTAAAATACTGGCCGCTCGGTTTGTCGATTGTTCCTATGACTTGGCATTCTTTATCCTGGAAAGCAAGTATGCAGGGTCTAGTAGTAACCGCGCGGCTTGATTATGTTCAGCTTCAGGGATATCGTAATGCATTCAAAATAAGTTAGCACCTTCTTAGGATGAATCAAATAAATTTGATCCGGACTGAAGGAAGCAAGCTTCGCGAATGAGCTGTTTCTAATAGATACTTTGCTGGAATCCTGTGAGGATCATTATTCTAGCCGGATGAGTTAATATTAAGTCGCGCGACTTGGTTATATCTAACACAGAAAAAGATCGCAAACAACCACAAGTAAGTCGCAGAAGGTAGACAGATAGGCAGGTAAAAGCTTTCCATTTCATTATCAGAACATTCTTTACATTATATTTTAAGCCGACCGGCTAACAACATCAAGCAGTCGACTATTAAAAACAAAAAAACAAAATACGGCTACTGATTAGCCGACTTGAGTTTCTTAGACGCAGGAGTACTTGAGTGGTCGCTCCCGTCAATTGAAACGTCGGGGGAGTAACCCTCGCTACCCGACGAGGATGAACTGCTCAATTCGCCCGACTTACGTCCAGCCTCTTCTTCGGAACCGCTGGATTCGGACTCAGAGCCACTTTCGCCACTCTTAGCCGCTACGGGTTCTTCGGCCTCATCATCCTCGTCGTCGCTCTCCTCTGAACTAGATCCGTCGGCTTTATTCTTCCCTTTGGCTTTCCGCCTGATCATTTCTAACTTCTTTTGTAAAATCGGGTAGGCGTCCGAGAAGGTGAAATGCTCGAAACCAGGCGCGAATGCTTTGAGCTCCCGCAGGCGGTTAAAAGCATTGTCGATTCCCTCGACAACATGAGGGAAAAGTTCCTGCTGATAAACCGGATTGGTCTCATCATATTTTGCCTACAAAAAAGAGTAAGGTAAGAGACCGCGCGGTCTGAAAAATTCAGAAGGACGGCTGGCCACTGCTCAAGTTAGGGATGAGCTGAATGCTACAAGAGCAACTTTATCTCAAGAAATCCAAGCCAGTGAGCAGAGGTTGGAGATAAGGGAGGATGCTGTGAGGGATGAGCTGAATACTCAAATCAAGACTGTCACTGCTGACTCTGCTCATATCCTCCAGCAAATGACCAGGTGGTTTGAGATGGCCAAAACACGGTTGCTGCCCAGCACACAGTTCTGAAAAATATTGCAGCCCATCAAGGGAATTCCACTAGAGACATTACATATGTAAAGAATCACCTGTACAGGAATCAAAATGTCTGGAAGAATGCTGTTACCAGGATGACACAAGTGGCCAACACATCAAGCATCCAAGTCAAGTCCCACATTGACAAGGCAAAGGAAAACATTTTGGATGATGTGGATGGCACCTTCCAAACTCTCTTAATCCATAATGGATCAACACTCTGAGATAAGAAAAAGATAATGGACAATGGCAAAGAAGGAGAGGAGAAGCTTACCAAGCTAAATGCTAAGCTGAAAGGTACTCATATAAGGCTGTATAACAGCATGGAGTCGGCCACCAGCTGATACTCTCCAATCAGGTAGAAGCCAGCAAGCAAGTGGTAGAAGTGGTCAACAATGCTTCCAATGCTATTCAAGAAAATATCCTAACCATGGTCAAACAGGTTAATGAAACTCAATGGGACTCAAGCTTAAAGGTACTGCAAGGAACAAGGATTGCTTTGAATCTTCCAATCTTGAATCCAAGCAGAAATGAAGACTTTGACTTCCAAAGTCAATCAAATTTGATTCAAGATGAGAGAGCAGCAAAGAGGAGAAGGGCAGAGGGCATTCAAACTGCTGAAGAATATATGGCCCAGAAAAGAATGGAAAAATTAGAGGATCCACTCCATGAAGATGACAATCTGGAGTTGGACACAATTGTTTTCAATACCTGGGTGAGCCATGGTAATCAAATGAAGGACATTGATCATGTCTATTCAGCTGTTGAATGGATCAAGCACCTTGAGAGGGAATCCTTAAGGGAAAGAATTCTCAAAGAGAACATGGTGAGAAGGGAAACTCCTTTAAGGATTCCCACAAGATATCTTCCCAAGCCACTTCTGTACTTCAAAGTAAAGGAGAAGATCAAGGCTGCTGCTGAAGCTAGGAAGAGAAAGTCTGAAGATGGAGAAAGCTCTTCACAGGGACCATCTAAGAAGAACCTGCCTTGAGATGCTCTTTAAAGTATTCAATGTACAATCATAAGTTGAATTGTTTGAAATATCTGTACTGAACATTTAAATTGTAATGATATTTCATATTCTGAACATAATACTGTGTTTGTTACTATTGGTATATGTACTATGTATTTCTACCTTTAGTATTCAGGTGCTAGAATGGGTTGTTCAAATTGAACAAGTTCTGCTATTTCAGAAAATTGCTCTTTATTTGAGGGGGAGCAAATTCCCTGCTCAGGTTGAGGGGGAGATGGCAAATGCTAAGAGTGTATAGGTTGACCTATAAGTTGATCCAAAGGGATCTATAGATGTTGCCCCTCTATCCATAGAAGGTTAAAGGTTGAAGAAACCAGAAAAGGGGAGATAGGGCCAATGCTTAGGATAGGCCAATGCTAGATAGGGCAAATGTCTAGGGTGTTAGGGCCCATGCTACAGATCATTTATTGCATTATGTTTTTGCTGTTAATGTACCTTAGCATTGGGAATGTTCTGCCTTCTTCAAATAGGGGGAGATTGTTGGGTATATTGCCCTCAATAGTACCTTGATTTGAAGAGGCATCACTCTCAATGCTAAGAACATATTTTATTAGATAAAGCTTTGTTTTTGTAAGTCAAGTAGGCTTAGTTGACTCAAGAGAAAGGGCCAAACATGCCCTTAGATGTGGAGAAATCATCTACAAGGAGATGAATATTTGTCTCAGCAGAACCGCTGAGACGAAGGGTCAAAACTGCTGAGACGAGGAGCCATCTCAGCGGATCCACTGAGAAGAAGGTGTCCCCGCTGATAAGTTCATTAAACGCTGAGAATCAGTGTGTTCGTCGAACGCAGAATGTCATTCGTCGAACGCAGGACTAAGTTGGTCGACCACTAAGACGAGACCAAAGAAGGAGCCGCTGAGAAGACACAAAAGGCGTGTTCGTCGAACGTAGAGTTTGGCAAGTTCGTCGAACGTAGGATACAGCGGGTTCGTTGAACGCAGAGTGTAGCACGTTCGTCGAGCGCAGACCTTCTCTACGGATAAGTAGGGTGGCGGGACCTGGGGTTGGGGCAAGTTGCAGAAAAGCTACAGGGGACCACCGATCTCTCCCATACTTCTTGGGAGATCAAATTAGAGCCGTTGAAGATGAAAAGAAGTATAAAAGAAAGTGTTAGGTCATTTTCCATGCCCGGCCGATTACGTGCAAAATCTCGATTTGCCATTGACGGCTGAAGCTCTCGACTTTCTTCCCGCTCCCTGAAAGAGAAGAAGAAACCGAGAGAAGAAGATAGCTCCTCCACCAGAAGGGGCAAGGTGATCTTCCATCACTCTATTGAAGAGGAAGATCAAGTTGTGGATGTATTAAACATCTTCAGCTACAGGAAGCACAAGCTGTGCAGGATCTACAAGAGAGTACCTCTACTGTAGAATATTTCTAAACCATTTTTTGTAGGGCATTTTGCCTGAGCTGTAAGACCATTTGGTCTGAGTTTGTAGGAACCTGAGGGTTCTGAGTTTAAGGGCTTCATTGCCTGACCTGTAGGAGAAGAAATTCTCTGAGTTGTAGGACCTGCTGAGATCTGAGTGTAGGTTCAGGAGCTGATCTGAGGTAGGGCTGTTTAGCCTGAGGTAGGACTTATTGTGGTCTAAGTTGTAGGACCTGCTGTGGTCTGAGCTATAGGATCAGGAGCTGATCTGAGTTTGTAGGGCTGTTGTGCCTGAGGTAGGAGCTGGTGATAGCTCTGAGTTGTAGGGATATTTGTCCTGAGGTAGGATCATCATTGATCTGAGAAGTTCTGAGGAACTTGTGATGTAAGCTCTTTGAGCCGAGTTTGGAGGAGTTGGCCTTGTCTAACACATTGTTAGAAAGGTGAAGGGGGAAAGAGGACTATTCAAGACACCCTGTCTTGAGGAACCTCTATACATACTTGTGTGCTTTCTGTGTGTTTGATCTTTTGCTTAAACCAGAAATCAGAAATAAGCTAGGGTGCTTAGAGGAAAATCAAAAAGACCTATTCACCCCCCCCCCCCCCCCCCCCCCCTCTAGGTGATTTAGACTACAAACCTAATATTCTTTCATTACTGCTAGGGATGCCATGAGCCCGAGGGGTGAGAATATTCCGGTCAGTGAGGGTCATCGCATGAATTTTACACATGATTCTGGGGGAATGTCTGACCCACATACTGTTGAGTGCCCTGCTCAGTCAATGACCTCAGTCTTATTAAAGTCTCCTCCCTAACGATCTTATCTAGTTGTTGACTTTTCTGATGATTCTGCGTTAGTGCCTTTGATTGAGCCGACCGCTGAGGGCGATGTCTTTATTGAGGAAGAGCTTAGCGTTGTTGAGACGTTGGTTATCCCAAGTGTCATGTAAGTGGATCTCCCTTCAGTAGTGTCACTCCTTGGGATTACCAAACCTATTGTCGACCTAATTCCGGGTCTATCACCTATGATAGTTGAGGAATCATCCGATGACCCTGTGTTCGCAGATGTACCAACTATGTTGAAAGATTTACCTTGCGAGGGAAGGTTAATTTTGGGTGACTTTAACGTTGAGAACCCGGAAGGTATTTCTTTGATGTTATCACCTTTGCCTGAAGCTCATTGTGAATTAGAAATTGTGTCAGGTTCAATTTTGTCGTTCCTTCCTCCTGACCCGTGGACTCGACCTGCGGAATTTTTAGGACATGAATTTATTATGCCTCGTCCTAGCCAGTTGGTTTTTCCTATGTTACTAGCCCCTCCGTTGGCCGTGTCCCCTCGGACATGTTTTGTTGAGTTAGATTTTGTGTTCGGTCTTTTAACCACCCTTTGTAGATCTGACTACGTGTTACCTTTGATTGACAATTTTTCTGAGGCATCTACGGATTTATTGGCGGTCGCAACCGATTATAATTCTGTGGCGACTGTACCTCTGGAGTTAGTTTCTTCACGACATACTTACACATCCGGTCCAGTTGCGCATATTTTTCCTCCAGTTGCTTACCACCTTCACCTACACGTGTCTTTGATTTTAGCTGACCACAAAGGTACGTGGGACTTAATCCTTTCCCATGCTCAGATAGCGTGCAATAGTTCAAAAAATAGGTCTATGAGTTTATCGTCAAATGAAATCGTGCATGGATATAAAGCACCAGTGCCACTAGACTTGATTCTGTTACCTCCATCTTATAAGTCAAGTCAATTTGCACAAGAGTTTGTCTCTCATGTTCACAATTTACATAAGCACATTAATGAAGCGCTAACCACACAATATGCATCTTATCAATCTTATGCTAACGTAAATAAGAGAGCGTCTCACTTGAAGGTTGGCGATTTAGTTTTGGTGCGTCTCATTCCTGAACGGATTCCTTCGGGCACCATAAAATAGTTGGTTAATCGGCGAGCTGGTAAGGGGAATTAACGCACGACCGGTGGTCGTGTGCCTGATCGTGCACGAAGGAAAATGCACGATCAGTGGCTTTTTAGGCCAAAATTTGCCCCAAACCATTCTGAGCGTTCACATGATCCTTGTACCTGCATGAAAAACATAATAGACCACTGATCCGTGCACACCACAGGATCCAGAGAACAGGCATAAAGTAATGTTTAATGAAATCACGCCACGAAGAGGGTAGGGAATGCACTATAGTTGAGAATATGAAATGCAATCAATATAAGCATAGATGAGCAGTAAATGAAGTGCAACGGAAAGATAAACAACCCAGATGAACCCGAAAATCACTATATAAACCGGACTCATCACACCCCAGACTTACCTATTTGCGCATCCCGAGCAAACAAGTCCGGCAGAGTGAGAAACAACATAGCTGGTCTAGAAATTGTGAGGGCGGAGAAATATGCGAAGTCGCGTACTCATGAGCATAGAAATCTAGTAGAAAGAATTTTTAGTTATACAAAAATGGTTTACACAATTCTAGGAGCATAAAGATATATTATTTCTACTCAAGAGTTGAATCACGGGGAATCACCCGGTCACGCGTAGGAAGAAAGTAGAATGAATGTTACGGCAAACATTACTCAACACCGGGGTTCGGACCAACCTCCACTGAAATCCATAAATGTCGGTGACCATAAGCTCACCCGTTCGCACTCTCTCCACGGTATTCGTCAGGTTTGATGCGTGAGTCGGTAGGACTTTAGGTTGAGATAAGGCTTGGGTTTAGGTGCGGTACACAATGATAAAAATGAAGGCTACACACAACCCAATCGAGCTGATACCAAATATTTGATCCAAGCAGCCACTATGAGCGCGGGTGCATCACACCCCTAGACTTGAACTTTAACACACAGGCGTGTGCACCGCCTACTCACGGATATCAATTTCAAACATATATTTTTTTCAATTGACTACTTTTCGTCATTTTTTTCTTCATTTAAATTCTCTTTTCTTTTTCTATCTTTTTTCAAAATTTCTTTTTCACTTTCAGCAAATATACAAGAAACCATTAACACATTTTAATTTTGCACCACATCAACACCCTCAAACTGAAAATATTTAAACTCGAGCTTGGGTTTGAGTGTGTGATTAGGATCGACTGTTTGGCTTTGGTGGAATGAAAGTGGAGCTGAATCAACATGATCGGGTAGGCACAAAGGGCTAGCAAGGATTATATGATAGGATCGGTATAAAAAGCTCAAGCTGGCCAACATGATGGCCTACGTCATACTCACGCACAGGACCAAGTCATACCTATGCTTCGAGAGTTGCTTGGGGCAAGTTCTTAGCCACTGAGAAAGATAATTCTTCCTCCCGACTCAAGCAATACAAGCCTAGCACCCGTCTACACACATCCCTACACTACCGTTTGGTTCGCACCAGATTCACCAGTTTTGAGTAGAATAAACTAAAATTACGCCGAAAGAATAAAATGAACAACTAAAAGCATAAAGAAAAATATATTCTATACCGATTTCTAAGCGAGACATGAATAATTGACTAGAGTACTACATGAGTCAACAAAGTACTCTGTTTCGCAATCCTAACCCAGCACCGTAATTTCCTATTCACACAACCGAGACGAGTTAGACTCGTCGCGCGCCTACAGTCAAGTGCGCGCTCAAGTGGGTGTCGTGGTGTGCCATGAAGATGAACAATACTACAATACATAAATTAATTTGTAAATCCTAGTATGCTGTGCACTATGCATGTGCATGTGGTAACGACATTCACATTCCCCCAAACTTAATCTAAGCGCAAAATATGTTTTTGTAGCGGCATACGCTTAAGAAGGCTAGGGTGAGAGGTTACCCCATGCTTAGAAATGAGCATACCAGAAGATATGGCATTTTGTCCTGAATGCGATTGTTCCGCCTTGCTCCAAGAAATATGGACTTGCGATTAAAGAATTCCCCAGGCACAACAAAAATATAATAAGTAAAATAAAGAAGAATGATTGAACAGAACCAAGCGGTCCAATGGGTTGTCTCATAATAGCCCTTTTGTTTTACATCCTTAAAGGTGGACCAAATACCTATATTAAAGTATGAAAGCAATAGTTATAATGATTGTTAAAAACTAAAACACGAGATGAAATAAGCTAAGACGCGGCAGACGCAAGCAAGACAAGAGGGGCAGCTCACATCTGGGAGGCGCAACGGGGAGTAGTGGGTGCAACATGAGCAGGAGGTCGAGGCACGTCCAGCCTGCCCCGTAAAGCCTGCTGATAAATGAGGTCCTGCATCCAATACTACGATGCCTCCAAATCGGAGAGGCGCTCGCTCAGGTGCGAGACTCCCTTCATCGCAGCATAATCATAGTGCTGCCCTGCCTGCTACTGAGGTTGCTTCTGAGGCTGCTACGGAGGCTCCAGCGGTGGCTGTTGCAACCTCTGTGACCGTTGGGGCGGCTCCGCTGCCCCGCGTCTTACCATGATGGACGATTCAGCCTCATCGTTCACTTCCTCCCCTTCTTGACCACCAACACCACCATCGCTCGGTCCAGTCACTTTATACGTTCGGTTGCCCTTTTTCCCCACCACTCGCAGCAGGTGGAACCTCACCATTGTGGCCCGCGTGATCATGGACGGAGAAGTAACCTGCTCCATCGAGGGTATCTAGTCCCACACTCCCAACCCCTTTGTGATTCGGGTGACGTAGTACGCACCCCGAATTGCTCCGGCAAGGCCATATATGGCCTCATGGTGGAGGAAATGAGCCAGCATGAACCCCAGATGAAGGGGATACCTCTGCTGCATGCTGTAGAGGAACAAAAGGTCTTACCAACCTACCACATTCTGGCTCAAACCACGCGCGGCGATAAAATGACTGATCAAATGCTGCAGATACCGCAAGGCGGGAGATACGATCTTTGTAGACTTGGCTCTGCGAGCCACGTTATCCTCATCCATGCCCGTGAATGACCGCCATACAGATTGCGAAGAAACATTATCCGGAAACATCATCGCCATGCTCTGAAAATCCAAACTGGCTGCCTCATTATCAGTGTAAAATCTAGCGTGGGTGGCAAGCTCAGGGAGAGATAGGGTAAATACATGTCCCAACATCTGGAAGGAACAAACAGGAGGCCGGAATCCCGTCGGAGTGACTTCCCACTCAAATGTAGAGAGGAACTCCAAAGTCAGCTCATTAAACCCTAACTCAGCACATTCGAAGATGTTCCTCCAGTTGTTGAAGGATTAAAGGAGAAGAGTTGCTTCCATCAAAGTGTCACCATCTCCAATCGATCGGAGTTCCTCCCAGTCAACAAGACGCTGCGAGAGGAAGGGCTTGCCACTTAGCGCTGTGAAGCGGCGCGTGTGCTCTGCCTTTGAAAACTTATCCATTCTTCCCAAGATCTGAGTGGGCATGGCAGAGTTGGAGCGGGATCTTCGATAAGCCTTGGTGATTCGGCCGCTCCCGGATGGATCCATGAAAATCCGAGCATGGAGGAGGAGAGGAAGGAGAATAAGGCTTACCAGAGAAGATGAAGTGAGGGGGAGGAGAAAAGCTCCCGGACGGTGCACGCTCAGCGACAGGAAGCAAGGAGCGGACGCCCTAGACGCACGCACAGGAGCCGGCCGAGAGTTTTTAAAGAAAACTGGGCCCGCGCACCACCAGTGGTCGTGCGCTGATAAATAGGGCGCAGACCAGTGGTCGTGCGCGAAGCGGAAATTTGCGCGACCAGTTTCAAATTTAAAACTCACCGCCGTAACATATAAGTCCATGCAAGGGTTTCCCACATCTAGCAAAAGAGAATCATCAACAATTAACAGGAAAAAGCTCTACAAAAATATTTTAAACAGTAAAACGTGAACACAACAATTTATAGTAATTCTAACTAAGATAACTATTGGTGTTTAATGTCTCCCAACTGGACTTATTTAGCAGCTGGCATATGCTAACTAATCTGCCTATGAAAAGTGAGGTGTACAGGAAGCTATTCATTTATCCATTTCGGTAAAGGGTGCCTATACAGTGACAGGACAGTTACCCCTATCCCTGAATATAAATACCTGCACTGGGCGTCAGGCAGGGGTCGGTAATATGATGCAGAAATCTCAGTGTCTGTCTCTTCATGCAGTTGTCCCATTACATCATCGGCTTGCATAGCGGGACCGACTACTTCCTGGATCAGATCTAATGCAAAATCCTGCACTGAATAAGACATGAGAATGGGGTGAAGAAACAAATTAGAAGAATGACATAAATGATTGTCATCATTGGAAGCGATCCTGGTATTACTCCCTAAGGGTTGAAGTAGCGACGGATCATTGGCATCATCAAGTACGCTGCAAGGTCTAGCGAGTTCGTCAGTGGCCTTCTCCTCACCTTGGAGAACATCCTCCTCCTTTGATGTGGGCACAACACTGCAAATCACTGCATCTTCCAGCAAGGCATGCTCAACAATACTATCAAAAACAACTGTAGTATTTTGCACAAGACGAGAAGAATTAGTGCTTGAAGAAGAATCGAGCACTGCATCCTCAAAAGGAATCGAATTCACAAGTGGTGATAAATGAATGGGGAGACAGGCGCACCCATGTCGGGACATAGATCACCAATAACTCTGATGTGCGTGTCCACATCAGTGCCTTCAAAACATGAAGGTGATATGGATACAAAACCAGAGGAAGGAGGGGTGCTGCCAGAGATAGGAGTTGGGACAATCCGGATGTTCATCTCGTCGTCCTCTTCCAATTCGCGTAGATAATCTGCACAATCCTTTATTGCATGATCTGTGCTTCGACAAAACAAACATTGTATTGCATTCTTCTTCTGTCCAAGTGGGGCCGTAGATAAATGCAGAAACGACACGTTCGGTGCAGAAGAATAGCCATAAACCTTAGGCAGAGTGTACGACGTATCGTATGATGTCAACGCCCGATACATTGAGCCTTGGGGGATAGAGCTACTATCTCGCGATGGGCATCTATCACTAGCATGGGCAATATCTCCACACCAACGGCAGCGGATATTGAATCCAGCCCATATTGCGGGGAGATAACCCGATTCAATAGAAAAACACACTTGTGCGCAATATTACGCTCACCAATAAATAACTGAAACAACCCATACTTTAAACAAGAGAGAGGATAAATGAACAAACCAGGGAACTAAAAATCTTCACAAGTAATTTTTCTAACAGCAATTTAATACAACGCTTGCAGTCCCCGACAACGGCGCCAAAAACTTGACGCGCTATTTCAGCACCGCTAATTAGCAAGCGCGAAATGCGGTATGACGGCAGTGCACTTGTTGAGGCTGAGATCGATCCTCCGAAGGAAACCGGAGGCTGCGGGTTGTCGGTTACTTTTTAAGTAGAAAAAAGGGAGACCGCTGGCAGCGGTCAAAACCAGACTTCGCCCGCCGCGGCGAATGCCACTCTTGCGACGGGCTTTCCTTTGATTACAAAAAGAGGTTACAGCGGGCTGCAAGTGCAGGAAAAAAGAAGCCGGCCGGTCAGACAGTCCGCAAGACGGGAAACTTGAGTCCGCAGCTCAAACAAGCGAGCTCCCAGATTCAAGTGTGCGTGTCTTGTGAACAGTGCCGCCCCCTATTTATAGGCTTGGGGGCCTGCCCGAGCGGGCAGGGATAAAATAACCGCCTGCCCGGGTACAGGAGAAACGGGCAGGCGGTGACGGGATACACAAAAAGGAGAAGTAAATAAGCCGCGCGACTTGGCGGCTTGCCCTTCCGACTTGTCTGGCCAGTAGCTAGAGATGAGGAGGCCAAGGCGATGAGGCTACCCGCTCGGGCTCTGCTATGAAACCGCGGCTTGTTCTTTGACTTTGGACCTTGGCTGCCTCTATTGCATAGGCCGCGCGACTTCCGACTTGAGACCGCGGCTTGTCCTGTTGGACTTAGGTTCTGATTACCTTTAGTACTTGGAGGCGGCCTGAGTTGTCACAGACCGCCCGGCCTGTGCTAGCCGGAGCCGATAGACCTCGTTTGACCTGAACCGGGCGACTTAGACCCGCAAACCGCGCGGTCTGGGAGTAACCCTCCTGGAAGCGGTTTCCCGGGTAAACATAATCCCCGCATATTTTTAAATTTCCGTGAAGATTTCGAAAATATCAGTGCTAGCCGGAGATCGCGCCGACTTTACCCTGCTGGTTATAAATGCTCCAGAAGCTTCGACTCTGGCATAACTCTATTGTTACCACGAGTCACTATTCGCCTGTTGCGGTTAGAACTTTCGGTTTGCTCAACTCGAGAAAGATGGTGAACCTGATGGCTGAACTCGAGCTTCTTGAGAAGTCCGGAAAGAGCCGTGATAGAGACCGCTCGAAAGAGAAGAAGAAGAAGAAGACGAAGCGGCCTGATAAGACGGTAACAATTGCCTTTACGAATAAACCGACCGACCTGCCTGTAGGTTTAACAATTGCTTTATCATCTAAACAGGAGGATAGACCGACCGAACTGCTCCCTGAGCCAGCAGTTGTTCCGCCGACTAAGGATGGAGCGGGCAGCTCGAACCCGCCCCCAATCTTCTCTGTCCAGGGAAACAACCCGCCTTCTCCGCCGGGTAGGACAGACTTGGAAGCTGCTTCCTCGAAAGGCGACGGGGATGAGTCCTTCAAGATGGAAGTTACCCCGTCAGGGGTCTTTCATTTGAAGATAAGGGATGAAGCGGGAGAAGCAGTTGACTCCCCCAAGCCGGACGGTCTGGAGTCTCCCATAATCAATGTTGAGGACAGCCCGGACAAGCCAACTGTCCCGAAGTCGAAGAAAAGGAAGATGGAGGAGTCCGCTGCGGACAGGCTCCTCCAAAAAATGAAGAGGCTTAAGTCCAAGAATAAGGCGGCCTCCGGTAAATCGAGAGCGGTCAGGCTGCAGGGCAAATCGCGTGAGAATGAGGTCTCGGAAGGCCTGGCCACTCCCTCCCCTCAGCCGAACGACCAGGCTCTGGTTGATGCGCATAGTATTTCTGTGAGCGACCTTCTCAAAGACTTTGATTCTTTTCAGAAGCAGGATGACCAGCTGGGAGCTCCCGCCGAACTGCAGGCTGCCAACCTGCCAGGGGAAAAAAGATCCGCTCTGTCCGAGGATGCGACTAGCCTTAAGGAGACCATCCTCCCTAAGGTCGCGGCTGCAGAATCCATACCGGCCTCTGTCGATCCCGTGATTGCCGGTCTGCGATTTATGCAGGTGAAGGCGGAGCGGGTAAGAGATCAACTCGCCAGGCCGCCCCCGCCGCAGCCCAACCTCTTGCTTCAAGGTAAAAAGGCAGCGGATTTCCATTCCGTTCGTTTTTTCATGCCGCGACCTCGAAACAAGTCGCGCGCTGCGTTATTGAATCCATCGCCTAGCTTCTTTCCCTCCGCTACTCAATTCTCTGCTGCTAAGCGGAGGCAAAGTGAAAGATCGTGGAGAGAACAACGCAGGAAATTCGATACCGAGCTAACAAGGCGACCTATCCGCCCGAGTTCAATTCAAACCGCCGCGGCTTGTAAGCGAGGAAAATTTAATGAAAACGGTTTCATGTTTGAGCAATTTTTGATTGTTTCTCTTTTTGTAGATGATCGTGATTCCATCCCGGAGTCGGGCGAACTGGTGTCCTACCTTCCTCCCTTTGAACCACCTCTACTGCGCTCCTCTCTCCTGGATACTCGGATGGAGACCGAGATGTCCCGGCTTCAGAAGAATCTGGAGACGCTTGCCAAGCAGCTGAGGGCAGTGGAGGAGAGGGAGAAAGTCGCGCAGGACGAGAAAGCCGCGATTCGGGTAGAGCTGGAAACCGAGCGTAGGGAGCGCCGGGAGAAAGAGAAGGAGCAGCAGGACCAGGTGGCAGCGCTGACCGCCCGGATTGATCGCGGGAAGAAGGAAGTCCGCAAGCTCGAAGATGACTGTGCCTACTATAGGGACAAATACCTGCATCTGGCCAAGGAAGCCGGCGGAAGTCGGCGTCCTTTAAACACGGTTGATGAAGGCCGGCGAGGGTCAATCCGCCCGGATGCAGGGACGAGCTCGTCTCTTCCTGCAGCCGGGACAATCCGCCCAGTTGCTAGTGTTCATGAGTCCGCAACGAACTTACCTACTCGCATGATTCCTGCGTCGCGAGTGGAGAGAGACGCCGCGCGGATTCATAGCATGATCAACCGCCTTAATCATAATATGAACCAAATGCAGGGGACTGTCCTTCAGATTGGCGATCATGTCGCGCGGCTTCACAGAGAGGACGAACCGAACGATACCCGCCAGTAATGAGCGGTGTTGGGATACAACTTTGTAATATGGTTTCAATTCGGTCCTTTGGATAATTCGCCTGAATCTGACTTTGTGATATTCGACCTGTTTATTCAGGCCGTGCGGCTTCAGTATTTAATTTTACTTTTTTAGCCTTCATGCTGTTGATTGATACCTGAGTTATTTTTCATAAGCCGCTCGGCTTGCCTTCGTGGCTTTGTAATTCGCTTTTTTCATTTTATGCAATCTATCGCTGACTTTTGTGATGATATATTCGCGCGGGTTGATCATCTAGCCGCGATTTGACCTTTGCTAAGTGCAGATCATCCGTTCTTATAAGTAGCGTCCTTCCGAAGTTCTTCTTACCAGATTTTCGAGATGGGAGCAAAGCGCCAGTCGAAGCGACCTGCGAAGACCCCAGCTACCCGCTCTGAAGCCGCCGTTGCCTTCCACTCTGCTGATCTTGAGGAGTGTCGATTAACGAAAGCCGAATTGGACGAGTTCGTTGAAAAGCATATGGTCGACAGCCCGCTGCTCGCGCGACTTCCGCTCCGTGATGAGCGGATGAACTCGTCCGGTCCAAACCTCATCGCGATCCCAATCGATCACTTCGATTGCGGATTCAAATTCCCGATCCCAGTGGAGCTCGCCATGGTCTTCGACCACTATGGAGTTGTTCCGGGCCAGATTTCTCCCAACTCGATGGCCGGGATATGCAGCTTTATCTCTTACCTTCGATCTGAGAGAGTCCGCTTCTCCATGGATCTCTTCAGGAAGATATTCTCAGTTCGGGCCATCCCGGACTCTGAATCGGACGTCTTCAAAGGCCACCTCTACTTCGGTTGCCGCGGGTTGAAGATGGTCAACCTGGCGAACAAGGTAACTGCCTGGTCGGAGAGGTACCTGATCTTCGAAGGCCGGCTGGGCTTGTTGAACCCGAACCCGCAGGTGCGGCCTGAGGAGGCTTTTCAGCCAGTGCCAATCAGCGAGGTGGAGAAAGGGATCTGTAAGCTCCTCAAGGATGAGCGGCTTAACATAAGCTACTACATCCCTCTGCTTGCCGAACTGGAGAACGTTCGGCTTGAAGATAGTAAGCTTCTCTTTGCCTCCGACTTGAATGCTAACCGCTTGATCTCTTGTGCTGACTCTTCTTGTTTTATAGCCCAAGCCGTGGTTCCTGTTAACAAGCCGGTCAGTCCGTCCGGTCTGGTCCTGACCCAGACGGAGAAAAGAAAGAGGCAAGCCAGGAACAAGCCGCTGCCATCTGATGGGGAGGATTCGGGCTCCTTGGGCGACTTCGCCGCCCTCCGATCTTTCAGCAAGGTGAAGGACCTGAAGGGCTGCCCGGTTTTGACCTGGCACCCGAACGGCGATAGCGTCCAGATCTCTACCGCGCTTCCCCACTGGGCGAGCGAGAAGTCGGGTCGGCATGCTGAGGCCGCCAGCATTGGCATGTTCGGCCGGCGGAACTTCAGGAGGCTAAGGAAAGTTCCTGTGGAGGAGCTCGCCAGGGAGGCCGCGCGGGTAGCTGCCGAGAGTTTTACCACAAACGCCTTTATGGGGATGACCCTGAAAAGGTTGATCAGAGATAACAGCCTCCAAGAGAAGGAAATCGCCGAATTAAGAAAGGAGAATGAGCGGTTAAAGGAAGCCGAGTTGGTAAGTTATCACCTGACCAGCTTTAATACCGATGTTCTCAAACCGCCCGGTCTTACCTTACTCTCTTCCTTTGCAGGCTAAATATGATGAGACCGACCCGGTTTATCAGCAAGAACTCTTCCCTCATGTCGCCGAGGGAATTGAAAATGCTTTTAACCGCTTGCGGGAGCTCAAAGGGTTCGCGCCCGGTTTTGAGCATTTCACCTTTTCGGATGCTTATCCGACCTTGCAGAAGAAGCTGGAAAAGATCAGGCGGAAGGCCAAGGGGAAGAACAAGGTTGATGGATCCAGCTCGGAAGAGAGTGAAGATGAGGACGTCGAGGCCGAAGAACCCGAAGCGGCCAAGAGCGGTGAAGGTAGCTCAGAGTCCGAACCCAGCGATTCTGAAGAAGATGCTGGTCGCAAGTCGGGCGAGTTGAGCAGCTCATCCTCGTCGGGCAGCGAAGGCTATTCTCCCGATGTTTCGGTCGACGGCAGCGAACATTCAAGTGCTCCTGCATCTAAGAAACTCAAGTCGCACGATCAATAGATGTATTTTGTTTTTTATTTTGAATAGCCGCCGGCTTGATGTTGTTAGCCGGACGGCTTAAAATACAATGTAAACAGTGGTTTATTGAAATGAAAAGTTTTTACTTATCTGTCCGTCTACCTTCTGCGACTTATTTGTATTTGCTTGTGATTTCTCTGTATTGAACCTTACCAAGCCGTGCGCCTTAGTGTTTAATCTATCCGGTTTGGATAGCGATCTCCCCGAGACTCCGTTAAAGTATCTGAAAAATACTGGCACAGCCCGCTCCTGTTAATCCGCGTCGAATTTATTTGATTCGTTCTGAAGAAGAGCCGACTTATTTCGAATTTGTACACTCCGGAAACCGGGCGTAATCAAGCCGCGTGGTTGCTAATAGACCCGGCATACTTGCTTTCCGGGATAGAGGGCAAGTCTTCGCGAATGCAATCAGATAACCGATCCAGTATTTTGAAATAACCGAGTCGCGCGACTATAAAGAGAATATCCGATCTCAAGAAGACCAATCGATAGATCGTTCGGTTAGTACTTAATCCGCAAACTGCATATTAAATTTGTACGATTAGCAGGCATAATACTTGTAGTGAAAATTATAACCGTCTTGAACAACAAGCCGCACGAACTTGTGCATTAAATTCGTATGATGAGCAGGCATAATACTTGTAGTGAAAATTATAACCGTCTTGAACAACAAGCCGCACGAACTGTGCATTAAATTCGTATGATGAGCAGGCATAATACTTGTAGTGAAAATTATAACTGCCTGATTTAAAAGATCCTGTGATTATCCGATCGGGTTGAATGGAAACCCATAAGGATGATAAAATTCATAATCCGGATGATAAGATCGGCCGATCATGATTATGCTTGCTCCCCTGATATTCAGCTTGATACCTTAATGATACCCAGTTTTATTTCAAGCCGCCCGGTTTGAAAGATTGAGCCGCATGACAACCTTGGAACCTGCTAATTTTGAGACCGCCTGGTTTAATTACCAGACCGCCTGGAAGGCTTGGTATCTGCTTATTTCAAACCGCACGGTTTGATCATCAAGTCGTCCGGTTTGTGCTATATGTATAGGAATCCTGCTTTCTTCTCCAAACGGTCTATAATGACCATATGGAATGAGATAATCTCTTATAATGTTATAAAGATGACTACAGACTCAGATGACCAAGTGGGCAGGTGGGCCTAGGCGGCGAACATTGCTTTCCTCAAGCGATCATAAAAGCTGTATAAATAAAGAGAAGAAAGTACAGACCTAGACGACCAAGTGGGCAGGTGGGCCTAGGCGGCGAACATTGCTTTCCTCAAGTGGTCATAAGGGCTGTAAGCGACTCGGCTGCTCTCTTGCCTAGGGTTACAAGCCCAGTTGATCAATTGGGCAGGTGTGGTTATGCCGCGGGGGCTATACCGACATTGCTTTCCTCAGAGAGATCAACTTAGTTGTGGGTCCCGCCTAGGCATCGCTCGAGAGTACCTTGGAGTATTCGATAGTCACAGACTAAGATGATCAGTTGGGCAGGTGTGGTTATGCCGCGGGGGCTATACCGACATTGCTTTCCTCAGCAGGATCATCACAGCTGTAATTATATCCCCTCGGGGCATGATAGAGCCAACATTCACCTAGACCTCCCTTGATGCAGGGGTGTGTCGGATATCCGCCGGGATCCAAGGTTCTGAAGACCACCGCTCGGAAATTGGCAAGCCACCACTACATGTGTGCGAAAACTCCCCGCTACACACGATCTTTATGGTTTTACGCTAATGACTACAATCCGAGGGAGTTCAAGCAGAACTTGGCGATGTCTCCGCGGTTCAGTGAGTTTGATAGATATGAGAGAGTACAAAGAGGAAAATATCAGACATGGAGAAGTGTCAGTATGGTGCTTTTTTATTAAAATATCAAAAAACTGCAGGAATAAAAAGGACATTTCAAGGATAGAACCGTTTGAGGTCGTCGCCACTCCAGGTGCGCGGGATGTCTTCTCCGTCACTTGTTTGGAGGTGATAAGCTCCACTTTTTAGTACCTCCTTGATGATGAAAGGTCCAGCCCAATTCGGATCTAGCTTCCCGACGCTACCCGTTCGGGCCGCTGCATCAACTTTCTTTAACACAAGGTCGCCGACCGCAAAATGTTTTACCCTGACATTTTTGTCAAAGTACTTTGCCATCCTTCTTTTGACCTCTTCTTGCCTGATTGTAGCCTCATCCTGAAGTTCTTCGATTAGGTCCAAACTACACCTGAGAGCCTCGTCATTGCATTCTACCCATGCTTCTCCTCCTTCTTTTCCGAACATAACTCTTGGAGTGACCACCTCAAATTCTACAGGAACGACGGCCTCCGAGCCATGAGACAACTTGAATGGTGTCTCCCCTGTGGCTGAGGACGGGGTAGTACGAAGAGTCCAAAGAATGGAAGGAAGCTGATCCGCCCAGTTTCCTTTTTGATTTAGGACTCTTTTCATCAAGAGTTGTCGGATTTGCCTGTTTGCTGCTTCTACTTGCCCATTTGTTCTCGGATGATGTACCGAGGCAAACCGAAGATCAATCCCGACCTGATCACAAAAATTTTTCATCTCTGGATTATTGAACTGTGGACCATTATCGGTGACGATTGCCAGCGGTATTCCATGCCGGCAAACTATTTCCCCCCAGATGAAGTTTCTGACAATTTGGGTAGTAGTTTTTGCTAATGCTTTGGCCTCGATCCACTTACTGAAATAGTCGATCATTACCATGATAAAGCGTCGCTGACCACTGGCCATTGGAAAAGGCCCCATAAGATCCATCCCCCATACTGCAAAAGGCCACGGCGCGGTTATCGACCTGAGTGACTGAGCAGGCAAATGCTGAAGAGGAGCGAACTTCTGACACTGGACACATCGCCTGGCAAATGCTTCAGCATCTTTCCTCATGGTCGGCCAAAAATATCCCTGCCGCAAGATGCTTTTCTCCAAAGTCTTCGCTCCTGAATGACTACCGCACTCTCCCGAATGAATTTCCTGAAGTATGGCCGGGACCTCCTCTTCTGAAATGCACCGTGCTGAGGGAGAAATCAGAGTTTTCCTATACAAGACTCCTGCCATCAAGTAGTAATACGCTGCCTTTCTTCTGAATCTATTTCTGTCCTTGATTGACGAATGAAACTCCCCTTTTGACAGAAATAGTTCATAAGGATCTTTCCAGGAAGGATTTTGATCGATCTGCATGAGCTCCTCTTCTTCCGTCCCATCTGTTGCCGGATGAAAAAGTTCTGAGGTCACCCCTCCGGATGGAAGACCAAACTTTGATAATTCGTCTGCCTCTTCATTCTGTGTTCTCGGAATGTGTTCGATGATGAAGGATTTGAATCTCCCAATTTCTTTCTTCGCTAGGAACAGATATTTTCTCAACATTGGTTCTCTTGTTTCATAATTCCCTAGAACCTGCGAGGCCATCACAAGAGAATCAGTTTTCACATGAACATGTTCTATCCCAAGCTCCTTCGCGAGTCTCAAGCCAGCCAAAAATGCTTCGTATTCGGCCTGGTTATTTGTAACTGAAAAGAAGAATTTGATGGCCTGCTCCAGCCTGACGCCATTTGGACTGATCAGAACCACCCCGGCTCCCACGGAGTTTCTGCCAGAAGCCCCATCCACATAAATGATCCAAGCCAAGGGAGTTTGTCTCTCTGTTCTGGATTAGACTCTGTCGTGTCCACCAAGAAATCTGCCAATACTTGTGCCTTTATTGCCGTTCTGGGAACATATGATATTTCGAACTCGCTTAGCTCAATTGCCCATTTAGCCAACCTTCCTGAATGATCCGGCTTTTCCAAGATGCTCTTTAGTGGATGGTCCGAGACTACCTGAATGGAATGAGCCTGAAAATAGGGGCGGAGCCTTCGTGATGACATGACCAAAGCCAAGGCCAGCTTCTCCAGGATCGAATATCTGGTTTCTGCATCTTTAAGGATGTGGCTAACGTAATATATTGGAAACTGCTTCCTCTTTTCCTCCCGAACGAGGACAGAACTTACTGCATCTGGTCCGACTCCCAGATATAAGAAAAGATTCTCCCCCTCACGGGGACTTTGAAGTAACGGAGTTGAAGTTAATTGCTCTTTTAACTGCTCGAAAGCCCTGTCACATTCTTTGCTCCATTCGAATTTCGATCCCCCTCGTAGTATTTTGAAGAATGTGGCACTTTTATCTCCAGATTTAGAGATAAACCTGCTCAATCCTGCCAGTCTTCCCCCAAGTTGTTGAACTTCTTTAGTATTTTGAGGAGGGGTCATATCAAGGATAGCTTTCACTTTATCCGGGTTTGGCGCAAGGCCTTCAGGAGTTAAAAGATGCCCGAGAAATTTTCCTTTGCTTGCTCCGAATACACATTTTAATGGGTTTAGTTTTAACTTGAACCTCCGTAGAGTAGCGAACGTCTCTACGAGGTCTTCCAAGTGTAGCGAGAATGTTTTGCTTTTTAGAAGAAGATCATCAACGTAGACTTCGAGGTTCCTGCCCTTTTGATTTTTAAAAACGGTATCCATCATTCGTTGGTATGTTGCGCCCGCATTTTTGAGTCCGAAAGGCATTACGAGATAACAGTAACACCCATCGTTCGTGATGAATGAGGTATGCGGGATATCAGGTTTATGCATTTTGATTTGATGATACCCAGAGAAGGCATCGAGGAAACTCATAAAACCATACCCAACCGCGGAATCAACTAAAACATCTATCCGAGGCAAAGGGTAACAATCTTTAGGGCACGCTTTATTGAGTTTGGTGAAGTCTACGCACATGCGCCACTTCCCACCAGATTTTTTGACCATTACAACGTTCGACATCCACGTGGGATATTGAATCTCAGAAATAAAACCAGCTTTTAGGAGTTTGGAAACCTCCTCTCTGATGGGCAACGCCAGCTTGGTCGCCACTTCTCTTTTCTTCTGCTGGACGGGCTTGAACTCAGGAGACACATTGAGATGATGGCAAGCCACGTCCGGATCCACCCCTGACATGTCCTCCGCTGACCAAGCGAAGACATCCAGATTCTTCAGCAGGCAGGAGATTAGCTCCGCTTTCTCCTCCTCTTGTAATTCAGCGTTGATGACTAGTTTCTTTTCTGTCTCCTCAGCAACAGGAACTTCTTGGGTCGCTTGGGCAGGTTCCAAGTGAGCCCCTTCTCGATCCTTCTCTTCCTCTGCAGGCCCTGAAGATTCAGCAATCATCAAAACCTCAGCCTCGGCCTCGGGAAGTGGAACGTCAGTGATCACGTTGACAGTTCGGACGTAGCATTCCCGAGCCACCTTTGGGTTGCTCCTGACCCGATATTGTTTCCCTTCTGCGGCGAACTTGAGAGCGAGGTGAAAAGTAGATACTACCGCTCTGTATGCGTTGAGAATCGGCCTCCCGAAGATAGCACAGTAGTTGCTCGGGGCGTCCACCACCACAAAATTGACCAACTTTATCACCCCTCCAAGAGAGACCAGGAGTTTCACTGAACCCTCTACTTCCTTCTTCTCCCCAGAAAAGCCATAGAGGGGCCCATCGGTGGAAAGCAGCTGCTTTCCAGTCTTCAGGGCCTCGAAAGTTGGACGGAAAAGGAGGTTGACGGAGCTGCCAGTATCAACCAGAATCTTGTGGACCGTGTAGTTTTTGATGACGGCCTTGATGACCACCGCATCATCGAAAGGATTAGCATTAGGGGGAAGGTCATCCTGACCAAACGTGACGACAGTGCTTTCGGGAGGAGAACTTGTTGTGGCTGCCACTTCCTGTTTTAGAACTCTTGCAATACTGGATTTGCGAGATGATTCCGCTCCAGCTCCCCCATGGATACAATAGATGTCCCCCAAGGGGCCCACATCATTGACTTCGATGCATTCGGTAGAGGGATGGATGTCACCATAACAGCCGGCGTCCTCGACGTCGGCACACTCCCAGGTCACTTCTACTGTTTCTTTCTCCTTTCTCTTCTCGGTGGCTGGCTCAGCAATTTTATCTTTCTGAATCAGACCCCGGAGCTTCCCTTCTCCCAGGAGCCTTTCTATAAGCAGACGAAGGGCCCGACAATCATCAGTCAAATGTCCCCTCTCTTTATGGTATTCACAATAAAGGTTCGGATTTCGACTATGAACATCCGACTTCAGAGGAGCAGGCCTTTTGAAATCTGGCCTCTTTTGCAGAACTTGGACTACCTCGTCCATGGTGACATTGAGGGGGGTGAACGAGTCTTGCGAATTATCGTATTGAGTTGATGGAAGGACTGGAGGTGGCTGCGCGGCATACTGTGGTAAGTATACCGGCATGATCTGCGGAAGGAGAGCGGATGGGGCGGGAGCGATGGCCAGCGGTGGTTTCTGATCTTGAAATCGCTGATGGCCCATAAATGGTTGTTTATTTTTGAAGTTCCTCCCCCTTTGGGAGCGGGGTTCGAAGTGGGACTGATTTGATGGTGGACGATGGAAGGATGTATTTGATGGCTCCTTGTCGCTTACCAACTTCGCGACGTAATCTGGATTGCTCTTTTCTCCTCTGATAAACATATTTGCCAGACTTATCATCTCTTGATAAGTCCTGGGCTCCCTTATATTTGCTTCAAACTTTAGGGGGCCCTCCCTCAGGCCATGGATGAGGGCAACCCTATACAGCTCCGGGTCCACATTCTGGATTTCCATGATCTCCCTTTGGAATCGATCCACAAAATGGGCCCATGTTTCGCCTTCCCGTTGTTTTATATCAAAGAGGGCTGCCGGGCCACTCTTTCTTTTCTTCGAGGTGGAGAATCTTAGCAGGAATTCTTTTCGCAGCTCCGCGAAACAATGGATCGACCTGGGGTGTAATCCATAGAACCATTCCCTCGCTTGTCCTTCAAAGGAGGTTACGAGAAGCTTGCATTTGGTGGCATCGGTCAGGGTTCTGAGAGCAACGGCTGACTCAAAAGCTTGCAAATGAACCGTTGGGTCAGTCTCTCCATTGAACGCTGGCAGGCGAGGTTCCCTGAAATTATTAGGGGCCGGTTCCCCCCTGACTTCGTCCACAAAGGGAGAGGTCTCTTCCATGTCTTCATATTGAGGTGTAGGGTAATAAGCCGCTGGAGCTGCGGCTATTTGCGGACAGGCCGCCTGATGAGAAGACCGGGCGGCCGCTTCTGGCGGGTAGGAGTGATGGATGGGCACTTCAGGCGGGTAGGAAAGACGGGCAGCATGGGAAGTCGCTCCCTGGAAGTCGAGAACTCGAGCTGGCATGTTGTGCGCGGCTTGATAGAAGTTTTCCCTAGCCACAGGGTCTTCTTGATGGAGCTGGAAGTTAGCGACTTGCGGTAGCGAGTAGGGAGGAGGTGGAGGAAGGACCGGGGTACCCGCCCGATTAGTCGCGGCCTGTTGCGGGACTAATCGCTCAGTCAGTATTGCTAAAGCCCGACTGATCTCTTCAAGTCGCTGATCAGTGGCCCGCTGAGCCCGCTCGGCTTCTCTCTTTGATTGCTCGAGGGCTTCCCATAGAGAATCCTCGCTATGATCGGAGCGGTCTCCAAGGGGGAACTGACGGTCTGACATTATAGTGGAAAAGGGATTTCGCCGACAATCCGCGATCTTAAGGTCGCGTGTTTCTGTTGAGGCTGAGATCGCTCCTCCGAAGGAAACCGGAGGCTGCGGGTTGTCGGTTACTTTTTAAGTAGAAAAAAGGGAGACCGCTGGCAGCGGTCAAAACCAGACTTTGCCCGCCACGGCGAATGCCACTCTTGCGACGGGCTTTCCTTTGATTACAAAAAGAGGTTACAGCGGGCTGCAAGTGCAGGAAAAAAGAAGCCGGCCGGTCAGACAGTCCGCAAGACGGGAAACTTGAGTCCGCAGCTCAAACAAGCGAGCTCCCAGATTCAAGTGTGCGTGTCTTGTGAACAGTGCCGCCCCCTATTTATAGGCTTGGGGGCCTGCCCGAGCGGGCAGGGATAAAATAACCGCCTGCCCGGGTACAGGAGAAACGGGCAGGCGGTGACCTGATACACAAAAAGGAGAAGTAAATAAGCCGCGCGACTTGGCGGCTTGCCCTTCCGACTTGTCTGGCCAGTAGCTAGAGATGAGGAGGCCAAGGCGATGAGGCTACCCGCTCGGGCTCTGCTATGAAACCGCGGCTTGTTCTTTGACTTTGGACCTTGGCTGCCTCTATTGCATAGGCCGCGCGACTTCCGACTTGAGACCGCGGCTTGTCCTGTTGGACTTAGGTTCTGATTACCTTTAGTACTTGGAGGCGGCCTGAGTTGTCACAGACCGCCCGGCCTGTGCTAGCCGGAGCCGATAGACCTCGTTTGACCTGAACCGGGCGACTTAGACCCGCAAACCGCGCGGTCTGGGAGTAACCCTCCTGGAAGCGGTTTCCCGGGTAAACAGCACTGGTCATTGACAAGTAGTAAAAGTAGGGAGAAATCCCCCGAATATCGTTCTCAAAGGACCGCAAGTTGGGTAGTATGATTTGCTTATTAGGAATTTAATTATGAGGATTACTAAGTTAACAAAAGTGAGTTTGGTTGGTTTTGTAGAGACAAGAAGAAGTAAAACTATATTAACAATGTGGGTTGCAATCACCGCTTCGCTTGGTGGATGAGGTTATTGCAGGCCGCGATGCCGTGCTTCGTTTAGCGGATGGACGGTGCGCAAATGGGGGAAGTGAGTGCTAATGGTGTTTGAGGGTCGATTCCACCTCTTCACTCTCACCTCTAGCTTTTGCTAGAGTGAGCTAGCTAGAACGTGTGTATGGAAGTGGAGTGGGGGCGGAGCGCATCATAGCAAAGCATCAAGTGAAGAATAAAATAGGAGTAAGCTTCCATTCATAGACAAATAGATACTAATCCGGTTCATTACAACAGTTAAGAATACATATCCAAAAAGAGAGAGGGTAGAGGAATCCATGAGATGAGAAGCCTCATCGTAGATCTTGACCGGAATGGGGGGTTGTCACGCCTCCTCCGAGCTCAGTCATTGGTTGCTTACAGGGTTCAGAGCCTGTCACTACCTCTAAACGTCATCCGTCTTCTTCTCAGAGCTGGGTCTCTTCCACTTAGCCCAATGGAGATGCCACACCTTGAAATACTTGATGTAGATGGCGGAGAATGCTTCTGAGATCCTTGATGGAGCTTAGGATAAATGGATGAAGCTTTCCCAAGGAAGGAGATGGATGGATGGAGCTTGGAGAGGGAAAACGGTGGAGCTTGCGGAAGAACTTGCGCCCAAAACTGTGCTGAAAGCCATAGAATCGCGGATACGGTCTTTAAATACGAAGCAGAATAAATACTGCGCACGATCAGTGGTGCACGACCAGTGGTCGTGCGCGAAGGAATGCTTGTGATCATGCGTGGTCAACCTGCATCAGAGGGGAAAATAGGAAAATAACGCACGGTCAGTGCCGCACGACCAGTGGTCGTGCGCGAAGAAGTCCTTTGATCGTGCGAACCTCTCTGTCTGGTAAGGGAAATTAACGCACGACCAGTGGTCGTGCGCCTGATCGTACGTGAAGGAAAACGCACGATCAGTGGCTTTTTAGGCCAAATTTTGCCCCAAACCATTTCGAGCGTTCACATGATCCTTGTACATGCATGAAGAACATACTAGACCACTGATCCGTGCACACCACAGGATCCACAGAACAGGCATAAAGTAATGTTTAACGAAATCACGCCACAAAGAGGGTAGGGAATTCACTATAGTTGAGAATATGAAATGCTATCAATATAAGCATAGATGAGCTGTAAATGAAGTGCAACGGAAAGATAAACAACCAAGATGAGCCCGGAAATCACTATATAAACCAGAATCATCAACAATTTAGGTTCACATAGAACCCTACAAGGCTCAGACTTTATAAGTCCTACAAACTCGGATCTTCAATAAGATCCTACCAACACTCGGTTTACCAAGAACCCGACCAACTCAGATCTATAACTAGATCCTACCAGCTCAGACTCACAAAGAGCCCTACAAAGTAATAAGTATGTTTGTTGTAGAAGAGAAGACATCAGAAATGAAATCTTGAATCACAGATCTTCTTCTTCTTGTAACCATAAGTCCAAAGATTGTGTGGATCAATGAATCTTTCTTTAGAATCTTCTGTAGATCTTCACAGGTTAGTAGCAATGAAGACTTCTTTTCTTTGTTGATTCTTTTCTTTCTCTCTTCAGGAAATATGTGTGAGAATGAAGGTTGAGAGAATTCTGAGCGGGAGAGTCTGTAGATAAAAATTATCTTCTTTTATATACTCTACAATTTTGCATAAAACCCCCTTTTGATCTTTATATAATCAATTTTTCATTTGAAAACGTATTGCAGAATTGGCAATTTTTTATCAGAATTACTAGCCTTTCTTGGAACTTGTAGAATATAGAAGCAATAAATTTCTTTCTTAAGTACTGTGTAACGGCCATATTCTGTCGAGAATATTTCATTTATTGTTCCTTGGTTTGTGCGCAAGATAGGAGGCATGCACATTCCCTGATTATTCATTTCCAAGAATGTCTGCGCATTAAATGTTGCTCTACAACCTGTCAAAACGATGTTTCTCCGTCAAGACGATATCGTCTTGATCTGTGTACGGAATAGATATTCTTTACGGTGATATCATCGACATTCTTCCTTCTTCACGATTCTACTTGATATCTCAACGGTCTTACTTGTTCTAGACGACATCGTCGAGATGTTGCTTTGAATAAGAACTAGACATGTTCTGCAAGCTGACTATCTTTGTTCAAGACGACATCATTTTGATTTTCTAGACTACATGAGGTCATCAAACTGATGTTTGTTCTTCATGACTCTGCCTTCATGACTTAATGAGTTAAGTCACTTAGCCTTCAAGGTTGAAATTCTTCTTCAAGACGATATAGTAGAGACATCTTAGCATTATCTGCGATAATCTTTCTTCAAGACGATATCGTCGATATCTGAACTTAGCTTTATCCACGACATGCTTTCTTCAAGAAGATGTCGTCAAAATTTGAACTTAACTTTCTTCACGACACGCTTTCTTCAAGACGATGTCGTCGACATCTGAACTTAGCTTTCTCCACGACACGCTTTCTTCAACCTTCAAGACGATGTGTCTTCATCAAGACGATATCGTCGAAACTATTTCGATGATATGATTCTTTTCTCCACGATTCTTCTGCTGAGTCTTGAGACGATGGTTTACTTTGTTGATTTTCATTACTTGTATCATCTATATACTGGTGATATAGCTTTGATGTATCTGTCATAACATGAACTTAAACACAATATCAAACACAACATAGCTTATCTATACTTGTGTTCCTTCTTCAAATCTAGAATCATTGAAGACACAATACCCAACAATCTCCCCTTATTTGAAGTAGCCAGAACTTATAAGTATAGATAGGCCTTACTAACAAATATAATGATTGAAAATAAGTTAGGATATTGATCACTGCATATATTAATTAATGATAGTCCAATACATTAACAATATATATCAGATACAAAAATGTAAAGCATAGAAGTGTGCAAGTGATTTCTAGAATCCTTCTTCTTTTCAATTCTCTTGAACATTTTTGCCTTTTCCGGATGATCCTGCGTTCTTTGATTGCTCAGCTTCAGCTTGTTTCTGCTTTTGTCTTTCAAAATAATTATAGGGCTTGGGGTGATATTCGAAGAGTGCATGTGCATGCCCTGATGTATCTCCCCTTTTGATCTTATTTCAATACTCCCTTCTACCAGCTTCCCACATTTCATTTTTTTTCATTCATCTGAGCTGTAGAAGGTTCCCCTATCATGCTTTCCTTGTTGAAACAGGTTCCAGGTGTTTAGAATGATATCTCTGGGGCAAGGGCTCCATTTTTCAAAGTTTGGATTTCTTTTATATCTCTTCCATTCTCCTCCTTTTAACTTCTTGCTCTTCAGGGTCAACAGAGTGCCATTTGCTTTTCCTGATTTGCCTACTTCCACTTATAGGATCATCAGCAAGATACTGTTGATAGCTCTCAGGCTATTGATACTATTCTTCAGGGGCTTTAGGCATTGCACTTTGAGGAGGTTCTGCAGGGAGATTGCCTTCAGGAATTTGATGTTGATAGGCAATCCCATAGTCAATAGGGCTAAGCTCCATGGAGAACCTGACTTCATTTGCTAGCCACATGGCATGGTGACTTGACATTATCTCCACCTTTTCGGATTCTAAAAATATTTCTTTAGAGATGGATGCCTGAAAAGCTTGAAGTTGTCTGGCCAAGAGGTTATTCAGATTGCCTATGGCAACCATGAGAGTTCCCTGAGATGCCCTGACAGTTTGATAGATAGAATTTGACAGATGATCTTGGGTTACTTGAAACTTTTGTAGCAATGTTTCCCCTACATTGTCCACAAGCTTCTGAGTTACTTGAGCAGAGGAGAATATTCTTTGAAGGACAGTGATGATGGCATCTTAAAATCATTGAAATTCACATCATGGTTCTGGATGATGGACTGTTGATTGTCTCTTAGGGTAGACAATCTATCAAGCACAATGTTTAGTTGTTATCCAATTAGATGGGTAGCTTGATTTATATTAGCTATTTCAGTCCCAGTATTTGCCATAGCATTTGCAGCACTCTGATATACATTAGAGTTTTGATGGTTTATGTGATTGATATCTTCTTGGAGGGCATCTATCCTGGTATAGAGATCATTTCTGTAGCTTGTGACAGCCTAATTTACATAGGCTTCAAATTGTTCAATTTGTCTGTTCAACGGGCCTTCCATGTGGGACTTGAAATCAGGTAATGTAACTGTGGGATTTGTGCTGGGTAGAGGATGTTGGTCGGCTTCTATTATTGGAGGTGAAGGCAGCATTGTTGAATGACCTGTATGCTCCCCCTCCATTGGTGCAGGGTTTCTGAGTGGTGCTCATGTTCTTCTCCTTCTAAGAATATATGTATGTCATGATTCCTTTGTTCTCTTTCAGGTAGCTCCAGATGAGCTGGATACATTTCCTCTTAAGGTTTAGGAGAACTATCCATTCTAGGAGTTTCTTCTCTCACAGGCTCCCCCTCAACATGAGTCAGGGGTTCTTGAGGAACTTGAGGTATTGTGGCAGGGGACTTTGAGCCTTGAGCAAAAGGTTCACCTGCATCTTTATTTGTGAACCTTATTCCCACCTGCTCACTGTCTTGACATCTATCCTTGTAAGATAGTGGATTGGGATTGATTCTGAAATTTTAAGAAGATTTGGGATGGTATTCATGAGATATAAAGATAGAATTCTTACAAATTTTGGAGAATTGATGTTTTCTCAAATCATGTCAAACATTAACTTTCCCCAATCAGTCCTTTTGTTCAAGATTACTCTGACCATTATCTTAAACATTTCTTTTGAGACTCGATCATGCGAGTCTGTCTTCCAAATCAGTAGCTTTCCGATGATGTCTGTCAGTAGATTGCCTTGTCTGTTCATCTGCATTCTCAGCAAGCTGCCATTGGGTTTGGTTTCAAAACCGCACCATTTCAATCCTTCGTAGATATCTGCATCTGTGACTTCTTCTTCTGTGTCATCCTTTTCAAAGGCAGTAAGTTGTAGAATTTTGGATAGACTTTCAGCAGTCATTTGAATGTGTTGCCCAACCACAACAGTGCGAATTGTCCTTTCTGATTTGTGAAATTTGTCATTTTCAAAGAATGCTGAGATGTCGGAATGGTAGATATGGGTTGGCTCTGTGAGGAGGTATTCTAACTCAGATGCGTATAGCAGGGTTTTGACCATATCCAGGTCCTCTTCAGTCTTCTCAAAGCCACCTTTCAGAAGTTATCCTCCAAAAGGGATTTTCTCATCATTCTTCTTTGGCCCCATTTCGTTAGCAGAGGGTTGTCGTAAGGAGGAAGAAGAAGGAAGTATTCTAGGGTTTTGTGTGTGCGTGATTGACATGCTTACACATTGTTTAATATATATTGTAATGCATTGGGAAGGCAAAGAGGCGAGTACCTGTTCAAATTCTTCTGTATCATTTTGTGAATCCCTTAATTGCTGCGCAATCATGATGGTGTCAAGTTCTAGGATGTCATTTTGTCAGTCTAGAGTGTCGTCAAGAGTATCTTTATCGTCAAGATTATCGTCGAGATGTCTTTATTCTTATCGTCGAGACTTGGATGTTATCGTCGAGACTTTATCAATGTCATCCTTATCAATTAATGGTGCGTTTGGTTCGGCTTATTTGCTCCGGTGAGTTTGGATAAAAACGTCATTGTCATACCAAACATTTTATGTTTATAACTAGTTTCTTTTCTTGATAATGGTAGTAGCATTTGTCATACCAAACATACATTCTATGACAATGACGATTTTGTCCAAACTCACCGGAGCAAATAAGCCGAGCCAAACGAAGCCTAAGACGATATTCTCTATGAAGCTAATTTCCTAGAGTACTTGAAGTTTAATCTTTCTAGTGTTCCTGTCTTCAAAACAAAGATTGTTAGATCACTTTAGGGTGGACCTTGTTTGAGATCCAACCCATTATCAAGATAATGTGCACCAAAAAAATATAATAGATTCAACATACCCAAATCAAGAACTCCACATGACTAATTCAATTTTGAATGGATTGAACTTAGGCTCATCAAGGGGTTTAGTGAAAAATTCAGCTATCTGCCTCTCAGAATTAACATACTTAAGGCAGATGTCCTCCTTTTCAACATGCTCTATAATGAAATGAAATCTAATTTCAATATGGTTTGTTCTACTGTGTGCCACAGGATTTTTGACAATAGAAATGGCAATTGAGGAATCATAAAAGATAGATGTTCTCTTGATGTGAAAATTGTAATCCTCTAATTGGTGTTGAATCCATAGGAGTTGTGCACAACAACTTCCAGCTAAATTTTATTCTGATTCAACTATGGAGATAGCAATGCTGTTTTGCTTTTTACTACTCCAGGACACAAGACATCTCCCCAGGAACTGACAAGTTCCTGAAGTGTTATTCTGTCCTCTTTGCACCCAGCAAAGTCAGCATCAGAATATCCACATAGCTCAAAATCATCAGACTTAGGATACCAGAGCCCCAGATTTGGAGTACCCTTCAGATATCTCAGAATTCTTTTTCACAGCTGAGTAACGAGATTCTTTGGGGTTCACTTGATATCTTGCACAGACACATATAATAATCATGATGTCTGGCCTACTAGAAGTGAGGTAGGTCAATGAGCTAATTACGCTTCTATACATGGACTCATTATAGGGTTTCCCCTTTTCATCCTTGCCTAGAGACACAGTTAAACCCATAGGAGTTCTCATAGGGGTAGAGTTCTCCATACTAAATTTCTTTATGATATCAAAGGTAAATTTGGTCTTAGAAATAATAATTCCTTACTCAGATTGCTTTACTTGGAGACCTAAGAAATACTTTAGCTCTCCCATACTGCTCATTTCAAATTTACTTTGGATAAGTTTAGCAAACTTTTTTGCAAAGACTCCCATCCGTGGATCCAAATACAATGTCATCAACATATATCTTGACCAAAAGGATTTGGCCCTTCAAATCTCTCAAGAAAAGAGTCATATCTATTTTCCCTCTTGAGAACTTCTTTTCAAGGAGAAAGGTAGACAGTGTCTCCAAGCCCTTGATGCTTGATTTAGCCCATATAAGGCTTTCTTGAGGAAATACACATGATCAGGAAAGGTTGGAGAGATAAAACCTGGTGGTTGAGCTACATTGACTTCCTCTTTTAGATTTCCATTTAGGAATGCTGATTTGACATCCATTTGATATACTTTGAACCCCTTTTATGCAGCATAAGATAGAAAGAGTCTGATCAAAGTCTATGCCTTCCTCCTGGCCATATCCTTGAGCTACCAACCCTGCCTTGTTCTTTATAATCATTCTTGCTTCATCCATCTTATTTTTGTAGACCCACTTTGTCCCAATGATATTGTGCCCTTTTGGCCAAGGGACAAGTTTCCATACCTTGCACCTTTTGAACTAATTTAGCTCTTCTTGCATAGCCATAACCCAGAATTGGTCTCTGTTTGCCTCCTCAATTTTCTTGGGCTCAAGTTGTGATAGAAAACTAAGATGCAAGTTTTCATTTAGTGCATTTCTTCTGGTTCTCACTCCATCAGTGAGCTCACCAATTATCTGATTTGCTGGATGATTTCTATGATGTCTCATAGCAGTAGGCTTTACTCTTGCTGGTTCTCTAGATTCAGCAACTTCTTCAGCTCCTACTTCATGGTTCTCATTTAGGGTATTTGGCTCTTCAGTTGACTCTTCTACTTATTCTGGAATAGAATCCATTGAGGATGACTTATTCTTCTCAACTAGTTCTACTTCTCGGATTTTGAGGTTCTCTAATCATTCTTTAATTCCTATAATTGATGAACTAGAAGAAGGGTTATGCAGCATGCTGCTCTCATCAAAAATAATATGAATAGATTTCTCAATTGTAAGAGCATTCTTATTGAAGACTCTTTAGGCCTTGTTGTGCTTGCTTTATCCTACAAAGACACCTTCATAACTCTTTTCAGAGAATGTGGTAATATAGTGCTTATTGTTTTTCAGCATATATCATTTACTTCCAAAGATTTTGAAGTAAGATAGTGTTGGCTTCTTACCCTTAATTAGCTCATAGGGAGTCTTATTATGGTTCTTATTGATAAGTGCTCGATTTTGCAAAAGACATGCAGTGTTAACTGCCTAAGCCCAAAGGTATTCTGGGAGTGAGGAGTCACTTAGCATGGTCATATAAGCTTCAATAAGTGTTCTATTTTTCCTATCAGCCACCCCATTTTGTTGGGGAGTTCTGGGAGAAGAAAACTCATGTAGGATACCTTCTTCTTCACAGAATTTGGAAATTATCCCAGACTGAAATTTAGTTCCATGATCACTTCTGATTTTGACCACAGAGCTGTTTATTTCATTCTGAAATTGTTTGACAAAATTCCTGAATGTACTTAGAATATCGGACTTGTGTTTCAAAAAAAAACATCCAGGCAAATCTAGAATGATCATCAACAATAACAAATGTATAAGCCATTCCTCCTAGGCTGTTCACTTCCATAGGACCAAATAAGTCCATGTGCAGTAGGTATAACCATCTAGTGTATTCTTTGTCCTGTATGCTTCTAAATGAAGTTCTTGTTTGCTTGCCCATTTGACATGCAAGACAAGGACTCATCTCTAAGCAATCCAGCTTAGGAGCATCTCTTACCAAGTTCTGTGTCATTAATTTCTTGAGAGACTTGTAGATAATGTGGGCTAATCTCTTATTCCACTTTACACAATCAGACACTCCATCATTTGCTACACGACATACACGCTCATTTTTCCTAATGCAAATAAAATTTTGACAATAAATATTTCCACTCCTTGTGCCTGTTGGAATGGATTCATTCTCACAATCCTTAATCAGGCACTTATCCTTGTAGAAGGAAACAACATATCCCAAGTCACATAGCTGACTTATGTTTATAAGGTTATGTTGTAACCCTTCCACATAAGCTACTCTTGTGATAGTGATACTGCCATTTGTGATCTTACCATAGACCTTGACTACACCTCTGTAAGATCCTCCAAATTTAACTTTGGGTCCACCATCTATAGGTGCAAACTCCTTCAATAGGCTTCTTGTTCCAGTCATATGCATGGAATATCCACTGTCCAAGTACCACACAGAAGTCTTGGTGGTTTTTGGACATACCTGCAAAACAACTATACTTCCTTAGGAACCTTGTCTCTCTTGGGTCCTAGGTGCTAGTTAGATGATGAGTTTGCAGCCTGCATTTTTGTTGTCATGTGAGAATGATTCTTGACAGTTGGGTTGAACCAACAGTCTAAGGAAAAATGCCCTAATTTTCCACAACACCATCATTCAAATCTGTTGTATCTAGATTTTCTTGTGGTGGTTGGTCTGACTAGGTTAGGTTGTTGTTTATCTGCTAACTTTCCCTTCTTGAAGGCAGAAGGGCTTTCTCCAACATGGCAACTTCTGCATGCTTTTATTGGAGGATTCTTTTGGGGTGTAGATAGTGCACTCTCCCCGAGGAGAGTTTGTCTCTTACTTAGCCAGGTAGAAGGCAGCTTACTACTGCTATCTAACTTCTGTCTTTCTTTGCATACATAGATGCTACTGTGATAATATGAATTTGTGGTTATGATCACTTTTCTAGAGATAGTCTTTCCTTGGGTTAATTTCCCATGGTTTTCTCCAAGAGTGTAGCCCGAACCTTGCTTATTTGTTTGTGAAAAGCTATCAATCAGAGAAGAATTGTTTGTGGCTTAAAATAACTAGCCACAATAATCTTTTCTTTTAAAACCTTATCCTCCAGCTCTTTAATTCTAAAATTCTTGTGCTTGATGACTTCAGTCAAAGTGCTAGTGCTCAGTGGAGGGACAGATAATTTGGCTTTCTCTTGAGTTAGCTCAGCTACTTTCTCAAGTAGTTTATCTCTTTTCCCACTCATGGAGATGATCTTTGCAGCATGTGCCTTACAGAGAGCTTTTGCTTTCTTAAGGGCATCAAGCAATGCACCAAATTTCTCTATGTAGTCAGTGTCAACTTCTTCTTCTGTTGAAAAGGAGATGGCATTTGAATCTGTGTCAGAGAGGGTAGGAGTTGCTTTAGGAATTACCTATTTGTGATGAGTTTCATCACAACATTCTTCATCTGTGAGAGCCATGGCTGCTATGAGGCTATCTGATTCTGATGAGGAACAATCGAAGACACTATCACTGAGTGTCTTCACTTTCTTTGCCATAAGGATCTTCTCTGACTTCCTGTTCTTTGAGTGCTTTCTTTCGTCACCCTTCTCTTATCTTTTGGATAGACATTCAACAATGACATGTCCAGGTTTGTTGCAGCTGTAACAAATAATGTTAGAAGAATTGTGTTTACTAGATTTGGAATCATACATGTCTGATCTATGTTTTCTTCTAGGCTTTTCTTCTCTCCTAGAGCTAGAGGGTGAAGCTTCATATCTTCCATTTCCTCTTTTTCTTTTTCTCAGAAGTTTCTTAAACTGCCTTGTGAACAGTGAGAGATCTTCATCAGAGAGTTCTGAGGTGGAGTTGCTTGAGGTCTCTGATGCGCGGAACTAGCACACCGCTATAGGCGGTAGCAAGACTGCGGCACGAAACGGCAGTGTACCAATCATTCAAGTAACATAAATTTGGTGAATTTCCCAAAGTATCGATCTCTCAAGGAACACAGTAAGGTGGAGTTAACTATTGAGGAAGGACTTGGGATCGAAGTCCCTTAGGTCGGATGAAATGTGTAGGGGCTGATTTGGATTGTGGAAAAACAAAATATTGAAGCTAAACTACCACTATGCATGCCTATATGCACTACTTCACTGGGCCGATGGTAACTATGCAGGCGGCTATGCACTGCTTCGCTAGGCGAATGGACGAGAAGTAAAGCTGATGAGGTGAGTCGCACAGGCGGAAAGGTTTGAGGGCCATTAGCACCTCTTGGTAAGGTGGATGGATTACATGGGCCGTTAGCACCTCTTCGTTGTGCGGATGGAATAGTAGGCTTGCGGATGGAATGGTACGCACCGGCAGAGTCGGGGTGGATTATATGGGTCGTTAACACCGCTTTGTTTGGCGAATGGAAGAGTAGTTAAACAGAATGGACGAGTAGGCTAGCATAATGGAATGGAGGTTGATGGCGAAGTGGAGGATGGAATGGGGCGCACCTCATACACACATATAAACAAGATAATTTCATAGAAATGAAACTAACATTACAAATCATAGTTTATAGTGCACATCATCAAAATGTAAGGAATCTAACATATACAACCATCAAAACAAAGAAGGGGAAAGCTAAGGAATCGACCCAATCCGAAGCCTTGTCGAAGATTCATGGTTGGAATTGCTGGGTTGTCAATCTGCATCCAAGCTTGGTCCTCAACTGCGTCCGGGGTAGAGAAGGCTGTCACTACCTCCCAATGGCCCGTCTTCTTTGTCTTACGATCCGGCCACAAGACCAAAGCTTCCTTCTCCTTGGATGATGATGGATGTAGGGCTAGATCCCTCCCTTTGAAGCTTCAGGATGATGGAGGAGTCCTAGAGGATGAAGAGTACCTGAAAATGGCGCTCAAAAAGACCTAAAATGCGGATTCGAGGGGAAGGATTCGTGAAAACGTGTATTTATAAAAAGTAGAATTTTGTTCTCGCATGATCAGTGGTGCACGATCAGTGGTCATGCGAGAAGAAATGCCACTGTCCCTGCGAGATGAACTTGTAGCAAAAATCCAGCATGGAAAAATAGCGCACGATCAATGGCGCAAGACCAGTGGTCATGCGAGAAGGAATCCAGTGATCGTGCGAACCGCTCGGTGGAAAAATGGAGGAATGTGCACCACCAGTGGTCGTGCGGCTGATCGTGCGCGAACAAAAATGCACGACCAGTGGCCATTTAGGCTAAAAATGTCCAAATTGTTGGAACATGCTTTCCGCATCTCTTGGTTTGACAATAACAAATCCTATTGTATTTGATCATACTTGTTTTGTGTGTATAGTATGCAGGATTCTGTGCTTTCAAGTCTCCATGGAAATGTGTTTTGTTGTTGCTACCGCGGAGCGTTAGAACTACCGCTGGCGCTAAGAACCGCTGAGAAGAAACTGCTGAGAAGGAAACCGCTGAGAACGGAACTGGCGCTCGACGAAATGTATGCTTTACCGCGGTGCATTAGAACTACCGCTGGCGCTAGTCTTTGTTAGACGAAATGAAAGATGCGCTCGACGAAATGCTTATAACTGCGTTCGACGAATTTGCGATCAACGAAAGCGGAATCCCGTTCGACGAAATACATGCTCTACCGCGGCGCATTATGTATACCGCCCGGCGGTAGCTTTTGGAAACCTTCCATCTGCAGTTGATTGAGGAGCATATTTGGAAGGAGATAGTGGTTGAAGGAAGGATATCTCGCTGTCACGGGGCGTTAGCGTTACCGCGGCGCGGTAGTGTTTGGCGCTCAAAATGTTGCCTAAACTACCACGATCTGTGTGCTTCATTTCCTAATGTGGACACCGCGGGGAGGTAGTACTACCGCAGGCGGTAGTGTCTAATTCTATAAAAAGACACGCGCCTCCTCCGTTGTTGCTTGCTGTTCGAGAACAATTTGAAGCCATATATTCAGAGCCCTCGTGAGAGCTTTCCCAAGAAGCCCAAAGAACTCCGTCAACGTTCGTAAACGCAAAGAACTTGAAGACCGATCTGATCGCATCTACATCGACATCAAGTTCTTCATTTGAGGGAGTTTTAGTTTTTGTCTTGGTTTAGTTTTCAAATTATAATCTTTATATCTTTTGTTAAGTAGAGGAATTCGCCACACGGCGAATAGTGCCTTGCGGGGGACTTGGGGGAAATTTGCCTCGCATTGGCGACTAGGTCTAGGCTGTAGATCTCGGGGGTGCTCGAGGCCTTTCTGGGGAGAGAAAGGCTAGAGGGGCTTGAGGCCTTATCTGGTGAGAGATAGGCTAGAGCCAACCGGTCCTTGGGAGAAGGGTCGGTATAGAAAACCAAAAGTGTTTTCATTGGTCGCTTCTTTCCAAGCGTCATTGGGAAAAGTTTTTGTAATCATAGTTATTTCATTTCACTATCGCTAACGCCGAGCGGTAACTCTACCGCTGGCAGTAGTAACAGAGAATTAATTTTCTAAATAATCTCGAAAAGGTTTAAACCCTTATTCACCCCCCCCCCCCCCCCTCTAAGGACGCCTACAAATCCAACAAGTGGTATCAGAGCCAGGTTATTTCAATTCGGTCTAACAATCGGGAATAATGGCGCTCGGTGATATTGCTTTTCATGAGGGGCAGGGAATATGTAGACCTCTGTTGTTTACCGGAACTTATTATAATTACTGGAGAATGGGTATGCGTTGTTTTCTGATAAACTTCGATCTAGATGTATGGGCATGTATTGAAACTCCATACACTTCTCCTACATACATTGTTGGAGAAGTAACCATGAAAAAACCTAGGGATAGATGGGACGATGGAGATAAGGCTAGGTGTAAGAATAATGCGAAAGCGATGAATGCTCTTTTCTGTGCTCTTGATTAGACTGAATTTAATAGAGTAAGTGCATGTGAAACTGCTTATGATATTTGGAACTTATTAGAAATAACGCATGAAGGTACCTCGCAGGTCAAAGATTCAAAACTATTCCAACTGGAATCTGAATTCGAGAGGTTCAGGATGGATCTGAATGAGGACGTCGATGTCATGTACACTCGATTCACCAAGATCGTTAATGCCTCAAAAATTCTTGGAAAAATATTTTCAAACGGCGACTTGGTGAGAAAGCTTCTTCGATCACTCCCACCAAAGTTCAATCCAAAGGTGACGGCGATTTCCGAATCGCATGATCTTATGCGTCTCCAAATTGAGAGCCTCATTGGGAACCTCAAAACCCATAAGATAGAACTCAAGATTCAAGAAGAGGAGTACAACAAGGAAACAAAGAAGAAAGCCTTAGCACTGAAGTCAAGAAAAGAAGTTGAAAATGAGGAAGATGACGAGGAGAGTCACTTTGTGAAGAACTTCACTAAGTTCATGAAGAATCCGGAAAGGAGGAACACCTTCCGAATTTTTTTTTCAAAAGGGATCCTCATCCAAAAGAGAGAAGAAGGAGAAGTCTAGCGACGACGACGAAGAGCGGCCACCTCCCGAGTGCTTCCACTGTAGGAAGACCGGGCATATTAGAAGTCAATGCACAAAATTCCTGAAGGAGGAAAAAGAAAAATGGGTTAAAGTAAAGGAGAAGAAGAAGGTCTTAAAAGCTGCAACATGTGATGACTCTTCCTCCGGGTGCTCAAGTATTTCAAGCTCAAGCGATGATGATGAGGCAAACTTGTGCCTTATGGGGAAAAGCAATGAATCAACCGATGACGAGTGCAGTGTCCAAAGTGACACTGAGGTAATCCCCTCTAACTATGATGATCTTTATTCCGAATTCTTAAGAACTTGCAAATCTTTTGGCAAAAATTTAAAAGATCATAATCTACTTACAACTGAAAATAAAATTCTTGTGAAACAAAATCAAAAATTAAGTAAGGAAGTTTTTGCCCTGGGAAAGGAGATGGAGTCTTGCCAAAAGAATGATGATCTCTTGGCAAGGACTAGCAAACTTGAAACTGATCTTTCTAATGCTCTTTCCAATATCGAATCGCTCTCGAAACAAAAGAGAGACTTAGAAAGAAATTTGAAACTCTCTCTTTCTAATGTTTAAAATGAAAAGAAATTTTTTGCAAATAGATGCGGAAATTTAGTTAGTGAAAATTTTGCATTAAAAGCTAAAATCCATGACCTTAACTTAGCCATAGAAAAATTCGGTGTTGGCCAGAAAATTCTTGATATGATTTTGGCCAACCAAAGACATGGTAGTGCAAAAACTGGTTTAGGTGTTGCCTCTGCTAACTACCGCCCGGCGGTAACTGCTAACGCTGGCGGTAGTAACAGAACTCATAATTCATCGAATAATCACAAATCTGGAATTTATTCTGTTGATTCCCCATCCTCCAGCAAGTGTCCACAACAAAAACCGAAAAAGGACTCAACCCTTTTTGTGTTATGTGCCAAGTGCCATCACTTCAGGCATACCTTGGACTCCTGCAGGATGAAGGGTCGATGTACTGCCAAGAAAATCTGGGTGCCTAAGGTTTCCACCTATTCTATGGGAGGAACCACCTGGGTATCCGAATCTTTACTCTCATCTTCTTGTTAGGTATGTTGGCAGGCTAAGGAAAAGGAAGACATGTGGTACTTGGACTTAGGGTGCTCTAAGCACATGACGGGCGATAAAGCAAAATTCCTTAGCCTCACTAAGAAGAAAGAAGGAATGGTGACATTTGGGGACAATGGAAAGGAAAGGATTTTAGGCACCGGTACTGTGGGTAACAATTCTTTCTCTCTTACTAATGTATTATTTGTAGAAGGTTTGAAACACAACTTGATTTCTATTAGTTAGCTTTGCGATAAAGGTCTAAATGTTTTATTTGAGTCTTCTACTGATTTATGCAAAATTATAGATCCTAAAACCAATTGTATTGTAATCACTGCACCATGAATTCACAATGTGTATCTAATTGCCTTTCATGATCTACGTGCGTCTCTCAAATGTCTTATATCAAAAAATGAAGAACTTGAATTATGGCATAGGCGTCTCGGTGACTCTAGCACCAAGTTAATCTTAAAATTGTCAAAGAATAAACTCATTAAGGGTTTGCCTTTGCTAAATGGAAATCTATCTTCCTTATGCTCACCATGCCAAAAAGGAAAATTTTCAAAAACATCGTTTAAGAGTAAAAAAGAAATATCCACCTCAAGACCCTTACAACTAATTCACATGGATCTTTTTAGACCTATTAGCACGTGTAGTCTTGGTAGTACAAAGTACACTTTTGTTTTAATTGATGATTTTTCTAGATTTACTTGGACCTTATTTCTTACCTCCAAATTCGATACATTTTCTGAATTTAAAAAGCTTTGCAATCGTATTCAAAATGAATTAGATCTAAAAATCAAGTGTATATGATCAGATCATGGAGGGGAATTTGAAAACGATAGCTTCACCACTTTTTGTAATAATCTAGGTATTAAACACAAATTTTCCGCTCCACGCACCCCCCCCCCCCCCCAACAAAACGATGTGGTGGAGAGGAAAAATAGAACTCTTCAAGAACATGCACGCACCATGCTATCCGAGTATGAGTTGCCTAGATATTTTAGGGCCGAAGCCGTAAATACATCATGTTATGTCATAAATCGTGTTATGCTTTGCCCTATTTTGAAATTAACTCCATATGAATTGTACTTTCAAAAGAAACCTAATGTATCGTATTTTCATGTCTTTGGTTGTAAATGTTTTATCCTAAACACCAAGGATGCATTAGCTAAAATTGATGAAAAATGTGATGAAGGTATTTTTCTTGGTTACTCTTCCACTAGCAATGCATATATAGTATATAATAAAAAATCTAAAAATGTTGAAGAGTCTATTCATGTGAAGTTTGATGAACTTGTGCCTTGTGTAGATTCTACTTGTGCAGGAAATGAAGATGTACCTCTTTCACCATTGGAGCATGATGATGATGATCCACTTGGAGAAGAAAAAGAAGTAGAGACGGTGCAAGAAGAGTTTGTGCCTCCAAGTGTGCTTCGATTTACATGAGATCATCCAAGGGAGCTTATAATTGGAGAACCATCAAGAGGGGTAACTACACGTTCGTCTTTTAACGAATCTTTTTCAAACTTATGCTTTGTTTCCGAAATAGAACCAAAAAATGTTTCCACCGCTTTGAATGATGAATTTTGGTTTATTGCTATGAATGACGAATTGAATCAATTTGAACGCAATAGGGTTTGGAAACTAGTTGAAAGTCCATCTAATCACCTGACTATCGGTGTCAAATGGATATTTAAAAATAAATTAGATGGAGAATCTAAAATAACTAGGAACAAAGCTCGATTAGTGGCACAAGGTTATTCTCAAATCAAGGGGGTAGATTTTGATGAAACATTTGCACCCGTTGCTCGCCTTGAATCGATAAGAATTTTTTTAGCTTTTGCGAGTTATAAGAAGTTTAAATTATTTCAAATGGATGTTAAAAGTGCTTTCTTAAACGGGATAATTAAAGAAGGAGTCTGTGTCGAACAACCCCCCGTATTTATTGATGAAAAATTTCCAAATCATGTATATAGATTAGAAAAAGCGCTTTATGGTCTAAAATAAGCGCCCCGTGCTTGGTATGAACGCTTAACATCTTTTTTATTAAAGCACGGTTATAAAATGGGTAGTGCCGATAACACACTCTTCATTAAGCACTGTGATAATGATTGGATTATTTTACAAATATACGTTGACAATATTATTTTTGGAGCCACTAATGAAGAGTTGTGTAAGGAAGTTATTCTAGTGATGCAAAAAGAATTTGAGATGAGTCTAGTGGGTGAACTAACATATTTTTTAGGATTTCAAATAACCCAAAGAAAGAATTTTTATATGTCAATCCAAATATGTCCATGATATGCTACAATGTTTTGGCTTTGAAAACTTAAAACAAGCTAGTACTCCAGTGAGCGCATCACTAAAATTAGGAAAAGATGAAGCCAGAATTTCAATTGACCAAACTTTATATAGAGGAATGATTGGATCCCTATTATACCTTAGTGCATCTAGACCCGATATTATGTTTGTCGTATGCTTATGCGTTAGATTTCAAGCATCTCCAAAAGAATCTCATTTAAAAGCGGTGAAACAAATTTTTCGATATCTAATAGGCACATCAAAATTAGGACTTTGGTATCCAAATAATGATTCTTTTCTCTTGCAAGGGTATTTTGATTCTGATTATGCGGGTTGTTCATTAGATAGGAAAAGCACTAGTGGTACCTGTCATTTCTTAGGTCCTTCTCTAGTTGCATGGTCAAGTAGAAAAAAAATTTTTGTTGCCCTCTCCACCACCGAGGCAGAATATATTGTACTAGGAAGTTGTTGTGCCCAAGCATTATGGATGACTCAAACCTTAGAAGACTTTGGTGTTCATTTAACTAGTATTGAACTTAAGTGTGGTAACAAGAGTGTTATTGACTTAACAAACAACCATGTTCATCACTCACGATCTAAACACATTGATGTAAGACACCACACTTGTTGGATCGTATAACGCCCTTAGAGGGGGGGTGAATAAGGGTGTGTTTAAAAATTAATTTTTGCTTAGTAAATTTTTAAAGAGATTTTACTTTATTAAAAAATTACTTCTCAATACTTTCAAACCAATGCAATTTTAGTATTAAACCAAAACACAAATTTCTAAGATAAAGATTATGCCACCAAATATGTAATTAAAGAAAAAGACTTAATTATATTAATCATGAAATTTGAGTACAATAAAAATGATCTTAACAATGCTTAAGATCAAGGCACAATTATATTAAAAAAAATTTACAATTTTGGTTTACCAATCCTTCTCCCAAGGATCGGAAGGCTATCGCTTGTCTCTCCCAAGATCAAGCCCAAGCCTATCCTCTAGATCTTCCCAAGATCTAGACGTAGCACACAAGGCCACGATTTCCCACCAAGCCACGCAAGGACTTGGACGCTCCGCACAAGGAAGCGATTTTCCCCTAAGCCGCGCAAGGACTTAGACGCCGCACGCAAGACGACGATTTCTCTACCAATACTAAATGAAAAATATGTGAATGAAAATACAATATGAAAAGAACAACTCCTTAGAAAATCAGATCTCTGAACGGATTGTTGAAGCCTCGAGATGATTGATGATGTAGAAGCGCGCCCGATCTCGTCTTCAATCTTCAATCCTTCTTTGCACAAATGGGAGTTGAGGAGGTTCTGGAGCTCTCTGGTTCGTATGCACTCAGGAAGGGACTGGAATTCTCAAAAGCTTGGAATGCACGAACCAAAGGAACCAATTTATAGAAATTCACTGTCGCCTGGGCGACAGTGACTGTCGGAATTTTCCGACAGCGCTAAACTGCCGCTGGAGTGCCGTCGTGGGTGGAGTCGTGGGCAGTTGCTGTAACCGTCGAGCTGTCGCCTGGGCGACATCGATGTTGGATTTCCGACAGCGCAAAACTGCCTTTCGTCGATCTGCCGTGGAGGGAAGTAGTTGTAACTTCTCTGCTGTCGCCTGGGCGACAGTGGCTGTCGGAATTTTCCGACAGTGAAATTTTCCCACATTCAATTTTAGCTCCAGCAGAAATGTGAACATCTCATACCTGTTATCTGCACACCATTGATAAAAATAGAATCAAATACAAATGGGACTTTGTTATTATCAAACCGAAGGAGTGCGAAATGCATGCTCCAACAATCTCCCCCTTTTGATAATAACAAATCCGTATAAAAAGAAATCATGTCTATTTAAATTTGATTTTAACCTTTGGTGTGTGCATAAAAAATAACATGATATATTTTTCTTAAAAATAAATAATCTACCTCTAGATGAAAGCTCCCCCTAAATGAATGCTCCCCCTAAATATATGCTCCCCCTAAATATATGCTCCCCCTAAATATATGATGTATTGTGTAGGTGGAATATTTAGGTGTAATAGATTTGTGATTGGTCTTTTTATACTTTTAATTCTCCCCCTTTTGATATTAGCAAAAGTTAATATTAGAGAAAAGAGTAGTTCTTAAGGGAATGGATATAGGATATAGAAAGAAAGAGTAAGCGGAAGCACTTATTTGTGGAAATGATTGAAGTCCATGAAATAATAGGAATATGCCATAGTATGAATAAACTCATGAAGTGACGGTATAGCCATATGAAGTAATGAAAGAAAATAACTCAAACATGAGTAAGATCACTTGAAAGTAGCATAGAAAGACACAATAGTGTATAGAATTATGGAATATTTTCGGTCCAATTCTCATGAGATGAATATTTATATAACATAATGATGTGTACATGTGATACTTAGATCAAACATATGAAGCTATTTAATTTACATGATCATTGAAATGTAGAACATAATAAAAGCATATAAAGGCAACTTTGACTTTGAAGATATAGCACAAGATGAATAGAAAACCATGTTTCTTTTGCACAAGACACTTTACAATTCTGTCCAAGGTGCTTAACCTCACAATGCTCATTAAGACTTATCAGGAGGGTAAGTAGTGCTTGGTGGAGTATCCTTGTCGTTATTTTAATTTTTTTTTATCACGGATGTTGTGATATCTTAATTTTGATATCTTGATATATTATTTTTTTTAAATGACCAAGGATCTCCGAATTCACTTGAATCGCAAAAGATGGTGTATATTTGGTTGTGCTAACAAATCAATGTTGAAAGTTGTATTTAAGAATTGCTATTGTATTACGTGAAAGCAAATATGATCCATGTATATATTAAATAAAAAGACATACGTATTGATCAAAAGAAGTGAACGTGATAGTTCATTATGATAGATAAACAATTTCTCATACTTAGAGGCATGCGAAAACAATTTCCAATGGTCTAAACAACTAAGTAGGAGTGTCAATATGATGATAGCTTGGAAATGAAATCATATAAACATGTAAGAGTCATTTGTTTTTGAAATAAAAAGCACATGGTTTGTCATCAAGTCATGAGGTGAAGCATTAATAATGACATATAACTATTGAAAATCATCAAAGGGACCCAACATTGATTTTTTTAGTACATTTGGAGCTGTCGGAAAATTCCGACACCCACTGTCGCCTGGGCGACAGCCAAAAGTATAAATAGGGCATCAGACCGAGTCAAACCCTATTGTGCTTCATTTTTCTGGACTGTTGAGAGAGAGAGGGCTGTCGGAAATCGGCGACATCTCAAGATCTAAGGTATGGGAGTTTGCTTTTTATGGTTTTGACTCTATTTTTTTGTTGGATTTTTGATTTTGAAAGTAGAGAAGAAGGAAAATGTAGTTTTCATGTTGATTTTTGATGAATGGTGTAGGTTTTTGAAGTCTAGTTTTTTTTGTTTAAAAAATAAATGTAGATCTAGTTTAAAAACAAGTGGATCTTGTGGGTCTTTGTTAAAATTTTTGATTTTGTGATTTTTGTGATGAAGGGTTCCATTTGTTCATTCTCTAAAGGGTTTTTGTAGATCTAGTTTAGTGTAGAGGGTTGAAGATGATGAATAATAAAGGATTTGTAGAATATGTTGATATGAAAAATATAATTTTTTTTAAAACGTGATGTTGAAATAACATTGATTTTGAGTAGATCTGGAAGGATATGTAAAAATTTTTGAGAGAAATCACTTGGTGAGCTGTCGGAAATTTCCGACAGTCACTGTCGCCTGGGCGACAGTGTTCCAGTGCACAACACATGTTTGATCTAAATTTTTTTTGTTATTTGCAGAATGACTTCCAGTTCCAAAGCTCGAAGAAGTACTTCGGAAGATGCACATAGTTCATATCAAGTTTTTCCTGGGGTGGAGAAGGCTATTGTTGGAATAGCGAAGTATGTGGAATTTGAGTCGCCAAAGCACGATCATATCTATGATCGGCTTGCGAACGCAGGTATAATTTCAATAATCACACCAGAGGGGTTTTCTTCCTTTTTCATTCGTGAATTTTATAACCATTTGGAAGACCCAAATTTCACTGAATTGGATGGCAGAGTTAGATCAAAGATCCAAGGTCAACATGTGGAAATAACAGATGTTGATCTACGAGAGGAATTTGGACTAGTGATGAGTGAGAATATGCCTGATATAGTGGAGAATTATCGAAAGGATAGAGATTGGACCCTTGTAAACATGAGTTTACATGGGATCAAAAGAAGACTCTTACCACTGAAGTTACGACACTTACTCCAGATGCTTTCTTAGTCCAAGATATATTAAGGAATTCAGTGATGTTGAAGAGTGGAGATACAAGAAGTATTACGGCTCAGTTGACCCTCTTTACATACTATATTATGGAGGATGAGCTTTTTGATGTGGCGGACTTCATACTCTCTCAGATTAGGTATGCGTATAGATTAAAGCATCCAAGATGGGTGAAGGTTCATACGCTGCCAATGGGGGCAGTAATACAGCGTGTACTCTATAAGAAGTATGGATGGATAGTGCAAGGTGCTTATTTGGATGATTGTTATCCGGAAATATATTATACGGGTTCAATGAAGGTGAAGAAGCCGCAGAGAAAAGCTCATCCGGGGATTGAGATTAGAGAGCCGACCATTTCTAGGGCAGGATCACTACGAGAGTCCATTGATGATTTGCGTGATTCATTAGAGGATCACAAGAAGGAAGTGAAAAAGGACCGTAGTCGAATGCAGAAATTCATGAAGTTTCTCGTCAAATTTCTGAAGTTGAAGCCAACTCCGGAGGAAGAGGCCGAATGGCAAGTTCCGGACGAAGAACCGCAACGCGAATCGGTGAGGCGGACTCGCCGTGGTAAAGCCGTGAGACGAGGATCTCCAGAAGATTGTCCAGAGAGCAGCGGGGTTGGTTATGAAGATTCAGAGTAGTTTTATGTTGCTGCTGCTGCTGGGCGATGTCGGAAATTTCCGACATCCACTGTCGCCTGGGCGACAGTGAACTTCTTTAGATTTCTGCTTTTGTTTAATGAACTTGATCCTTAAGTTGTTTCTACTGTTTTTATTTGAACAATATTGATGTAATATTAATGATGTTGAATTTTTGTTAAGTCTTTTGAAATTTTATGTTTTGATTTTTAAGATTTTGGCTTTTTCTTTGTACATTGTTTATGTTTTGTGATAATAATTTTTTTTTAATATTATTTTATAGGCTTTAAATAGTGATATATTCATTGTGAAATATCTAGAATTCCCAATTCTAGCCTAAGCATAGAAAAACGGGAATCCGGTAACGGCTTAGTGAATATATCTGCTAGTTGATTTTCCGTGCCTATAAAGTTGATTTTTATATTACCCTTTCTTAATATGATCCCTTATAAAATGATGTCGGACATCTATATGCTTAGATCTAGAATGTAATACGGGATTGTTAGTTAAGTCTATAGCACTTTTATTGTCACACTTTAATTCTACACTACTTTGTTGCATGCCAAAATCTTCTAATGTTTGTGACATCCAAAGAGCTTGGGCACAACAACTACCTAGTGCAATATATTTGGCCTCGGTAGTTGAGAGGGCAACATAATTCTGTTTCCTACTCGACCATGAAATAAGTGAGGGGCCGATAAAGTGACAAGTGCCACTAGTGCTTTTCCTATCTAAAGAACATCCCGCATAATCAGAATCCGAAAAACCATGCAAAATAAAGGAATCAGTATGAGGATACCATAAGCCTAATTTTGATGTTCCTATGAGATATCTAAAGATACGTTTCACCGCTTTTAAATGTGACTCTTTAGGATTAGCTTGAAATCTAGCACATAAACAAATGGCAAACATAATATCAGGTCTAGATGTGGTTAAATACAATAAAGACCCTATCATACTTCTATAAAGGGTTTGTTCAATTGAAACACCACTTTCATCTTTTCCTAGGAGTGTTTGCATGCTTAAGGTTTTCAAATCCAAATCTTTTTAACATATCATGAATATATTTGGTTTGACATATAAAAATTCCATCATGTTTTTGTGTAATTTGAAAACCTAGAAAATATGAAAGTTCTCCAACCATACTCATTTCAAATTCATTTTTCATAATTTGAACTACTTCATTACACAACTCTTCATTAGAGGCTCCAAAAATAATATCATCAACATAAATTTGTAAAATAACTAAATCATGATCAATTTGCTTAATGAAGAGTGTAGAATCAGCACTTCCAATTTTATAATCGTGCTTTAACAAATATTGAGTTAATCGATCATACCAAGCAGGAGGCGCTTGTTTTAATCCATAAAGCGCTTTATCTAATTTATAAACATAATTTGGATATTTCTCATTTATAAAGTCAGGGGGTTGTTCTACATAAACTTCTTCTTTTATATACCCGTTTAAAAATGCGGTTTTGACATCCATTTGATATAATTTAAATCTTTTAAAACAAGCAAATGCAAGAAATATTCTAACCGCTTCTAATCTTGCTACGGGTGCAAAAGTTTCATCAAAATCTACCCCTTCAATTTGCGCATAACCTTTTGCAACTAATCTGGCTTTATTTCTAACAATTCTAGATTCATTATCCATTTTATTTTTAAAAATCCACTTAACACCAACTACAGGACGATTTTTTGGTCGTTCTACAAGATTCCAAACCTTATTACGTTCAAATTGATTAAGTTCTTCATTCATAGCTAAAAACCAAAATTTATCATTTAAAGCGGTGGAAACATCTTTTGGTTCTATTTCAGAAACAAAACAAAGGTTTGAAAATAAAACATGTAGTGATGAACGAGTACTAACCCCTTTTTGCGGATCTCCAATGATAAGCTCCTTTGGATGATCCTTTGAGAATCTCAATTCACTTGGAGGCACATATTCTTCTCTTTCTTCTTCTTCTCTATCTTCTTCTCCTCTTTCTTCTTCTCTTTCTTCTTCTTTTTCTTCTTCATTTTCTCCAAGTTCTTCTTCATCATTCTCCACCGTGGGAAGGAGTTCATCTTCTTTTCCTGTAATTTTCTTTTCTACACATGAAGCAAACTCATCAAACCTAACATGAATAGATTCTTCAACTATTTTTGTTCTTTTATTAAAAATTCTATAAGCTTTACTAGTTGAAGAATAGCCAATAAAAATACCTTCATCACATTTTTCATCAAATTTTCCTAAGGAATCTTTAGAATTCAAAATAAAACATTTACAACCAAAAACTTTGAAATAAGAAACATTTGGTTGTTTATTAAAAATTAATTCATAAGGGGTTAATTTTAAAATAGGGCGAAGCATTACTCTATTAATTACATAACATGTCGTGTTAACCGCTTCAGCCCAAAAAGATTTTGGTAATTTGAATTCAGATAACATTGTACGGGCTAACTCTTGAAGAGTTCTATTTTTCCTTTCCACTACACCATTTTGTTGTGGTGTGCGTGGAGCAGAAAATTCATGTTTAATTCCTAACTCCGTACAAAAAGAAATAAACTTTTCATTTTCAAATTCTCCTCCATGATCCGATCGTATGCGTTTAATTTTTAACTCAAATTCATTTTGGATACGCAAACATAATTTTGAAAATTCTGAGAATGCTTCGGATTTGGAGGTTAGAAATAAAGTCCTACAAAAACGAGAATAATCATCAATCAAAACAAATGTGTATTTTCTACCTCCTAAGCTAGAAATTCCAATTGGCCCAAATAAGTCCATATGTATTAATTGAAGTGGCCTAGTGGTAGAAATAATGTTTTTACTTTTGAAAGATGATTTTGAAAATTTTCCTTTTTGGCAAGGCACACATAGTGAAGAAGATAAATTTCCATTTAGCAAAGGTAAACCTTTAATTAATTTATCTTTTGAAAGTTTTGAAATTAACTTGGTACTAGCATGTCCAAGTCGCCTATGCCATAAATCTAATTCATCATTTTTTGATAAAAAACATTTTAAAGTAGAATTTGAAAAATCAAGAAATTTAATCATATATACATTATGACATCTAGGTGCGGTAAAAACAATTTCATTTGTTTTGGAATTAATAATTTTGCACAAATTTGTAGAAGATTCAAATAAAACATTTAAACCCTCATCACATAATTGACTAATAGAAATCAAATTATGCTTTAATCCTTCTACAAATAAAACATTTGAAATTGAAAAATTTTCGTTACCCACAACACCGATGCCGATGATTTTTCCTTTTCCATTGTCACCGAATGTAACAACTCCTCCTTTCTTCATCTCCAGGCTAAGGAACTTCTCTTTATTGCCCGTCATGTCCTTTGAACAAACCGAGTCCAAGTACCACACGTCTTCTTTGTCCTTAGCCTGCCAACACACCTAGAAAGAAGAGGTGAGTAAAGATCTGGTTACCCAAGTGGTTCCACCCATAGTATAGGTAGAAGCCTTAGGCACCCAGATTTGTTTAATTTTGCTTTTTCCTTCCTTCCAGCAAGAGTCCGTAGTGTGACCAAATCTATTGCATTTGGCACAAGTAATGTATTTAGAAGAGTATAACTTTTCTGGACTTTTACTGGATGAGGATGCAGTATTTATCAGTTCATTAATTTTAGAATTTTTAAAAGTGAATTTTCTGGACTTTTCACTGTCGCCGGCGACAGTGGTTGTCGCCGGGCGACAGCTTCCAGATGTGTATCCGAGCCCAAACCTTCCAGATCCATGGCGTTGGTATCCTAAGATCATATCTAGTGATCTTCGGCCCATTCCAAATTTTTTCATGGCTAGTGTTAAGTTATGAATCTGGTGTCTCATTTTTGTATTCTCGGATACTAGATTTACGCATCTTCGTTCAAAAGATTTCTTTCCCTCATGGACTTTGGAAATTGAAGATTTCAGATCTCTCTCTAAAATCTCATTCTTTTTAGTAAGTACTTTTATTACAATGAGATTTGGAAAAAGATTCTTCAAGTTCATTAATTCTTCCCAAAAAGTGATCACACTCTTGGCAAGAAATATCTCTTTTTCCAATAGTCTTAACTTCATTTAACAATTTTTTGTTTTCTTTAAGTAAAATTCCATTTTCAGATTTTAGAAGATCATTATCTTTTAAACTTTTTCAAAAAATTTGCAAGTCTTTAAAAATTCAGAAAATAATTCATCATAGGTTGGAGGAGTTACCTCAGTGTCGCTTTGGACACTGCATTCGTCATCAGATATGACGCTCTTTCCCATTAAGCATATGTTGGCCTCCTCTTCTTTACTTGAGTCGGAACTGCTTGCATCCTCAGACGTAGTATCATCCCAGGTTTCCGCCTTCAACACCTTCTTCGACCCTTTGTGCTTTTTTTCTTTAAGTTCTTTCAAGTACTTTGGACACTTGCTTCGAATGTGTCCTAACTTCTTGCAGTGATAGCACTCCGGTGGCGGTCTCTCTTCCTCCTCATCGCCCTCCTTTCCTTTTTTCTTCCTAAAAGTCTCCTTCTTAAAATACATCTGAAACGAATTCCTTCTCTCCGAATTTTTCATAAATTTTCTAAATTTTTTAACAAATAAACTTTCCTCATCTTCTTCATCCTCCTCAGAATCACTAGTTTCTTCCTTCTTTGATCTTAGAGCCAATCCCTTCTTCCTTGGCTCCATATACTCTTGTTGTTGAATTTTTAATTCAACTTCATGAGTTTTCAAGTTCCCAATGAGGCTCTCCAATTGTAAGGTCTTAAGATCATGTGACTCGGAAATTGCAGTCACTTTAGGATTGAACTTCGGGGGAAGTGATCTTAAGATTTCCTTACCAAATCTCCATTTGAGAACACCTTTCCTAGCACCTTTGAGTCGTTCACGATTTTTGTAAACCGTGTGTACATTGTATCAATCTCTTCATCTACCTTCATTTTGAACCTTTCAAATTCAGATTCCAGTTGAAATAGCTTTGAATCATTTACCTGCGAAGTACCTTCATGAGTGATTTCTAATAAATTCCAAATTTCAAATGCAGAATTACAAGCACAAACTCTATTAAATTCAGTGCGATCTAGTGCGCAAAATAAAGCATTCATGGCTTTTGCATTGTTCTTACATCTTAATTTATCATTATCATCCCACTTATCTTTGGGCTTATCCATAGTTACATCTCCTACAACAATTGTTGGAGAAGTGTAACTAGATTCTACCATATTCCAGACTTCTATATCTAGCGCAATTAGAAAACAACGCATACGTGTTTTCCAATAATTATAGTCTGTGCCCGTAAAAAGTGGTGGCCTACTAATTCCTTGCCCCTCAACGAACGCGTGATCGTTGTGCGCCATTACTCCCGGTGGTAAAACCGTTTTGGAGTAACCTCCCTCTGATACCACTTGTTGGATCGTATAACGCCCTTAGAAGGGGGGTGAATAAGGGTGTGTTTAAAAATTAATTTTTGCTTAGTTATTTTTTAAAGAGATTTTACTTTATTAAAAAATTACTTCTCAATACTTTCAAACCAATGCAATTTTAGTATTAAACCAAAACACAAATTTCTAAGATAAAGATTATGCCACCAAATATGTAATTAAAGAAAAAGACTTAATTATATTAATCATGAAATTTGAGTACAATAAAAATGATCTTAACAATGCTTAAGATCAAGGCACAATTATATTAAAAAAATTTTACAATTTTGGTTTACCAATCCTTCTCCCAAAGATCGGAAGGCTATCGCTTGTCTCTCCCAAGACCAAGCCCAAGCCTATCCTCTAGATCTTCCCAAGATCTAGACGTAGCACACAAGGCCACGATTTCCCACCAAGCCACGCAAGGACTTGGACGCTCCGCACAAGGAAGCGATTTTCCCCTAAGCCGCGCAAGGACTTAGACGCCGCACGCAAGACGATGATTTCTCTACCAATACTAAATGAAAACTATGTGAATGAAAATACAATATGAAAAGAACAACTCCCTAGAAAATCAGATCTCTGAACGGATTGTTGAAGCCTCGAGATGATTGATGATGTAGAAGCGCGCCCGATCTCGTCTTCAATCTTCAATACTTCTTTGCACAAATGAGAGTTGAGGAGGTTCTGGAGCTCTCTGGTTCGTATGCACTCAGGAAGGGACTGGAATTCTCAAAAGCTTGGAATGCACGAACCAAAGAACCAATTTATAGAAATTCACTGTCGCCTGGGTGACAGTGACTGTCGGAATTTTCCGACAGCGCTAAACTGCCGCTGGAGTGCCGTCGTGGGTGGAGTCGTGGGCAGTTGCTGTAACCGTCGAGCTGTCGCCTGGGCGACATCGATGTCGGATTTCCGACAGCGCAAAACTGCCTTTCGTCGATCTGCCGTGGAGGGAAGTAGTTGTAACTTCTCTGCTGTCGCCTGGGCGACAGTGGCTGTCGGAATTTTCCGACAATGAAATTTTCCCACATTCAATTTTAGCTCCAGCAGAAATGTGAACATCTCATACCTGTTATCTGCACACCATTGATAAAAATAGAATCAAATACAAATGGGACTTTGTTATTATCAAACTGGAGGAGTGCGAAACGCATGCTCCAACAACCACTTCATTAGGGATCACATCAAAAAGGAACACGTTCATGTAAACTTCATTGGAACTGAATCGCAGTTTGCGAACATCTTTACCAAGCCTCTACCCGATTCACGATTTCTTCTACTTAGACTAGAACTAGGGGTTTTGGACATACTAGCTTGAACTTGCAAAATCCATATTATCATGGCCAAACATATCTGATTTATGTATTGAACAACATTGTCACTATTCTGCACAACTATATTCAAAAGAAAAATTCTGAAAAAAAATTTTGTTTTCCCAAAAATTCGAATTCTGTCACTACCGCCCGGCGATAGCTGGGTACCGCTGGCGATAGTGGGTCATTTTAGAATTTCATCCTTTCTCTTTCATTTTTTATTTTTCAGTTCCTGTTATTTTCTTTTAAAATTATAAAAACAAAAAAATAATATAAAACAAATCAAAACCCAACCATAAACATGCTTTGTTTTTCTATATATCAAAACCAACTACAAAATTGAAAAACCAATTAAAACAACAAAAACATGCTTTTTATTTGTTTTATTTTTTGCTTTTGAAAAACATAAAATTTATAAAAACTAATATAATTTTCAATGTTTCAAGGATGGTATGGCTTATCTCGCCAAGTTTAGTATACAATGTTTCATTCTCTATTTCAAGTATCTTCATAACATTGTTTTTTTTGTATCATGCCTTGATCATTATCTTATGAGTGCTTTGAAATCTATTATAGAAATCATTTGTAGTATTGCATAGCATGCCTCTATGTATGAGTAAATGGCTTATATTTGCAAATGATTTTTTCACTCACACCTTTTGATATACTACATATGAATTTAATATTCTCCTTCATGATTGTGTAGTGTAACAACTTAATAATATTGTTAGGCATGCTTAATTTTACCTACACCACATGTAAAAATCTTTTTCATGCACCTATTTTTTAAGAAGTATGTCTTTCCAAAATCTTTTGTTTGCACATACAAGTGAATTCGAAGACCTTTGTCGTTAAGCAAAAAAAATTCATCTGAATAATTGACAAAGATAACTCCACCAAGCACTACTCACCCTCCTGATAAGTCTTAATGAGCATTGTGAGGTTGAGCACCTTGGAGAGAATTGTAAAGTGCCTTGTTGCAAACATTTTCCTTTTTACACTACTTCTTGTACACCGAATCACAAATAACTAAAATTCAAACTAATAATTGTGATTCCCCAAGCACTACTTTACACCCTGATAAGTCTTAATAAGCATTGTGTGTGCAGAGCACCTTGGTAGTTGTACTATTTTTTATGTGCATTGAAAAATTTATATAGCTTTGTGGGAAGTGGTAACTCTAAAAATGCTTGTTCAATAATATTGTGTTTATTCCATTATACTTGTCATGTGTTTTGATTAACTCATATGTATACTTTTATCAAAAACACTATTTTGTACACATCATTTTCACTTGTAAGCCGTCTACTCATGAGAATTGGAGTCTATTGCATATCTACATGCATTCTCTAAATTCTTATGTAAATGCACTAGATAGCCTTGCATGATCAATACAATTTATAAGTGTACTTGGTTTCTCAATTTAGAACATTGTATTCTTCCATCTTGACTTGATATCTTGTATCATGCTTACATATTTTTTCCACTACGCCATGAGAATTTTGTATTGCATACCTTTCAAATCTAGTATATGGCTATGTTACAACTGAAATTATTTTGTGTACTTAAAATGCTATAACATCTATTTTGTTATGTCTAAAATTCTTAATCATCTACTATGCTTCACAATTCCTATATAGATGTTCACTTCAAAAAAGTATTTCGTCATGCTTTCCACCTCTTTACTACTTGTACGCTCGATCATGAATACGTTGTCCCAACAAGTGGTTTCTTTATGACAAATTATTCACATTCCTTTCTTTTTTCTCTCCTATCTATTGTATTTTTCCTAAGCGTTTAACTCTTTCTCATGATCATTCCCTCTCTATACAGTTATTGCACACTTTTTGTTGGTCTACCTCTCCACCCTCTTTCGATAATACCAAAGGGGGAGAATAAATTTGAAAGAAATTAACATGTTTTGGGGCAGTCAAGATCATAGGAAGTTTTGTTGTAGGGGGAGCATTCACTTAGGGGGAGCATTCATTTAGGGGGAGCATATGCACATGTCTTATATTTCATGCTTATCCTTTTTAATAAACACAATTCCTATCTTTTGAACTATTTCTTTCTAAAGGGTTTTGTTATTATCAAAAGGGGGAGTTTATTGGAACATGCTTTCCGCATCTCTTGGTTTGAAAATAACAAATCCTATTGTATTTGATCATACTTGTTTTATGTTTATTATACAGGATTCTGTACTTTCAAATCTCCATGGAAATGTGTTTTGTTGTTGCTACCGCGGAGTGTTAGAACTACCGCTGGCGCTAACAACCGCTGAGAAGAAACCGCTGAGAAGGAAACCGCTGAGAATGGAACTGGCGCTCGACGAAATGTATGCTTTACCGCGGTGCATTAGAACTACCGCTGGCGCTAGTGTTCATTCGACGAAATGAAAGATGTGCTCGTCGAAATGCTTATCTCTGCATTCGACGAAAGTGGAATCCCGTTCGACGAAATACATGCTCTACCATGGCGCGTTTTGTATACTGCCCGGCGGTAGCTTTTGGAACTTCCCATCTGCAGTTGATTGAGGAGCGGATTTGGAAGGAGTTAGTGGTTGAAGGAAGGATATCTCGCTATCGTGGGGCGTTAGCGTTACCGCAGCGTGCTAGTGTTTGGCGCTCAAAATGTTTCCTAAACTACCACGATCCGTGTGCTTCATTGCTTAATGTGGATACCGCGGGGAGGTAGTACTGCCGTAGGCGGTAGTGGCTGATTCTATAAAAGAAGCGCGCCTCCTCCGTTGTTGCTTTCTGTTCGAGAACGATTTGAAGCCATATTTTCAGAGCACTCGTGAGAGCTTTCCCAAGCAGCCCAAAGAACTCCGTCAATGTTCATAAACGCAAAGAACTTGAAGACCGATCCGATCGCATCTACATCGACATCAAATTCTTCATTTGAGGGAGTTTTAGTTTTTGTCTTGGTTTAGTTTTCAAATTGTAATCTTTATATCTTTTGTTAAGTAGAGGAATTCGCCACACGGCGACTAGGGCCTTGCGGGGACTAGGGGAAATTCGCCTCGCGTTGGCCACTAGGTCTAGGCTATAGATCTAGGGGGTGCTCGAGGCCTTTCTGGGGAGAGAAAGGCTAGAGCGGCTTGAGGCCTTATCTGGTGAGAGATAGGCTAGAGCCAACCGGTCTTTGGGAGAAGGGTCGATATAGAAAACCAAAAGTGTTTTCATTGGTCGCCTCTTTCCAAGGGTCATTGGGAAAAGTTTTTGTAATCATAGTTATTTCATTTCACTCTCGCTAACGCCGAGCGGTAACCCTACTGCTGGCGGTAGCAATAGAGAATTAATTTTCTAAATAATCTTGAAAAGTTTACAACTCTTATTCACCCCCCTCTAAGGGCGCCTACACATCCAACACAAACCAACTCCGAACATCCACACAACCCATGTACCTGCAGGAAAATAGTCTGGACAACAGGATTAGGCAAACATCCCAAGCATTCACATGAATAAATAAGACTATAAAATAGCGGAATGAAAGGGAAGGACAAACTACACCACAATGGAACAAAAAAGGTGCACTTCGTGTAATCCGGTGTATCAATGAAATATAAGCAATAACGTGCAGAAAGTGAAGTGCAAATGAGTGAAAATTAGCCCAGATGAGTCCAAAAATCACTATATAAATCGGACTCATCACACCCCCAGACTAACTCGTTTGCTTGTCTCGAGCAAACTATCTCTCAGCGGATGAAAAAGGATTAGCTGGATTAGAAATTGCAAGTGCAGAGTACCATGCAAAGTCACTAGTTAACGCTTATAAAATTCAGTAGAAGAAATACCTAATTATGCATAATAGTTTATATTTTTCTAAGAGTGTATCTATTATTATTACTACTCAAAATAAGAATCATGGTGAATCATCCGGTCACGCATCGGAAGAAAGTAAACTAATTGCTAAGGTGAGCATTGCCAAAGATAGGGGCTCGGGACAACCTCCAAGGAAATCCATCAATGTCAGTGATCATAAGCTCACCCATTCGCACTCTCACCATGACACTAGTTTTGTTCAACGTGCGAATCAGTAGGACTTTAGGTTAGAGATGAGGTTTGGGTTAAGGTAGTGTATACAAAGATAAACATGAGGGGTTAAAGAACCTAAACCCAAATGATGTAGCACAAAAGCTATCCACACAGCAATAAAGAAAGCGCGGGCGCACCACACCCCCAGACTTGAACATTGAAACATGGGTTTGTGCACCGCCTACTCCCAATACAAACTTTCGCAAATAATTTTCAATTAAGATTCTTTAACAAATTGTTTTTTCATTTTTTTTTTCATTTTTCTTGTCACAATTTTGTTCAACAATTATTAATTTTTTCAGCAAGTTTACAATGGAGCACAACCACACATCCACAGAGATGAACACCACATCAACACCGCAATATAAAAATATGAAAACATCTAAAGCTCAACTTTGGTTATACGACTAGGATTGGCTTTTTGGCTTTGGTGGAGAAGCGGTGGATCTTAATCAAAAGATAGGGTAGGCACAAAGGTTCTAGCGAGGATCATAACATTAGGAATGTACACGCGCTGAACTAACTTGTACCAATGCTTCAAAAGTTGCTTGGGGCAAGTTCTTAGCCACCAAGAAAGATAATACTTCCTCTCGACTCGAGCAATACGAACCTAGTAACTATCTACACACATCCCTACGCTACCGTCAGATTCACGCCGGATTCACTGATTTTGAGTAGAAGAAACAATATTTACGCAAATAGAAAAATATAAAACTATATGCATAAAGAGAAATTAATTCTACACGGATTTCTACACGAGGCGTGAGTACTCGACTAGAACACTACAATAGTCAACATTTTACTCTGTCTCACAATCCCAAGGTAGCACAATAATTTTCCCATCCCACAAAAGAAATGAATTCAACTCGCGACGCGCTAATGGTTAAGCACGCGCTCAAGTGAGTGCTGTGTGTGCAAAGAAAATGACCAATACTAAATAAATTAAATAAATATGCTTATAGCAAGCATTGACATTGAGTGCGTGCAGTGGGTAACACATAGTGGCTCTCCCCTAGACTTAATCTATGCAATAGACACAAATGATGTAATAATGAAAATTCTATAAAAGACTAGGGGAAGAAAAGTTACCTATGCTCAGAAATGAGCATACCTGAAGATTGTCGTGTAAACCAAGAAAAAACTGCAGCATCCGCCATCCAGAAAAAGTACCTGCAGGAGAGACAACTCCAAGCAAAAGCAAATATAAATACTAAATTATTAGTGGATTAGAGAAATAAAAACAACCAAAACTGGGTTGTCTCCCATTAGCGCTTTTGTTTACCGTCCTTAAGATGGACTAAATACCTGTATTAAGCAGTTTTAATAAGTGTCTAAGCATAAAGAGAAAGTTAATAAATCCTAATTATTATTACATGCATGCCAAAATGATCAACTATAAGTTGATTTAAAGTAGTAACTGCATATAAAAGAAATGGGTCTGAAGACCCAACAACAACAATCAAGAGGATCGGAGGCTTTCCATCTCCAAATTTCATCTTTCTTCATCATCTTCATCTCCTCCAATCGGTGGTCATGGATGAAATAGCGTTTACCACCATGCACCTAGTCTTTCAATGAAAACACAGACAATGATGTTGAGGTGGAATAGGTGATTGATTTCATCATTGCGTTATGTTTTCCTTTCCCAGGCTGCCACTCAAAATTACCCAAAAATGGGTCCAAATATTCATGCTCCTGCAGGGGGATATACGAAATATCAGAAATTAAAGCAGGAGGGGAAGCAGGAAGGGTGGACATATCAATATCAACATTAAAAGAAAGATGATTAGGAAATAAAATAGACGAAGAACTAGAAGATTCAAACACAGGAGGTGTTGCCTCGGTGTCACTCCCATCAAGTTCCACCAAAGAATCATCGTCGATCTCAATAAAATCACTGCAAGACAAATATGAGCAGCTAGGAACTTCGGTGATGAGTTGGACCTTCTCCTCCAGTGATGAGGTAGAAACCTCCTCACTAAGGAAAATATCCTCCTTAGTGCAACTCAGCACAACTTCGGGTTTCATAGGTTCATCCTGCACATCTAGAAACTCGGCAATAAGAGCAAATGATACATGCATACTGATACAAGAAAATATCTGAGTAGAAATAGGGCTCAAGAAAGAGTCTGATAGGAGGGGAGAAATATCCTTAGATACAGAATCCACAGGAAAGTATGACACCATCGAGGAAGAAAACTTTGAAATGTCATCGTAGTGATCAACAACAACGCTAGTGGACATAGGTGTCGTGCTCTCATGAGGACATGGGGGCATGGCGTATTTGTCCTCAATGATTGGAGGGGTATTGTGATATGGAAAAGGTGGAATGGTGATGAATTCGTCATCCTCTTCCAATTTCAATTTCCATTTCTCACAGTCCTTCAACGTGTGATCAAAACACCGACAGAACAAGCATCACTTCCCGATAGGTTTTGACTGTGGAAAAGCCAAACCACCCGGTGAAGGCAATGCTCGCGATGGCAACGCATAAATATAATATGTAGGTTCATTGTATGAAGACCTAGATTCTCCATACAATTAACTATACGGATTATAATTACGGCTTCCTAAATGGCAATCATCACTAGAATGATTAAACGATTTACACTATCTATATTGTTGATAAGCATACATATTGGTGCAAAGATGGATTCACAAATAATTTAAGCTAAAAGAGAACTCAGAATGCACGAAGAAAAAATTAAATCCACAGAAACCTGATTTTTTGAAATACTTAAAAGCAGATAATAAGAGAATTTACAAACACTAAATTCAAACAAATGCGATATACAAATGGAAAAGAACTTTATCTCTTGTCGCTCTCTCTCAGGCAACTCAAACGACGGTGTTCCCCGGCAATGGCGCCAAAAACTTGATGCGCGGAACTAGCACACCGCTAAACTACTACTATGCAAGCCGCTATGCACTGCTTCGCTAGGCAGATGGAAACTATGCAGGCCGCTATAAACTACTTCGCTAGGAGGATGGACGAGAAAGCAAGTGGATGAGGTTAGTCGCACATACGGAAAGGTTTGAGGGCCGTTAGCACCAATTGGCTAGGCGGATGGATTATACGGGCCATTAGCACCACTACGCTGCGCAAATGGAAGAGTAGGCTTGCAGATGGAATGGTTCGCACCGGCGGAGTCGAGGTGGACTATATGAGCCGTTAGCATCTCTTCATTTGGCGAATGGAAGAGTAGTTAAATGGAATGGATGAGTAAGCTAGCGTAATGGATTGGAGGGTGATGGCCAAGTGGAGGTTGGAATGGGGGCGCACCTCATACACACATACAAACAAGATAATTTCATTGAAATGAAACTAACATTACAAATCATGGTTTATAGTGCACATCATCAAAATGTAAGGAATCTAACATATACAACCATCAAAACAAAGAAGGGGAAAGCTAAGGAATCGACCCAATCTTAAGCCTTGTAAAAGATTCACGGTTGGAATCGCTGAGTTGTCAATTCGCGTCCAAGGTCGGTCCTCAACTGCGTCCAGGGTAGAGAAGGCTGTCACTACTTCCCAATGGTCCGTCTTCTTCGTCTCACTATCCGGCCACAAGACCAAAGCTTCCTTCTCCTTGGATGATGATGGATGTAGGGCTAGATCCCTCTCCTTGGAGCTTGAGGATGATGGAGGAGGCATAGAGGATGAAGTGTACCTGAAAACGGCACTCAAAAAGACCTAAAATGCGGATTTGGGGGGAAGGATTAGTGAAAACGCGTATTTATTGAAATCATAATTTTGATCTCGCACGATCCGTGGTGCACAATCAGTGGCGCACAATCAGTGGTCGTGCGGGAAGAAATGTCACTGATCCTGCGGGAACAACCAGTAGCAAAAATCTTGTTAAAAATTTTTAATAAGCGGAAAATGAGAATAAGGTCGCAGGAACACTCTCAACCATACCAAGCACCAGAAACCAGAGACAATGAAGGAACAAGAGAAATCTTGAATCAACTATCTTTTGTACATTTCGAGACATACATTGCGAGACATGATTTATCAGCACACACAATGATGAGGAGAGAAGAAAAAAACTACAAGAAGCTGGCAGTTACAATATGAACCCGCCAAACCGCCCGGCTAATGAGGGTTGTCCGTGCAAACTACCAAGTCGCCAAGCTGACCGCGCGACTAACCACAAAATCACCAACCTGCAACTCAACTCGCGGACTACCCATTATTCCAATGCTCACTCTATTCGCCCAAGCAAGGCCTCCTGACCGTAGTCACTTGGCCGCTCCTAACCGCGAACAAGCTGCTAAAGAACTAAACAGAAGTAACAGACCGACAAAGGCAAATCGCCTAACTGCCGCGGTCTAAACTTTATTGAAAGTTGTAACCAAGCTGAAGAGAACCTGCCTTGTCTCTAACCGCAACCTCCTGCTGCTACCCTCCACAGACTACTACTGGCTTATCCGATGCGGTCTCCTCTGATCAAATCAGAACCACAAGCAAGCCGCCCAACCTGCAAACACAGCAAAGGCAAGCCTCAAACCGTGAGAACAGAAAAGACTATCTGCACCACAAACTTGCGAGCACTCACTTACTGTTTAAGTTTTTTATGACGAGTCAGGGGGATACAATTTATAGTAGAGGTGAGAAGTGCGGTCACCGCCTACGCGATAGGATAACCGCCCATAGCAACACTAGCGGGTAGAAGACAACTCACGCAGCTTGCAGAGAACCCTGCCAGCCTACGAGCTAATAGCCGACCAAAGCTCCATCACCCAGTGGTAACCGAGGACACCATCCGCCCGGTTACTCAGAGAGGTGACCCTAGATAGTCAAGGATCAAGGCCACTTGTAACTGGCAATCAGCTAGTCCATTGCGGGAAGACAACCTGTGCGGTCTTCATACCAGACCGCCCAACCTCCACGGTTTACCATACCGCCTGGTCTGATGCCCAGACCGCCCGACCTCCACTTACACTTCAAAATTTAACACTCCTCCTTGAAGTGGGAAGTGGAAGTCAGCCCAAGCAATCCTCATAACCGAGTAAATGGTCCTTTCGCTAGTGGCTTCGTGAAGATGTCAGCGACATTGTCCTCACTCCACACATTCTCAACCATCATTGATCCCTCCAGCACCTTCTCCTGAATTAAATGATGCTCAATATCGATGTGCTTTGTCTGTGCATGACAGACTGGATTATTAACCAGTTTGACGACACTCTCATTGTCACCACGTAGCAGTGTAGGACCTCGAACCTCCTTATGGACATCCTCCACCAATCTCCTTAGCCAAATGGCTTCCTCAGCTGCCAAGGTAGAAGCCTTATATTCCGCTTTAGTGGTAGAGATGGACACAAAATCCGTCTTCTTGCTGCACCATGAAATAGCCGCCCATCCGCATAAGAAAACATAACCAGACATCAACTTCCGATAGTCTGAGTCTCCCGCAAAATAGGCATCCATGTAACCATGCAAACAAAAGCCTGTGTCTCTCCCATAAAGAAGACACATGTTTGAGGTCGAATTCACGTACTTCAGAATACTTCTTGCCACCACCAAACATGGTTTCCATGGTTCCGCCATATAACGACTTACCCTACCAACTTCATAAGCAATATCCAGTCTAGTAATCGTCAAATATAACAGACTCCCAATAAGATCTCGGAACACCAATGGATCAGGAAGAATCTTCCCCTCATCCCGCCGAAGTTTTAGACCAACCTTCATTGGAGTAGAGCTGCTCTTCCAATCCTGCATGCCAAATTGCTTAACGATTCACTCCGTATAACCTTTCTGGTAAACAAGCACACCGCTCTCTTTCTTCTCCACCTTGAGTCCAAGAAAATGGTGAAGCTCCCCCAGATCCATCATCTTGAACCTGATAGCTAATTCAGCCCGAAGCTTAGCTACCTCAGCCTCCGAGTTCCCCGTGATGATCATATCATCAACGTACAACAGCACCAAGACTTGCAGCTCCCCGATCTTCTTTACGAACAGACTCGGGTCTGAGTTTGAAGAAAAATATCCGCAGAACTGGAGATATTCTACGATCATCCCATACCATGCCCGAGGCGCTTGCTTCAATACGTAAAGAGCCTTCTTGAGCTTACAGACGTGTCCTGGATGAACTTCCGATACATATCCAGGTGGCTGAACCATGAAGATCTCCTTGTCAATCTTGCCATACAAGAAGGCATTCTTTACGTCGAGTTGCCAAATATTCCATCCTTGGCTTGCTTCCAATGCAATCACCACTCATACCGAAGTCATCTTAGCTACTGGACTGAACGTCTCTTCATAGTCTTCTCTGTACTGTTGAGAGAACCCTCGAGCAATAAGGCGAGACTTGTAACGCTTAATACTCCTGTCAGCTTTCTTCTTCAGCTTGTAGACCCACTTGCATGTCATAGGAGTAATGCCATCAACCTTGGGCACAAGGTCCTAGGTCTCATTCTTCTTGAGGGCATCCATATCCTCATCCATAGCATCTTCCCACTCCTTGACTCCAGTGGCGTCTTCAAAGCATGACGGTTATCGCTCATCCAAGGGACCAGCAAAGAAACATGAGACGAAGCTCACCTGGTTTCCCCCTGTATACCGAGCTGGTCGAATAATAGTCCTATTGGACCTCCTTAGAGCTTTATTCTGATCCACCTCTTCCACTACAACTTCTGCACTAGCTTTTCTCTCGGGTACACTTGGAGCATCGCTCCTCCTGCTTCCAAAACCTGAAGCACCAGACCCAGAGATAGAAGCAACTAGAGCACCTGGAGAAACAGGCAACTCCACCAGAACTTCCCTTGCAGCTTCTCCTGGTCCACCATCTACCTTGCTTTCTTATAGCTCAACAGAAGTGAAAGTGCATAGTGTGCCTCTTAGAATCCTCTAGAGGGGTGGGGGGGGGGGGGGGGGGGGGGGGGGTAAATAGAGATTTGAATTTATTTCCAAATTAGTTGTGCTAGTACAATAAAAAACCTAAGTGTTATGCTTCAACAATTACTTATCAAGAATAAAACAGTGCTGAAATATAAAGCAGAAAAATAGTTAAGTAATCTAAGCTATGAGGGACAGCACAAAAAATAAACAATCCAGAAGACACACATATTTTTATAGAGGTTCCCCAAAATATGGGTTCTCCCCTCTTCTACAACTTGGTAGGGATGCACCAACTGTGCCTGAGTCTTTAGGTAAGGAGACTCTTAGAACCACTAATCGTTTGACAAGCAGATCAGGAACCATCAGATCTTTTGATAAGGAGATCTAGAACCACCAGATCTTTTGATAAGGGGATCTTGAACCATTGAATCCTTTGGAAGAGAGATTCTCAAAACTCTTTTACAGGGGATGAGAAGGAGAAAGAAAGAAGGTGTGAAGAGGAAGAATTCTGTTTTCAGAATTCTTATGAAGGTTGTATGAAGAACAACTTCTTGAATCTTTCACTGGATCTTCTCTTGATTAACTCCTGCTTATGATAATGTTGTAATGCAGGAGCTATGGATGTCAGATCCTTTCTATTTCCACTGATTGAGATCTTTGCTGCTATATGATTATGATGAAGAGCAGCTTTCAGATCCTCTGTTCTATGAGATGGAGAGCAATAGTTGTTTCTTCTCTATGTGTCCTCTATTAGGGTTCCTGAGGAAGAAGAAGAAGAGAAGCCAAAAATAGAGCAGTATTATCGATTAAGATAAGTGCTCTATCGTTCTCTTTCTTCTCTTGCCTTTTATTGTCCACGTTTAGATTTTGAATTTGTTTTCCTTTCTAGTAAGACCTGAAAAGGTATTCTGCTCTAGACAATCTCTTTCATTCCTTCTTTAATTCCCGACCCGTTCACCAACTTTAAGCATGTTTCCAAGAAAGGTTTTTGTCCTCTTTTAGTTCTTTTTTCCATTTGAGGAAATTAATAAGCCGTTGGAGAACGGTCTTGAGTGAGGTGGGCCATGAGAGAGGGTCCAAAAATGACACCTGAAAAGGTTTCCCTTTTCAGACTGTATTCGATGTAGCATCGAGTTCTCTTCCTCTCTTATCGATGCACCTTCGAATTCTTGTAGGAGCAGCTTTGAATTCATCCTTGCTCTGATTAAACTCTGCTAGTCAACGTTGTGTCGATATCTTATCAACGTAACTGTCGAGTTAAGGACATTGCTCTAAACTTCATTATCTGTGTCGAGATGAAGTCGACGTTGCGTCGACTTTAGATGGCTTCGACAGATACTTCCTTCCGCGCTAAGTTAAAGTAGAATCTGCATCGACTTCTCAAGATACTTCGACATGTCCATGGCCTCTACGTAGATATCTATTCAACGTAATGTCGACTTGAATTACTTTGACAGAAGGGCGAACCACTTGAACTTCTAGTCAGAGTAGCGTCAATATTAACTTGATGTTGCGTCAAATTCTATTCGACACAAATGTTAAATTTGCCCAATTTTGCTTCTCTTGATGTGGTTTTCACATCCTAGGTTGAGTGTAACATCTTAAGACATCTAATGACCATATTACCCTCACTATACAATGGGTTATTCAATTCTAAGAGATAAAATCACTTTTAGGTAATTTGTTAAGTTAAATCAAAGAGGTTTTCCCAACAATCTCCCCTATTTATCTTAACAAAATTTTCAAATTGAATTAAGTGATTTTACTTATTTCCTTGCATAAACAAAAATACATACATGACATCATATATGCATTATATAAACAAGCTAGATGAGCTGAAAGGTAGAGAGGGTATCTGTTTAATGATCAACAAAAGTTTATCATAGATTACTAAAGAAAATATCACTTCCTTTCTTTGAGAAAGATAAATAAGTCCTCATATACCCTTCTGTATTTCTTTTCCACATATCTGAAGTTTGCTGGGGTAGCTTTCTCTGGATTCTTCTGTATTCTTCCATGACCCTTGAACAACTTTTCCAGGTCAATTTCAGTATTAGGATGAACATCCTTTAGTGTGAACCCAAGACCAAAGACTTTGGCTTTCATCAGATTTATGACTTCTAGATTTAGATTATCTGATTCAGGTTCTTTGTCAGGATTTGATTCATCAGCCATTGCTTGTAATTTATCAACAGTTGCTTGTTCCTTCCCAGAAGTTGAGGCTTTTGTAAACATGATCTTCTTTTTCTCTATCTCCTCCTCAGGTGACTTTCCTCCTTTCTTTCTTTTCAGGGAAGTTGTACTACATCTTTTGGATTTCACCCAATACCTCCTCTGTTGAGTTGCCTTATTTCATCTAGCATTTTGGCTTGGGGATTCTTTGTAGTATACATTGAATGATCAAGCAGAGTAGATTTGATTGGAATTGCTCTGGCCAGCTCCTCCTTTTCAAAAACATATTTTCCTCTTTTTAGATTGTCCATGAACCTCTTTTTCTTACCTTCAAGCTCCTTTTGGGCTGTCTCATATTCATACCTTTCTCTATCAGCAATCTCCTCTAAGGCTTTGTCAAGTTCTCGATTGGTGTAAGTCTTCATTGTGTTCTCAGGAATTTCAACCTTTGCATGCTTTTTGTAATAAGATTTATCTTTTCTGTACTCCTTTCTCTGTTCTTGTGTGTACCTCTCCCAAACAGGCAGCCTTTCTCTTCCTCTTCCTCCACCTCTATATGTGGGTTTTCCCCTGAAAATAGGTGTGGGAAGAATGGGTTGGTGATTTGGAGCAGATGAAACCTTAGCTGAAGGCGGAAGTTGAACTTGAGGTAATGGTTGAGCTGGTGCTGGATCAGGTGAAACAGAATCTTGACCAGCCATCTTTGACTGGAGAGAGTGTTGTGGATGAATCTTCAGAGGACACTCTGAAAGAAAGAGGATCAGGGATAGATGGTACATGGTCTTCATAAAATTCTTGTAGAGACTTGAGGTAGGCATGATCATCTGAAATTAGAACTATCTCCCCCTGAGTTGATGACTCACCCTGAGCAAAGGGCAGGATTCTTATAGAAGATGACTCCCCCTGAATAGCTACATCTGGAAGCTATAGTTTAGATGATACAGCAGACTCTCCTTCAGTGATGAAGGAGAGAGGGATTTATGTTGTGTAGATAGAATCTTATACAGGTTGCTGCTTGCTGGTACAATTCTCCCACTGCTTTATATCATTGAAGAAAGATATAAATCCTTCAGCAGGCATGGCTGCTGATGGCACTTCCTTATCAAAAGTCGTGAGTTCAGATGTATGGTCTTGCAACCTTTTGTGTTGGCGGCGTATTTTGCGATAATAATCCTTTGAGAAGTCAAGATAAAGTGAATCAAACTTGGACAACACAGTCTCAAGGGAAAGATCGACGGCCTCAATAATATCTTGCTGAATTGACGGAGATGCCATTGGGATGCTGCGAGAACCTGCACTGAAACAAAGAGGAGATGAAGAGAGGGAAGAAGGAGGAGAGCAGGAGGCAGAGAATTTGAATAACACTATGGAATTAAATGCAAAAGTTGCTTTGAGTAGATTAGTCGTCGCTACTTAGGGTTTTATTCAAAGAATCTTCGAGAAGAACGGAATTCAGCGAGCCAAAATATGTCAATGCGCACGATCTATCAAATCGACGGAGCATCGAGTTGATGTCGACGTGGCTAGAAATATAGTCATTGATGATGCTATCGACATAAGTGTCGACAAGTATTCGACGTTACGTCGTGTGGTATTCGAAGGATCCGTCCCAGAGAGCTCTTGAAGCTGGCGTCGAGTAGAAGTCGATGGTATGTTGATTTGAATTCGACGCAGCTCTGATTAAACAGTTATGATTTTCTTTAAGATTTTTGTTGTTTTTCCTAGCAATAATTTTCTATAGAAAATAGATCTTTATACATAATACAAGGGGACCTACAAAGCTCCATCAAGCATCCCCAGTGCATTGATGAAAAACTTGTGCTTACTTTCATCCAGAGGCTTAGTGAAGATGTCAACCCATTGAGTGTCAGTAGATATGTATTGAAGGTTGATCTTACCCTTCTCTACATTGTCTCTTAGAAAGTGGTGCCTTATCTCTATGTGCTTAGTTCTGCTGTGGAGAACAAGATTGGAAGCAATTGAAATTGCACTAGAGCTATCATAATAAATTGTGGAATTGGCTAGGGAAAAGTTGTAGTATAACAACTGATTAGGCATCCACAAAATTTGTGAACAACTGCTTCCCGCAGCTATATACTCAGCTTCAGTTGTAGAAGTGGTGAATGTGGTTTGCTTCTTGCTAAACAATGATATCAGTCTAGCACCCAGAAACTGACATGTTCCTGAAGTGCTTTTTCTATCAAGCCTGCATCCAGCATAGTCTGCATATGAATATCCAATCAATTCAAAGCCCGATTCAGCTGGATACCATAAGCCAAGCTCAGGAGTGCCCTTCAGATATCTGAGAATTCTTTTGACAGAACTCATGTGGGATTCCTTTGGGTCAACTTGAAATCTTGCACAAATACAAGTAGCAAACATTATATCAGGTCTGCTAACTATTAGGTAGAAAAGAGAGCCAATGGATGCTCTGTACGTCTTCTGATCAAATGACTTACCTTGTTCATCTCTATCTAAAATAGCATTAGTAGCCATGGGGGTTTTCATAACAGATGCATTCTCCATGTAACACCCAAAAACTTTCTATGAGAATTGGTCAAGAGGGTTTAACCGAATTCGCCTAAAGGATATAGCCGAATTCGACTAATGGGTATAGCCGAATTCGTCTAATCCAAATAGCCGAATTCGTCTAATCCAAATAGCCGAATTATTCTATGTATTAGCCGAATTCGTCGAATGGTTATAGCCGAAGTAGTCTAATGGCTTTAGCCGAATTCGTCTAATGGCTTTAGCCGAATTCGTCTAATGGCTTTAGCCGAATTCGTCTAATGGCTTTAGCCGAATTCGTCTAATGGCTTTAGCCGAATTCGTCTTACCTAGACCGACCAAAAGTCCTTTTTCCCCACTTAAGGCTATGTCCTTAGGGTGGAGGGTTTGTGATGATTTGATGTTATGTTAGCCTCATGCGGTTGCTTAGGCGGTTGTGGGGAACCCTCGGGTGAACCCAACCAACATCATGGTGCATACCTAGGTTCCCTTTTTCTTTGATGCTCAACCTAGAAGATTGATTGTGCCTGAAACCTCACCTTGTGTAGTTTGCACTTTCCTTATATTATTACATGTTGCTAGTACGGCTTGTTTGCAGGGAAGAAGCCCCGCCACCCCGAGAAAGGGGTGGGGTCGTTATAATTTGGTAAGCTGTGCTGACCGTTGCTTTATTTGCCACCTCTTGGTGAAATATTCTTATGCAGGAGCAAGCGATCCTAGCGGGAAATAGCGGGTGGTGGCCCTTTTGCTGTGTTGGCCCTTGAGGCCAGCATCTTTTCTGCTTAAATGTATTGCCGGCCTGCGTGTCGAAGTGTGTTTTGAGTGTTCTGTACATTTGTTAAATGTAAGGCCTTAAGGTCGTAACTCTATTTATTTCATTCCTGGGATGGTGGACAATTCTAAATGATTTTTAAATTAAATGCTTCCGCTTACGCTTTATATGCTCTCGTGTAGTTGTTGTTCTTTTCTGATTATCACCTTTTAATGCCTAGCTAGTGTATATAGTATGGCGTGGGGTCCTGGCCGGGCCTACTGTTATATTATTTGTACTGGCAGGGTGTTACAATTTGGTATCGGACTTAGGGCATCGATCCGTAGTTTAGCGAATTCGAGACGAATTCCTTTTAAGGGGTGGTGTGCACGGGATGTGCGCTCACCTAAAATGCTAAAACTAATAAGAATGTCCACTTAGGAATGGGAAAAACATACTTGTTTGCGGAACCTGAGCGTTCCATGATTGTTGTTTGCTATGTTTTCGGTCACTAAATTGTGCCTTGCACGATCATAGGTGACTAGGAGTGTTGTGGGGCAGTCTCGACCCCGTAACACCGTTGAATGTAGTGCGTCGGCTGAGGTGCCAGCGACCACTCCTTCGGCTGAAATGATCAGAGTAATCGCTGAAGCGGTCTTTGCGATAATCAACTCTCAACCTCAAAGGCTTGCACAGCCTGCTACGCATACTCCGGATGTGGCCCCGGTGGCAGCTGCCGTAGTGGAACCTGCTGTGGAACCGAGGGTGGAGATCCCTGTACCAGTGGCTGTAGTGGAACCTGTGGTGGAGCGAAGGGTGGAATGTCGAGTTGAGCGGGTAGTTGTTGCTCGAGCGCGTGATCAACAACTTCAGCACTTTCTAAGTTTCCATCCTCCAACCTTTTCGGGGAATGGATCCCCAACAGAGGCGGAGGACTGGCTGTCAACAGTTAGAAAAACTTTAAAGGCGACAGCAACGGAAGAAGCTATGATGGTCACCCTAGCCACCTGCCTCCTTAACGGAGAAGCAGAGCTTTGGTGGGCCGAACAGGAAGCGCATAAGTTTGAAGGTAAAGATATTACCGAGATCACTTTGGCGGAGTTCTCAAAGTCGTTTCTTCAGAGATTTATTCCCTCTGCCCAACGCATTACGTTGCAGAACCAGTTCTTGAAGTTAACTCAAGGCGATAGCTCGGTGGATGAGTACTTGCACGAGTTCACTAAATTGGGCCGCTATGCGGGGTTTTTGGTGGAAGATGAGGAAATGAAGATGAACAAGTTTTATGAAGGTCTTCGGGATGAGTTGAGGCTTCTCCTTGCAGGCCCAATGACGCCTGGCTTCCATGTGATGGTGCAAGCCGCCAGATCTCTGGAGTTGGACATGAAGAGAGTGCAGGCAAAAGGCAAGAAGCCTGAATTCCATGCGTCGGCCTCTCAATCCAAATCTGAGTTCAGGAGGAACAAAAGGAAGTTCAAGTCTTCGGAACCAACTCGCTCAAATGTGTCGGGAGCTACGACCGCACATGGTCCAATTACATGTTTCACTTGCAGAAAGGTGGGACACAAAGCACGTGTGTGTCGCAGTGGTCCCCCGAGACCAGACAACCGAGCGATCGACTATGCTCGTGCTGCGGGTCATGCGGAAAAAGGTAAAGCTGCGGAGTCTTCTGCTTCCCAGCATATTCCGACCCAGCCGAGAGTTTACTCGCTTGGCCAGCAAGAAGCCATACGACAAACTGACGTCGTCACAGGTATGGATTAGAAGTTAGCGTTTTACAGCTATTTTTGTTTGATACTATTGTGCGACTTTATGTTGATTTGTGTGCAATTTGGGTTCGTCCTAATTTTCAACTATCCGGCGAGAGCTCTATTTGATACGGGTGCATCGCACTCTTTTCTGTCCGAGGACTTCGTGGTGCGAATCGGAGTGCCATCTACCTTATTAGAGGATAGATTGGAAGTAGTGCTACCCAATGGATCTCGCATGGGTGCAGATAGGAAGAGTAGTGTGAAGGTGCGGATTGGAAATCAGGACTTCGACTTGGAAGCATCGTTATTACCGCTAGCTGAATTTGACATGATCTTCGGCATGGACTGGCTCTCGGAGCAGTGAGCATGCATTGATTGCAATTCAAAGGAAATCACACTGAGAAAGAACACCAGAGACGAAACCACATTTGCGGGTATGCAAGGACCGAGCAAGATAATGATGTCTGCTCTCTAGGTGGTTAGGGCGGTGAGAAAAGGCGCGGGGTTGTTCTTCACCTTGTTGAAGGCTTTGGAGCCAAAGCACAGTTTGAGTGATGTCCCAGTTGTAGCAGAGTATGCCGATGTGTTTACTAACGAACTCCCTGGGGCTCCGCCTCAGCGAGAGATTGATTTCTGTATTGAGCTGGTGCCAGGTGCCAAGCCTGTAGCACGCTCACCATACCGAATATCGCCAAAGGAATTGCCAGAGCTGAAGGTTCAGTTGCAAGAGCTACTAGAGCAAGGCTATGTACGTCCAAGTTCTTCGCCTTGGAGTGCACCGGTCCTCTTTGTGAAAAAGAAGGACGGGAGCTTGCATCTATGTATCGATTATCGAGAGTTGAATAAGCTGACGGAGAAAAACCGTTATCCGATTCTGAGAATCGACGACTTATTCGACCAACTGGTTGGGTCGACGGTATACTCTAAGCTAGACTTAAGGTCCGGCTATTATCAGCTTCGTATTCGGGAGTGTGATATTCCCAAGACAGCGTTCAGTGCCCGCTTTGGGCACTATGAGTTCACGGTTATGCCATTCGGTCTGTCTAATGCACCGTGGGTATTCATGGACTTAATGAACAGAACATTCCGAGAGTATTTGGATCAATTTGTGATCATCTTCATCGACGACATTTTGGTATACTCTCAGTCGGAAGAGGAGCATGCAGAGCATCTGCGCGCAGTTTTGAGCACCCTGAGGTGGAATCAGCTATACGCCAAGTTCTCCAAGTGCGAGTTTTGGCTATCGTCAGTAGCATTCCTTGGTCATGTTGTGAGCGGAGAAGGAATAGCAGTCGATCCTTCGAAGATAGAGGCGATCCAAGCATGGCCTGTGTTGAGAAATGTAGCGGAAGTCCGAAGTTTCTTAGGACTTGCCGGCTATTATAGGCGCTTTGTGGAAAACTTCTCGAGGATTGCCCTTCCTCTCACTAAACTGACCAGGAAAGATCATAAGTTCGTTTGGTCGCCCGAGTGCGCACGAGCTTTTGAGGAGCTGAAAAGCCGTCTGACCAAGGCGCCCATTCTATGCTCGCCATGTGGAACAGAAGGTTATAAAATCTATAGCGACGCCTCGAGGAGTTGCTTGGGTTGCGTTCTGGTGCAGTTCGGAAATGTAATTGCCTATGGCTACCGTCAGTTAAAAGTTCTTGAGAGGAACTACCCGGTCCATGATTTGGAGCTTGCGGCCGTGGTATTTGCTCTCAAACTTTGGAGGCACTACTTGTATGGCGTGAAGATCGACATCTTTACGGACCACAAAAGCCTCAAGTACCTGCTTGATCAAAAGGAGTTGAATATGCGGCAAAGGAGGTGGATGGAGTTCTGTGCGGACTACACCTTCGACATCCGATATACTCCTGGGAAAGGAAATATGGTTGTGGACGCGTTGAGTCGTCGGGCTCCTGCACATGCAAACTGGATTTTGATGCACGATGAGCATCTAATCCGGGAGCTAGAAGCCTTGGAGATCATTTGTGTCGATAGAAGAGCGTCTCCTTCAGCATGTCTGAACTGGACGGAGGTTCAATACGACCTGGCCGACCGAGTTCGACAAGATTTGGAGCTGGATTTGAGCATGAAGCGTTATAAAGCGGAGACCATGGATGGATCAAATGCTGATTTCTCCTTCGAAGATGATCTTATGTGGAAGAATGGCAGATTTTGCGTCCCAAATGTTGGCACGTTGCGGGCAGAATTGATGTACGAGGCTCACAATACCAAGTACTCGATCCACCCTTGGAGCACAAAGATGTGCATGGATATGAAGAAGCTCTTTTGGTGGCCAGGAATGAAGAAAGACATTGTACTCTACGTGGCCAAGTGTCACACTTGCGCGTTGGTGAAGGCTGAATGTCAAAGACCTGGTGGGTTTCTAAAGTCTTTACCGATCCCGGAATGGAAGTTCGACGATATTTCGATGGATTTTGTGCACGGATTGCCGGAATCGCAACATGGAAACGACGCCATCTGGGTTATCGTAGATCGATTGACAAAAGTTTCGCACTTTATTCCGAACCGGAAAGATGACTCCGTGGAGAAGCTAGCAAAGTTATACGTTGATAATATCGTACGGTTGCATGGGGTTCCCCGTAGCATCGTAAGTGATCATGACAGGCGGTTCACATCAAATGATTGGAGGCTGATTCATCAATTATTGGGTACCAAGCTAAAATTTAGCACGACCTTCCACCCGCAAACAGATGGACAAACCAAAAGGACCAATAGGACGATGGAGGACATGCTTAGGATGTGCGCCCTGGATTTCGGAAAGAGATGGGAAGATAATCTCTATATGATCGATTTTCCTTACAACAACAGCTACCAAGCATAAAGATGGCACATTTCGAGGCTCTCTATGGTAGAAAATGTCGTGCACCATTGGCTTGGGCTGAAATGGGCGACACAAAGTTGTTGAAACGCAAGCACGTGGATGAAGAAAATACATCAATCCGGGCAATAAGAGAGCGGTTGTTTATTGCTCAGGATAGGCAGGCGAAGTACTACAATGCAAACCACCGGAACGTCGAGTTCTCCATTGGTGATTGGGTCTACCTGAAGATCAAACCGTTCAAAGGAGTATCGAGGATCCGACGCTTGAAAAAGCTAAGTCCGAGGTACTTAGGACCGTTCGAGATCTTGGATCGTGTTGGTGAAGATGCCTACCGGCTTGCTCTATCTTCGGAGCTGAGCGGGCTGCATGATGTATTTCATACGGAAGGCTGTCAAAGAGCCTAGTTCTGTAGTTGCGGTCAACTAAGTGTCGGTAGATGGTGGGCTAACGACGGAAGTCAAGCCCATTCGCATCGAAGACACAGAAGTGAAGCAGTTGCGGAACAAATCCATTCGGATGGTCAAGGTCCATTGGAATAATTGCGGAAGAGAGGAACTCTCTTGGGAAAGAGAGCAAACAATGCGTGCGGAGTACCCCGAGCTATTTCTCTCAGGTAATTTACCCTATAATTTGGCTGCCCTTGTTTTCGTAATTTCGGGGACGAAATTCTTTTAAGGCAGGTGGAGTTGTAACACCCCAAAACTTTCTATAAGAATTGGTCAAGAGGGTTTAACCGAATTCGCCTAAAGGATATAGCCGAATTCGACTAATGGGTATAGCCGAATTTGTCTAATCCAAATAGCCGAATTATTCTATGTATTAGCCGAATTCGTCGAATGGTTATAGCTGAAGTAGTCTAATGGCTTTAGCCGAATTCGTCTAATGGCTTTAGCCCAATTCGTCTAATGGGTATAGCCGAATTCGTCTAATGGGTATAGCCGAATTTGCCATTTCGTCGAATACGGGCATAAAGCTGTATTTTCTCCTGTTTCGGTTTTTACGAGTTTTGACGGAAATTTCTATGTCCTTGTGACTTTAGATCATGACGTAAACCAAATCGGACGGCTAGGGTTAATTCGAAATTGTTTTTAAAGGCTGGGGAGATGAAAATAGGTTCATTCGTAACTTTACACTCTCTCTCCGAGACGACGAAAGCTGCGAGCGCGAGGAAGAACGAGGAGGTATCTTCCGCCATTGAAGGAGCTTCGGAGCTCCGAATCGCGAGCCGTCTTCAGATCTGGAAAGTATAGGCCGTTGCGAAACTTTCTATCTGAGTGAATCTCAGATCTATGGCGAAGAAGAAAGCTCCAAGGGTAACGATTCTTCCTCCCGGTCTTTGGACGTGTTTTTGTTCTCTCATTCCTTTTCTATGCTTGCATGAGGAATCCCTTTCACCAAATGGGTGAAGTGTAGGATTTCCTCTAGTTATTCGGAACTCTGGGTCGACTGTGTCCATCCCCAACATATTGTATTTAGAAATCCGGTAGTCGTGCGGATTTAGGCATTTTGTGTGAAGCCTATTCGTGGCCGTGAGCTCGGATCGGTGATGCTTGGATTGCGACGTTGCATTTAGGTTAAGCCTAGAATGCGTGTTGGAGAATGTCTCCGTGAGATCTTCTATTATGTTGCGGGACTTGAGTTTTAGGTGCCTATTGAGAGCCTAATGAAAGCCCTTGCTTGGGTGGTTGAATGCAAGCCTTCGCCACTAGATTTGAAGAGGAGTGGTCTTGTACCTCCTTCTTGGTTGTTATTTGCGAACTCTAAGTCCACATGAAAGGATTAGATGCGTAGCTTAATTTTGTGGGCACTTGATGTGCTAAACCCTTACGGGCCGAGGGGAAGCCGTACCCGCGTCGTGCGATAGATCGCGATGGTTAGAGCATGGGCAAAGCTGAACCGAACCCGTTTCCATGCCGATCGGTGAGAGGACCAAACCTCATGTAAGCCATGTGATCATGGGAGAGGTCGTCGAAGGTTTCTTACCTAGACCGACCAAAAGCTCTTTTTCCCCACTTAAGGCTATGTCTCCGTGATGATTTGATGTTATGTTAGCCTCATGCGGTTGCTTAGGCGGTTGTGGGGAACCCTCTGGTGAACCCAACCAACATCATGTGCATGCCTAGGTTCCCTTTTTATTTGATGCTCAACCTAGAAGATTGATTGTTCCTGAAACCTCACCTTGTATAGTTTGCACTTTCCTTATATTATTACATGTTGCTAGTACGACTTGTTTGCAGGGAAGAAGACCCGCCACCCCGAGAAAGGGGTGGGGTCGTTATAATTTGGTAAGCTGTGCTGACCGTTGCTTTATTTGCCACCTCTTGGTGAAATGTTCTTATGCAGGAGCAAGCGAGCCTAGCGGGAAATAGCGGGTGGTGGCCCTTTTGCTGTGTTGGCCCTTGAGGCCAGCATCTTTTCTGCTTATATGTATTGCCGGCCTACGTACCGAAGTATGTTTTGAGTTTTCTGTACATTTGTTAAATGTAAGGCCTTAAGGCCGTAACTCTATTTATTTCATTCCTGGGATGGTGGACAATTCTAAATGATGTTTAAATCAAATGCTTCCGCTTACGCTTTATATGCTCTCGTGTAGTTGTTGTTCTTTTCTGATTATCACCTTTTAATGCCTAGCTAGTGTATATAGTATGGCGTGGGGTCCCGGCCGGACCTACTGTTATATTATTTGTACTGGCAGGGTGTTACACTCCATCCCAAACCTTTTAATAAGTTATCTGGTATATTTGGATTGGGATATGAGAATGCCATCTGGATTTTGTCTAACTTGGAGACCAAGGAAATAGGATAATTCCCCCATGCTACTCATCTCAAATCTTGACTGCATTAGGTAAGCAAACCTTTTGCATAAAGATTGATCTGTGGATCCAAATATAATATAATCTACATATATTTGCACAAGCAATAGCTGGTTCATATGTGCTCTTATGAAAAGAGTTTTATCCACCTTTCCTCTTTAAAAGTTATGTTCCAGGAGAATGGTGGATAAGGTCTCATACCATGCTCTTGGAGCTTGCTTTAGACCATATAATGCTTTATCTAATCTATATACAAAAGAGAGAAAAGTTGGATAGACAAAACCTAGTGGCTGCTCCACATACACCTCTTCTTGTAGTTTTCCATTGAGAAATGCACTCTTGACATCCATATGGTATACCTTGATCTTCATGTGGGCATAATATGCCAGGAACATTCTGATTGCCTCCAACCTTGCTACTGAGGCAAATGTCTGGTTGAAGTCAATTCCTTCCTCTTGCATGTACCCTTGGGCCACTAGTTTAGCAGTGTTTCTGATTATGACCCCAATTGAGTCTATTTTATTTTTGAACACCCACTTCGTGCCAATCACTGGGTAATTCTTTGGTCTTTCAACCAAAGTCCAGACCTTGTTCCTTTCAAACTGGGTCAGTTCCTCTTGCATAGAAGATATCCAGTGAAGATCATTGTCTACTTCTTCAAACTTCTTTGGTTCATATTGTGACAGGAAGCACTACATCATTGTCTCACTTATGAGTTGGTTCATTGTTTTGACTCCTGCTGTCAAGTTTACTATTACTTGAGTTGGAGGATGATCTTTTTGGGTCATCCTGGATCTTGTTGAGTGATCTAGGATCTTCTCTTCTTCCTGAGCTATCACTTGCTCAGTGATAGTGGGAACCTCAGCCTCATGTACTGGAATAATGTCTATGGCTGGTAGTCTAGGTGCTGCTGTTTCCTCTTCATCTGCTGCAATATCCTCACCAGAGTCAGTGTCAATATCCTGTTGTCCTTTTTCCTGACACACAGATGGATGGTCCACTTTGCTCATATTTTCAACTTGTTCTGCTAGTTGGTCTTCTTCCTGCAGAATAGAACTGGTGGAAGTTTCCTTCCCCTTGTAAACCATGTTACTTTCATCAATGACCACATGCATAGACTCCTCAATTTTGAGAGAGCTTTTATTGAAGCACCTATAGGCCCTGCTTGATGAGGAATTTCCTATGATTATCCCATCATCCGCTTTCTTGTCAAATTTGGCAAGATGACTTTTCCCATTGTTGAGAATAAAGCAAGTACACCGAAAGATTCTAAAATAAGTGACTACAGGTGCCTTTCCCTTCAATAACTCATAGGGAGTCTTCAACTTAGTCATGTGGATAAGACTTCTATTCAGAACATAATTTGCAGTATTTACTGCCTTAGCCCAGAATGACTTTGGCAAGTTAGATTCAGCTAATAATGTCCTTCCTGATTCAATTAGGGTTTTATTTTTCCTTTCAGCCACCCCATTTTGTTGGGGGGGGGGGGGGGGGGGGGGGGGTCTAGGAGCTAAAAAGCTTTGCATAATACCTTCATCCTCACAGAATCTACACATTAACTGATTCTCAAACTTAGTGCCATGATAACTGCTGATCACAGCAACCTGTATGTTGAGTTCAGATTGAATCTATCTGATGATGAGGATCTTGAATGTGTCTGACTTAGCTTTTAGAAAGAACACCCAACTGAACCTAGAGAAATCATCAACAATGACTAAGGTGTAGGACTTTCCTGCTAAGCTTTGAGTGGAGATAGGGCCAAACAGGTCTAGGTGCAACAGGAAAAGGATTTTAGGAGAATCATTCTTACTAATTGGTTTGAATGAAGCTTTGATCTGCTTACCTAGTTGGCTGGCTCTACAAGGGTGGTCTTTATTGAATTTACCAGTTGGTAAACCCCTGACTAGGTTGAGTTTGGAGAGTTTAGCTATGGTCTTAAAGTTAAGGTGACTAAGTCTCCTATGCCACATCTCACTATTTTCTAACTGGGAGTTAAACAAGCAGATCTCAGACTTTGTGTACTCAAAGTCTACAACATATACCTTACCTTTTCTGAGACCAATCAAAATTGTCTGATCAATCTTAGAGCTAACTATTTGACACAAAGACTTAGTAAATATAACTTTGTTTTCACCATCACACAGCTGAGTAATGCTGATCAGATTATGTTGAAGTACTTCAACATAAGCTACTTTAGAAAAGGAGATTTCCCCAATCCTGAGCAAACCATATCCTTTGGTTTGACCGGAGTGGGAGTTTCCAAAAATTAGCTTGGGCCCTTCCTTGGCCTTGAAATTTTCTGCAAATCTTTTGCTCCATTCATATGCATGGAGCATCCACTGTCCAAGTACCACTGCTGGTTTGTGGTTGAACAGCCTTCCCTCTGCACATTGAATTTAAACATTAGTAAAGACCCTCTCATGTTGGGGTCTCTTTCTTCTATCAGCATATGGACATATGGAAGAATGAGATGGTCTTTCATTACTTAGGTGAAGAAGTGCTGCATTGTTATGCCAGCAATATTTGGCAATATGTCCTTGTTTGGAGCAGCAAAAACATCTTGGAATAGAGACAAAAGAAGGTTTTGATGTTTGGTGATTTTGTGCAGAAAATATGCGTCGAGAAGAAATCGACGCAGTTTTAGAGTTACGTTGAGAGCAATTCGACGTAGTTGCATAATCCCATCGATAATCATTCGAAGTAGGCATCGGTTGCATTGAGTGTAATTCGACGCACCCACATAGCTGCATCGATATGATGTTGACGCATATGTTGGAGTCCGTCGAGATGCATTCGACACATTCCTAAAATTGCGTCGAGTTCTACTCGACTTATAATTCATATCATTCAGTGTTTGTGAATTTGAGATTATAATTTTCTTAAGTAAGTTGATTTCTGATCATAATTTATCATTCTTGATCATTAAATTATGTCTAGCTTTATTGTAGGCATTTATGTTATATTTATGAGTGGAAATGACAGAGTCAATATGAGCATGGTAATCATTTTTATACTCCTCAAAAGTTTCATCCATCTCTTCTATTTCAATTTTATAACTTCTGCATGTAGCACACTCATTCTTCAAATCTAAATTTTCTAAGGGTTGTTTGCCTAGGATTCCTGGTTCATCAGTAGTGTCTACCCTATTAAATGTGGTGAGTTTATTAGGGTTATTTTTCTCATGTTCTTCACTTGATTCTGAAAAATTATTAGGTCTAGACCTAAAAGATGCTATTGGTTTATCACAAGCATGTTTGCCAGTGAGTGATTGTGATTCCTGATCTAGATGATCAAATCTCTTGGAGAGATTTTGTGAGATATCTTTGATTTTTGGCTCCTTCTATTGAGGGAGTCTTCAATGGCTTTTGCCTTTGAGAGATCTTTCCTTAGGTCTGAATTTTAATTATCTAAGGAATTTATTTCTTTTTCTTTCTTAAACAGTTGACATTTCAGATCATAGTTAACTAAGAATAAAGGATCTTTACTAAGAGCTTCTAATTCAGATTTGATTATTTCAAGTCCCTTTTGATTGTTAATGTAATCTTGGCAAAACTCTTTAAAGAATTCATTAAAATCTTTTGAAGAAAAGTCAAAGTCTTCAAAGATGCTTACCTCAGTTTTATTAGTGGAATCTTCCAAAGCCATTAAGCAGGCTTCTTCTGGTCCACCATTTTCATCATCACCAGATGAGGAAGAGCTTGATTCTGAATCTGAATCACTCCAGGTCTCAGCTATGAAACCTCTCTCTCCTTTCTTATCCTTTCTCATGAAGGATTTCTTCTTGTGCTCCTTCCTCTGCTTATTTTTCTTATTCTTTTCTTCCTCGGGACATTTAGTAGAAATATGTCCTGGATTTCTTCAAGAAAAACAAATAATCTCTTGTTTAGGAGTTTTATCATACCTTGGCTTGCTTGAGCTCATCTTTCTCCTCCTGGAATCTTCTGTCCTGACACACTTTTTGAATCTCTTAGCTTAGAGATTAAACATTTATTTTTCAGTGGTGGAGGACTCTGCTTCTGCAGTCTTTAAAGCAAGAGTCCTCTCTTTAGGAGTTGTCGTCCTTTCTTGGGCTTCTGACTAAGACTTGCTTTTCAGTAGAAGCTCATAGGACTTAAGCTTTCCAAGGAGAGCATCAGTTGATATCTCTGTGAGGCATCTAGAATCTCTGATAGCCCAGATTCTAGAGTCCCATGTGCTTGGAAAGCACATGAGGAGCTTGTCATTAATTTCTATCAAAGAGATTTCCTTGTCAAGCCCTCTCAGCTCGTTTATGATGAGGCTGAATATGTCATACATTTCTATAATGTTTTCATCAGCCTTTTTCTTGAAATTCTCATATTGAGATATGAGAAGAGTCTTTTTGTCATTTCTCTCATCAGAGCTTCATTGAACTAGTCTGGAAAGAGATTCCCAGATCTCTTTTGGAAAGTTGCAATCAGCAACATTCTAGAATTTGTCATCAGACATTGTTGAGACCAGTATGTTCATGGCCTTGGCATCACATGCCTTGACCTTCTTCTAATCATCAGTCCATTCTTCTCTAGGGACTGAGGTTTGTATGGCCTTTCTAGTGGAGTCATTCCTTATTAGGAATGGAGGACCTGTGAGGATGACATTATAAATTTCCTCATAAATAGAATTCATATATAGTTTTATTCTCTCCTTCCAAAGTGTAAGCTTATTCAGATTACATACTGGAGGTCTTATAGAAGCATAATCCTTAGAAATCATTTTTCCTTATGATGTATATTTGAAATAATGAAATAAGAGCAGGAGGTCTTTTTGATCAAGGTGTTAACATTTTAATGATCAACCTCCCTCTGATACCAATTGAAAGTGCACAGTGTGCCTCTAAGAATCCTCTAGAGGGGTGGTGAATAGAGATTTAAATATATTTCTAACTTAGTTGTGCAAGTACAATAAAACACCAGATCTAAGCTATGAGGGACATCACAGAAAATAAAAAATCTAGAAGACACAGATTTTTTTATAGAGGTTCCCCAAAATGTGGGTACTCCACTCTTCTTCCACCTGGTTGGGATGCACCAACTGTGCTTGAGTCTTTTGGCGAGGAGACTCTTAGAACAACTGATCTTTTGACAAGGAGATCGTGAACCACCAGATCTTTTGATAAGGAGATCTTGAACCACCATATTTTTTGATAAGGAGATATTGAACCACTGAATCCTTTGAAAGAGGGATTCTCAAAACTCTTTTACAAGGAATGAGAAGGAGAAAGAAAGAAGGCGAGAAGAGGAAGAATTCTGATTTCAGAATTCTTATGAAGGTTGTATGAAGAACAGCTTCTTGAATCTTTCACTGGATCTGCTCTTGATTAACTCCTGCTTATGATAGTGTTGTATTGCAGGAGCTATGGATGTCAGATCCTTTCTATTTCCACTGATTGAGATCTTTGCTGCTATATGATTGTGTTGAAGAGCAGCTTTCAGATCCTCTGTTCTATAAGAAAGAGAGCAGTAGTTGTTTCTTCTCTATGTGTGCTCTATTAGGGTTCCCGAGGAAGAAGAAGAAGAGGAAGCCAAAAATAGAACAGTCTTCTCGATTGTGATAAGTGCTCTATCCTTCTCTTTCTTCTCTTGCCTTTTATTATCCCCCTTCAGATTTTGAATTTGTTTCCCTTTCTAGTAAGACCTGAAAAGGTATTCTGCTATAGACAATCTCTTTCTTTTCTTCTTTAATTCCCGACCCGTTCACCAACATTAAGCATGTTTCCAAGAAAGCTTTTTGTCCTCTTTTAGTTCTTATTTCCATTTGAGGCAATTAATGAGCCGTTGGAGAACGGTCATGAGTGAGGTGGGCCATGAGAGAGGGTCCAAAAATGATAGCTGAAAAGGTTTCTCTTTTCAGACTGTATTTGATGTTGCCTCGAGTTCTCTTCCTCACTTATAGATGCACCTTCGAGTTCTTGTAGGAGAATCTTCGAATTCATCCTTGCTCTGATTGAACTCTTCTAGTCGACATTGCGTCGATATCTAATCGACGTAACCGTCGAATTGAGGACATTGCACTGAACTTCATTATCTGCGTCGAGATGAAGTCGACGTTGAGTTGACTTTAGATGGCTTTGACAGATACTTCCTTCTGCGCTGAGTTGAAGTAGAAGCTGCGTCGACTTCTCAAGATACTTCGACAGGTACATGGCCTCTACATCGATATCTATTCGACGTAACGTCGACTTGAATTACTTCGACAGAAGGGTGAACCACTTGAACTTCTAGTTAGAGTAGCATCGACATTAACTTGATGTTGCATCGAATTCTATTCGACACAAATGTTAATTGTGCACAATTTTGCTTCTCTTGATGTGGTCCTGACACCCTAGGTTGAGTGTGACATCCTAAGACATCTAATGACCAGATTACCCTCACTATACAGTGGGTAATTCAATCCTAAGAGATAAAATTACTTTTAGGTAATTTGTTAAGTTAAATCAAAGGGGTTTTTCCCAACAAGACCCTGGTATGATGTCAACTCAACAAATACCAGATCCCTTTAGACCACAACTCTCCGTGTCTTTGGATCCATACAAATCCAACCCTTCTTCCGGTCATCATAACCGACGAAAACTAGCTTCCTTGCTTTCACATCTAGCTTTGTTCTGAGGGCATCAGGAACATGCACATAGAAGGTAGATCCAAACACTCAAAGGTGTTCCACCGTAGGCATTATCTTGATCATAAACTCATGTGGGGTCTTCATGTTGATGGGACTTAAAGGCATCTGATTGATGACATAAGTTGCATAAGGCATTCCCTCTACCCAGAAGGACTTTGGGATACTCTTGGCATGAAGCCAACATTTGCATGTCTCCGTCAAATGACAGATCTTCCGCTCAGCAACACCGTTCTATTATGGAGTGTGAGCATAAGAGAGCTCTCTCCGGATGCCATGCTTTCTGCAGAAGTTGATGAACGTATTGGAGGTAATCTCCCCTCCATTGTCGGTTCTGAACTTCTTGATCCGCAGATTAAGTCGACCCTCCATGAGCTCCTTGAACTACACAAACTTCCCGAATGCTTCCGACTTCTCCTTCAGAAAATATACCCAAGTATATCTAGTGAAATCATCAATCAAGACCAGCATATACCTTCTGCCTCCAAGACTGGCTGTTGCGGTAGGTCCAAACAGATCACCATGAATACACTCCAATGGTGCCTTGCATCTACTTTGTGACTTGTTGAATGGAAGACGCTGAGCCTTACCATATTGACAACTTGCACAAACGTGACCTTCACCGAAAGACGACAGACTAGGCAAGCCTCTCACAAGGCCTCTATCCACCATAACCTTAAGCTTATCCATCCCAACATGCCCAAGTTTTTCATGCCAGATAGCAGCGCTATCATTAGTCCTCATCTTATCAACATACAAACTTGTCGATAACACAAACATGTCCTTCACCCTTTTACCAACATGAGTGACTTCAGCCTTCACCGCTGACACGTTTTGAAGAAACTTCACTTCTGTAGAACAAACAGAACGTGATAGCCAGCATCAACAACGTTGGTCACTGAGAAGAGATTTTTATTCATCCCCGGAACAGGAGAGACACTCTTCAATGTAAGAGGACCTCTATATCCATTTAAAGAAACTACAACCTACTTCTCAACTGCATGTATAGTATCATCAACAATAATGATAACATCATTACCTTTGTATGTCTGCAAAGAAGAGAACTTTGACTCGTCTACGGTGAGGTGATGACCACAACCCGAGTCCACAATCCAATCATCCTGATAGTTGATAGAAGTCATAGCCCGAACACAAGTGCTCGTAATAAAGGCTCCAACACCCAAACTAATAGCCTTCTTTCCTGTAGCATGCCCTGGCTGAAGATTGACTTTGCAGTCCTTCTTAAAACGACCAAGCTTATTGCACCTGAAGCATCTAGGTCTTTCCTTCTTCTTCCCATCACGGTTAGGGGCATAACTCCTCTCTTGCTGATATGTAGTAGATGGACCATCATCTCCATATGTCTTCTTCTTCTTGTCCCAACGCTTCTTCTTCCCTGAATATAAAACCTCACTTTCTCCTCCAGAGACAGACATCCCATCTATCTACATAGCCAAACTCTCTTGCGACGCAAGCAAGTTTTCTAGCTCCACCAATGATGCATGATTGGCCCAGCCTTGAATAGAAGTAACAAATGCAACATACTCCCTCCGCAAGCCACAGATTATGTACCTATTCAGCTTCTCTTTTGAGATAGGCTCATCCGGGTTCAATGCTGAAATCTCTGCGCAAAGTTCTTCATCTTCAGGAAGAATGTTGATATGGACAAGTCTCCTTGAGTTTCCTTAGCCAACTCATTTTCCATGAACTGTAGCCGAGCTACATTCTTCTTATTGAACAATACATCCAAGGCTGTCCAAATCTCAGCAGCTAATCGACATCCAATGATGTGATCAAACAACTATGATTAGATGGCCCACTTGAGAGTAAACTCTGCCTTAGCATTAGTTCTCCTCCAAGATCACACCAGATGAGCATTTTCACCACCAGCAACCACTTCTTTAATTTCTTATCCACCAACAACCACCCAGAGGTCCTCGCCCAAAAGATAGCTCTCCATGCAAGACTTCCACTTCTTAAAGTTAGTCTGCGTTAGGAGCTCAATACCAAGACCTCTTGATATTCCTCCTTCCATTGCAATACAACTGATAACTGTGCTTCCAGAAATCCAAGACAGATAACTGCGACTAAGTCACTACTCAAACCTCTGTCGCGTCTGATACCATGTTAAAACATTTTAATAAGCGGAAATTGAGAACAAGGTCGCAGGAACACTCTCAACCATACCAAGCACCAGAAACCCGAGACTATGAAGGAACAAGAGAAATCTTGAATCAACTATCTTTTGTACATTTCGAGACATACATTGTGAGACATGATTTATTAGTACACACAATGATGAGGAGAGAATAAAACCAACTACAAGAAGCTGGCGGTTACAACATGAACCCACCAAACCGCACGGCTAATGAAGGTTGTTCGCGCAAACCGCCAAGTCGCCAAGCTGACCGCGCGACTAACCGCGAAATAACCAACCCACAACTGAACACGCAGACTACCCATTATTCCAATGCTCACTATTTTCGCCCAAGCAAGGATGCCTGACCGCTGTCACTTGGCCGCTCCTAACCAAGAACATGCTGCTGAAGAACTGAGCAAAAGTAACAGACCGGCAAAGGCAAACCGCCTAACCACCGCGGTCTGAACTTTATTGAAAGCTGGAACCGAGCTGAAGATAACCTGCTTTGTCGCTAACCGCGACCTCCTGCTGCTACCCACCACGGACTGCTACCGGCTTATCCACTGTGGTCTCCTCTGATCAAATCAGAACCACAAGCAAGCCGCATAACCTGCGAACATAGCAAAGGTTAGCCTCAATCCGTGTGAACAGAAAAGTCTATCCGCACCACAAAATTGTAAGTTCTCACTTAATGTTCAAGTTTTTTGCGACGAGCCAGGGGGACCTATTTATAGTAGAGGTGAGAAGTGTGGTCACCGCCAACGCGATAGGATAACCTCCCATAGCAACACCGGTGGGTAGAAGACAACTCGCGTGGCTTGCTGAGAACCCTGCCAGCCTGCGAGCTAATAGCCGACCAAAGCTCCAACACCTAGTGGTAACCGAGAACACCATCCGCCTTGTTACTACCAGAGAGCTGACCCCAGATAGTCAAGGATCAAGGCCACCTTTAACTGGAAATCTGCCAGTCCATTAGGGGAAGAAAACCCGTGCGGTCTTCATACCATTCCGCCCGACCTCCACGATTTACCAGACCGCCCAGTCTGATGCCCAGACCTCTCGACCTCCACTTACAATTCAAAATTCAACAAATCCAGCATGGCAAAATAGCGCACAATCAGTGGCGCACGACCATTGGTCGTGCAAGAAGGAATCCAGTGATCATGTGAACCGCTCGGGTGAAAAATGGAGGAATGCGCACGACCAGTAGTTGTGCGCCTGTTTGTGCGCGAACAAAAATGCACGACCAGTGGCCATTTAGGCTAAAAATGTCCAAACCAACTCCGAGAGTCGACATAACCCCTTTACCTACAGGAAAACAACCTAGACCACTTAAATAGGCAAACATCCCAAGCATTCACATGAATAAATAAGACTATAAAAATAGCGGAATGGAAGGGAAGGACAAACTACACCACAATGGGCCAAAAAAGGTGCACTTCGTGTAATCCGGTGTATCAATGAAATATAAGCAATACGTGCAGAAAGTGAAGTGCAAGCGAGTGAAAATTAGCCCAGATGAGTCCGGAAATCACTATATAAATCAGACTCATCAGTCTCTTCCTCTAAAATATAGATAGGCTCCACTGTCTTGTGCTTTCTGGAGGCTTCAGCTTGGAAGGCCACTGCCTTTTCACTGGTGTAAGCCTTGGAGTTTTCCTTCCCAGCCTTTCTGGTATTTGCTGCACCAAGAGATAGCTGTGGGGCCCATCATAAAGTCATAACCAGACGTTGATCTCCGATCATCCATGCCACCCCCATAATCAGCATCCATGTATCCCAGCAACTCCAAGCTTGACCCTCTCCTGAATAGGAGACCCAAATCGGAGGTCGACTTCACATACTTTAATATACCTTTCGCCGCTAGAAGATGAGGTTTCCGTGGCTCCGCCATGTACCAACTCACTTTGCCAACTGCATAAGCAATATCAGGTCTCAAGTAAATCAAGCTTCCAACTAGAGCTCGGAACACCAACGGATCAGATAAAACTCTTCCCTCATCCTTCCGAAGTTTATGATGTTGTTCCAGAGGTATAGAACTGCTCTTCCCTTCTTCCATGCCGAATCATAGAACGATCCGCTCCGCATATCCTTCCTGAGAAACGAGCACTCTGCTCTCCCGCCTCTGGACCTCGAGTCCAAGGAAATGGTGAAGCTCCCCTAGATCATTCATCTCGAACCAGATAACAAGCTCAGCTCTCAGCCTTGCTACCGCCTGCTTCGAGTTCCCGGTGACAATCATGTCATCCATATATAGCAGCACAATAACCCGAAGCGCCCCCTCCTTGACGAACAAGCTAGAATCAAAGTCTGAAGCAAAGAATCGGCAGAATAGAAGATACTCTGTGATCTTTCCATACCACGCCCGAGGCGCTTGCTTCAACCCATATAAGGCCTTCCTCAGTTTGCAGACGTAGTCCGGACAATCCTCTGAGATGAAACCCGGCGGCTGGATCATGAAGATATCCTTGTCAATCTCTCAGTATAAGAAAGCATTCTTAACATCAAGCTGCCAACCACAAGATGCCGCCAAAGCAATAACAAATCGGACCGAAGTCATCTTTGACACTGGACTAAATGTCTCATCATAATCTTCACCATACTGCTGTGAGAACCCGCGAGCTACAAGGCGAGCCTTGTATCGCTCGATCGTGCCGTCAGCTTTCTTCTTGAGCTTGTAAACCCATTTGCATGTTACATGGGTAATTCCCTTAGGCCTATGCATAAGAGACCAAGTCTCATTCTTCTTGAGAGCATCCATCTCTTCTTGCATAGCAATATCCCACTGCTTCACGCCTTCGGCTTTCTCAAAGCTCGACGGCTCCCTCTCATCCAAGGGACCGGCGAAGAAACATGAGACGAAACCCACCATGTTTCCTCCTGTGTATCGATCTGGTGGCTTGATAGTCCTCTTCGACCTCCTAAGAGGTTGCTCCTGACTAACCACCTCCCCAGTTGCTTCTTCTGTGCAAGCTCCTCTTCTAGACGAATTTGGAGCATCGCTCCCCCTGCTTCCAAAACCTGAAGCCTCCATCTCAGAGCTTGACACAACAGGAGCTCCTGGTGAAACAGGCAACTCCACTTGAAGATCTTCCACAACCTTCCCTTCTTTATCAACCCTGTTCTCCAGCAGTTCAACTCCTGAACTCCCCTTGTAGGAAGTCACTTCATCGAACACCACATCCCGAGATACAAAAGATCTTCGAGTCTCAGGATCCATGCATCTCCATCCTTTCTTCCGCTCATCATACCAAACAAAGACTAGCTTCCTTGCTTTTGCATCTAGCTTTGTCCGAAGAGCTTCAAGAATATGCACATAACAGGTTGACCCGAACACCCGAAGGTGTGCAACACTCGGTTTCTCCTTGAACATCAATTCGTGAGGGGTCTTCATGTTGATAGGACTTAAAGGCATCCTGTTGATGACGTAAGCTGCACAAGACATTCCCTCCGCCCAAAAAGACTTTGGGATACTCTTGGCATGAAGCCAGCATTTGCAAGTTTCCGTCAGATGACGGATCTTCCTCACCGCAACACCATTCTGTAGTGGAGTATGGGCACAAGTGAGCTCTCTCAGAACGCCGTGTTTCCTGCAAAACCTTGAGAACTCACCAGAGGTGAACTCCCCACCATTGTCAGTTCTTAATTTTTTCACCCGCAGGCCTAACCGACCTTCCACCGGCTCCTTGAACTCCACAAACTTTGCAAAGACTTCCGACTTCTCTTTCAGAAAATACACCCAGACGTATCTGGTGTAATCGTCAATCAACACCAACATATATCTGTTGCCTCCAAGGCTTGGGGTGGCAGTCGGTCCCATCAAATCACCGTGAATGCACTCCAACGGCGCTTTGCATCTTGTTTGTGATTTATCAAATGGAAATCGATGAGACTTACCAAATTGACATCCAGCACAAACATGACCATCTCCAAAAGAGGACAAGCTAGGCAAGCCCTTGACAAGGCCCCTTACCGCCATAGCCTTCAATTTGTCCATGCCAATATGCCCCAACCTTTCATGCCAGATAGTCGCGCTATCGTTGGTCTTCATCTTATCAACATAGGTACTTGTCGATTACACGAACAAGTCCTTCACCCGTTTTCCAACATGGATAACATCTCCCTTTATCTCCGGTTGAGTTTTAAGAAACTTCACTTCTGTTGGGCCAAATAGAACGTGATAACCGGCATCGACCGCATTGGTCACGGAGAAGAGATTCTTCTTTATACCAGGCACGTGATAAACACTCCTCAAGGTGAGTGGACCCTTATCACTGCTCAGGGAGACAACACCATCTTGTTCGACAGAATGAATAGAATTATCAGCCGTAGTAGTGATAACATCGTTACCTGAGTAAGGCGCCAAAGAAGAGAACTTTGATTCATCCCCAGTGAGATGTGTCCACACCCTGAATCAACAATCCAATCCTCTTCGAAGTTGATGGCAGCCAAGGCTTTAACGGGCATTGCCGTCATATTAGCCGCAAAGGCTCCTCCCCATCCAGCTTCATCAGACTTTGGCTTCTCCTTCTCTGCTACATGTACTTACAGAAGATTAACCCGGCAATCCTTCTTGAAGTGGCCGGTCTTATTACACCTGAAGCACCTGGGTCCATCTCCCTTCTTCTTCCCATCAGATTTAGGAGCATAACCCCTATCCTGCTGACCTGAAGTAGATGGTCCATCAAAACCCAGCTTCTTCCTCTCCCACTTCTTCTTCTTCTTCCTAGAGAACAACACATCACTATCTCCCCCAGAGATAGAAGTCCCCGCCATCTGTCTTGCCAAACTTTCTTGCGAAGCAAGTAAGTTCTCTAGCTCCAACAGAGATGGTTAATTTGCCCAACCTTGAACTGAAGTCACAAAGGCAAGATACTCCTTCCGCAACCCGCGGATGATATGCCTCTTCAGTTTTGCCTCCGAGATGGGCTCATCAGGGTCCAATGCAGAAATCTCTACTGTGAGGTTCTTCATCTTGAGAAAGAAGGTAGAAATAGAAAGATCACCTTGAGAGGCTTTCGCCAACTCATTTTCAAGAAACTGTAGCCGATCTACATTCTTCATATTGAACAACCCGTCCAAAGAGGCCAGATTTCAACAGCAGAGTTACATCCAATGATGTGATCAAACAACTCCGGTGAGATAGCCCTCTTGAGAGTGAACTCAGCCTTAGCATTCGTCCTTCTCCAAAGTCTCACCTCTGCCATATTATCTCCTGCTAGAAACACCTCTTGCGTGTCTTCTCCTCCAACTATCTCCCAAAGATCCTCGCCAAGTAAATAGCTCTCCATACACGACCTCCATTTCTTATAGTTAGTCGATGTAAGGAGTTCAATACCAAGTCCTCTTGCGTATCCACCTTCCATGGCAATCTATGTGGTCTCTTCTTCACAAAGACGATGGCAACTCAAGTTGATCACTGCTTATCCACTCCAACAACCTCTCTTTGATACCATGTTAAAATTTTTGATTTGAATCGTTTAGGAGTAAGCAGGAGTTGCATCAACTGAGTTAAAGCCAAACAACCACAATGCCACACAGCAACACAAGAACCTTTATTGAAATACAAACTTCATTTACAGTGCGAGGTATACATGGCGAGACATGATTCATCAGAATTACGGAGACGAGAAGAACAAAACACACCAAAACAAATCTGGCGGCTAGACAAGCTGAGACCGCACAGACCGCTCGACTCCAGAAGTCGCCCGACTTGACCTGAGACTGCGCGAACAGAAAACAGACAAGCCGCCTGCACTACAAGACCGCCACCTCAGACCGCACGAACTAGAGTTTTATTGGAACAAAGAACTGAAGCTGTCGCCAGACCGCAACTCAGACCGCCTAACCGCTGAAGGTCGCCTGATCACTGAGCTCGCTGCGAACAGCACAAGAACGAACATAAACCAGTTCACAGACTGACCGCTGCCGAACTGTTTATACAAGCCGCTGGGAATCACCAAGGAAGGAGACCGCAACCTGCTGACCGCAAACCTGCGAACACAACAAACAATCAACTCGCTTCTGAGACCGCCCGACCTCAAAGTGAGACCGCACGAATTAACCCAAGCTTAGTTCATACAGTTCTCGTTTTTAATGACGGGCCATGTACCCCTATTTACAGGCGGGTAGACGGATGTCGTCACCGCACAACCGGGATACAGTCACCACCCGTCAGATCGCCAGCGGTCTCATAAGACAGACCGCGCGACCAAACAACTTGGACGATCATCCGACCAAGACCACAGAACAGCAGACAGGTCGCGCACAAGTCGCGCGAACACGAGACCACGCACAAGCCGCGTGGTCACAAAAGGTACTCCTCCCTTAGACCACATGAAGCAACCAGGAACCATCTGGCCGACTTCAGACAAGTCGCCAGATCGCCAAGACAGACCGCCCGGATAGACGGTCAAATGAGAACAACCCACCCGGTCTTCCAACAAGGAAGCCAGGCAAACCGGCAGACCTACTCGGGAACAAGCCGCAGCTACGAAGAACAGACCGGCAGGATATAAACGCAACCCGCGCGGTCTCGGCGGTCTCCCAAAACAGGCCGCCCGGTCTCCTCCACTTCACTTCAAAATTTCAACAAAAAGCACACAGATCTTCATCTTCCTCAAGCAGCATCTCTCTCTCTCCCTGAGAACATATCCAAGATCTTTCTCTCAGTTTTTTTTCTGCTGCAAGTTTTCAAATCATCTATAGAGCAACAATAATCTGAGGAACATCTGTCTCTCAGATTCATTAGCTTATCAAGGAAGATTATTTGACTCAAGAGAAAGCTTCATCCTCAAGCTGTCAAGATTTTCAATTAGACAGGGGGAGCTTTACACAACCAATCCACTAGAGTCTTCTCTCAGAGTGTTGACAGAGAAGAACTTCTTAACCTTTTTATTCCATCTTGTACAGGGTTCTTACTCCCTTCAAAAGTAAACCTTTTGGTGACAGGGCACCTGAACAAAAACCTGTGGTTTGGTTAGAGAACCTGATCAAAAGCTCCTTGGTGTGTGGACACCTGATCAAAAACCCCTTGGTGATAGGGCACCTGATCAAAAACCTAGTGGATCCTACCAAGTGTGGTAGAAGAGTAGACGTATCCAGATTTATTGGGGAACTACTATAAAATTCCTTGTGTCTCTGTGCCTGTTAATTTCTGTGTTTTGTTGTGTGCCGATTTCTTTATTTAGTTTTTATAAGTCACTCAATATACACATATATATATATATATCACTAATTTAATTCAGCTATAAAATTAAGGGAAAATTTTTTAATACTCTATTCACCCCCCTCTAGAGTAACATTAAGATCTAACCTCCACTTTCAATTGGTATCAGAGGGTAGTTGATTTTTACAGGCTAACACCTGAATCATAAAGATCAATTAGATCTTAATTTATTTTTAGAGTTTTATTTTCCTAAAAACTCATGGCACAAAATAAAGAATATTCTAGCACAAGACCTCTTGTGTGCAATCTCAGTAAGTTTGCACTATGGAAGACAAGGATTAGGTTGTACATGAATTCCATTAATGAGGAAATCTTCAATGTGATTTTGACAGGACCTCCAGCTCCAACAACAACAACAACAAGTGCTGAAGCACCAGCAAACAACAATGTTGTTCCACCACCTGAGTGGACTGAAGCACAGAAAAAGCAAAGAAGTGTAGATGCAAAAGCAATGAAGATTCTAGCACAAACAATGTCTGATGACATCTTTCAAAAAGTGGCAGAATGCACCTCAGCAAGAGAAATATGGATCTCACTCAACAATATGGTTGAAGGATCTGCTGATGAAAGAAAGGACACAAGATCCCACCTCATTTCTCAATATGAGAATTTCAAAAAGGGAGAATCTGAAACAGTTGCTGACATGTACAATAGGCTCAGCCTCATAATTAATGAGCTAAAGACCCTAGACAAAGTGATCTCTATCACTGAAGTCAATGATAAGATCCTTATGTGCTTCCCCAGCACATGGGACTATAGGATCTGGACAATCAAGGAAGCCAGAAGCCTTAATGAGATCTCAACTGAGAGCTTGTTAGGCAAACTCAAGTCCTATGAGCAGCTTATCAAAACCAGAGAAGCTGAACAATCAACTTCATCTTCAGGATCCAAGAAGGAGAGGAATATACCTTTCCAAGCTACTAAAGAAGAAGAAAAGGCTCCAAGAGATGAGGAGTTCATGAGCCTTTTAGCCAAAAGGTTCTACAAGATGGCTAGAAAGGACTTCAGAAAGAAGGACTCCAGATCCAGAGAAAAGCCAATATATGATAAATCAAATCCTAAAGAAATTATCTGTTTTGGTTGTAGGAAACCTGGACATATTCTACCAGAATGTCCAGAGAATCAGATGAATGAAAAGAGAAAAGAGAAAGAACAAAAGAAGCACTCCAGCAAGTCTTCCTCCCACAAGCACAAACACAAGGGAAGAGGATTTGTAGCAGAATCCTAGAGTGACACTGAATCAGAATCTTCATCAAGCTCTTCTGATGATGAAGAAGAATCAAAAGAAAATGACCAATGCTTGATGGCCATTTATGACCCAAGCAGTGAGTCAGCAAGTGCATCTTCATCCAGCTCCTCTGATGATGAAGATGATGAAGAAGAAAAGAGCTTCTGTATGATGGCTATCAATGCCTCAACAAACAACTCAGAAGAAGAAGAATCAGAAGCTGAAGCTGACAATGATGCAGATCAGGTAATATCTAATTTTGATTTTACTTCAGTTGAATTCAAAGATGAATTCAAAGTTCTTTGCTTAGACATAATAAAATCTGAGAAGGAAATAATCACTCTCAGAAATAAGCTAGCTGAAATGAATAAAATAAGTGAAGAAAATGCTAATCTTAAGAAAGATTTGGTTGCCTCTAGAGAACAAATCATTCTCATTAAGAATAAACTTTCTGAGGCTAAGAAATTTGAAGAATCCCTAAATGGGAGAAGTATCAGACTGATGGACATTACAAGCATAGTTAATGCCAGATTAAGTGGCAAACTAGGCTTGGGTGCATCATCAAGTGAGCCACCTATAATTAAGAAGAACATACTCTCTACACCTATAAAATTCATCTCTGCTAAAAGCAAAGAGGTTGTAGATGATAATAAAAACATTTCAAGCAAGGCAGTAAAGAAAAAGGGAATTCAGCAGAATTCGTCGAACGGAGATCGATGAAATCAGACGAATTCGTCGAACGGAGATCGACGAACTCTGAAGACATATTTTCTATATAGTCATTATTCGAATGGCGCTCGACGAAAGCGCATCCCTTCGTCGAACGGCGATCGACGAACTCAGCCCAGTTCATCGAACAGAAGACATACAGAAAATTTAAAGAATTCTATTTCTCCACATACTTACAGTCCTTTCACTGAATGGATAATACCTCCAAGGAGATATCATCCAAAAGGTTATAAGGATCAGCCTGAAATGTCTTTTATTTCAGAGTTTTGTGGTAATATAAAAGGACCCAAGGTAGTCTGGGTCAAAAACAACTAGTTTATTTTTCTGTTTACAGGTACACAGCTATCCAAACAGGAATAAACAATGGTATTTGGATATTGGCTGTTCAAAGCATATGACAGGAAACAAGGCCAACCTGAACAACTACAAGGCAAAGCTTGGACCCAAGGTGATCTTTGGAGACTCCAACTGTGGACAAACCAAAGGCTATGGTCAAATCAAAGTTGGAGCAGTGACATTCAAGGAAGTAGCCTATGTCAAGGGTCTGAAGCACAACCTCAGTAGCATAAGCCAGTTATGTGATGAAGGTTATCAGGTAACTTTCAATCATTCCTTATGTCTTATTACCAATAATAAAAATATTACTGTATTATCTGGTATTAGACATGGAAATATTTATTTAGTCAATTTTGACTCTGCCAATTCTGATATTTGCTTATTCAATTCTATAAGTAAGACTAATGAATTATGACATAAAAGGCTTGGACGTATTAACCTTAGAACTATATCTAAGCTTTCTAAGAACAATCTTGTTAGAGGACTTCCTTCTGGTTCATACAAGAGGGAAGGACTTTGCGGGGCTTGTCAATTATGTAAGCAAACTAGAAGTAGTTTTAAGTCTTTATCCAAGAGTGATTCACCTAGGATTTTGTATTTATTGCACTTAGACCTTTTTGGACCTACTGCAATACAAAGCATAGGAGGGAAGCATTACTCTTTAGTGATTGTAGATGACTTCTCAAGATTCACTTAGGTGTTCTTTCTTAGGAACAAGTCTGACACCTTCAATGATCTGACAGACTTTCTCAGGTCCATTAAGATTGAGTACTCTACAGTAGTTGCATTGATCAGAAGTGATCATCGCACTGAGTTTGAGTCTCTTCTGATGAGAGAATTCTGTGGAAAAGAAGGGACCAGGCCATGTTTCTCTGCTCCTAGAACTCCTCAACAAAATGGGGTAGCAGAATGGAAAAATAGAACCCTTATTGAATCAGCAACTACATTACTTGCTGATGCAAACTTGCCACTCTCTTTTTGGGCAGAGGCAGTGAGCACAGCTAATTATGTGTTGAACAGAAGCCTTATACATAAGCTTAAGGGAAAGACTCCCTATAAATTACTTAAGAATAAAAGGGCTAAGGTTAACTATTTTAAGATATTTGGATGTAAATGCTATGTGCATAACAATGATAAGAAGTATTTCAGGAAGTTTGAAGCAAAAGCTGCTGAAGGCATTTTCCTTGGATATTCTCTTTCTAGCAAGGCATATAGAGTTTACAACAAATCTACTCTTAAGATAGAAGAGTCCATGCATGTATCCTTTGATGATACTAATATGTTAATTGAGGAGAGGAACACCACCTCTACCAATAATATTTTGCAGGTACCAGCTCTATGTGAAGAGCTCAATGGATTAAATCTACAGAAAGAAGAATCTTTACTTCCATCAACACAAAATCTTGAAGACAGTGAATAAGAAGATCATCCAGATCTTGTTGATAGCTCAAATCAAGTGACAGCTGAACAAATTCACCAAGTGGATATCATTGTTGAACCAACTCCAACTGTTGACCACATCACAGTTAGAGATCATCCAATATCACAAGTGATTGGTGTTATTTCAGCAGGTGTTCAAACAAGGCATCAACTACACCAAAATCAGATGCACACCTGTTTCCTATCACAAGTTGAACCTCAATCCATAAAGGATGCAGAACAAGATCCAAATTGGATTCTTGCAATGCAAGAGGAGCTCAACCAATTTGAAAGGAACAAGGTTTGGGATTTGGTTCCAAGACCAAAAGGCCATCCAGTTATTGGCACCAAATGGGTCTTCGGGAACAAGCTTGATGATCAAGGCAACATAGTCAGAAATAAATCAAGATTGGTAGCTCAAGGATATTCACAGGAAGAAGGCATAGACTATGATCAAACCTTTGCTCCTGTTGCAAGACTTGAAGCTATCAGGATCTTTCTAGCCTTTGCTGCATTTAAGAAATTTAAGGTATATCAAATGGATGTGAAGAGTGCATTTCTTAATGGAGACATCAAAGAAGAAGTCTATGTGGAACAACCACCAGGTTTCATCTCTCCAACTCACTCCTCCTATGTATTTAAGCTTAATAAAGCTCTCTATGGTCTCAAATAAGCTCCCAGAGCATGGTATGCGACCTTAGCTAATTTTCTTTTGGAAAACAAGTTCTGTAGAGGCATAGTAGATAAAACCCTATTTTTCAGGATACATAAAAATCAAACTCTACTAGTTCAAATATATGTATATGATATTATTTTTGGCTCTACTGATTCAAATTTATGCAAAAGATTTTCCAATCTAATGCAATCAAAATTTGAAATGAGTAGTATGGGTGAACTATCATACTTCCTTGGTCTTCAAGTGAAGCAAACTCTCAATGGCATATTCATATCACAATCCAAGTATGCTAAGGAATTAGTGAAAAGATTTGGTATGTCTAATGCTTCCACCATGAAAACACCCATGCCCTCTAATGTTGTTGTTGATATTGATGAATTAGGGAAACCTGTTGATCAGAAGGTATACAGAGCAATTGTTGGCTCATTCCTTTATTTAACAGCAAGTAGGCCTGATATAATGTTTGCTACTTGTATTTGTGCTAGGTTTCAAGTTAACCCCAAAGAATCTCATCTAATTTTATTAAAAAGAATTTTGAGATATATAAAGGGTTGCCCTAATCTAGGACTTTGGTATCCAACAACATCTGAATTTGAATTAACTGGATTCTCAAATTCAGATTATGCTGGATGCAGAGTAGATAGGAAAAGGACATCAGATACTGGTCAGTTTCTTGGTGATAGGCTTGTGTCCTGGTTTTGTAAGAAATAAACATTTGTGTCCACATCAACAACTGAAGCTGAATATATAGCTGTAGGCAGTTGCTGCTCACATATATTGTGGATACAAAATTAGCTCCTAGACTATGGTCTCAACTTAAATAATTCAATTATATTTTGTGACAGTACCAGTGCAATATCTATAGCACAAAATCCAGTTCTCGATAGTAGGACTAAACACATAGAAATTAGGCACCACTTTATCAGAGATAATGTGGATTAAAATAAAATTTGCCTACAATTCATCCCTACTGATTTGCGAAGAGCTGATATTTTCACCAAACCCTTGGATGAAAAGAATCATATTTTCTTTATAAATCAGTTGAGAATGATAGATGGAGATTCAATCTGATAAAAATTAAATTTTCTATTTATCCCCTCATTTCGTCGAATGGAGAACGACGAAATGCTATCTTTCATCGAACGGAGATCGACGATACTTAATAAGTCAGGATAGACAAAGACAAGCGCGATCGTCGAACTGAGATCGACGAAAATTAATTTTTTGTCGAATGCAGTCAGACGAAGCCCTAAGTCTTTTCGACTTCTGATTCTATTAGGTTTAGCCGAACCCTGTTCTACGAAAGTGTGCGCCCTTCTCCGATCTCTCTATATAATCAAAGTTTTTATCTTATTTCATTTTTGCGCCTACAGTACTTGCTCTTTCCCTCCAGTTCCCTTTGCACTTGATCGCTCTCTTTTTTGCAGGTACAAATGGCAATTTCACAAGCAGTGCTTTCCTCTATGAAGTTTGACGCTGGCTTCGACATTGATTTCAAATCGTTTGAGCATTCTGACCAAGTTTTCTTGGACCTTCTTCACTTGTTTGAAGAACAACAACTAAAGAAGATGATGGAAACTAGAATCAAACTACCAGTGGCAGAAACTAAGGAATGGGCTTATATAGTCAAGGCAGAGGATAATACTCTATCAGGAATAATATCAGGACATCAGGTTATTCAAACCCCAGTAATATTATCTGAAGTATTTGGCTTAGTCAAAGGAGATGATGATTTGGAAATCACATCTGATGAGTTTAATGCTGCATTAGTTAATGTTCGATTCAAAGGTTGCGGATTATCGGTTACTATTTGGTTAGAGAATTTAGACCGCTAGTTGCGATCGAGGCCAAATTTCGCCCGTCGTGGCAAATGCCACTCCTGCGACGGGCTTTCCTTTGATTAAAGAGAATCGGTTACAGCGTGTTACAAGTACAGCAAAGAAGAAGCTGGCCGGCTAGACTAGTCGCAAGACCGGAAACTCGAGGCCGCAGCTCAAACAAGCGAGCTTTAGGATTCGACTGTGCGTGTCCTGTGAACAGTGCTGCCCCCTATTTATACGCTCGGGGGCCTGCCCGAATGGGCAGGGATAAAATAACTGCATGCCCGGGTACAGGAGAAACGGGCAGGCGGTGACGGGATACACAAAGAAGAAAAGAAAGAAGCCGCACGGCTTGGCGGCTTGCCCTTCCGACCCGTCTGACCAGAGGATGAAGATGTCGTGACCAAGGCAATGATGCAAAATGAGCGGCCTTCGGCTTGAGACCGCGGCCTGCCTTCTGGACGTGACTTTGGCTGATCTTCACGATGCAACCCGGGTGGTCTCCGATCTGAGACCGCGGCTTGTCCCCCGGGCTTTAGCCTTGAATCTCTATGGCACAACCCGGGCGGTCTACTACTTGAGACCGCGGATCGCCTTCTTGCCTTGGCTTTTGGCAATCTTCAATCTTGGGGGTGGTCCGAAATGACATCAGACAACCCGGCTTGGTTTACCCTGGACTGAGAGCCGCTGACCCTGGAACCCAGCGGCTTGATCTAGCAGTTCGCCCGGTCGAGAATGATTCAAACCGAGGAGCGGTTTTCCGGGTAAACATAATCCCCGCATATTTTCAAATCTCAAGGGAATTTCGAAAATATTAGCTTTAGCCGGGAGACCGCATCCGACTTGTCCTGAATTCTATAAGAGAGCCAGAGAATTCATTCCGCAGAGTTTTTTCTGAAATCACGGGATATTACTCGCCAGTTGCGGTTAGAGTTTTTAAGACCGGTAATTTACCAATAATGGACTTTCTAGCAACCGTGTTAGACCGCGTGGTTCCTTCTGGAGATAAAAAGAAAGAGGAGGAAAGCAAAAGGCGCGAAACAACGGAGAAGTCGAAGAAGGAAAAGGAGAAGCAGCGCAGGAGAGACCGGAAAAAGAGGGAGCGGTCTGAGAAACCGCAACGGATAATTCAAAGTCCGTTGTGGACTTAATTACCCCCAGACTCCTGCAGAGCCCGCAACGGACAGCTCTGGGCTCCCTCCTAGCGACTCGCTGATTCCTTCAGGAGACCTTGGCCTACAGGTCGCCGGCCTGCTGAATAAAGGGGGGCCGCCCCCTCTAGTAAAATGGATTCTGGCAGCCCTTCAAAGAAAGTCGGCGGGTCCGACTCGTTCGGCATGGAAATCAGCCCATCCGGGAATCCTCACTTATTAGTCAAGGATATGGGGGAGGAGGCGGTTAGCTCTCAGAAGCCGGGCGACCTGATTACCCCTCTATCCGTGGACGACTATCCCAGCCCCTCCAAAGAAATCAGTCCAGCTTTGGGTGAGAAAGGGAAGAAAAGAAAGAAGGCCGGGTCAGCGACCGATCGGATAACCAAGAAGGTTAAGAGGCTAGCATCCAAGGAAAGGGCGGCTTTTAAGAAACCGGCCGAGTCCCGCCTCCAAACCAATCTGCGACTGAAAGAAGAGCTCGGCCTAGCGAATCCCCCATCCGCTAAGGTGAATGACTCGCCGGCTACCCCTGAAGTGAAATCAGGCAGTCTGCTTCCGGACTCGGCGAGCAGTTTATCATTTGATGGAATCTTTAAGAAGATGGATGAGCTGGAGAGACGAGACAAGCTTCTCGACAGCCCGGTGACTTCAAAGCGAACAGACCCTCATGTAGATAACACAGCCCGACCTGAGGAGCCAGCTCAGGAGGAGGTCGAGGAGCAAGAAGCTGCTGCTCGGGCCGCCCTGGAGGTCGAGCAGAGAGCGAAGGAACTCGATGAGGTAATGGAAGCGCGGGAGGAGGTTTCCCCGGCGATGACCGGGAAAGAGATAATGATGGTGAAGGAGGAGGCGAGACGAGCTTTAAACAAGCCGCTGCGGCCTGATCCCTTCGTGCCAGGTAAGCGCCCTGCGGGTTATAAAGCTGTCCGTTTCTTCATTCCGCGGCCTCATCAAAATTAATTACTGAACCCGCCGCCGAGCTTTTTCCCTTTAGTGGCCTGGTCCTCTTCCGCTAGGCAGAGTAAAGAGAGACTCTGGCGTGAACAACGACGGAGGATGGACCCGGAACGGTCTAAGCGGCCTGTGCGCCCAGGCATTGATCTTATATTTATGTACATTTTATATATATATAGCGCTGCATGCCCTTGCTTTACATAACCGCGTGGCCTCTTGCAGATAGCGAAGATCAAACTATGAAGTCGGGCGACCTCGAAGCCAGCCTACCTCCATTAGTCCCCCCAGTGTTGACCTATGTAGCGGCTTCGCAAGAAGGGCGGCCGTTGTTTGATCATCTCGAGGAAGACTTAGCAAACTTGAGGGTCCGCTTGAAGGAGGTGGAAGACCGGGAAGCCGCCACTCGGACCGCTCTGGAGGCCGAGCAAAAGGCAAGGAAGAAGGCTGAAGAGGCGCTGAGGGCACAGATAGAGACCGACAGGAGATCCAGGACAGAGAGAGAGAAGGGTCTGGAGGTGCAGCTTGAGGCCGCGCGAGCTGTAGTGGAGACTGAGAAGAAGGCCAAGGTTGCACAAGTCGCTACTCTGACCGCTCAGTTCGAGAGGGAGAAGAGAATATCTGCCAATCTTGAGGATGACTCCAAATATTATCAGGATAAATTTTTGCAGCTAACTAGAGAAGTCACGGCAGGCCGGCGAAGTACGAATGATGCGATGCTGGTTTCTAGCCGCCCGGCTGTTGGGGCGGGCTCGAATCCTCCCCCGATTAGGGCGGCTGACCCAATGATCGATGAGGCCACCGGAACCCCCCGCATGATTACTGCTTCGCGGGTTGAAAGGGATGTCGGGCGGCTTCATAGCACGATCAACCACATCCATTATCATACCAGCCAGATTTACTCTCTTCTGAACACTACCAGTGATCAGGTCGCGCGGCTTCATAGAGAGGATATGTCCCCCGAACACCGCCAGCCGTGAACGGCTTTTTTAGAACAATTGTATTATAAGTGCGGCTTGTTGATTTGACCTCTGTTGGACAATGCTTCTTTCTGCTTTATGTCTTTTATTTGAATAACCCGTGCGGGTTCTTATTTTAATCGCTGTTCTTTGTGTTTTGTTTAGATCTTCTATGTTTTATCCGAACTGATTACAGGTCGCGCGATCTGTGATGTATGCTTGCACCTGATTTCCTGAATGCCTTTGGTTTTTTTGTTTTTCTGGTAAATCTGATCATGCAGGCTGTTAACCGCGCGGTTAGAATGTGTAGCCGCGATATAATTTTGCTATTCGCAGATCGTCAAAATCTATAAGTAGGGACCTTTCGAAGTCATTCTTATGATTTCAAATGGCGCGATCTAAGAACAAGTCGCAGCGGCCTGTCAAGGTTAAAGCCGTTCGAGCAGATGCGGCCTTGGCCTTTCACTCGGCGGACCACCCGGAATGCCGTCTTACCCAGAGCGAACAAGACGAATTCATTGCGAAACACATGGCAGGGAGTAATCTGCTCGCGCGGCTTCCTTTGCGCGACGAGCGGATTAACTCTTCCAACCCGCATCAGATAGCCGTTCCCGTCGACCATTTTGAATATGGCTTCAAATTTCCGCTGCCACTTGAAGTCATCGCCATTTTTGACCACTATGGGGTTGTACCCGGCCAGCTTCCACCGAACTCCATAGCATCCATATACAGTTTTATTTCATATCTGCGGTTCGAGCGGACCAGATTTTCCATTGATTTGTTTAGGAAATTCTTTTCGGTGCGGGCTGTCTCCGATGTGGGGACTTCAACTTTCAGGGGGCACCTTTACTTTGGCTGTCACGGACTGAAGATCGTCAATTTGGCGAACAAGGTCTCGGACTGGTCGGCGCGGTTTGTAATGTTCGAAGGCGACTTCGGACTATTGCAGACCAACCCGCTAGTTCGGGGGGAGGAGGCTTTCCAAATCCCTCAAGTCGGAAAGATCGAGCTGGACACCTTCGTGTTTCTTGAGAACGAGCGGTTAGATATCAATCACTACATTCCGCTGTTCTTAGAGCTGGAGGACGTCCTCCCTGAACATAGTAAGTTCCTCTAGACCGCATGTACATGACCGCGCGGGCTGTTTTATTTAAACTTGTGACTTCACCTTGCAGCTGCCCACATTGTCCCTGCGAACAAGCCGGTCACGCCGGCCGGCCCGATTTTAACCCAGAGGGAAAGGAGGCAGCGGCGAAACAGGTCGCCATCGTCGGAGGAAGAGAGCCCAGCTTCTTCTGATGAATTCGAGCTTCTTCGTTCCTGTGGAAACCCGCCCGATCTGCAGGGCAACCCAACTGTCCTCTGGCATAGGGACGGAAGCCGCATCCGGGTATCCACTGCACTTCCTTCATGAGGAAGTGAAAAGATTAGTCGCCATGCGCTAGCCGCCGGGGACGCTATGTATGGTCGAAAGACTTTAAAGAAGCTGAAGAAAATTCCTGAAGAAGAGCTTCCCCGGCTAGCGGCACAAGCCGGTGCATGGGGGTTTGCGGCCAATCACTTCATGGACTTGTCGTACAGGCGGCTGGTTTCCATTCAGAAACGCCTAGAAAAGAAGTACGAGGAGCAGGTCGCGGAGAACGCGCGGCTTCAAGAAGTCGTGGCGGTGAGTTTGTCAAATGATGACGCGGTTTTATTTTGTTCAGCCCGAGCGACCTGATTTATTTTTCCTTTTTGCAGAAACAATATGAGGTGACCAACCCAGCCTTCCAGGATGAGGTGTTGCCTCATGTGGCCCAAGGAATCGATAAAGCTTTGGGCCTTATGGAAGACCGGGGCTGTCTGTGTGAAGGCTTTGAGGGCACTACTTTCTCCGACCTCTTCCCCGCCTTGAAGGACCAGCTTGATGAGATCAGTCGCAGGCAGAAAGGAAAAGCCAAGGTGGGTGAAGAGGCTGAAGCCGACGCGGGCAGGGAGATTGTAATTCATCAAGGAGTCGATGAAAGTGGTGGAGCCGCCGAGGAGGCCGATGCAGATGACGATGCTGACGATGATGATGAGGACAGTTTGTCCTCTGGAACAACCGGCTACGCCAGTAAGACCGGGTGGTCTAGTGACAGTGATTCATCGGATTCTTCCTCGTCAAGTGAAGTCTATTCGCCCGAAGTTGACATTGATGGTGCGGACTCGAGTTCCCCTGCCAAGAAGAAGAAAAAGAAGTCGGCAGACTAGTGCCTTTGTTTTAATTTTATTTTTGTGTAATCGCCGGTCTTTTTTTTGTTAGCCGGGCGGTTAATATTTTGTTAACACATATTCTGAAAAATGAATGGAAATTTTACCTGTCTAATTGTCCATTTATTGTTACTTGTGGTTGCTATCTTGTCTTTCTTTTTTCATCTTTACCTTTTGTTCTTTATGATTGAGCCGTGCGGTTGTCCTGATCCGAGTATAAGTAATAACTGATGATCTCGGACGGCCTATATACAACCCGTGCGATTACTCATTTAAATCTCGGGACGTCCGATTCTTGATAATATAAACGATAAAGGATAGACTCGTGCGATTATAATTCAAACCGGGCGGCCTCTTATCATTCAGAGATATCTCATCCTCGCTGATACAAGTAATGAATTATAATTTTGCGCGGTTTGAATACAATCCTGGCGAGTAATCCATTGCATCCAGGGATAACTTTTTGCTAAGAAATAGATCGACCCGATCGGTTAGAACATAACCCGGGCGACCATATATTTAGATCCATAGATATCCAGACTTGGTTAATATGAGAGACAGATAGATCCGTTCGGTTATAATACAACCCGGGCAATCATATATTTAGATCCAGAAATATCCAACTTAATTGATATAAAAGATAGATAAGCCCGCCCGGTTAGAATGTAACTCGGGCAATCATATGTTTAGATCCAGAAATATCCAACTTAATTGATATAAAAGATAGATAAGCCCGCCCGGTTAGAATGTAACTCGGGCAATCATATGTTTAGATCCAGAAATATCCAACTTAATTGATATAAATGATAGATAAGCCCGCACGGTTAGAATGTAACTCGGGCAATCATATGTTTAGATCCAGAAATATCCAACTTAATTGATATAAAAGATAGATAAGCCCGCCCGGTTAGAATGTAACTCGGGCAATCATATGTTTAGATCCAGAAATATCCAAACTTACACTCAATCAGACCGTGCGGTTTCAAAATGCAGACCGCACGGTCTTAATATCACAACTCTATATTAGGGTAGACGAACTCCTGCACCTGTTCTAATAATATCTTTCTCGAATGGTTTATATAAGAAACCATAAGAGATGACTGCCTTCCTGTAGGGAAGATGAATAATCTACAGGCTCAGATGACCAAGTGGGCAGGTGGGCCTCGGTGACGAACATTGCTTTCCTCAAATGGTCATAAGAGCTGTAAGCGACTCATCTGCTCTCTTTCTTAGGGTTACAAGCTGAGTTGATCAATTGGGCAGGTGGGCCTCGGCGGCGAACATTGCTTTCCTCAGAGAGATCAACTCAGTTGTGGACCCAACTAGGCACCGCTTCGAGAGTACCTAAGAGTATTCGACGGTCACAGGCTATGATGATCAGTTGGGCAGGTGGGCCTCGTCGGCGAACATTGCTTTCCTCAGAAAGATCATCAAAGCTGTAACTATATCCCTTTAGGGGCATGATAGAGCTGACAATCACCTAGACCTCCCTTGATGCAGGGGTGTGTCAGATATCGGCCGGGATCGAAAATTCTGAAGACCACCGCAGCGGAATTGGCAAGCTACCACTACATGCGTGCGAAAACTCCCCGCATCACATGATCTTGGTGGGTTTTACGCTATGACTACAATCCAAGGGGGTTCGAACAGAATTTGGCGATATCTCAGAGGTTCAGGGAGTGAGATATGTATTTATGTATTCATAATGCAGAGAACCATCAGACAAGGAGAAGTGTTAGTATAGGGCTTCTCATTTAATAGCAAAAAACGTAAAAAATGAAAGAGATAGTTTAAGGATAAAATCGTTTAAGATCGTCACCGCTCCAGGTGCGCGAGATGTCTTCTCCTTCGCTGGTTTGGAGACGATAGGCCCCGTTCTTTAATACCTCTTTGATAATAAAAGGTCCTGCCCAGTTGGGATTCAGCTTTCCAACATTGCCAGACCTGGCCGCAGCATCTACCTTCTTTAGTACCAAATCCCCAACTGTAAACTGTTTCACTCTGACATTCTTGTCAAAGTATTTTGCCATTCTCCTTTTAACTTCTTCCTGTCTGATTGTTGCCTCGTCCTGAAGTTCTTCGATCAGATCTAGAGTATACTTGATAGCCTCATCATTGTCTTCTATCCATGCTTCCCCTCCCTCTTTTGCATACACAACTCTTGGAGTGACTACCTCAAACTCTACAGGAACAACAGCTTCCGAGCCATGAGATAATTTGAATGGTGTCTCCCCAGTGGGTGAAGATGGGGTAGTACGAAGAGTCCAAAGGATGGAAGGAAGTTGGTCCGCCCAATTTCGTCTTTGATTCAAGACTCTTTTCATCAAGAGCTGCTGGATTCGCCTGTTTGCGGCTTCTACCAGACCATTGGTCCTTGGATGATGCACCGAGGCAAACCGAAGATCAACTCCAACCTGATCACAAAAGCTTATAATCTCTGGATTATTGAACTGTGGGCCATTATCAGTGACGATTGCCAGCGGAATTCCATGCTGGCAGACTATTTCCCCCAGATGAAGTTTCTGATAATTTGGGTAGTAGTTTTTGCTAATGCTTTTGCCTCAATCCACTTACTGAAATAGTCGATCATCACAATGATAAAACGACGTTGACCGCTGGCTATTGGGAAAGGTCCGATAAGATCCATTCCCCATACTGCAAAAGGCCACGGCGCAGTTATTGATCTGAGTGACTGAGCAGGCAAATGCTGAAGGGGAGCAAACTTTTGACACTGAACACACCGCTTGGCGAATGTTTCAGCATCCTTTCTCATGGTTGGCCAGAAATATCCTTGCCGCAAGATCCTTTTCTCTAAGGTTTTTGCCCCTGAATGGCTACCGCATTCCCCAGAATGAACTTCCTGAAGTATGATTGAGATCTCTTCTTCTGAAACACACCGTGCTGAGGGAGAAATCAAAGTTTTCCTATACAAGACTCCTGCTATTAAGTAGTAGTAAGCCGCCTTTCTTCTGAATCTATTTCTGTCCTTGATTGATTGATGAAACTCTCCTTTTGATAGGAATAATTCATAAGGGTCTTTCCAGGAAGGATTCTGATCGATCTGCATGAGCTCCTCTTTCTCTGTGGCCGGATGAAAAAGTTCAGAGGTCACCCCTCCTGATGGAAGACCAAACTTTGACAACTCGTCTGCCTCTTCATTTTGTGTCCTTGGAATGTGCTCGATGATGAAGGATTTGAATCTCCCGATCTCTTCCTTAGCTAGCAATAGATACTTTCTCAGCATCAGTTCTCTTATTTCATAGTTCCCTAGAACTTGTGAATCCATCACAAGAGAATCAGTTTTCACATGAACATGCTCTATCCCAAGCTCTTTTGCGAGTCTCAGGCCGGCCAAGAGTGCTTCGTATTCAGCCTGGTTGTTCGTCACTGGGAAGAAGATTTTGATTGCTTGCTCAAGTTTGATGTCGTTTGGACTGATAAGAACTACTCCGGCTCCCACGGAGTTTCTCCTTGAAGCTCCATCTACATAGATGATCCCGGCAAAAGGAGAATCCTCCACCTGTTCTGGATTAGACTCCATCGTGTCAACCAAGAAGTCTGCCAGTACTTGTGCCTTAATTGCCGTTCTGGGAACGTATAATATTTCAAACTCGCTTAGCTCGATTGCCCATTTAGCCAATCTTCCTGAATGATCTGGCTTTTCCAGGATACTTCTTAGTGGATGATCCGAAACCACCTGGATAGGATGAGCCTGAAAATAGGGGCGGAGCCTTCGTGACGACATAACTAAAGCCAAGGCTAATTTTTCCAGAATTGAATATCTAGTTTCCGCATCTTTGAGGATATGGCTGACATAATATATTGGAAATAGCTTCTTTTTCTCCTACCGGACAAGGACAGAGCTTATTGCATCTGGACCCACCCCCAAGTATAAGAATAATGTTTCCCCTTCGCGAGGGCTTTGAAGAAGAGGGGTTGAGGTTAACTGCTTTTTCAACTGTTCGAAAGCACTATCGCACTCTTCATTCCATTCAAACTTAGATCCTCCCCTGAGAGTTTTGAAGAATGGAGCGCTCTTATCTCCTGACTTGGAAATGAATCGGCTTAGTCCTGCCAACCTCCCCCCAAGTTGTTGCACCTCTTTCTGATTACGAGGAGGGGTCATATCTAGGATGGCCTTTACTTTATCTGGATTTGGCGCGAGGCCATCAGGAGTGAGAAGATGTCCAAAAAATTTCCCTTTGTTTGCCCCAAACACGCAGTTCAGTGGATTTAGTTTTAATTTGTACCTCCGCAGAGTAGCGAACGTCTCCACGAGGTCTTTCAAATGAATTGAAAAAGTTTTACTCTTTAGAAGAAGATCATCAACGTATACTTCAAGATTTCTCCCTTTTTGATGTTTGAAAACCGTGTCCATCATTCTTTGCTATGTCGCACCCGCATTTTTGAGTCCAAAAGGCATGACAAGATAACAATAACACCCGTCATTGGTGATGAATGATGTATGCGGGATATCAGGTTTATGCATTTTAATCTGGTGGTAACCATAAAATGCATCTAAAAAGCTCATGAAATTATATCCCACCGCGGAATCTACTAAAACATCTATCCAAGGCAAGGGATAACAATCTTTGGGGCACGTTTTATTGAGTTTTGTGAAATCTACACACATGCGCCATTTTCCCCCAGATTTTTTCACCATTACAACATTTGACATCCAAGTGGGGTATTGGATTTCAGAAATGAAATTGGCTTTAAGAAGTTTTGCAACTTCTTCTTTGATGGGTACCGCCAGCTTGGTTGCCACCTCCCTCTTCTTTTGTTGGATCGGCTTAAATTCAAGGGAGACATTGAGGTGATAGCATGCAACATCCGGATCTACTCCAGGCATATCTTCCGCCGACCAAGCGAAGATGTCCAGGTTCTCCAACAGACAGGAGATCAAGTGAGTCTTCTCCTCTTCGGATAGCTCGACGTTGATGATCAACTTCTTTCCTTCCCCTTCAGAAATATGGATTTCTTGGGTCTCCTGGGCAGGTTCCAGGTGAGTTCCTTTTCGCTCTGCGCTTTCCTTAGTCTCCTCAGGGAGCTTGGAAACTTCGTGGACGTCATTCTAAAATTCGGGAAATGGTGCCTCGGTGATCACATTAACTGTTTTTACATAGCATTCCCGAGCGACTTTTGGATCGCTTCGGATTCGATATTGACGTCCCTCGGCAGCGAACTTTAAAGCCAAGTGGAAAGTAGACACTATCGCCTTGTAAGCATTCAGAATTGGCTTTCCGAAGATTGCACAGTAGCTGCTTGGGGCTTCCACCACTACGAAGTTTATCAGCTTTGTTATGCCTCCCAATGACACCAAAAGCATTACGCACCCCTCTACTTCTTTCTTTTCTCCTGAGAAGCCGTAGAGGGGCCCTTCCGTGGAGAGCAGAGGCTTTCCGGTCTTAAGGGCCTCAAATGTTTGACGGAAAATGAGATTAACTGAACTACCGGTATCAATCAGAATCTTGTGTACATTGTAGTTCTCGATGATTGCCTTTATAACTACAGCATCATCGAAAGGGTTTGCATTTGGGGGAAGATCTTCCTGGCCGAAAGTAACGACCGACCTTTCTGGAGCAGAAGTGGAGGCGGCTGCCACTTCTTGCTTGGAGACTCTCCCGATGCTGGATTTCCGAGAGGATTCTGGCCCTGCTCCACCATGGATACAATAGATGTTGCCAAGGGGGCCAACATCATTTACTTCTATACATTCGGTGGCAGGATGTATATCCCCATAACAACCTGCCTCTTCTACGTCAGCACATTCCCAGGTCACTTCGACCGCTTCCTTCTTCTTCTCGGTTCGTGATTCAACCGGGGTTTCTTGCCGGATCAACCCTCGGAGCTTCCCTTCTTTCAGGAGTTTTTTTATCAACCACCGGAGGGCCCGACAATCCTCAGTCTGATGCCCCTCCTCTTTGTGATACTCACAATAGAAGTTCGGATTTCGATTGCGAACTTCCGATTTCAAAGGTGCGGCGGGCCTCTTGAAGTCAGGTCTCTTTTGGAGAATTTGAACAACCTCGTTCATGCTGACGTTAAGAGGGGTGAATGACTCCTGTGATTCATCATATCGGATGGACGAAATAGTTGGGGATGGCTGTGCGATATATTGCGGCAGATATACTGGCATTATTTGCGGAACCCCCATGGGTTGAGTGGGTGCGATGGCCAACGACGATTTCTGATCCTGAAACCGTTGATGGCCAAGAAATGGTTGCTTAGGCTTAAGATTTCTTCCCCTCTGAGCACGAGGTTCGAAGTCAGGCCGAGATGGATGATTGTAACGTTGCTGATGGATCGGTGCAGAATTAAACTGGTCATTGTCGCTGAGCAATTTGGCAACATAACCAGGATTAGTCTTTTCTCCTCTGATAAACTTATTAGCTAGACTAATCATCTCTTGATAGGTCTTCGGTTCCCTGATCTGAGCTTCAAATTTCAACGGCCCCTCCCTAAGGCCATGCATTAAAGCGACCCTTTATAATTCTGGATTGACGTTTTGCACCTCCATTATCTCTCTTTGGAATCGGTCGACGAAGCGGGCCCACGTTTCGTTTTCTTGCTGCCGTATTTCAAATAGGGCTGCCGGACCATTCTTCCTCTTTTTCGAGGTAGAGAATCGGAGCAGGAATTCTCTACGCAATTCTGCAAAACATCTAATGGATCGAGGGTGCAATCCGTAAAACCATTCTCTGGCTTGCCCATCAAAGGACGTTACCAGAAGCTTACACTTGGTTGCGTCGGTGATGGTCCTCAGAGCAACGGCCGATTCGAATGCTTGGAGATGAATCGCCGGATCGGATTCCCCATTATATGTCGACAGGCGTGGTTCTCGGAAGTTATTTGGGGCCGGCTCTCCTCGGATCTCGTCCGTGAAGGGAGAACTTTCCTCGGTATCTTCGTACAGAGGGAAAGCACGGTGGCAAGTTATCTCAGCTGCGGTCATTTGCGGACAAGCCACCTGATAGGAGCGGACAGGGACTCCAGCCGGGTAGGAGTGATAAGCAGCGGCCTCGGGCGGGTAGGAAAGGTGGGCAGCCTGAGAAGCCGCCCCTTGGAAGTCGAGAACTCGAGCCGGCATCCAGTGCGCGGCTTCTTGGTAGAAGTTCCGCCGAGCCGCGGAACCTTCTTGTGGTGGCTGGGAATGAGCGACTTGTGGTTGTGGGAATGGAGGTGGAGGAGGTAGAACAGGAGTCACTGTCGGGTTAACCGCGGCCTGTTGGGGGGCTAGCCGCTCGGTCAACAGAGTTAAAGCCTGACTGATCGCGTCCAGACGCTGATCAGTTGCTTTCTGGGCATGTTCGGCTTCTCTCTTTGTTTGCTCCAGAGCTTCCCACAAAGAGTCATCGCTGTGGTCGGAGCGGTCTCTTGGAGGGAACTGGCGGTCTGACATTCTGAACCAAAGATTTCACTGACAGTCCGCGATCTGAAGGTCGCGTGTTTCTGTTCGATTCAAAAGTGCGCCTCCAAGGGAAATCGAAGGTTGTGGATTATCGATTACTATTTGGTTAGAGAATTTAGACCGCTAGTTGCGGTCGAGGCCAGATTTCGCCCGCCGCGACAAATGCCACTCCTGCGACGGGCTTTCCTTTGATTAAAGAGAAGCAGTTACAGCGTGTTACAAGTATAGCAAAGAAGAAGCCGGCCGGCTAGACTAGTCGCAAGACCGGAAACTCGAGGCCGCAGCTCAAACAAGCGAGCTTTAGGATTCGAGTGTGCGTGTCCTGTGAACAGTGCCGCCCCCTATTTATAGGCTCGGGGGCCTGCCCGAATGGGCAGGGATAAAATAACCGCCTTCCCGTTTCTCCTGTACCCGCGTAGGCGGTTATTTTATCCCTGCCCATTCGGGTAGGCCCCCTAGCCTATAAATAGGGGGCGGCACTGTTCACAGGACACGCACACTCGAATCCTAAAGCTCGCTTGTTTGAGCTGCGGCCTCAAGTTTCCGGTCTTGCGACTAGTCTAGCCGGCCGGCTTCTTCTTTGCTGTACTTGTAACACGCTTGATGCAGTGGTATTTCCTAATAGAGATCTACACGGGCTATATTCCAACTCGCCACGAACACACGATGAACTAACGCACCTACACAAGCATTCTATCGCTCACATACGTTGCCATTCACATCACAATATCAAATAAAAGGAAGAACGATCGACTCTAAAACAACGGTCAAAAGAGAGTCGACATAGTTCCCAAATCAACACAAAGATTGCTACTCTTTTTGAGAACAAGACCAAGGCTATATGCCAAGATCCGTTCAAGCAAACGAGACCCACTCGGTCCGGACACGAAGAACGCGGGAAAGCGATCTCAAGTTCAGAAAAATGTCAACGATCGATATTCAAAATCGCGGAGAACACGATGGTTCTTTCTCCACAAACTAAAGAAAGAAACTCTAGAAGGTTTAGAGATTACCCAACCCAGAAAATGTAAACACACTTGATAAATGTGGAAGAATCACTCTCTCCACGCTTTCCACCGGCATCGCACCGTATGGATCCTTCGGAGTCACACCGAGGGGCTGCCTTCCTTCTTCCTTGGAGTCGCACCAAGAGACCACGCCGGAGACACCCAAAGAGGGGGGCCCGAAAATGGAGAAGAGAGGGGGAGGCAAGGGGGCGGCGGCTTTGGAAGGGCCTTGGCCGAAATCTCCTTAGGGGGGGATTATTTTAGGGTTCAATCTCATCTCTTCATTTCTCATAAAAGGCTCCCTTAAATAGGAGGTTACAAACACCATCCAACCATCCAAGATTGAGATGAAATCTCATCAACCCGGATGGTTAAATGCACCCTATCATAAAATGTCTATTAGCACACCAAAAATAAAAACATGCCGGAATTAAAATATTACAAGTTTTTAAATTGCGGAAATAAATATAAAACTAAAGGAAGATAATACGAAGGCTTTAGGCATCCTTTGCGCAACACGGGCGGAGGTTATAATGTTGATTTCCGGGACGCCGAAAGTCCTTGTGTTATAACGTCTCCAAGTCATCCGCATGTTGGGGAAGTGGTGCGGCATCAATCCTCCCCCCTCAACTTCACGTATCCCCGATGCGTGGTCCAAGAGGAAACGGTGGAGAAGAGCGGCATCTAGTCTTTGAAGCTCGGACTCAAGCACCCAAGAGTCATCGGAAGGTGGACGATCCCTCCATCGAATGAGGAAGCGGCGAGTATCACCATCAGTAGTAGTCAAGGGCTCCATGTTCATTATCCTGTCAGGGCTAGAAAAGGTTTTGGGAAACCTTGGAAACATGTCAGCATTAGGAATAAAATGTGACTCACCATCCGGCGGTATACCTGTGGAAAGCATGGAAGAGAGATCATCCGACCTACCACTCCCCAACCCATTAGAATTATTTGTGGAAGGAGAAGACGACATAGAAGACAACTCTTGTGGAGGCGGAACAAACATCGTCAAATCCGAAACGTTGAAAATGGGTGAGACACCCCAATCAGAAGGCAAATCCAAAACAAAAGCATTCTCTCCTATTTTCTTCAAAATCCGGAATGGGCCGGCTCGCCTCGGTGCTAATTTCTTAATGGTGCCAGATGGCATTCGTTCGGGAACTAGGCGGACTAAAACTTGGTCGCCGACATTAAAGTTTGACGCTCTCCTCTTTTGGTTTGCATGTGTTTGATAGGCGTCATATTGAGAGGTCAAGGTCGCCCGAATATGTGCATGTAGATCATGAATGTGTTGGGCAAAAGATTGTGCGAACTGACTGGTCTTATATGAAGGTGGTAGTGGGACCAAGTCAAGGGGTACCGGAGCATTATACCCGTGAACAACCTCGTTTGGAGACATACCCGTGGATCGATTCTTGGAATTATTATAAGCCAACTGAGCGTGGGGAAGAAGTAAGTCCCATGTGCCTTTATGGTCACCCACAAGGCACCTAAGAAGATTCTCCAAGCTTCTATTGACCACCTCTGTTTGCACATCCGTTTGAGGGTGGTAGGCGGCAGAGAATAGTAATTTAGTACCCATTAGAATCCACAACGTCTTCTAAAAATAACTTGTAAATTTCACGTCCCTATCCGACACAATAGTGTTAGGCACCCCACGATGGCTAACGATGTTGAATCCAAAATTGCACATCCACGATCTACTCGAGGAAACGGGGGGGGGGGAAAGGAGGCCTCGAGCAGCTGGTTACTTGAGTCGCGAGTGAAGAGGGAAGGAGGTCGCGCGGGCTATTTGATGAGGCCGCCCAGCTTGCTTGGTGAGGCCGCCAAACCTGCTTGGTGAGGCCGCCAAACCTGCTTGGTGAGGTCGCCCGACCTGTCTGATGAGGTCAACCGTCCTGCTTGGTGAGGCCGCCCGACCTGCTTGGTGAGGTCGCCCGACCTATCTGATGAGGCCGCCCGGCGTGGCAGTTAGGAGGTCGCCGGACAGCCCGCTACCTGGTGCGGTCTGATTGGTCTAGCCGCAGGATTCTTACCTCTCGACCGATGTATCTTCTGAAGAGGCATGGGGGCCTATTTATAGGCCCAGGGTGGAGTCTTCTAGAAGTTGATGACATCAGCGCCAGGAGAACAAAAGAAGAGGTCGCCCGGATTGCGACCTCACAGGTAGAGGTCACCCGGCTAGCGACCTCACATGGAGAGGTCGCCCGGCTAGCGACCTCACAGGGAGAGGTCGCCCGGCTAGCGACCTCACAGGGAGAGGTCGCCTGGAATGCGACCTCACAGGGAGAGGTCGCCCGGCTAGCGACCTCACAGGGAGAGGTCGCCCGGCTAGCGACCTCACAGGGAGAGGTCGCCTGGAATGCGACCTCACAGCGAGAGGTCGCCCGGCTAGGGACCTCACAGGGAGAGGTCGCCCGGCTAGCGACCTCACAGGGAGAGGTCGCCCGGCTAGCGACCTCACAGGGAGAGGTCGCCCGGAATGCGACCTCACAAGGAGACGTCACCCGGCTAGCGACCTCACAGGTAGAGGTCGCCCGGCTAGCGACCTCACAGGGAGAGGTCGCCCGGAATGCGACCTCACATGGAGAGGTCGCCCGGAATGCGACCTCCTGAAGCGAGACAGCCCGGACGGTAGAGACCGCCCGGAAGGGGGAGCTCGCCCGGCAGGGGCAAGGCCGCCCGGAAAGAGGGAGCTCGCCCGGGAGCTCCGAAAACGCCTGGTACCTGAAAAAGGGCGGCTCGGAGGGGATTGCCGATTTCTGGGTAAACATAATCCCCGCACTTTTTTAAGTTCCCTAGAGAACTTCGAAAAAGTAGAACTTACCCATGAGAATCGTGAATCGCCTCCCACAAATTGCCAGAATAGGTATGAGAAGAAGAGAGAGCTAGTGCCAGCTACTTTTTCAAAAAAGAGCTTGCGAATACTCATTCTATCTTCCGCGATGGAGAAGAGTTAAAACAAGTATATATAAAAAAAAGGAAAAGAGTCTTGCAAGTACCTGAACATGACTTGTCAATAATTTATGTAAGGAAGAGCAGGCAAAAAAGAGATAAGAACACATGGGTACCTTGTAGAGAACTCGCAAATTTTTACAAAAGAGATGTTAAGACAGTTTAAAAGGGAAAACATAAATAACGAGTACCTGAGAAGAACTCGCGAACACCTGCTATCCTCTGCAAAAGAAAACTCGAAAGCAGGAAAAGGAGATATAGAGAGCGAGTACCTGAGAAGAACTCGCGGACACCTGCTAACCTATGCAAAAGGAAACTCGAAAGCAGGAAAAGGAGATATAGAGAGCGAGTACCTGAGAAGAACTCGCGGACACCTGCTAACCTATGTAAAAGAGAACTCAAAAGCAGGTACACGAGATATAAAGAGCGAGTACCTGAGAAGAACTCGTGAATACCTGCTATTCTCTCTACGAAAGAGAACTTGAAAACAAGTGAAAGAGAATCTATAACGCGAGTACCTGAAGAGAACTCGTGAACACCTGCTAATCTCTGCAAAAAAGAAATCAAAGCAGGCATAAAACATAACGCGAGTACCTGAAGAGAACTCGTGAACACCTGCTAATCACTGCAAAGGAGAGCTCAAAGCAGGTATAAAACATAATGCGAGTACCTGAAGAGAACTCGCGAACACCTGCTAACCTCTGCAAAAGAGAACTCAAAGCAGGTATGAAATATAACATAACGCGAGTACCTGAAGAGAACTCGCGAGCACCTGCTAATCTCTGCAAAAGAGAACTCAAAGCAGGTATGAAATATAACATAACGCGAGTACCTGAAGAGAACTCGCGGACACCTGCTAATCTCTGCAAAAGAGAACTTAAAGCAGGTATAAAATAATCTATAACGCGAGTACCTGAAGAGAACTCGCGAATACCTGCTAATCTCTGCAAAAAGAGAACATAAAGCAGGTATAAAACAATCTATAATGCGAGTACCTTTACAGAACTCGCGAATACCTGCTAATCTCTGCAAAAAGAGAACATAAAGCTGGTATAAAAGTGTAAGACCCCTTTTTTTATTTTAAACATCCGGGTCTTAGGCCCAGAACCGCCGCTTTGCGGTGACACCTTCACTCGGGAAGGTCGCCACTACAAAACGCCGATCCTGCCGGCCAAATCGATCACAAGAAAAGTTCATAAAAGAGAAGACAAGTCCACAGAATCACATGAATTATAAACCATAAAGGTAAATGTCCACAGATAATAACTGAATAAAAGATATTACAAAGGTTACAATAATAAAGGGGGGGCTCTTGCCCTGTACATCATTTCCTCACTACAAGATCACTCGCGGAAGCTAACTACTAATCACTCACAGATCCTGAATCCTGTGCTCCTGTACTAGGCTGGCCCGCCTCCGTCTGCTCCGGCCTCTGGTGCTGCTGCGTCTCCTCGATTTCCTAAAATGATATGGTCCACCGACCGTTAGTCAAAAAGACTAAGTCAACAATCCCCCGCCCCTAAACCCGTGGCTCCTAGGCACCGAGCGGGGAGGAGTGAAAAGGAGGACCAAAGGCAGAGTGGAAACAAGCAGGTGACAGTGGTACATGAAATGATTCTACTCTACACATGTGTATATATATATGATGCAGTAAATAAGCATAGTAAGGAGCAAGTAAAGTATAGAAAAGCTGTATGTAAATAGACAGGTAAGGTAATATAATAATAACCATTGATTTATAGGAATGCCCATACAAACCTATAGACCAAGGGGTCGTTTAGCAGGGCCTATCGTATAAAAAGTCCCATACCAATTTATACGATAGGTGTCAGGGGTTGAATGCAATGTTTATGCTATGTTATGCAGGTATGCTGTTATGCCATGATCATACAAGTGCAACACACACACTTCGACTCTATGCGCATAGACCTTTAGTTCCCCCTTTTTGGAGCGAGCTAGACTCCCAGGATACTCCCGTAGTGGCAAACGGAAGCGGTGGGTTGGGCCTCGCCCACCTCTAGGTTGGTATTCACACTACCCAACCTAGACCTATTGTACGCCTCCACTATACCCGCAGAGCGTCTGCGTACTCTTGCTGACTGGACCGCCAGACTATCAAGGCTAAGTGTAAAACCACACTCGCCGAGTCAACGTATCGACGTCGGTGTGAACGACCGTCCAATACCGAAGACCCACCACCTTCAGTGCACATGCAACATGTTCTACTTCCTATCTCTGAGCCATGAGTTCCCCGGGGCTAACCTGCCCGCCATCAATAACCTTCCGAGCCTAAAGCTCCCCGGGCTAACCTGCCCGTCATCAAAACCTTCCGAGCCAAAAGCTCCCCGGGCTAACCTGCCCGTCATCAATAACCTTCCGAGCCATAAGCTCACCAGACTAACTAGTCTGCTGCAACAGCCACCGAGCCCACCGCTCGGACAACCAATCCAACTAAACTTCCGAAACCGCAGGGTATGGATGAGTGTGTTATTAGTTAATCTTGTACAATGTCTTACTCCTATGAGTTAGGGTTAGTCTTGGACTTCCCGAGGGTTACCCTGTGAGGGGCTCGCTACGGTACTAGGAACCACTATGGGATGACACCCCAAAGTTCCCACTCCCAAAACACTTAATTTTATTAGTTACTACCCTTAAGAAACCCTCTTAACATTTCACCTGGTCTAAACCTAAGTACTTTAAGACACTTAGGGGAAAAGACGATCTTTCGCCAAATCCCAAGATGACCTACCCCAAGGGAGGCACCCCACCATCCCAGAACTCATCAACCTTAAATCTCTCCAAGGGTCCTCTCATACCATACAATCACCATTCAATTCCCACATCTCCAAACAATGTATTCCAAATTGGCCTGTAACTCCAAAACTGCCAATTTACTAAACGCAGACCACCCTTAACGTTTTGATCCTCATGAAGGGAAGTACATTAATTAATCAACTCTATGACCTAATATTCTCACTGGGGGTCCATGTCACTAGTTTAAGATCCATTCCAGAGTTCCATAATTTTCCCCATATTATTAATATTTAAAACCATTTTTCCCAAGGACAACTTCCTAGGGTTTGAACTACAAGTGCACTTTTCTGACTTCCAATGCCCCTCCCAATTTTTACATAAATCAAAAGTACCTAATAATCAGTAGTCAATAATGCTTAGGGAAATACTGCAAGATTTACTATTTTTAAAAATTCCAAACTCATTTATTACCAATAAATTCCAAAGGAGGTACCCTCATATGGACTCCCAATCTTATACAAATTCATACAGTGGTGAATAATACTAAAATATTCAGGTCTACCAAGTTTTACCACATAACACAGAAGTTACATTTGTAATTTCCTCAAAGGATATATTTGTAAATAATTCCAAAATGAACTAGAGATACCAAAAATATTAATCCATAAATTATGAGAAAATTACAGTGGGTACATATTGGTATGAAAAGACATCCTGCAAAGTTTCATGCAATTACAGTAATTTAACACCCTAAAATTGATCCTCCCAAAAATTGTCTACAATGTGAAATATTACACTTTGAACCCCAAAATTTCTTCTCATGGTCTAACAGATTCTTCCATAGATCAATAGCATTAAAACCAAGTTTGTGACAGAAAATGGTAAACCATTAAGTAATATTTCTCCCTAAAACCCAAAACCCTAATTATTTACAAATCTACCCAAGGGTTTATTACCTAGGTTTGACAACTCCAAACCTCTTCAAATTCACAAGGGAGGCTCCTCTGGTCACTAGGACCTACCATACAAAATCTTAGGTCAAACCAATAATGTTTGACCCCACTCCCTTCATTGACCTCTAATTGCACCCCATTAGGGTTTAACCTAGGGTTAGGGTCTAAACTTCTCCAAATCCACCCAAACTTCTTGTGAGGGTGTTATATCACCTATAAAGGTCAGAGGAGTCCAACACACCCCTCTCCAAGGACAAACTCTCCTATGTCCTTCACAACCCCAAATTCCACCCCATAGGGATCAACCCTATGACCTTGAGCAAATCAACTCCAATGCTCACCAATCTTCCTCATGGGGTCTCAAATTGATCCCACTGACCTTTCCAAGAAGACTCAAGCTTCTATGGACCTATTTGGCCAATGGATCTCTACTTGACTAAATGCACCCCAAGGTGCTCCAACCCCAAGCCCTAGGGCAAACCAACTCCCCATGGCCCCATACCTCCCTTGGAGGTGATTTGGGTGATATTAGGGCAGTGGCCAAAATCCCACTCCAATTGGAGGTGGTTTGACCATGAAATGTCCCAAATAGCCCTTATTCACAAATTTCCCCTAAATGGACAAATCTTTGGCCTAATGATTACCTAATCAAAAGAACTCCAAATGAGTTGAGATTTTAACCAGGGGTTTATCATGACCCTAATAACACCCCACCAAAATTTGGTGGTGATTGGAGGTCATTTGACCCTCCAAATAATTTATGCAAGGATTATTAAATTTCTACAAAAACTTTAGGAAATTTTTCTCCAAAAATTCTCATTTTTGGATATGTCTTAGATGTATATCAGAATAGCCTACACCCCAAATTTCAAGTCATTTGGAGTTGTGGACTAGTGTGGGCATCCATTTAAAGTTCAGTCAAACTTTGTACTAAAATGGGTGCTGAGGTCAAACCAGGACTCCAAATTGGGTGAACTCAATTTTGTATGATCCTAGGGGTCAAGGCCTACAACTTTCATGTTGGGCACTTTTTCAGTAGAGGACTCTATCTATTTTTAAAATTTAAAACCGTTTACTTCATAATAATAAGAATAAAATCATTTAATAAAACATTAATATAATTAGAAATGCTGTTCATCTTCTCCAAAATGCCCGAAAACAGCCAAGAAAAATGCCATTTTCCTGTAGCTTCCAGGGCCATTTCCCGGCCACCCGGCCACCTCCCTGGCCGGCCACCACCGCCACCACCTCCGTTGAGGTGGGGGCTATCGCCTGGCGGCAGCACGGCCGCCGGAGGGGCGGTTTCCGGCGAACTCAAGGGGGCGATTTTAATGGAAAAACGGGGAGAAATTTCTCCCGATCGGGCTCGATTTGAGCCCGATTTCTACAATGTTTTGATCCTAGATCTATGCACGAATAAGGAGGAGGGGGATCGGACCTTGTTTGGGGGTTTTGGTGGCTCCAATCGCCGGCCACCATTTTTCCTTCTCCAAGCTTTGGGTTCCATGGCTTCTTGTGCATAGGGGGCTCTAAACTTTCGGGAAGATGAGGGGTTCCACTCCTCTGATGGTTGTGAAGATGAAGGGGGGTTCAATTGAGGGGGAGGGAGGCTTTAACCAAGAAAGCCATTAATGGCCTCTTGGTCTCCCTCCCTTGGCCGACCCTATTCACTCCCCCACCCCCCAATAACTCCTGGGAACTGCTGGAATCTTCTCAAATTCATCAGAGAAGATGAATGGAAGAGTAATGGAGGGATACCAAGGGGTGTAACACCTTAATGGCCATGAATACCACCTCCTCTCTCCTCCAAAATTGGGTTTTTCTCTCTCCTACTCACCATGGCCGATTTTCCCTCTCTCTCATGTTTAATATCAGTCTACTAGGCTGGTCAAATGATCAATTTGGGCTTAGCCCAAAGGGATTGGGCTAGGTTTAAGAGATTTGACCTAATTTGGGCAAGTTTGACTTTTGGTCAAATTGGCCAGTTGGGTGACCCTAGGATAGGGCTTTTGGGTCCATTGGATTCCAAATTAGGTTTAGAAACTATTGGTGGGGTCAATTTGGTCACATGAGTCTTGGTTGACCCAATTTAAGCTGATTTGACCAAAACATGCTAAGTTGACTTTGGTCAAATTGAGCCCTAGGGTTGACCCAGTCAAGGGGCTTTTTGGTCCACTGGGTCCCCTATGATATGGTAACACTATGGGTAGGGTCAATTTAATATGGTGATGGTCAATTAGGGCACTTTGTGAAGAATTGCCATTTTTGACCTAAAGGGGCATTTTGGTCAATTTGCACCCCTAAGGGTCCCATGATGGGGCTTTTAGGTCTACTAGGTCTCTTATGATATTCTAGACCTAGATGAGTGATCAATTTGTCATGGTGAGGGTTAATTGACCCTAATTAGGCTACTTTGACCAATTTAGGGTTAGGGTTGACTTTGGTCAATTTGGCCTCTTTGGTTGACCCCAATGTGCCCTTGGTGCCCTAAGGGGACCCCTAAAGGGTTAGGGATACTATGGTGGGGCCAAATGGTTAAGATGAGGCCCTAAAATCCAACCCTAAGCTAGGTCACTAGAAATTGCTATTTGCAGTCCAAGGCACTTTCAATCCTAATCTTGCCTAAGTTAAAGGGATTTCTACTCTACCAAGGCCTTGTCATGACCTTGTCAGGACAGATTCACCTGGGGGGTCTAGCTGTCTGGGGGATGTTACAAATCCCAATAAACAAAAAAATAATTTCGTCCTCGAAATTCAGGTTAGGCTTGCGGGGTTTTCACCGCGAGTGACTGAACGTAACATCCCCTAAGAGTCAAAGTTATTCCTGGCTCGAAGAGCACCGACTATCTATGCCACACCATCTCTGGTGGCTCCAAGTTGTGCTCCTCCTGACCCTAAATAACCACATGTCTTAACCTCTGTAATCTTCTTGCGCCGCAAGACTCGCACCGTCGTATCATCTATCCTGACCGGGGTGACCTAGCTACCTTGGTCAATCTATCCTCGAACTTCCACTCTAACCTGGGCAGACTCTTATGCCTCTAAAGTTTTCTTCTCGCATTCAAATTCTTACTATTGATGGGACTAATCAAAATCGGCTAGCGTCCCAATCATCCTTAAATATTATTGGGGGTGCACTTATGAACTTTTATGAGTATATGCTAACAAATCATAATGGTGAGATGACTCCCAATCACTTTCTACGTGAAGTTTGATTCATAAGGGCAAAATTTTGATACCTTAGGATTTTTCACAAGTCAATTTCATCAAGGAAGTATCATCACGCTTATTTCATCAAAGTCCTGTCACTTCCACCTATGCTAGTCTTGATCACTCTCAAATGGTCTAAAGCGAGATAAACTTAGATCATTCTTACCATAGTGAAATCAAACACTATATTCCAAATTTTCTACCATGACAAGGTATAAAGCTATTATTGTAGATAAAATTTTCTACCATGACAGAGCGTGGTTTTTAACAAATTAAAAGTTAAACACTTCCGAATTCCCCCACCCACAGGAGCTTTCAAATTTTAACTACAACTTGCAAGATCTAATTTCCGCCCTTAACTTCTATACTAGGACATCAACATCCTTAACTGATTAATCCTGACGACTTTACATTTCCAATGATTCAACTAAGGGCAAGTTGTTGTCCGACCCAAATGATGTCTATTCATTCCCTAGTACTTCTAGCGGTCATCATTCCAAACGTACTGTTACACCGTCTCATCTTCTCTCAAGTAACATTGAGTAAGATCGACTTCAAAATCATAGTGTTCACGACACAAAATTTCTAACTTAAGTTTAAGGGAAAACCAAGTCTGTCACTAGTTTGCCCAATACACAAAAGGTACGCCCCAATAAACAAAAGACAAGCCCCCAATAAACAAAAGACAAGCCCCCCATAAACAAAAGACAAGCCCCCAATAAACAAAAGATAAGCCACTATCTATTTTGGGGCTGAGTATCTTCAATATCACCAAGGTATATTCGTCCCAAGTATGCAAACAATTCTTAGGGCACAAATCCTTAAACTTGGGGTTCTATCTTGGGGCTCACTGGTGTACTCCACGCTTTAGACTCTTCTAGGTACCTTCTATGCAACCTTAACAGGGTCACTTTTTGACCTAATCTCAAACGGGTCTCTTCTGGACTTCAATTTTTATCCGACCCTCGGTGTTTGCCACGGTGGTTGTCTTAATGTAAACCTGACACATACACGAGGGTTGAGTCTACGAGTCTCATACCATTCTACTTAGGTGTCAGTCTTTCTTTCTCTAGCCTCTTTGGGGTATCCTCGTACCTTCACCAATAGTTATACTTACGGTCTATTTCAGACTAGGTCATGGTATAAATTGTCAAAGTAAGTCACGTGTCCTAGCGGGGTTGAGTCTAACACATTGACTAAAAGACTATCTAAAGAGATTTTTGTAGCTGGAGGTATTCCCTGCTGGGGGCAGGGTTCGCCACAGGCTACAAAAGAAAACTTGACACTCGTAAAGAGATTTGACTAAGAAGATTCAGTTAAAAGTGGACCTTTCTCAATGTGATTCCCATATGGGCACACCACTGCTTCCGCTGCTAGTTTGTCCTCAAACTAAGCTCGTGCGGGGTGGCCCAGGGTTTTGTGGACTTCTTTTCTTCGGATCGAGGTTTGCGCTCTGATACCACTTGTAAGACCCCATTTTTTTTTAAACATCCGGGTCTTAGGCCCAGAACCGCCGCTTTGCGGTGACACCTTCACTCGGGAAGGTCGCCACTACAAAACGCCGATCCTGCCGGCCAAATCGATCACAAGAAAAGTTCATAAAAGAGAAGACAAGTCCACAGAATCACATGAATTATAAACCATAAAGGTAAATGTCCACAGATAATAACTGAATAAAAGATATTACAAAGGTTACAATAATAAAGGGGGGGCTCTTGCCCTGTACATCATTTCCTCACTACAAGATCACTCGCGGAAGCTAACTACTAATCACTCACAGATCCTGAATCCTGTGCTCCTGTACTAGACTGGCCCGCCTCCGTCTGCTCCGGCCTCCGGTGCTGCTGCGTCTCCTCGATTTCCTAAAATGATATGGTCCACCGACCGTTAGTCAAAAAGACTAAGTCAACAATCCCCCGCCCCTAAACCCGTGGCTCCTAGGCACCGAGCGGGGAGGAGTGAAAAGGAGGACCAAAGGCAGAGTGGAAACAAGCAGGTGACAGTGGTACATGAAATGATTCTACTCTACACATGTGTATATATATATGATGCAGTAAATAAGCATAGTAAGGAGCAAGTAAAGTATAGAAAAGCTGTATGTAAATAGACAGGTAAGGTAATATAATAATAACCATTGATTTATAGGAATGCCCATACAAACCTATAGACCAAGGGGTCGTTTAGCAGGGCCTATCGTATAAAAAGTCCCATACCAATTTATACGATAGGTGTCAGGGGTTGAATGCAATGTTTATGCTATGTTATGCAGGTATGCTGTTATGCCATGATCATACAAGTGCAACACACACACTTCGACTCTATGCGCATAGACCTTTAGTTCCCCCTTTTTGGAGCGAGCTAGACTCCCAGGATACTCCCGTAGTGGCAAACGGAAGCGGTGGGTTGGGCCTCGCCCACCTCTAGGTTGGTATTCACACTACCCAACCTAGACCTATTGTACGCCTCCACTATACCCGCAGAGCGTCTGCGTACTCTTGCTGACTGGACCGCCAGACTATCAAGGCTAAGTGTAAAACCACACTCGCCGAGTCAACGTATCGACGTCGGTGTGAACGACCGTCCAATACCGAAGACCCACCACCTTCAGTGCACATGCAACATGTTCTACTTCCTATCTCTGAGCCATGAGTTCCCCGGGGCTAACCTGCCCGCCATCAATAACCTTCCGAGCCTAAAGCTCCCCGGGCTAACCTGCCCGTCATCAAAACCTTCCGAGCCAAAAGCTCCCCGGGCTAACCTGCCCGTCATCAATAACCTTCCGAGCCATAAGCTCACCAGACTAACTAGTCTGCTGCAACAGCCACCGAGCCCACCGCTCGGACAACCAATCCAACTAAACTTCCGAAACCGCAGGGTATGGATGAGTGTGTTATTAGTTAATCTTGTACAATGTCTTACTCCTATGAGTTAGGGTTAGTCTTGGACTTCCCGAGGGTTACCCTGTGAGGGGCTCGCTACGGTACTAGGAACCACTATGGGATGACACCCCAAAGTTCCCACTCCCAAGACACTTAATTTTATTAGTTACTACCCTTAAGAAACCCTCTTAACATTTCACCTGGTCTAAACCTAAGTGCTTTAAGACACTTAGGGGAAAAGACGATCTTTCGCCAAATCCCAAGATGACCTACCCCAAGGGAGGCACCCCACCATCCCAGAACTCATCAACCTTAAATCTCTCCAAGGGTCCTCTCATACCATACAATCACCATTCAATTCCCACATCTCCAAACAATGTATTCCAAATTGGCCTGTAACTCCAAAACTGCCAATTTACTAAACGCAGACCACCCTTAACGTTTTGATCCTCATGAAGGGAAGTACATTAATTAATCAACTCTATGACCTAATATTCTCACTGGGGGTCCATGTCACTGGTTTAAGATCCATTCCAGAGTTCCATAATTTTCCCCATATTATTAATATTTAAAACCATTTTTCCCAAGGACAACTTCCTAGGGTTTGAACTACAAGTGCACTTTTCTGACTTCCAATGCCCCTCCCAATTTTTACATAAATCAAAAGTACTTAATAATCAGTAGTCAAGAAATCTTAGGGAAATACTGCAATATTTACTATTTTTAAAAATTCCAAAACTCATTTATTACCAATAAATTCCAAAGGAGGTACCCTCATATGGACTCCCAATCTTAGGCAAATTCATACAGTGGTGAATAATACTAACGTATTCAGGTCTACCAAGTTTGACCACATAACACAGAAGTTACATTTGTAATTTCCTCAAAGGATATATTTGTAAATAATTCCAAAATGAACTAGAGATACCAAAAATATTAATCCATAAATTATGAGAAAATTACAGTGGGTACATATTGGTATGAAAAGACATCCTGCAAAGTTTAATGTAATTAAAGTAATTTAACACCCTAAAATTGATCCTCCCAAAAATTGTCTACAATGTGAAATATTACACTTTGAACCCCAAAAAGTCTTCTCATGGTCTAACAGATTCTTCCAGATATCAATAGCATTAAAACCAAGTTTGTTACAGAAAATGGTAAACCATTAAGTAATATTTCTCCCTAAAACCCAAAACCCTAATTATTTACAAATCTACCCAAGGGTTTATTACCTAGGTTTGACAACTCCAAACCTCTTCAAATTCACAAGGGAGGCTCCTCTGGTCACTAGGACCTACCATACAAAATCTAAGGTCAAACCAATAATGTTTGACCCCACTCCCTTCATTGACCTCTAATTGCACCCCATTAGGGTTTAACCTAGGGTTAGGGTCTAAACTTCTCCAAATCCACCCAAACTTCTTGTGAGGGTGTTATATCACCTATAAAGGTCAGAGGAGTCCAACACACCCCTCTCCAAGGACAAACTCTCCTATGTCCTTCACAACCCCAAATTCCACCCCATAGGGATCAACCCTATGACCTTGAGCAAATCAACTCCAATGCTCACCAATCTTCCTCATGGGGTCTCAAATTGATCCCACTGACCTTTCCAAGAAGACTCAAGCTTCTATGGACCTATTTGGCCAATGGATCTCTACTTGACTAAATGCACCCCAAGGTGCTCCAACCCCAAGCCCTAGGGCAAACCAACTCCCCATGGCCCCATACCTCCCTTGGAGGTGACTTGGGTGATATTAGGGCAGTGGCCAAAATCCCACTCCAATTGGAGGTGGTTTGACCATGAAATGTCCCAAATAGCCCTTATTCACAAATTTCCCCTAAATGGACAAATCTTTGGCCTAATGATTACCTAATCAAAAGAACTCCAAATGAGTTGAGATTTTAACCAGGGGTTTATCATGACCCTAATAACACCCCACCAAAATTTGGTGGTGATTGGAGGTCATTTGACCCTCCAAATAATTTATGCAAGGATTATTAAATTTCTACAAAAACTTTAGGAAATTTTTCTACAAAAATTCTCATTTTTGGATATGTCTTAGATGTATATCAGAATAGCCTACACCCCAAATTTCAAGTCATTTGGAGTTGTGGACTAGTGTGGGCATCCATTCAAAGTTCAGTCAAACTTTGTACTAAAATGGGTGCTGAGGTCAAACCAGGACTTCAAATTGGGTGAACTCAATTTTGTATGATCCTAGGGGTCAAGGCCTACAACTTTCATGTTGGGCACTTTTTCAGTAGAGGACTCTATCTATTTTTAAAATTTAAAACCGTTTACTTCATAATAATAAGAATAAAATCATTTAATAAAACATTAATATAATTAGAAATGCTGTTCATCTTCTCCAAAATGCCCGAAAACAGCCAAGAAAAATGCCATTTTCCTGTAGCTTCCAGGGCCATTTCCCGGCCACCCGGCCACCTCCCTGGCCGGCCACCACCGCCACCACCTCCGTTGAGGTGGGGGCTATCGCCTGGCGGCAGCACGGCCGCCGGAGGGGCGGTTTCCGGCGAACTCAAGGGGGCGATTTTAATGGAAAAACGGGGAGAAATTTCTCCCGATCGGGCTCGATTTGAGCCCGATTTCTACAATGTTTTGATCCTAGATCTATGCACGAATAAGGAGGAGGGGATCGGACCTTGTTTGGGGGTTTTGGTGGCTCCAATCGCCGGCCACCATTTTTCCTTCTCCAAGCTTTGGGTGCCATGGCTTCTTGTGCATAGGGGGCTCTAAACTTTCGGGAAGATGAGGGGTTCCACTCCTCTGATGGTTGTGAAGATGAAGGGGGGTTCAATTGAGGGGGAGGGAGGCTTTAACCAAGAAAGCCATTAATGGCCTCTTGGTCTCCCTCCCTTGGCCGACCCTATTCACTCCCCCACCCCCCAATAACTCCTGGGAACTGCTGGAATCTTCTCAAATTCATCAGAGAAGATGAATGGAAGAGTAATGGAGGGATACCAAGGGGTGTAACACCTTAATGGCCATGAATACCACCTCCTCTCTCCTCCAATATTGGGTTTTTCTCTCTCCTACTCACCATGGCCGATTTTCCCTTTCTCTCATGTTTAATATCAGTCTACTAGGCTGGTCAAATGATCAATTTGGGCTTAGCCCAAAGGGATTGGGCTAGGTTTAAGAGATTTGACCTAATTTGGGCAAGTTTGACTTTTGGTCAAATTGGCCAGTTGGGTGACCCTAGGATAGGGCTTTTGGGTCCATTGGATTCCAAATTAGGTTTAGAAACTATTGGTGGGGTCAATTTGGTCACATGAGTCTTGGTTGACCCAATTTAAGCTGATTTGACCAAAACATGCTAAGTTGACTTTGGTCAAATTGAGCCCTAGGGTTGACCCAGTCAAGGGGCTTTTTGGTCCACTGGGTCCCCTATGATATGGTAACACTATGGGTAGGGTCAATTTAATATGGTGATGGTCAATTAGGGCACTTTGTGAAGAATTGCCATTTTTGACCTAAAGGGGCATTTTGGTCAATTTGCACCCCTAAGGGTCCCATGATGGGGCTTTTAGGTCTACTAGGTCTCTTATGATATTCTAGACCTAGATGAGTGATCAATTTGTCATGGTGAGGGTTAATTGACCCTAATTAGGCTACTTTGACCAATTTAGGGTTAGGGTTGACTTTGGTCAATTTGGCCTCTTTGGTTGACCCCAATGTGCCCTTGGTTCCCTAAGGGGACCCCTAAAGGGTTAGGGATACTATGGTGGGGCCAAATGGTTAAGATGAGGCCCTAAAATCCAACCCTAAGCTAGGTCACTAGAAATTGCTATTTGCAGTCCAAGGCACTTTCAATCCTAATCTTGCCTAAGTTAAAGGGATTTCTACTCTACCAAGGCCTTGTCATGACCTTGTCAGGACAGATTCACCTGGGGGGTCTAGCTGTCTGGGGGATGTTACAAAAAGAATATAACGCGAGTACCTGAGGAGACCTCGCGATTACCTGATAATCTCTGCGAAAGAGAACTCAAAGCAAGTATAAAAGAATTTAAAGCGAGCACCTGAAGAGAACTCGCGAGTACCTGCTAATCTCTGTGAAAGAGAACTCAAAGCAGCTATAAAAGAATTTAACGCGAGTATCTGATAGAACTCGCCAGTACCTGCTAATCTCTGTGAAAGAGAACTCAAAGCAGATATACAATATAACGCGAGTACCTGAAGGGAACTCGCGGACACCTGCTAATCTCTGCAAAAGAGAAGTCAAAGCAGGTATGTAAATATAACGCGAGTACCTGAAGAGAACTCGCGAACTCCCGCTAATTTCTGCAAAAGAGAACTTAAAGCAGGTATAAAATATAACGCGAGTACCTGAAGAGATCTCGCGAACACCTGCTAATCTCTGCAAAAGAGAACTTAAAGCAGGTATAAAATATAACGCGAGTACCTGAAGAGAACTCGCGAACTCCTGCTAATCTCTGCAAAAGAGAACTTAAAGCAGGTAAAAAATAAACTTCATAATGCGAGTACCTGAGGAAAACTCGCAACCACCTGTTCATCTTTTCATATAAACATTTGTAGAAAAGAAGTTTTTGGATGTCTCGATACAATATGGTGATATTCACCTTATTTTCAAGCAAGAAGCTAGCATAGCATCTGTATCAGATGCAGGAGAAATAATAATGCTCAACCGGAGCAACCACTACAATGTTGATATAAAATTGAAATTACATCGGGGCGACCATCAAAAGATTGGTTTGATTGCCTTTTTAGATGATGGCGACCATCAAGAGATGGGTTTGATTGCCTTTTAAGATTTGGGCGACCATCGAAAGATGGGTTTGATTGCCGTAGAAGATTTGGGCGACCATCGAAAGATGGGTTTGATTGCCTTAGAAGATTTGGGCGACCATCGAAAGATGGGTTTGATTGCCTTAGAAGATTTGGGCGATCATCGAAAGATGGGTTTGATTGCCTTAGAAGATTTGGGCGACCATCGAAAGATGGGTTTGATTGCCTTAGAAGATTTGGGCGACCAACGAAAGATGGGTTTGATTGCCTTTAAAGTTTTTGGGCGACCATCGAAAGACGGGTTTGATTGCCACAACATTCATAAGCCATATTCAACCATGTGCATTTGAAGGAAAGAACTAATGCAAATATAACTGAAAGAGCTTTAGTCTTAAGACAAACCTCTTTGCCAATGAAAGTAGATCTAGCATCGAGTGAATAACCGATGTTGCTAGAAAAGATTTTACAATAATATTCTTAAGCAACATACTCCCGCAGTTTGCCTTCTTTTAGTAACTTCTCTACGAGCTTATATAGAGCACGACACTTTTCTGTATCGTGACCCACACACATGTGGTATTGAAAAAACAAATCTTTATGACAATTCCTATGATCAGGTCGCATGAGAGAAGGTCTCGTAAAACCAGGTTCTTGCTGGATAATCTGAAGAACTTCTTTCATTGAGATAGTTAAACTTGTATACCTTCCTCGGAACTTATCTCGCTTATTTGGGCGAGGAGAATTACATGACTTGTAATCATAAGCCTGAGTTGAGATATGAGGGTTGACAAGGCATAACTCTGATTGATTTAGCTGCAGGATACTTGGAGAAGCAGATAGACGCTCATAATCATAGCATATTTCACGTTTAGATGATAAGTTGGGACCTTGTTCATATTCTAACAAATAGCCACGGCGATTGATAGGAAGATGATCATGAGAAGAATAATCCTTCTGTTGTTGTTGAGGCCTCTGAATTAAAGAAGCAAAATAATTGGGGTTTGCATCCTCAGCCTTAATGAACTGATTTGCTATTTCAATAAGATGAGCATAAGATTCCGGCTCTTTCATGGTGACTTCGAACTTAAGAGGTCCTTCTTGGAGACCATTAATTAAGGCATGTTTATAGAGACTTTGATCAGCATTAACAACATCAAGGATTTCTTTTTAAAAGCGATCGATGAAGTGAGCTCGGAGGGGATTGCCGATTTCTGGGTAAACAAACGACATTTTGAAAATACAGCTTGGCAATATGAGATGCATCGTTGGTCTTGCTACAAGGGATAAAATATGCCATCTTGGAGAACCTATCTACAACAACGAATATAGAGTCGTGCCGGTGACACGTGGGGGGAAGGCCTAGAATGAAATCCATGCTCACGTCTTCCCAAGGTTTGGATGGAATAGGTAACGGTGTATACAAGCCAACATTGTCTTAGAACCTTTGGAGACTTGACAAGTTCGGCAACTGCTCACTACTCGTCCGACCATGGCCTTAAGTTTTGGCCAATAAAACTTCTCCTCTACGAGCACAATAGTCTTGTCACGCCCGAAGTGACCACTCAAACCGCCGCTATGCAACTCCCAAATAATGTGTAGTCGTAGGGAAGATTGTGGGATGCATAGCTTCCCGTGCCGGAAGAGATAACCGTCTCTAATAGTGAAGGTCGAGAAAGTGGTGGGGGAGTTGTCCTGTGCGGAGAGGTACAACTCCTGGAAATCCGGGCACGTGGCGTAGTCATCCTTAATGCGCTCGAACCCAATAACATGCACCTTCATGGTAGAAAGTAAAAGGGTGAGGCGGCTAAGCGCATCGGCGACTCGATTCTCCGAACCCTTAAGGTGCTTAATGTTAAACGTGTATTCTTGAAGGAATGCAACCCACTTCGCGTGCCGTGGGCTGATCTTATGACTACCGTTTATGAATCTCAACGCATCATGGTCAGAAAGGAGCACAAATTCCTTGGACAGAAGATAGTGCCTCCAATGATGCAAACACCTCACAATCGCATAGAACTCTCGGTCGTAGTTAGAATAATTGAGCTTTGCGCCCGCCAACTTCTCACTAAAATAACTAATAGGGTGGCCCTCTTGACTTAGGACTCCTCCTATCCCTACCCCAGACGCATCACAAGTAACCTCAAAGACCTTGGTGAAGTCAGGGAGACGTAACACCGGTGCTTCAGTCATGAGTTGCTTGATCCGAAGAAAGGCCAAAGTAGCAGACTTCGACCACGCAAACTCTCCCTTTTTCATACAATCAGTAATAGGTGCCATGATGCTACTAAAGTCTCGTATAAAATGACGATAAAATGTAGCTAACCCATGGAAACTGCGAATCTCTCGAATACTAGTCGGCTCTGGCCAATCCTTAATCACCTGGACCTTCCCGGGGTCTACCCGTATACCTTCGGACCCAACAATATAACCTAAGAATTCTACCTGAGAGACTCGAAAAGTGCACTTCTTAAGGTTCAGATAAAGAGTTTCCTTCCGAAGGGTGGAAAGAACTATACGCAGGTGTGAGATGTGATCTGCGGGGGTGGTACTATAGATAAGGATGTCGTCAAAGTAGACAACCATGAACTTCCCCATATAAGGCTGGAAGACATGAGTCATCATCCTGGAGAACGTACTTGGGGCGTTGGATAACCCAAAAGGCATCACAAGCCACTCATACAGTCCATCCTTGGACTTAAACGCTGTCTTCCACTCGTCTCCCTCACGAATCCTGATCTGGTGGTAACCACTCCGCAAATCTAGCTTGGAAAAGATGGTGGCACCCGCTAGGACATCTAGGAGATCATCTAACCGTGGGATTGGAAATATATACTTGATGGTGATTTTGTTGATAGCACGGCTATCAACACACATCCTCCACGAACCATCCTTCTTGGGGGCAAGAAGGGCTGGAACAGCACATGGGCTCAAACTAGCCCGAATGAATCCCTTCTTCAGCAAGTCCTCTATCTGGACTTGTAACTCCTTGTGGGCAGCGGGAGAGAGTCTATATGGGGGCTGATTGGGTAGGGATGACCCAGGGATAAGATCTATAGCATGCTGTATATCCCTAAGTGGGGGTAACGTCGACGGAAGCTCGTCGGGGTAAACATCCCTATACTCATCTAGCAAGGCCCGCAACTCTCTAGGCAACCCATCTAACGTGCTCGAATCAGTCTTCGTACTCATAAGAACTAACGCATACATCACTCCCTCTAAGAATGGGTCTCTCGCAAACTCCTTCCTGCCTATTAGACTCAACGTCTTCCTCTCGACCGGGACAGTGGTGTCCTTAGGTAACGCAACTGGTTCCTTCGGAACGATCGGGCTCAAAGCAATGGTCTTACCTATTGAGTCCGAAATCGCACCTCCGAAGGAAATCGGAGGCTGCGGGTTGCCGGTTACTTTTTAGGTGGGAAAAATGGGACCGCTAGCAGCGGTCAAGGCCAGACTTCGCCCGTCACGGCGAATGCCACTCCTGTGACGGGCTTTCCTTTGATTAAAATGAGGCGGTTACAGCGGTTACACGTGTAGGAAAAGAGAAGCCGGCCGGTCAGACAGTCCACAAGATGGGAAACTCGAGACCGCAACTCAAACAAGCGAGCTCCTGGATTCGAGTGTGCTATCTTAGGAACAGTGCCGCCCCTTATTTATAGGCTCGGGGGCCTGCCCGAACGGGAAGGGATAAAATAACCGTCTGCCCGGGTACAGGAGAAACGGGCAAGCTGTGACGGGATACACAAAGAAGGAAAAGAAAGAAGCCGCGCGACTTGGCGGCTTGCCCTTCCGACCTGTCTGACCAGAGGCTGAGGATGACGCGACCAAGGCGACGATGCAATCCGGGCGGTATTCGTCTTGAGACCGCGTCTTGTTCTTTGATCCCAAACCTTGGCTTGTCTCTATGGCACAATCCGCCCGGTCTCCGACTTGAGACCGCGACTTGTCCTGTTGGACTTGGGCCTGGATTATCTTTAGTACTTGAGGGCGATCTGAATTATGTCAAACCGCACGGCTTGTGCTAGTTAGTGTTGATGGACCATGTATAACCTGAGCCGGGCGACTTGGATCTGCAAACCGCACGGTCTGCGAGTAATCCTCTTGAAAGCGGTCTTCTGGGTAAACATAATCCCCGCATATTTTTAAATTTCCGAGAAGATTTCGAAAATATCAGTTCTAGCCGAAGACCGCGCCGATTTCACCCTGTTGGTTATAAAATGTTCCAGGAGCTTCTATTCTGGCATAACTCCATTGCTATCACGAGTCACTACTCGGCTATTGCGGTTAGGACTTTTAGGCTGAACAGACCGAAAAAGATGGTGGATTTAATGGCCCAGCTCGAAGTTCTTGAGAAGCCCGGAAAAAACCGCGAGAGAGACCGCTCGAAGGATAAGAGGAAGAAGAAGAAAACGACGCGGCATGACAATATAGTAACGGTCGCTTCCACGAGTAGGCCGACCGACCTGCCTCCCGAGCTGACAGTCGTCTTATCGACCAAAAAGGAAGCGAGTAAGCCGACCGACCAGCATCCCGAATTGACAGTCGATTTATCGATTAGAAAGGAGGAGATTCACCCGAATCCATCCCCAACTGATCCCCCAGCCTTCTCTGACAAGGGAGACAACCCGCCTCCTCCGCGGAATAAGACAGACTTGGAGACCGTCGTCCCGAAGAGCGATGGTGATGAGTCTTTCAAGATGGAGGTCACCCCGTCCGGGGTTTTTCATCTAAACATTAGAGATGAAGGGGGAGAGGCAGTTGACTCCCCCAAGCTGAGCGACCAGCAGGCTTCAGTAGTCAACATCGAGGATAGCCCGGAAAAGTCAGCCGTCCTGAAGTCGAAAAATAGGAAGGAGGAGTCCGCGGCGGACAGGCTTCTGAAGAAGATGAAAAGGCTAAAAGCTAAGAACAAGGCAGCGTTCGGGAGACCGAAAGCGGACAGCCTGCAATGCAAGTCATGCGAGAACGAAGTCTCAGAGGGCGTGATTACTCCCTCGCCCCAGTCGAACGACCAGGCTCTCGTTGATGCCCATAGCATTTCCGTAAGTGACCTCCTCAAGGATTTTGATTCTCTTCAGAAGCAAGATGATCAGCTGAGAACTTCTTCCGAACTGCAGGCTGCCAACCGGCCAGGAGAGAAAGGAGCCGCCCTGTCTGAGGATGCGACTAGCATTAAGGAGGCCGCCCTACCTGAGGTTGCAGCTAGCACTCAGGCGGCCGTCCCACTGAGGTTGCGACCAGAACCGAAAGGACCGTACCGGCTCGTGAAGATACTGTGATGACCGGTCTCCGATTTATGCAGGTGAAGGCGGAACGAGTAAGAGATCAACTTTCCAGGACGCCACCGCCGCCACCCAATCTTTTGTTGCAAGGTAAAAAGGAATCGGGTTACCACCCTGTTCGTTTTTTCAGGTCGCGGCCTCGAAATAAGTCGCGCGCTTCGTTGTTGAACCCGTCGCCCAGCTTCTTTCCCTCCGCTGCTCAATTTTCTGCTACTAAGCGGAGGCAGAGCGAGAGATCGTGGAGAGAACAATGCCGAAAGTTTGATACCGAGCAAGCAAGGCGACCGGTCCGCCTGAATTCAACCCAAACCGCTGCGGCTTGTAAGCGAGGTAGTTTCGAAGAGAGCGATCTCCTTTTGAACACTTTCTGACAGCTTTTTCTTATTGTAGATGATCGTGACTCTATTCCGAAGCCGGGCGAACTGGTGTCCTATCTCCCTCCGCTTGATCCGCCTTCGCCGGGATCCCGGGTTGTACCAGATACTCGGATGGAGGATGAGATGGGCCGTCTTCAAAGGAATCTTGAAATTCTTGCAAAGCAGTTGAGGACCCTTGAGGAGCGGGAGAAGACCGCTCAAGAAGAAAAGATTGCATTGCGGGCAGAACTGGAGGCTGAAAGGAAAGAGAGTCGGGCTGTGCTGGAGACCGAGCGGAGAGAGCGCCGAGAAAAGGAGAAAGCGCAGCAAGATCAGGTGGCCGCACTGACCACCCGGGTTGATCGTGGGAAGAAGGAGATTCAGAAGCTTGAAGCGGACTGCGCCTATTATCGGGATAAATATCTTCATTTGTCGAGGGAGATCGGCGGAAGCCAACGTCCCCTTAATGCTGCTGATGGAGGTCGGGGTGGATCACGCCGCCCGGATGCTGGGACGAGCTAGTCTCTTCCAGCGGCCGGGACGATCCAACATATTGCTAGTGCGAATGAGCCCGCAATGGCCCTTCCAACCCGCGTAATTCCAGCGGCGCGGGTAGAGAGGGATGCCGCGCGGCTTCATAGCATGATCAATCACCTTAATCACGGCATGAACCAAATGCAAGGGACAATTCTCCAGATAGGCGACCAAGTCGCGCGGCTTCATAGGGAAGATGCGCCGAGCGATGCCCGCAAATGATGAGTGATTTTAAGATCTTTATCTGTAATAATATTTCTATTCGGTCCTTTGGACGACTGTTTGAATTTGATTTCATGATATTTGGTCTGTTTTCCAGGCCGCGCGGTCTGAGTTTTTGAATTTACTTTATGTTCGTGTTGAATGTTGATTGATGCCTGTGGACTACTTCATAAGCCGATCGGCTTCTTTTCGTGCTTTTCTAATTCGTCTGCTTGAATTATACTTGTCTTGGTAATTCTTTTGTGGTGATGTGCCCGCGCGGGTTGATCGGTCTAGCTGTGATTTGACCCTTGTTAGATGCAAATCAACCGTTCTTATAAGTAGCATCCTTCCGAAAGTCTTTTTACCAGAATTTCGAGATGGGAGCAAAGCGCCAGCCGAAGCGACCTGCGAAAACCTCTGCTACCCGCTCCGAAGCCGCTGTGGCTTTTCACTCAGCAGACCACGAGGAGTGTCGTTTGACCAAGGCCGAATTGGACGAATTCGTTGAGAAACACATGACTGACAGCCCGCTGCTCGCGTGACTTCCGCTCTGTGATGAGCGGATGAATTCTTCTGGCCCAAACCAAATCGCGATCCCAATCGACCATTTCGATTGCGGATTTAAGTTCCCGATTTCGATTGAGCTCGCCATGGTCTTTGACCATTATGGAGTTGTACCCGGTCAGATTTCTCCTAACTCGATGGACGGAATTTGCAGCTTCATCTCCTACCTGCGTTCCGAGAGAGTCCGCTTTTCTATGGATCTCTTCAGGAAAATATTCTCAGTGCGGGCCATCCCGGACTATGAATCGAATGTCTTCAAAGGCCATCTCTACTTTGGCTGCCACGGGTTGAAGATGGTTAACCTCGCGAACAAGGTTACAGCCTGGTCGGAGAGATACTTGATCTTCGAAGGCCGACTTGGTCTGTTGAACCCGAATCCGCAAGTGCGGCCGGAGGAGGCCTTTCAACAGGTCGCAATAAGCGAGGTCGAGAAGAAAACCTGCAAGCTCCTCGAGGATGAGCGGCTTAACGTAAGCTACTACATCCCGCTACTTGCCGAGCTAGAGAATGTTCGGCCTGAAGATAGTAAGCTTTCCTTTAACCCGCTTCCGACTTCAATATTGACCGCTCGGTCATTTGTGTTGACCCTTTCCTCTTTTTTGTAGCCGAAGCCGTTGTCCCTGCCAACAAGCCGGTCTGCCCGGCCGGTTTAATCTTAACTCAGACGGAGAAGAGAAAAAGACAAGTCAGGAACAAGCCGCTGCCATCCGACGGGGAGGATTCGGTCTCTTCGGGCGACTTCTCCGCCCTTCGTTCCTTTAGCAAGGTGAAGGATTTAAAAGGCCGCACGGTTTTGTCATGGCATCCGGACGGCGACGGTGTTCAGGTCTCTACCGCGCTCCCCCATTGGACGAATGAGAAGTCGGGCCGGCATGCTGAGGCCGCTAGCATTGCCATGTTCGGCCGACGGAACTTCAGAAGGTTGAGGAGGATTCCCAAGGAAGAGCTCGCCCGGGAGGCCGCGCGGGTTGGTGCCGAGAGCCTCATCACCAATGTCTTTATGGGAATGACCTTCAAAAGGTTGATTAAAGCAAATGATCACCTAGAGAAGGAAATCGCCGAATTGAAGAAGGAGAATGTGCGGCTAAAGGAAGCCGAGTCGGTAAGTTATCACCTGGCCAGCCGTCCTTCTGAATTTTTCAGACCGCGCGGTCTCTTACCTTTACTCTTTTTTGCAGGCAAAGTATGATGAGACCAATCCGGTTTATCAGCAGGAACTTTTCCCTCATGTCGCCGAGGGAATCGACAATGCTTTCAACCGCCTGCGGGAGCTCAAAGCGTTCGCGCCTGGTTTCGAGCATTTTACCTTCTCAGACGCCTACCCGATCTTGCAAAAGAAGTTAGAGAAGATCAGGAGGAAAGCCAAAGGAAAGAACAAAGCCAACGGATCCAGTTCGGAGGAGGGCGACGACGGGGATGATGAGGCCGAAGAACCCGCAGCGGCTGAGAGTGGGGAGAGTGGCTCGGAGTCCGAATCCAGCGGTTCCGAAGAAGAGGCCGGGCGCAAGTCGGGCGAATTGAGCAGTTCATCCTCGTCGGGTAGCTAGGGTTACTCCCCTGACGTTTCAATTGACGGGAGCGATCACTCAAGTACCCCTGCGTCTAAGAAACTTAGGTCGCATAATTAGTAGCTTGTATTTTGCTTTTTGTTTTCAATTGCCGTCGGCTTGACATTGTTAGCCGATCGGCTTAAAATATAATGTAAAGAATGTTTTGATAATGAAATGGAAAACTTTTACCTATCTATCTGTCTACCTTTTGCGACTTACTTGTGGTTGTTTGCGATCTTTTTCTGTGTTAAATCTAACCAAGTCGTGCGATTTAATATTAACTTATCCGGTTAGGATAATGCTCTTCACAGGATTCCGGTAAAGTATCTATTGGAAAAAACCCACTCGCATAGCTTGCTTCTTTCAATCTGGATCGAATTTGTTCGATTCATTCTGAGAAGGTGCTAACTTATCATGAATGCATTACGACATCCCGGAAGCCGAACATAATCAAGCCGCGCGGTTACTACTAGACCCTGCATATTTGCTTTCCAGGATAAAGAATGGCAAGTCATAAGAATAATTATCAGACCGAGCGGCCAGTACTTTAACTCAGGCGACTTGCAACTAAGATTGCTGCAAGCCCCACCCCCGTGAATGTAACTGACAACCGATCAAGATTTTGAAATAATCAAGCCGTGCGACCATAACCTGGCTCTACATAACTGCCTTGTAAGACAGAATATCAAGTCGCAAGAAGATCAGCCGATAGACCGTGCGATTAATATTTAATCCGAACAATTTATATGACAGCCTTATATAATATTGGCTGATAACCCACACGGGCTGTGTATAGAATTTGTGCGATTAGTAGGTTTAACACTCCCAATCATAACTGTCTGATCGAAAAGAGCCTGTAATTAGCCGATCGGATAGAGTTGAAACCCATAAAGATGATAGATTCACAACCCGAATACTGAGGTCGGCCGGTCTTGATTATGCTGCTCCCTTGATATTTACCTTGTGACATTTTAATGATATCCTATTCATTTCAAACCGTCCGGTCTGAACACCGGACCGCATGACATCTTTGGAACCTGCTGATTTTAGACCGCGTGGTTTAATAACCAGGCCGCCTGAAAACCCTGGTACCCGCTTATTTCAAACCGCCCGGTTTGAGTATTAAGTCATCTGGTTTGTGATGTACATAGGAATCCTGGTTTTTCCTCCAGATGGTCTATAATGACCATATGGGATGAGATACTTTCCCTGTAATGCGATAAAGGATAACTACAGACTCAGATGACCAAGTGGGCAGGTGGGCCTAGGCGGCGAACATTGCTTTCCTCAAGTGGTCATAAGAGCTGTAGAAATAAAGAGAAAGACAAGTACAGACCCAGATGACCAAGTGGGCAGGTGGGCCTAGGCGGCGAACATTGCTTTCCTCAAGTGGTCATAAGGGCTGTAAGCGACTCGACTGCTCTCTTGCCTAGGGCTACAAGCCGAGTTGATCAATTGGGCAGGTGGGCCTAGGCGGCGAACATTGCTTTCCTCAGAGAGATCAACTCAGTTGTGGGTCCCGCTTAGGCATCGCTTGAGAGTACCTAGGAGTATTCGATAGTCACAGGCTAAGATGATCAGTTGGGCAGGTGTGGCTATGCCGCGGGGGCTATACCGACATTGCTTTCCTCAGAAAGATCATAAAAGCTGTAATTATATCCCTCTCGGGGCATCATGATAGAGCCAACATTCACCTAGACCTCCCTTGATGTAGGGGTGTGTCGGATATCAGCCGGGATCCAAGGTTCTGAAGACCACCGCACGGGAATTGGCAAGCTACCACTACACGTGTGCGAAAACTCCCCGCTACACATGATCTTCATGGTTTTACGCTAATGACTACAATCCGAGGGGGTTCGAGCAGAACTTGGCGATGTCTCCGTGGTTCAGTGGGTTTGATATATGAGAAAATGTAAAAAAGGGAACATCAGACATGGAGAAGTGTCAATATGGGGCTTCTTATTAAAATATCTGAAAAATTGCAGGAAAGTAAAGAAGACATATTTTAAGGATAGAACCGTTTGAGATCGTCACCGCTCCAAGTGCGCGAAATGTCTTCTCCCGCTTGTTTGGAGGCGGTAAGCCCCACTTTTTAATACCTCCTTGATGATGAAAGGTACATCCCAATTAGGATTTAACTTCCCGACATTGCCTGTTCGGGCTGCTGCATCAACCTTTTTTAGCACAACGTCGCCAATCGCAAAATGCTTTACCCTGAAATTTTTGTCAAAGTACTTTGTCATCCTCCTCTTAACTTCTTCTTGTCTGATTGTTGCCTCGTCTTGAAGTTCTTCGATCAGATCCAGGCTATACTTGATAGCCTCATCATTGTGTTCTATCCACGCTTCTCCTCCCTCTTTTGCATACACGACTCTTGGAGTGACTACCTCAAACTCTACAGGAACAACGGCTTCCGAGCAATGAGATAATTTGAATGGTGTCTCCCCAGTAGCTGAAGACGGGGTAGTACGAAGGGTCCAGAGAATGGAAGGAAGCTGCTCTGCCCAATTTCCCCTTTGATTCAAAACCCTTTTCATCAGGAGCTGCTGGATTTGCCTGTTCGCTGCTTCTACTTGGCCGTTTGTCCTTGGATGATGTACTGAAGCAAATCGAAGATCAATTCCCACATGATCACAAAAGTTTATCATCTCCGGATTATTGAACTGTGGACCTTTATCAGTGACAATTGCTAGCGGAATTCCATGACGGCAGATTATTTCTCCCCAGATGAAGTTTCTGACAATTTGGGTTGTAATTTTCGCCAGCGCTTTCGCCTCAATCCACTTGCTGAAATAGTCGATCATTACAATGATAAAACGACGCTGGTTGAGGGCTATTGGCGCAGTTATTGATCTGAGTGTCTGAGCAGGCAAGTGCTGAAGAGGAGCAAACTTTTGGCACTAAACACACCGCTTGGCAAATGCCTCAGCATCCTTCCTCATGGTTGGCCAAAAATACCCCTGCCTTAAGATTCTCTTCTCTAGGGTCTTCGCTCCCGAGTGACTACCGCACTCCCCGGAATGAACTTCCTCAAGTATGGTTGGGACTTCATCCTCCGAAACACATCGTGCTGAGGAAGAAATCAAAGTTTTTCTGTAGAGAATTCCCTCTATCAGATAATAATATGCCGCTTTCCTTTTGAATCTTCTCCAATTTTTGATGGAATGGTGGAACTCCCCCTTTAATAGGAATAGCTCGTAAGGATCCTTCCATGAAGGATTATGATCAATTTGCATGAGTTCTGCCTCATCTATTGCCGTATGAAAAAGTTCAAAGGTCACTCCCCCTGATGGAAGACCGAACTTCGACAATTCATCTGCCTCCTCATTTTGCGTTCTTGGGATGTGCTCGATAATAAATGACTTGAATCTTCCGATATCCTTTTTGGCTAATAACAGATATTTTCGCAGAATCGGCTCCCTTGTCTCATAATTCCCCAAGACCTGGGAGGCCACCACCAGTGAATCGGTTCTAACATGTACATATTCTATGCCCAGCTCTTTCGCAAGCCTTAGCCCAGCCAGAAGTGCTTCATATTCTGCCTGGTTATTTGTAACTGGAAAGAAGAACTTGACAGCTTGCTCCAGCCTAATGCCATTTGGGCTGATCAACACTACTCCGGCTCCCACGGAGTTTCTGCCAGAAGCCCCATCCACATAAATGATCCAAGCCAGAGGAGATTGTACCACCTGTTCAGGACTAAGCTCTGTTGTATCTACCAAGAAGTCTGCCAAGACTTGCGCTTTGATTGTTGTCCGGGGGATGTATGATATCTCAAATTCACTTAGTTCAATAGCCCATTTTGCCAACCTCTCTGAATGATCTGGCTTTTCAAGAATATTTTTTAAAGGATGATCTGTAATAACTTGGACGGAATGAGCCTGAAAATAAGGGCGAAGCCTTCGCGCGGACATAACCAAGGCCAAGGCCAGTTTCTCCAGAATCGAATATCTAGTTTCTGCATCCTTAAGGATGTGGCTGACATAGTATATTGGAAACTGCCTCCTCTTTTCTTCCCGAACGAGGACAGAACTCACCGCATCCGGTCCGACTCCCAGATATAAGAATAGCTTTTCTCCCTCACGGGGACTTTGGAGTAGCGGGGTCGAAGTTAACTGTTCCTTCAGCTGCTCGAAAGCCTTGTTACACTCCTCGCTCCATTCGAACTTTGATCCCCCTCGCAATGTTTTAAAGAATGGGGCACTTTTATCTCCGGATTTGGAGATAAACCTGCTTAATCCTGCCAATCTCCCTCCCAGTTGTTGAACTTCTTTAGTATTTCGAGGAGGGGTCATATCAAGGATGGCCTTCACCTTATCTAGGTTTGGTGCAAGGCCATCAGGAGTTAAGAGATGCCCAGGAAATTTTCCTTTGCTTGCCCCGAACACAAATTTCAATGGGTTTAATTTTAACTTGAACCTCCGTAGAGTAGCGAACGTCTCTACGAGGTCTTCCAAGTGCAATGAGAATGTTTTACTTTTGAGAAGAAGGTCATCAACGTAAACTTCGAGATTCCTGCCCTTTTGATGTTTAAAGACGGTATCCATCATTCTTTGGTATGTTGCGCCCGCGTTTTTAAGACCGAAGGGCATAACGAGATAGCAGTAACACCCATCGTTTGTGATAAATGAGGTATGCGGGATGTCAGGTTTGTGCATTTTAATTTGATGATATCCGGAGAAGGCATCGAGGAAACTCATAAAACCATACCCAACCGCGGAATCAACTAAGACATCTATCCGAGGCAAAGGGTAACAATCTTTAGGGCACGCTTTATTAAGTTTGGTGAAGTCCACGCACATGCGCCACTTCCCACCAGATTTCTTAACCATTACAACATTCGACATCCACGTTGGATATTGAATCTCAGAAATGAAACCCGCTCTTAGGAGTTTGGAAACCTCCTCTCTGATGGGCAACGCCAGCTTGGTCGCCACTTCTCTCTTCTTTTGCTGGACGGGCTTGAATTCAGGAGACACATTTAGATGATGACAAGCCACGTCCGGATCCACTCCTGGCATATCCTCCGCTGACCAAGCGAAGATATCCAGGTTTTCCAACAGGCAGGAGATTAGCTCCATTTTCTCCTCCTCTAGCAACTCAGCGTTGATGACCAGCTTCTTTTCTGCTCCTTTAGTAATTGGAACTTCTTGGGTCGCTTGGGCAGGTTCCAAGTGAGCCCCCTCTCGATCTTTTCCTTCCTCGACGGCCTCTGGAGACTCAGCAATCTCCAAAGCCTCAGCCACGGCCTCGGGAAGCGGAACGTTGGTGATCATGTTGACAGTTCGGACGTAGCACTCCCGAGCCACCTTTGGGTTGCTCCTGACCCGATACTGCTTTCCTTCGGCCGCGAACTTGAGGGCAAGGTGAAAGGTCGACACTACTGCCCTATATGCATTGAGAATCGGCCTCCCGAAGATGGCACAGTAGTTGCTCGGGGCATCTACTACCACAAAATTGATTAACTTTATTACTCCTCCAAGAGAGACCAGGAGCTTTACTGAGCCCTCTACTTCCTTCCTCTCCCCAGAAAAGCCGTAGAGGGGCCCGTCGGTGGAAAGCAAAGACTTTCCGGTCTTCAGGGCCTCGAAAGTCGGGCGGAAAAGGAGATTGACGGAGCTGCCGGTATCAATCAGAATCTTGTGGACTGTATAGTTTTCGATGACGGCCTTGATGACCACCGCATCGTCGAAAGGATTAGCATTGGGGGGAAGGTCATCCTGACCAAATGTGACAATAGTGCTTTCGGGAGGAGAACTTGTAGTGGCCGACACTTCCTGCTTTAGAACTCTCGCAATGCTGGATTTGCGAGATGATTCCGCTCCAGCTCCTCCATGAATACAATAGATGTCCCCTAAGGGAGCCACATCATTGACTTCAACGCATCCGGTAGCAGGATGGATGCCATCATAGCAGCCGGCGTCTTCGACGTCGGCACATTCCCAGGTTACTTCTACTGTTTCTTTCTCTTTTCTCTTCTCGGCAGTTGGTTCAGCAGTTGTATCTTTCCGAACTAGACCCCGGAGCTTTCCTTCTCCCAGGAGTCTCTCTATCAGCAAACGAAGGGCCCGGCAGTCTTCAGTTAGATGCCCCCCTTCTTTATGATACTCACAATAAAGGTTCGGATTTCGATTGCGGATATCCGACTTCAGAGGAGCAGGCCTTTTGAAATCTGTCCTCTTTTGTAGAATCTGGACTACTTCGTCCATGGTGACGTTTAAGGGAGTGAATGACTCTTGCGAGTCATCATATTGAGTGGATGGAATGACTGGAGGTGGTTGCGCGGTGTACTGTTGTAAGTATACCGGCATGATTTGCGGAAGAGGAGCGGATGGAGCGGGAGCGATGGCCAAAGGTGGTTTCTGATCTTGAAACCGCTGATGGCCCATGAATGGTTGCTTATTTTTGTAATTTCTCCCCCTTTGGGAACGGGGTTCAAAGTAGGACTGATTCGATGGCGGATGAGGGAAGGACGGATTTGACTGCTCCTTGTCGCTTACCAGCTTTGCGACGTAGCCTGGATTACTCTTCTTTCCTCTGATAAACATATTTGCCAAACTTATCTTCTCTTGATAAGTCCTAGGCTCCCTTATATTTGCTTCAAATTTTAAGGGGTCCTCCCTCAAACCATGAATGAGGGCAACCCTGTACAACTCGGGATCCACATTTTGGACCTCCATGATCTCTTTCTGGAAGCGGTCTACAGAACAAGCCCACGTCTCGTCTTCCCGCTGTTTTATATCGAAAAGGGCCGCCGGGCCACTCTTTCTCTTCCTCGAGGTAGAGAATCTCAGCAGGAATTCCCTTCGCAGCTCAGCGAAACAACGGATTGACCTGGGGTGCAATCCGTAAAACCACTCTCTTGCTTGTCCTTCAACGGAGGTCACAAGAAGCTTGCACTTGGTCGCATCAGTTAAGGTTCTAAGAGCGATGGCTGACTCGAAGGCTTGTAAATGAACCGTGGGATCTGTCTCCCCATTGAAAGCTGGCAGGCGAGGCTCTCTGAAATTATTAGGGGCGGGCTTCCCTCTGACTTCGTCCACAAAGGGAGAAGTTTCTTCCATATCTTCATACAGTGGAGTAGGATAATAAGCCGCCGGAGCTGCGGCTATTCGCGGACAAGCCGCCTGATAAGAGGATCGGGCGGCAGCTTCTGGCGGGTAGGAGTGATGAATAGGAACTTCAGGCGGGTAGGAAAGGCGGGCAGCGTGAGAAGCCGCCCCCTGGAAATCAAGGGCCCGAGTCGGCATGCTGTGCGCGGCTTCCTGATAGAAGCTTTGCCTAGCCGCAAAGCCTTCTTGCTGGGGCTGGAAGTTAGCGGCTTGTGGTAGCGGGTAAAGAGGAGGTGGAGGAGGGACCGGGGTCACCGCCTGATTAGCCGCGGTTTGTTGTGGAACTAGCCGCTCGGTTAGCATTGTTAAAGTCTGGATGATCGCTTCAAGTCGCTGATCAGTGACCCTTTGAGCCCGCTCGGCTTCTCTCCTGGATTGCTCCAAGGCTTCCCACAAAGAGTCCTCGCTGTGATCGGAGCGGTCTCCAGGGGGGAACTGGCGGTCTGACATTGTAGTGAGGATTTCACCGACAATCCACGATCTGAAGGTCGCGTGTTTCTGTTGAGTCCGAAATCGCACCTCCGAAGGAAATCGGAGGCTGCGGGTTGCCGGTTACTTTTTAGGTGGGAAAATGGGACCGCTAGCAGTGGTCAAGGCCAGACTTCGCCCATCACGGCGAATGCCACTCCTGTGACGGGCTTTCCTTTGATTAAAATGAGGCGGTTACAGCGGTGACACGTGCAGGAAAAGAGAAGTCGGCCGGTCAGACAGTCCGCAAGACGGGAAACTCGAGACCGCAGCTCAAACAAGCGAGCTCCTGGATTCGAGTGTGTGTATCTTGCGAATAGTGCCACCCCCTATTTATAGGCTCGGGGGCCTGCCCGAACGGGCAGGGATAAAATAACCGTCTGCCCGGGTACAGGAGAAACGGGCAGGCGGTGACGGGATACACAAAGAAGGAAAAGAAAGAAGCCATGCGACTTGGCGGCTTGCCCTTCCGACCTGTCTGACCAGAGGCTGAGTATGACGCGACCAAGGCGACGATGCAATCCGGGCGGTCTTCGTCTTGAGACCGCGTCTTGTTCTTTGATCCCGAACCTTGGCTTGTCTCTATGGCACAATCCGCCCGGTCTCCGACTTGAGACCGCGACTTGTCCTGCTGGACTTGGGCCTGGATTATCTTTAGTGCTTGAGGGCGATCTGAATTATGTCAAACCGCCCGACTTGTGCTAGTTAGTGTTGATGGACCTTGTATAACCTGAGCCGAGCGACTTGGATCTGCAAACCGCACGGTGTGCGAGTAATCCCCTTGAAAGCGGTCTTCTGGGTAAACATTACCCTTAAATTTAAACTCATAGGAGTTGGCCCGGCCATAATGTGTCACATCACGGTCATAGAGCCAAGGGCGGCCTAATAACACGTTGCATGCGTCCATCGGTAATACGTCACACCATATCTCATCCGTGCACGATCTGATCGAGAGGGGAACTAGGCATCGCTTGGTAACTGGGACAGTGATCTTGTTAATCCAAGCTACTTGATACGGGGTCGGGTGTGGCTCCGTGGTCAAGGCCATACGTGTGACGGCGTTCTCAGAAACGACGTTTACACAACTTCCACTATCGATAATCAACTTACATAACTTCTCACCACTCCTAAAGATCAGGGAAAATATGCTCGTCCTCTTCCAATCATCTAAAGGACGAGGGGTGGTCAAGATACATCGCATCACTCCTAGGTAGCGTTCGTCCTCCAAATCACTTGGGACTCCCTCAGGGTCATCCTCCTCAATAGCCTCATAAACTAGGTCGGCGGGGTCGGTCTCCGCATCCAAAAGGGCGATGGCTCGAGTTTTTGTGGGACACTCAAAGGCGTAGTGGCCCTGAACCCCGCAAGCATAACATGTAGTGTTAGCCTTGCTAACCTTTCCTATGGGGATACGCTCACTCGTGGGATTCCTAGAGTTCCTCGCAGTGATCACTACCGATCTAGACTCAGCGGTCTTAGGTTTTCCTTTATCGTGGGTGGTAGATGAAGATGCTCCAAATGTAGTCAAACTCTTCGTACGGGAGTAACGAGAGTGGGCCTTAGAAGCCAGATGCTTTTCAATGTCAAGAGCGGCATTGAATGTCGTATTCAGATCTGTGAGACCATATCTCAAGAGCTTCCTCTGAATGTCAGGGTGGAGCCCCTTACGAAACCGAGATAGCGTAACCTCAGGGATCTCTCGAAGGTCACAACGCACCATACGGTCTTTCAGCTCGCCCATATACTCAGCCACCGAGTTTGAGCCTTGCCGAAGGGTGGCTAGCTCATCGAACATTTGGGTTCGGTGGTAGGCGGGGACGTATTGGTCAGTGAGTAAGTTCTTCATCACCGACCATCCAATGAGTGGGACTCCCTGCCCGGCTCCTAGCCTACGCTCTTCATTCAGCCAATACGTTTTCGCTCGACCCATTAGCTTCATCCTGGCAACCTGGACCTTTTGGGGATCCGTAAGATGGTGCCATTCGAAATAACATTCAATATCCACTACCCAAGTAAGGAAAATCTGGGGGTCTCCCAAACCATCGTAAGTGGGGGCGTCGATCTTAATGGCTCTAGTGATATCAGTGCCACGATCCAGACGACGTCCACGAGGAGGGGATCGAGGATAGTCTTCATCCGAATTCGAATTATGAACCCGTTGTCGCTGATTGGGCAGCTCTTCATTAGCCGGTGGGGGTGGTGTTCCCCCTTGATTCAGAAGAATCTGGGCTAACATGGTCCTAATCTCCGTCATCTCACCACGTAGCTCTTCTATAGCCTCCGTGTTAGGATCTACTTGATCGTTCGCTACCATCCTAGAGGTGGAAGGTAACTCTACGATGTATTCCGTGCCTAGTCTCGTGCGCATGCAAATTTGAACAACTAGAAGGAAAATGAATTTTTTTGACGGACCTAACCAGAGCGAAACGAAAAAATTTTAGTTTTAAAGTTGCTGGAAATAAACTCAGGAAGCTACATAAAAAAAATCAGATTTTTTGACAAGTTTTGAAATTTTTTAATTTTTACTAAATGCAGACCAATCCAAAAAAATTTCAGATTTTGACCGTGCAACGAACGCACCGGCAAATCTAGAGAAAGGATGGTGCCGAGATAGAACTCAACACAACCTAGCTCTGATACCAAATTGATGCAGCGGTATTTCCTAATAGAGATCTACACGGGCTATATTCCAACTCGCCACGAACACACGATGAACTAACGCACCTACACAAGCATTCCATCGCTCACATACGTTGTCATTCACATCACAATATCAAATAAAAGGAAGAACGATCGACTCTAAAACAGCGGTCAAAAGAGAGTCGACATAGTTCCCAAATCAACACAAAGATTGCTACTCTTTTTGAGAACAAGACCAAGGCTATAGGCCAAGATCCGTTCAAGCAAACGAGACCCACTCAGTCCGGACACGAAGAACGCGGGAAAGCGATCTCAAGTTCAGAAAAATGTCAACGATCGATATTCAAAATCGCGGAGAACACGATGGTTCTTTGTCCACAAACTAAAGAAAGAAACTCTAGAAGGTTTAGAGATTACCCAACCCAGAAAATGTAAACACACTTGATAAATGTGGAAGAATCACTCTCTCCACGCTTTCCACCGGCGTCGCACCGTATGGATCCTTCGAAGTCACACCGATGGGCTGCCTTCCTTCTTCCTTGGAGTCGCACCAAGAGACCACGCCGGAGACACCCAAAGAGGGGGGCCGAAAATGGAGAAGAGAGGGGGAGGCAAGGGGGGCGGCGGCTTTGGAAGAGCCTTGGCCGAAATCTCCTTAGGGGGATTATTTTAGGGTTCAATCTCATCTCTTCATTTCTCATAAAAGGCTCCATTAAATAGGAGTTTACAAACACCATCCAACCATCCAAGATTGAGATGAAATCTCATCAACCCGGATGGTTAAATGCACCCTATCATAAAATGTCTATTAGCACACCAAAAATAAAAACATGCCGGAATTAAAATATCACAAGTTTTTAAATTGCGGAAATAAATATAAAACTAAAGCAAGATAATACGAAGGCTTTAGGCATCCTTTGCGCGACGCGGGCGGAGGTTATAATGTTGATTTCCGGGACGCCGAAAGTCCTTGTGTTGTAACTGTTCGATTCAAAAGTGCACCTCCGAAGGAAATCGAGGGTTGCGAATTATCAGTTACTATTCGGTTAGAGAATTCGGACCGCTAGCAGCGGTAGAGGCCGGACTTCGCCCGCCGCGGCAAATGCCACTCCTGCGACGGGCTTTCCTTTGATTAAAATGAAGCGGTTACAGCGGTTATAAATGTAGGAAAAGAGAAGTCGGCCGGTTTGACAGTCCGCAAGACCTCGAGACCGCAGCTCAAACAAGCGAGCTCCTGGATTCGAGTGTGCGTGTCTTGTGAACAGTGCCGCCCCCTATTTATAGGCTTGGGGGCCTGCCCAAATGGGCAGGGATAGAATAACCACCTGCCCGGGTACTGGAGAAATGGGCAGGCGGTGACGGGATGCACAAAGAAGAAAAAAGAAAGAAACCGCGCGGCTTGGCAGCTTGCTTCTCCGACCTGTCTGACCTGAGGCTGAAGATACCGGGACCAAGTCAATGATTCAGACCGAGCGGCCTCTGGCTTGAGACTGCGGTCTGTCTTCTGGACATGGCTTGGCTGATCTTCATGAGGTAACCCAGATAGTCTCTGATCTGAAACTGCGGCTTGTTCTTCGGGTTTGAACCTTGAATCTTTATGGCACAACCCGCGTGGTCTCCTTCCCGAGACCGCGGATAGCCTTTTTGCTTTGGCCCTTGACGACTTTCACTCATGGGGGTGGTCCGAAAATGACATCAGACCACTCGGCCTGGTTTACCTTGAGCTGAGAGCCACTGCTCCTGGAACCCAGCGGCCTGACCCAGCAGTTCGCCCGGTCCGAGAATGATCCAACCCGAGAAGCGGTTTTCCGGGTAAACATAATCCCCGCATATTTTCAAATCTCAAGAGGATTTCGAAAATATAAGCTTTAGCCGGGAGACCGCTCCGACTTGCCCTGAATTCTATAAGAGAGCCAGAGAATTCATTCTGCAGAGTTTTTTCTGAAATCACGGGATATTGCTCGCCAGCTGCGGTTAGAATTTTTAAGACTGGTAACTCTTCAATAATGGACTTCCTAGACACCGTGTTAGACCGCGTGGATCCCGCCGGGGATCAAAAGAAGGTGGAAGGTTAACGGCGCGAATCGACGGAGAGGTCGAAAAAGGAGAATGAACAGCAGGACCGGAAGGACCGGAAAAAGAGGAAGCGGGCTGAGAAAGCCGCGGCGGATAATTCCAAGTCCGTAGTGGACTCAACAACTCCCAAGACTCCCGCGGAGCCCGCAGCGGACAGTTCGGGGCCTCCCCCCATCGACTCGCTGATTCCTCCCAGAGATCTTGGCCAACTGGCTGCTAGCCCGCTGAACAAAGGGGAGGCCGCCCCTTCTGGAAAAGTTGACCCCAGTAGCCCTTCGAAGAAGGTCGGCGAGACCGACTCGTTTGGCATGGAAATCACCCCATCCGGGAATCCTCACTTGCTAGTCAGAGATTTGGGGGAGGAGGCGGTTAACTCTCCAAGGCCGGGCGAACTGAGTGCCCCTTTATCCGTGGATGACTACCCCAGTCCCTCCAAAGTAGTTAGCCCAGCTCCGGGTAAGAAAGACAAGAAAAGGAAGAAGACCGGGTCAGTGACCGAGCGAATAACCAAGAAGGTTAAGAGACTAGCTTCCAAGGAAAGGGCGGCTTTTAAGAAACCAGCCGAGTCCCTCCTCCAGACCAATCCGCGACTAAAAGAGGAGCTTGGCCTAGCGACTCCTCCATCCGCTAAGGTAAATGACTCGCCTGCTACCCCTGATGCGAAACCGGGCGACCTGCCTCCGGACTCGACGAGTAGCTTATCACTTAATGGGATCTTTCAGGATATGGATGAGCTGATGGGGCGAGATAAACTTCTTGACAGCCCGATGTCTTCAAAGCGAACTGCTCCCATTACAGATAACACAACCCAGTCTGAGGAGACCGCTCAGACGGAGGCCGAAGAGCGAGAAGCTGCTGCCCTGACCGCCCTGGAGGTCGAAGAAAGAGCGTGGGAACTCGGAGAAGTGTTGAAAGTGCAGGCGGAGGTCCCCTCGGTGATGACCGGGGAGGAGATAATGATGGTGAAGAAGGAAGGGGCGAAGCGGGTTTTAGACAAGCCGCTGCGGCCTGATCCTTTTGCGCCAGGTAAGCGCCCCATGGATTATAAAGCTGTCCGCTTCTTCATTCCGCGGCCTCGTCGTAATAAATTACTGAACCCGCCGCCGAGCTTCTTTCCCTTAGCGGCCTGGTCCCCTTCCGCTTGGCAGAAAACGGAGAGACTCTGGCGTGAGCAACGTCGGAGGATGGACCCGGAACGGTCTAAGCGGCCTGTGCGCCCAGGCATTGATCTTATGTCCATTTTGTATATATATGGCGTTGTATGCTCTTGCTTCTTATAACCTGAGCGGCCTCTTGCAGATAGCGAGGAGCAGATTGTGAAGCCGGGCGACCTTGAGGCCAGCCTGCCTCCATTAGTCCCCCTGATATCAACCTGCGCGACGACTTCGCAAGAAGGGCCGCAATTGTTCGAGCATCTCGAGGAGGATCTGGTAAATCTGAGGGCCCGCTTGAAGGAGGTGGAAGACCGGGAGGCCGGCACTCGGACTGCTCTGGAGGCCGAGCGAATGGCGAGGAAGAAGGCTGAAGAGGCGCTGAAGGCGTAGGTGGAGATTGACAGAAAATCCCGGACAGAAAGGGAGAATGGCCTGGAGACTCAGCTTGAGGCCGCGCGAGCTACGCTGGAGGCCACGCGGGCTGCAGTGGAGGCCGAGAAGAGAGCCAAGGTGGCGCAAGTCGCTACTCTAACCGCTCAGCTCGAGAAGGAGAAGAAAACATCTGCTAAGTTCGAGGATGACTCGAAATACTACCAGGATAAATTCCTGCGGTTAACCAGGGAAGTCGCTGCGGGCCGGCGAAGTATGAATGATGGAATGCAGGTTGTTAGCCGCCCGACTGTTGGGGCGGGCACAAATCCTTCCCCGGTTCGGGAGGCTGATCCTATGATTGATGAGGCCACCGCAACCCCCCGCATGATTGCCGCTACGCAGGCTGAAATTGATGCCGGGCGGCTTCATAGCACAATCAACCATCTCCATTATCATACCAGCCAGATTTATTCCCTTCTGAACACCACCAGTGACCAGGTCGCGCGACTTCACAGAGAAGATGTCTCCCCTGAACACCGTCAGCCGTGACCGGCTTTTGAGAACAATTTGTATTATGAATGCGGTTTGTTGATTCGGCCTTTGTTTAAACAATGCTTCTTTTTACTTTATGTCTTTTATTTGAATAACCCGTGCGGGTTCTTGTTTAGCCGCTGTGTTTGTGTTCTGTTTCTTCTGTGTTTTATCCGAACTGATTTCAGGTCGCACGATCTGTGATGTATGCTTGCTCCTGTTTCCTTTGCTTCTTTTGTTTTTCTGGTGAATCTAACCATGCAGGTTATTGACCGCGCGGTTAGAAATGTATAGCCGTGTCATAGCTTTACTATTCGCAGATCGTAAAAATCTATAAGTAGGGACTCTTCGAAGTCATTTTTACGATTTCTAGATGGCGCGATCTAAGAACAAGTCGCAGCGGCCTGTTAAGGTTAAAGCCGTCCGAGCGGATGCGGCCTTGGCCTTTCATTCGGCGGACCACCCAGAGTGCCGACTCACCCAGAGCGAACTGGATGAGTTTATCGCAAAACACATGGCAGGGAGTAACCTGCTCGCACGGCTTCCTTTGCGCGACGAGCGGATTAACTCTTCCAATCCGCACCAAATAGCCGTCCCGGTCGACCATTTTGAATATGGCTTCAAATTTCCGCTGCCACTTGAAGTCATAGCTATTTTCGACCATTACGGGGTTGTACCCGGCCAACTTCCACCGAACTCCATCGCCTCTATATATAGTTTCATTTCCTACCTTCGGTTCGAGCGAACCAGTTTTTCCCTTGACCTATTCAGGAAGTTCTTCTCGGTGCGGGCTATCTCCGACGTGGGGACTTCAACTTCAGGGGGCACCTCTACTTTGGATTCCACGGACTGAAAATTGTTAACCTGGCGAACAAGGTCTCGGACTGGTCGGAGCGGTTCGTAATGCTCGAAGGCAACTTCGGGCTGTTGCAAACCAACCCGCAAGTTCGGGGGGAAGAGGCCTTCCAGATCCCCCAGGTTGGAAAGATCGAGATGGTCACCTTCACGTTTCTTGAGAACGAGCGGTTGGACATCAATCATTACATCCCGCTGTTCTCAGAGCTAGAGGATGTCCTCCCCGAGCACAGTAAGTTCTTCTATACCGCTTGCATATGACCGCGCGGACTGCTTTGTTTAAACTTCTGATTTTACCTTGCAGCTGCCCACATCGTCCCTGCGAACAAGCCGGTCACTCCGGCCGGCCCGGTTTTGACCCAGAGGGAGAAAAGGCAGCAGCGAAACAGGTCGCCATCATTAGAGGAAGAGGGCCCGGCGTCTCCTGATGAATATGAGCTTCTTCGTTCCTGCGGAAACCCGCCCGACCTGCAGGGCAACCCGACTGTCCTCTGGCATAGGGATGGGAGCCGCATCCGGGTATCCACTGCACTTCCCCCATGGGGAAGTGACAAGATTAACCGCCATGCGCTAGCCGCCGGGGCCGCTATGTATGGTCGAAAGACTTTGAAGAAGCTGAAGAAAACTCCGGAAGAAGAGCTTCCCCGGCTAGCGACGCAAGCCGGCGCATGGGGGTTCGCGGCCAATCACTTCATGGCCTTGTCGTTCAGGCGACTGGTTTCTGTCCAGAAATTTCTGGAGAAGAAGTACGAGGAGCAGGTCGCGGAGAATGGGCGGCTTCAAGAAGAGAATGTGCGGCTTCAAGAAGTCGTGGCGGTGAGTTTGACAAATGATGACGCGGCTTCTTTTGTTCAGACCGAGCGACCTAATTTATTTTTTCTTTTTTTTGCAGAAACAATATGAGATGACCAACCCGGCCTTCCAAGACGAGGTGTTGCCTCATGTGGCCCAAGGGATCAACAAAGCTTTGGGTCTTATGGAAGACCGGGGCGGTCCATGCGAAGGATTCCGGGGTACTACCTTCTCCGACCTCTTCCCTGCCCTGAAGGTTCAACTTGATGAGATCAGCCGAAGGCAGAAGGGAAAAGCCAAGGTGGGCGAGGAGGCTGAAGCCGATGCGGGCAGGGAGATCGTACTACATCAAGGAGGTGATGGAAGTGGTGGAGCCGCTGAGGAGGTCGACGCGGATGATGATGCTGATGATGATGATGAGGAGGACAGCTTGTCCTCTGGAACAACTGGCTCTGCTAGTAAGACCGGGCGGTCCAGTGGTAGCGATTCATCGGATTATTCCTCCACGTCAAGTGAAGGTTATTCGCCCGACGTTGATGTGGACTCGATTTCTCCTGTCAAGAAGAAGAAGAAGAAGAAGTCGGCAGAATAATGCCTTTGTTTTTAATTTTATTTTTGTATAATCGCCGGTCTTTTTTTGTTAGCCGGGCGGTTAAATTTTTGTTAAAACATTTGAAGAAATGAATAGAAATTTTACCTGTTTGATTGACCTTCTAGTGTTACTTACTTGTGGCTGATGTCTTGTCTCTTTTCTTTCTTTTTACCTTTTGCCTTTTATGATCTAGCCGTGCGGTAATCCTGATCTGAGCATAAGTGATGATTTGATGATCTTGGACGATCTATATTCAAACCGTGCGATTACTCATTTAGGTCTCAGGATGTCTGATTTCTGATAGTATGAACCATAACATATAGACTCATGCGACTGTAATTTAGACCGGGCGGCTTCTTATCATTCAGAGATATTTTATCCTTGCCGATGTAAATAACGAATAATAACTTTGCGCGGTTTGAATTCTATCCTGGCGAGTAATACACTGCATCTTAGAGATAACTTTTGCTTAAGACATAGCTCAACTCGATCGATTAGAGCATAATCCGGGCGATCATATATTTAGATCTTGAGATATCCAACTTAATTAATTGTAAAAGATAGGTAATGCCCGCCCGGTTAGAATACAACCCGAGCAATATATTCAGATCCAGAAATATCCAATTCAACAGAATGGAGGGATAGATAAACCCGACCGGTCAGAACACAATCCGGGCAATCATATAATTAGCTCCATAAATATCCAACTTATAATGGATGGATAAACCCGCCCGGTTAGAATATAATCCGGGCAGTCATATAATTGTCCAAAAATACCCAACCTATAAAAGATTGACACTGCTGCCCGGTTAGAATACAACCCGGGCAACCATGTAATTATCCAGAAATACCCTAACTTATACACAATCAGACCGTTCGGTTTGAAAGTTCAGACCGCCCGATCTTAATATCACAACCCTTTATTAGGGTAGACGAACACCTGCACCTGTTTTAATAATATCTTCCCCGAATGGTTTTATACAAAAAACCACAAGAGGTGAATACCTTCCTGTAGGGAAAAAGGATAATCTACAGGCTCAGATGACTAAGTGGGCAGGTGGGCCTCGGCGGCGAACATTGCTTTCCTCAAGTGGTCATAAGAGCTGTAGAAAAAAGAAAAAGAAAAAACATGTACAGACTCAGATGACCAAGTGGGCAGGTGGGCCTCGGCGGCGAACATTGCTATCCTCAAGTGGTCATAAGAGCTGTAAGCGACTCATCTGCTCTCTTGCCTAGGGTTACAAGCCGAGTTGATCAATTGGGCAGGTGGGCCTCGGCGGCGAACATTGCTTTCCTCAGAGAGATCAACTCAGTTGTGGGCCCAACTAGGCACCGTTTCGAGAGTACCTAAGAGTATTCGATGGTCACAGGCTATGATGATCAGTTGGGCAGGTGGGCCTCGGCGGCGAACATTGCTTTCCTCAGAAAGATCATCAAAGCTGTAACTATATCCCTTTCGGGGCATGATAGAGCTGACAATCACCTAGACCTCCCTTGATGCAGGGGTGTGCCAGATATCGGCCGGGATCCAAAGTTCTGAAGACCACCGCAGTGGAATTGGCAAGCTACCACTACATGTGTGCGAAAACTCCCCGCATCACATGGTCTTGGTGGGTTTTACGCTATGACTACAATCTGAGGGGGTTCGAGCAGAATTTGGCGATATCTCTGAGGTTCAGGGAGTGAGATATGTATATATGTATTTATAATGTAGAGAACCATCAGACAAAGAGAAGTATCAGTATAAGGCTTTTCATTTAATACCAAAAGAAACGTAAAGAATGAAAGAGATAGTTCAAGGATAAAATCGTTTAAGATCGTCACCGCTCCAGGTGCGTGCGATGTCTTCTCCTTCGCTGGTTTGGAGACGGTAGGCCCCATTCTTTAATACTTCTTTGACAATAAAAGGCCCTGCCCAGTTGGGATTCAGCTTTCCAACATTACCAAATCTGGCCGCAGCATCTACCTTTTTCAACACCAAATCCCCAACTGCAAACTGCTTTACCCTAATATTTTTGTCAAAATATTTCGCCATCCTCCTCTTAACTTCTTCCTGCCTGATTGTCGCCTCGTCCTGAAGTTCTTCGATCAGATCCAGACTATGCCTGATGGCCTCATCATTGTATTCTACCCATGCTTCTCCTCCCTCTTTGGCATACACAACTCTTGGGGTGACCACCTCAAACTCTACAGGAACAACAGCCTCCGAGCCATGAGATAATTTGAATGGTGTCTCCCATGTAGCTGAAGATGGGGTAGTGCGAAGAGTCCAAAGGATGGAGGGAAGTTGGTCTGCCCAATTTCCTTTTTGATTCAAAACTCTTTTCATCAGGAGTTGCTGAATTCGCCTGTTTGCTGCTTCCACCTGTCCGTTGGTCCTTGGATGGTGTACCGAGGAAAACCGAAGGTCAATTCCAACCTGATCGCAATATTTTATCATCTCGGGATTATTGAACTGCGGCCCATTATCAGTGACGATTGCCAGCGGAATTCCGTGTCGGCAGACTATTTCTCCCCAGATGAAATTTTTGATAATTTGAGTAGTAGTTTTTGCCAATGCTTTTGCCTCAATCCACTTATTGAAGTAGTCGATCATTACTATGACAAAGCGGCGCTGGCCGCTAGCCATTGGAAAGGGTCCGACTAGATCCATCCCCCAAACTGCGAAGGGCCAGGGTGCAGTTATTGACCTAAGCGATTGAGCGGGCAGATGTTGAAGAGGGGCAAATTTCTGACATTGTACACAGCGCTTGGCAAATGCTTCAGCATACTTTCTCATAGTTGGCCAAAAATATCCTTGCCGCAGGATCCTTTTCTCTAAGGTTTTTGCCCCTGAATGACTACCACATTCCCCAGAATGAACTTCCTGAAGTATGATCGGGATCTCTTCTTCTGAAACACACCGCGCTGAGGGAGAAATCAAAGTTTTTCTATACAAAACTCCTGCTATTAAGTAGTAGTAGGCCGCCTTTCTCCTGAATCTACTTTTGTCTTTGATTGATTGATGAAACTCCCCTCTTGACAGAAATAAGTCATAAGGGTCTTTCCAGGAAGGATGTTGATCGATTTGCATGAGCTCCTCTTCCTCCGTTGCCGGATGAAAAAGTTCCGAGGTCACCCCTCCTGATGGAAGACCAAACTTTGACAATTCGTCTGCCTCTTCATTCTGTGTTCTCGGAATGTGTTCGATGATGAAGGATTTGAATTTCCCGATTTCTTCCTTAGCTAGAAATAGATACTTTCTTAGTATCGGTTCTCTTGTTTCGTAGTTCCCTAGAACTTGCGAAGCCATCATAAGAGAATCAGTTTTCACATGAACATGTTCTATTCCAAGCTCCTTCGCGAGTCTCAGGCCGGCCAAGAGTGCTTCGTATTCGGCCTGGTTATTTGTAACTGAAAAGAAGAATTTGATAGCTTGCTCCAGCCTGATGCCATTTGGACTGATCAGAACTACCCCGGCTCCCACGGAGTTTCTGCCAGAAGCCCCATCCACATAAATGATCCAAGCCAAAGGAGATTGTACTACCTGTTCAGGATTAGACTCCATCGTGTCTACCAAGAAATCTGCCAATACTTGCGCCTTTATTGTCGTTCTGGGAATGTACAATATTTCGAACTCGCTCAGCTCGATTGCCCATTTGGCTAATCTTCCTGAATGATCCGGCTTCTCCAGGATACTTCTTAGTGGATGATCCGAAACCACCTGAATAAGATGAGCCTGAAAATAGGGGCGGAGCCTTCGTGATGACATGACCAAAGCCAAGGCTAGTTTCTCCAGGATTGAATATCTAGTCTCCGCATCTTTGAGGATGTGGCTGACATAATATATCAGAAATTGCTTCTTTTTCTCTTCCCGAACCAGGACAGAGCTTATTGCATCTGGGCCCACCCCCAAGTACAAGAATAATGTTTCCCCTTCGCGAGGGCTTTGAAGAAGAGGGGTTGAAGTTAACTGCTTTTTCAACTGTTCGAAAGCATTATCGCACTCTTCATTCCATTCAAACTTAGATCCTCCCCTAAGCGTCTTGAAGAATGGAGCGCTTTTATCCCCTGACTTGGAAATGAATCGGCTCAATCCTGCCAGCCTCCCTCCAAGTTGCTGCACTTCTTTCTGATTACGAGGAGGGGTCATGTCTAGAATGGCCTTTACTTTATCTGGGTTTGGTGCGAGGCCATCAGGGGTGAGAAGATGTCCAAGAAATTTCCCTTTGTTTGCCCCAAACACGCATTTCAATGGGTTTAGTTTTAATTTGAACCTTCACAGAGTAGCGAACGTCTCTACGAGGTCTTTCAGGTGGATTGAAAAAGTTTTACTTCTTAGAAGAAGATCATCGACGTATACTTCAAGATTTCTTCCTTTCTGTTTTTTGAAAACCGTGTCCATCATTCTCTGATACGTCGCACCTGCATTTTTGAGTCCGAAAGGCATGACAAGATAACAATAACACCCATCATTGGTAATGAAGGATGTATGCGGGATATCAGGTTTATGCATCTTAATCTGATGGTAACCAGAAAATGCATCTAGGAAGCTCATGAAATTATATCCCACCGCGGAATCTACTAAAACATCTATCCGAGGCAAGGGATAACAATATTTGGGACACGCATTATTGAGTTTAGTGAAATCTACACACATGCGCCATTTTTCCCTAGATTTTTTCACCATCACTACATTTGACATCCAGGTGGGGTATTGGATTTCAGAAATGAAATTGGCTTTAAGAAGCTTTGCAACTTCTTCTTTGATGGGTACCGCCAGCTTAGTTGCTACCTCCCTCTTCTTCTGTTGGATTGGCTTGAATTCAGGAGAGATGTTGAGGTGATGGCACGCAACATCTGGATCTACTCCAGGCATATCTTCTGCTGACCAGGCAAAGATGTCCAGATTCTCCAACAGGCAGGAGATCAACTGAACCTTCTCTTCTTCTGATAGCTCGGCGTTGATGATCAGCTTCTTCCCTTCCTCTTCAGCAATAGTGATCTCTTGGGTCTCCTAGGCAGGTTCCAGATAAGTTCCTTTCCGCTCTGCGCTTTCCTCGGCCTCTTCAGGGAGTTTGGATACCTCATGGATGTCATCCTGAACCTTGGGAAGTGGTGCCTCGGTGATCACATTAACTGTTTTCACGTAACATTCACGAGCAACCTTTGGATCGCTTCGGACCCGATATTGACGCCCCTCGGCAGCGAACTTTAAGGCCAAATGGAAAGTGGATACTATCGCTTTGTAAGCGTTCAGGATTGGTCTTCCGAAGATTGCACAGTAGCTGCTTGGGGCTTCCACCACTACGAAGTTTATCAGCTTCGTTATGCCCCCCCAGCGATACCAAAAGCTTTACGCACCCTTCCACTTCTTTCTTTTCTCCCGAGAAGCCGTAGAGGGGCCCTTCCGTGGAGAGCAAAGACTTTCCAGTCTTAAGGGCTTCAAATGTTTGGCGGAAAATGAGATTAACGAGCTGCCGGTATCAACCAGAATTTTATGCACGGTGTAGTTCTCAATAACCACTCTTATCACTACTGCATCATCGAAAGGATTTGCATTTGGGGGAAGATCTTCTTGGCCGAAAGTAACGACTGCCCTTTCTGGAGCAGAAGTGGAGGCGACTGCCACTTCCTGCTTTGTAACTCTCCCGATGCTAGATTTCTGAGAGGATTCTACCCCTGCTCCTCCATGGATGCAATAGACGTTGCCAAGGGGACCAACATCATTCACTTCTATACATTCGGTCGTAGGATGGATATCCCCATAACAACCTGCCTCTTCTACATCAGCACACTCCCAGGTCACTTCGACCGCTTCCTTCTTCTTCTCGGTTCGTGGTTCAACCGGGGTTTCTTGCCGAATCAACCCTCAGAGCTTCCCCTCTTTCAGGAGTTTTTCTATCAACCACCGGAGGGCCCGGCAATCCTCAGTCTGATGCCCCTCCTCTTTGTGATATTCACAATAGAGGTTTGGGTTCCGATTGCGAACATCCGATTTCAAAGGAGGGGGCCTCTTGAAGTCAGGCCTCTTTTGGAGAATTTGAACGACCTCGTTCATGGTGACGTTAAGAGGGGTGAATGACTCTTGTGATTCATCATATCGAATGGACGGGATAGTTGGGGATGGTTGTGCAATGTACTACGGCAGATACACGGGCATTATTTGCGGAACGCCCATGGGTTGAGTGGGTGCGATGGCCAACGGCGGTTTCTGATCCTGAAACCGTTGATGGCCAAGAAATGGTTGCTTAGGCTTGAGATTTCTTCCCCTCTGAGCACGAGGTTCGAAATCAGGCCGAGATGAATGATTGTAGCGTTGCTGATGGGTTGATGCGGAACTAAACTGATCATTGTCGCTGAGCAACTTGGCAACATAACCAGGATTAGTGTTTTCCCCCCTGATAAACTTATTAGCCAGACTAATCATCTCTTGATATGTCTTTGGCCCCCTGATTTGGGCTTCAAATTTCAACGGCCCCTCCCTAAGGCCATGCATCAAAGCGACCCTGTACAATTCCGGATCGACGTTTTGCACCTCCATTATCTCCCTTTGCAAACGGTCGACGAAACGGGCCCACGTTTCGTTTTCTTGCTGCCGTATCTCAAATAGGGCTGCCAGACCGTTCTTCCTTTTTTTAGAGGTAGAGAATCGAAGCAGGAATTCTCTACGCAATTCCGCAAAACATCTAATAGATCGAGGATGCAGTCCATAAAACCATTCTCTGGCCTGTCCATCAAAGGACGTTACCAGGAGCTTACACTTAGTTGCATCGGTGATGGTCCTCAGAGCAACAGCCGATTCAAATGCTTGGAGATGAATTGCCGGATCGAACTCCCCACTATATGTTGACAGGCGCAGTTCTTGAAAGTTATTTGGGGCCGGCTCTCCTCGAATTTTGTCCGTGAAGGGAGAACTTTCCTCGGTATCCTCGTACAGAGGGAAAGCAGGGTGGTAGGGGATCTCTGCTGCGGTCATTTGCGGACAGGCCGCCTGATAGGAGCGGGCAGGGGCTCCAGCCGGGTAGGATTGGTAGGCGGCGACCTCAGGCGGATAGGAAAAGTGAGCGGCCTGAGAAGCCGCCCCTTGGAAGTCGAGGACCCGAGCTGGCATACAGTGCGCGACCTCTTGGTAAAAATTCTGCCGAGCCGCAGAACCTTCTTGTGGTGGTCGGGAATGGGCGACTTGCTGAAATGGGTATGGAGGTGGAGGAGGTAGGACAGGAGTTATTGCCTGGTTAGCCGCGGCCTGCTGGGGGGCTAACCACTCGGTTAACAGAGTTAGAGCCTGACTGATCGCGTCCAGACGCTGATCAGTTGCTTTCTGGGCCTGGTCGGCTTCTCTCTTTGTTCGCTCCAGAGCTTCCCACAAAGAGTCATCGCTATGGTCGGATCGGTCTCTTGGAGGGAACTGGCGGTCTGACATTCTGAACCAAAGATTTCGCTGACAGTTCGCGATCTGAAGGTCGCGTGTTTCTGTTCGATTCAAAAGTGCGCCTCCGAAGGAAATCGAGGGTTGCGAATTATCAGTTACTATTCGGTTAGAGAATTCAGACCGCTAGCAGCGGTCGAGGCCGGACTTCGCCCGCCGCGGCAAATGCCACTCCTGCGACGGGCTTTCCTTTGATTAAAATGAAGCTGTTACAACGGTTATAAATGTAGGAAAAGAGAAGCTGGCCGGTTTGACAGTTCGCAAGACGGGAAACTCGAGACCGCAGCTCAAACAAGCGAGCTCCTGGATTCGAGTGTGCGTGTCTTGTGAACAGTGCCGCCCCCTATTTATAGGCTTGGGGGCCTGCCCAAATGGGCAGGGATAGAATAACCACCTGCCGGGTACAGGAGAAATGGGCAGGCGGTGACGGGATGCACAAAGAAGAAAAAAGAAAGAAACCGCGCGGCTTGGCAGCTTGCTTCTCCGACCTGTCTGACCTGAGGCTGAAGATACCGGGACTAAGTCAATGATTCAGACCGAGCGGCCTCTGGCTTGAGACCGCGGTCTGTCTTCTGGACATGGCTTGACTGATCTTCATGAGGTAACCCAGATAGTCTCTGATCTGAAACTGCGGCTTGTTCTCCGGGTTTGAACCTTGAATCTCTATGGCACAACCCGCGCGGTCTCCTTCCCGAGACCGCGGATAGCCTTCTTGCTTTGGCCCTTGACGACTTTCACTCTTGGGGGTGGTCCAAAAATGACATCAGACCACTCGGCCTGGTTTACCTTGAGCTGAGAGCCACTGATCCTGGAACCCAGCGGCCTGACCCAGCAGTTCGCCCGGTCCGAGAATGATCCAACCCGAGAAGCGGTTTTCCGGGTAAACAGTAACATCTCCAAGTCATCCGCATGTGGGGGAAGTGGTGCGACATCAACGATGTAACCGCTTCTCTTTAATCAAAGGAAAGCTTGTCGCAGGAGTGGCATTTGTCGCGGCGGGCGAAATCTGGCCTCGACCGCAACTAGCAGTCTAAATTCTCTAACCAAATAGTAATCGATAATCCGCAACCTTCGATTTCCTTCGGAGGCGCACTTTTGAATCGAACAGTTAAGATGGGTTATTAAAGTGGAAACCCTAACCATCTGTTAAAGAAAAATTTATCTGTGGAGTATAAATTATTGGCTGATGTAGTAGGCAAAGTTTTGCTAGGGAAAACTTCTGCCCATGACTACATTACAAGGCACCAATTTCTAATGATGGTGGCCTTGGTTGAGAAAAAGAAAATTAATTGGGGAATGATCCTTTTTGAATCAATCAGGAAGAAACTAAGTAAGACAAGTGTTGGTTATGGTAGAATTCTGGGAATATTTCTTGAGGAAAGGCATCCAGACCTCCTGGTCTCTCCAAAAGTTTTCATCAATGCCAGTAAAAGGCTGTCCTCAGCCTTGTTTGGAAGATGGGAAAGGGTCATCCCTAAAAGGACTCCTAGAGCAGAACCATCAGAAATAGCTTCAGAAGGCACAAGGACTGTGCAAGTCACTCTCCCAACCCTTCAAGAAGCTTCTCCTATTGTTTCTCCTCCTCCTCTCCCTTCTCCACCTACTCTCTCCTCTGAAGAAATTTCTCCTCCCATCTCTCCCATTATCCCCTCATCCTCATTGCCATCTTCTCCTACTCTTCAGACTCACCCATCTGAAGAACCTTCATATTTCAATGACACTCATTCTCCAACCCTACCTCAATCACCAACCCTACCTCAATCACCCATTATCCATCAAGATATCTCTCTTCCTCAATCTCCTACACAAATTATCCATCAAAATATCTCTCCACCTCAGTCCCCCATCCATATTGAAGCTCAGTCACTTATCCCTCAATCATCTTTTCAACCACAACCACCTATCAACCCTCATTGCCCAATCCACTCTCATCCACCAATAGCACAAGCTACCAACATTGCTTTCCCATACCCCATCTCATCCTCTTCTAACTCCAATCCAGATCTTGTCTATGTTGATCAGATCTATCAGCACATTGCTCCAAGGCTAACTGACCTCCTGGATGCAAAACTTGATCCAGTTTTTCAAGCTATTGCTGCTCTCTCTGCCAAAATAGCTTCCTTCCATTCACCCTCCTTATCTGTCCCTTCTTCAAGGGGCCTAGATTCAGGATTTCATGAAACTAGGCAGGAGGAGATGCTTGATGAAGAAGCTCTAGATCTCATAGTCTTCGGTGCAGATTCAGTTCAAGCAGATGCAGTTGTTGAAATTAGTGATACAGTAATGATAGATACAACTATTTCAGCAATAGAAGAAGTAAATAATATTTCTATTAATCCCTCTATAAATATTATTTATTTACTTTCCCAGTTCAATACAGTCTTCTCATATTTTCCAAAGCCTCAAGGCTATTCAAAAGCAATTGTCCCCTATACTGCTCTAGTGAGTAAAGATACCTTGAGAGAAATTCTGAAAAGCTTTGAAGCTCCAGCTCAAGCTCCAGTTCAAAATTCTGTTCAGTCAGTTGAATCCTTGATAGTAGCAGAAGAAGTTGTTGTGGTGAATTCACCTCCAACATTTGTATATGATGATTCTCCAATCCCAGACTTTCATAAAATGGATGCTGAACAAGATGTTGATGCTGATCAAGTTGCTGATGTTAAGAAAACTGATGATAAAGCTCTAAAAGCTATTGATGATTTATATGACATTCCTCAATCTTTTGATTCTGATGATGAGGATAGTGATGATGATTCTGATGATAGATCATCAAAGAAAAGAAAAGAAAAGCATATGTCAAAGGCTGCTCCTAAGCCTCTCAATCCCAACAATTACATTCCATACTATATTCTGCATAACATTGTTGGATCGGTAGGCGCCCTTAGAGGGGGGGTGAATAAGGATTTTAAAAACTTATATTATATTTTGAAAAGTTTCTTATGATAAGAAATCAAAATAGTGATTTTGTTTAAAGATCTAAATTGTTTTATAATAAAGGAGAGGATAATAAACAATTTAGAGAAATAAAGAACAAATCAATTTTATTACCCAAAGAAATACATGATTATTATTAATAAAATTGATTACAAAATTTTGATTTCAATGACGCTAGAAATCAAAGTGAAATATGAGACTCTTTTTGTTTTCTATACCGACTCGTATCCCCACGAACCGGTTGGACCTAGCCTATCCTTCCTCGGATACGGCCTCAAGCCGCTCTAGCCAATCCTTCCCCGGATATGGCCTCGAGCACCCCCTAGATCTACACCCTAGACCTAGTCGCCAACACGAGGCGAATATCTGCCCTAAGTGCTACCCAGACCTAGTCGCCAACACGAGGCGAATTCACTAATGATTACAAGAATAAAGATGTGAAAATAAAAACAGCAATAATAAAAACTCCCTCTAAAAACTTCTGAAGTTGGATACATTGGACTGCTGTAGCATAAGCGTTGTTGAAGCGATCGCCGGTCGGATGAAGCGTGAAGAAGTCCTCCTTCAGAAATTCTCTCTAAGCTTTTGGTGGGAGTATCTCTCTGAACCATCCTCTATATGTTGTGGCACGAAGCTCTGGAGTTTAGGGTGGTAGAAGGACGAGGAAGACAGAGCCAAGAGGTCCTTTTTATAGACTTAGCGCTAGTGCCTGCGCTAGTGCTTTCGCCGACGCTATCCCATTTTAGGACATATTCTGCGCGGCAGAATCTTCAATCTAAGGAAACAATTCTCTCTTACCTACTGTGCTCCGCGCCACCGCCTGCACTATCAGATACCTCCAGGCGCTATCTCCATCTATATGTGCTCCTGGAATTGCGCTAAAGCATTCATTTCATCGAGCGAATTTTTGTCGAACGCAGTGATGACCATTTCGTCGAGCGCAGCTTATAGTTCGTCGAGCGAAAGCTAGCGCCAGCGCTAGTACTAGCGCGCCGCGGTAGAGTAAGAAGTTCATCGAGCGCGCTTCAACATTCATCGATCGGAAATTCGTCGAACGCAAGATCGTCGAACGCAAGATCAATTTTGTCGAGCCCAGTATCCGTTCTCAGCAGTTCCTTAGTGCTAGCGCCAGGTGCTAGGTGCTATCGCCGACGCTAGTGGGAGTGTTGGATTTGATGGCTCAAACTTAGGGGAAACCTACTTATGTAATCCTTGAGTCATGTGGACTTTGTTATCCTGCACACTTAAATACACAAGATCAAATACACATAGGTTTTGTTATTCTCAAACCTAGGAGATGCAGAAGACCATGTTCCAACAAACTCCCCCTTTTGATAATAACAAAACCATTAATGATAAATCAGAGCATTAATATATATATATAAGCATGATGAACTACTTGTGTGTGTGTGAGAGTGATGACTTAGGATATTTATCGATTTTAGTATTTAGAATTGCTCCCCCTAAATACATGCGCCCCCTAGGTGAATGCTCCCCTAATATGTAAGCTATCATCTTAATTAAGCATGTTAGTTGTCTATTTTGATAGCAGATTATATTTATCATGTTAGTTCTCCCCCTTTTGTTATTAGCAAAAGTGGGTAAGGAGGCAACACATAAAAAGTTTTGATAATAAGATAAAGGCATGATCGAGCATTTAGAGAGAATGAAATGATAAGGAGTTTTAGAATAATTTTTATAAAAATAGATCAGAGTTTTTAGCTTAAAGATGAACAATCTAACATTTGTCAAGTACTCAATATTATCATGTTAGTTTTTCCTTTTTATATAAGAGTTTTAAGCATAAAAAATGTAATGATTTCCAAGTAACTAAACTACCCAGACAATATGTCTACACCCTAGCCCCGTACTAAGTGACGGATGGGCATGAGGAGCTGCATACATGCCGTAGGTTGGGGTGTTAGTCCCATATGCAAACACTAGATACAACTCAACCTAGCACTATTTCCCCCCAGTGCCTCGCAAGGCCCCACTGGAACCCTCCCCGGTTAATGACAAGACATGACTAGAGATAAAGGTTATCTAATGTCTACAACCCTACGCCCCCGCTATGGTGAGATATGAAGTCATGGATAATAATTATCGGAAACATTTACCATTTAAATCTAATGACATAGCCTATGGATTTATATTTTTATTTGAATTTATGAAAAACACTCAAATAGCTATTTTGAAATCCATTAATGAATCAGAGTTTTTAGCGTAATAATTTCATAGAAATAAATCAGAGTTTAAACAAAAAGTCGTGTTAAAAGCAACCAATATAAAGTTTACCAAACAAGTATACCACTTATTGCAAGAAAGGAATTTGAAGATTTAAGTGATGGTGCACACAAAAATGAAAGACTTTAAATAATCATGAAAGCACAAGGTAAAACAATTATATGGTTATGATGCAGAAGACTTATAGAAATACAAGAAACATCTTATTGTAATCAATGATTATCCATAAAAGATATATGAGTTAAATTTCAAAAAGAAGATGTTTTTGTAAATCATTTTTCAATTAAAATCTTTAAGTTTGATAATAAAGTAACCAAGCATGAAATCATGTTATCAAAAAGAGATTACTACAATGTTATTTTAATTCATAATTTCAAAACATACCAAACATTGTAGAAAACATGCTAGGTTATCTAGTGCATTTCATAAATAAAGAGTAGTATAGAATTTGCATTAGGATCCAATACTCATGAGAAGAAGTGTTATGGAAGATAATGATGTGCACAAAAGTGTATTTTGAATAGAGTAAACAAATGTTTTAATCAAAAATACAAGTAATATGTAAAGTAAAGAGCACAATAAAACACAAATAATTTTACTTCCACACACTTCAATGCACAAAAAAATGTACAACTACCAAGGTGCTTTGCACACACAATGCTCATTAAGACTTATCAGGGTGCAAAGTAGTGCTTGGGGGATCACATATTTTTATTTTAAAATTGAAACTAGTGATCCGGTGTACTTAAGAGTAAGTGGTTTTTATTTTGAAAGAAAGATATGGTTTGCACAAGATACTTTACTATTCTTTCCAAGGTGCTCAACCTCACAACGCTTATTAAGACTTATCAGAAGGTTCAAGTAGTGATTGGTGGAGTTATCTTTGTCACTTTATTTTATGATGTTTGTTTTGTACAAAGTTCTCTGAATACACTTGTTTTGCAAACCAATATAATTTATGAAAATATAACCACTTTTCTTAACTTTTAAAAGTGCAAACAAAGGTTGTGTAGGTAAGATACTTGTGCAATATTAATTCATTGTACTATTACAAAACATACACAAGCATTCTTAGATTAAACACATAAGTAGACAATGCCAAAATAAGTGAGTGAATAGCGATCATTATCAAACATAAAACATTTACTCATACTTCGAGGCATGCTAAGCTTAGTTCTACACAACTTCTATAATATAATTGATGCACATATTAATAGATATATCAAAGCATGATGAAAACAATGTTCAAAGTAGTTTGAAAAGATAAATTGCAACATTATAGAAGTTCTAAATAATAGATTAAATCATGCTTGATTTTCACAGGAAAGTCCATACAGTTTTTTTTAATAGTTTTAATGTTTTATATTTTTGTATTAGATTTTTGCATAAAACATAGACTTTAAACAAATGACAAAAACAAAAAGGCAAATCATATTTTTTTTTTGTAATTTGGCTTTTGTATTTTTGTATTTGATTTTTCTGAAATGAAATAAAATCAGAAGTGCAAAAATAAATAGTACATATAGATTAATATATTTTTAAGAATTTTTCAAAATTTTAAAAATACAGAAAAATAAATAGGTGAACTAGCGCCGGCGTTAGCGCTAGCGCGGGAAACAGTACACGATTTTTGATGATTTTGAAATTTATAATTATTGATCTTGATTAAGTGTCCAAATAGTAGTTTCATGCTGAAATTTCAGATTTTTAGGAGATGTTTTGGATGGTCCAAATTGCATGAAACGTTAGCGATTTCTTATATGACTTGACAAGATAATCATTGCATGAGATATATTTGCTTATGTTTTCATTTTGACTTTTCTAAAGGCTTGTGCTTTTAACTTGAAACAGATAGGAAATGAAAACCCAAGATATCATGTTTGAACAAATCAAATATGCATGGTTTCGGTGAATAAAGAGTAATGTTCATGCAAAAAAATGAAACGATTGTGTTTATGAATGTGACTTAAAACGTTTAATCCTTTATCCCCACTTTTTTTGTATAGGCTAAGGAGCTTTGCATTTTTGCCCATCAAGTACTTGGAGCAACCCGAGTCCAAGTACTAGACATACTTCTTGTCCTTAGCCATCCTGCAATTCTAGAAAGAAGATGAGGGAAAAGATCCAGATACCCAAGTGGTACCACCCATAGAATAAGTGGATGCCTTAGGTACCCAGATTTGCTTTAGAGATCCCTGTTTTATTTTCCGGGAAGAGCAAGACGTGTGTCCAAACCAATGACAATTTGCACACGAGATAAAGGGGGTTGAGACCCATTTCTGAAAATCTACACTGCTCTTACTGGATGAGGTTTGATTTTTAGAAAAAACAGAAGATTTCTTAACGGTTGAGCTACCGCCGGCGTTAGTGTCTAGCGCCGGGCGGTATGGCTCACTTTTATATCCGACCCCAAATTTTCCAGAACCATAACATTGGTTTCCCAACATCATATCCAAGGATTTTTGACCAATCCCGAATTTTTCTATGGCTATATTGTGGTCATAATTTTGTTTTTTAAGAAATTTATTTTCTTGTACAATCATAACACATTTAATTTCAAAGCCCTTTTTGTTATTTTCAATTTGTAAAAGAGAGGTTTTTAGTTTTCTTTATAAGTCCCCCTTTTCTTTTGCAATAGTTTTGTTTTGTGAGAGGGCCTTAAAAGAGAAACTTCAAGTTCTTTTGTCTTAAATAAAGAGTGTTCACACTCTTGACATGAAACCTTTCTCTTTTTAAGGGAAATCAATTTTTTTGTGAGCTTATGATTTTCTTTAATAATAGATTCTTTTTCACGATTTAATATAATATTATCTTGTATACTTTAATCATAGGATTTGCAAGTTAGAACAAATTCATCATAGAGTTCTTCGAAGGTAGGAGGAGTTACCTCAGTGTCGCTAAGAACAATGGTGTCGTCATCGTTGCTTTTTGTCATTAAGCATAAGTTACTTCCTCATCGCCGCTTGAAGTTGTTGCGCTTGACTCCTCGGAAGACGTATACTTTTTCATCTTGTTCTTCTTTTTGCGCCTCTTTTCCTTCTCCTTCTCTAGAATTTTTTGACATTCACTTCGAATGTGTCCGATCTTCCTGCAGTTGAAGCACTCTGGAGGAGATTTCTCCATATCATCATGGCTTGCATTGTTCTTCCATGACCCTTGCTTGTTGGACCCTTTGGTGAGGTGTTTGTGAAAAGTTTTTCGTCTTTCGGGATCCTGCATGAATCTTTTGAAGTTCTTCACCAAGTGACCTTCTTCATTTTCATCTTCTTCATCATCGGCCTCAGTTTTTAATGCTTTTGTTTTCGTCTCCATATTGTATTCTTCATGTTGAATCTGGAGTTCTACCTCATGGGTTTTGAGATTCCCAATGAGGTTCTCGATCTGGAGCGTTCTTAGGTTATGTGACTCCGAGATGGCCGTCACCTTTGGATTGAACCTTGGAGTTAGAGAGTGAAGAATTTTTCTCACCAAGTCCCCGTCTGAGTAGATCTTTCCAAGTGCCTTTGAAGCGTTGACGATCTTGGTGAAGCGAGCGTACATCGAGTTGATGTCCTCTTCGGTATCCATCCTGAATTTTTCATATTCAGATTCTAGTTGGAATAGCTTTGCATCTTTCACCTACGATGTACCTTCATGAGTAACTTCCAATTGATTCCAAATATCATCAGCAGTTATGCATGTAGAAATTCTATTAAACTCAGTTCTATTTAAGGCGAAATATAAAGCATTCATTGCTTTAGCATTATTTTTACACCTTAGTTTATCGTTATCATCCCATTTATCTTTAGGTTTTGGTAATGTCGCCTCTCCCACTACAGTTGTAGGAGGAGAGTACCAAACATCTACCATGTTCCATACTTCTACATCCATGGTCATAAGAAAACACATCACTCGATTTTTCCAGTAGTTAAAATCTGACCCAGTAAAGAGAGGTGGTCGACTAACCCCTTGACCCTCCGGAAAAGTGAGATCATGAGACGCCATTATTCCCGGTTGTTAAGCCTATTTGGAATAACCTCCCTCTGATACCACTTGTTGGTTCGGTAGGCGCCCTTAGAGAGGGGGTGAATAAGGGTTTTAAAAACATATATTATATTTTGAAAAGTTTCTTATGATAAGAAATCAAAATAGTGATTTTGTTTACAGATCTAAATTGTTTTATAATAAAGGAGAGGATAATAAACAATTTAGAGAAATGAAGAACAAATCAATTTTATTACCCAAATAAAGACATGATTATTATTAATAAAATTGATTACAAAATTTTGATTTCAATGACGCTAGAAATCAAAGCGAAATATGAAAGACTCTTTTTGTTTTCTATACCGACTCGTATCCCCACGAACCGGTTGGCCCTAGCCTATCCTTCCTCGTATACGACCTCAAGCCGCTCTAGCTAATCCTTCCCCGGATATGGCCTCCAGCACCCCGTAGATCTACACCCTAGAATTAGTCGCCAACATGAGGCGAATTTCTGCCCTAAGTCCTACCCAGACCTAGTCGCCAACACGAGGCAAATTCACTAATGATTACAAGAATAAAGATGTGAAAATAAAAACAGCAATAATAAAAACTCCCTCTAAGAACTTCTGAAGTTGGAGACGTTGGACCGCTGTAGTATAAGCGTTGTTGAAGCGGTCGCCGGTCGGATGAAGCGTGAAGAAGTCCTCCTTCAGAAATTCTCTCTAAGCTTTTGGTGGGAGTATCTCTCTGAACCTTCCTCTATATGTTGTGGCACGAAGCTCTGGAGTTTAGGGTTGTAGAAGGATGAGGAAGACGGAGCCAAGAGGTCCTTTTTATAGACTTAGCGCTAGCGCCTGCGCTAGTGCTACCGCCGGCGCTATCCCATTTTAGGACATATTCTGCGCGGCAGAATCTTCAATCTGAGGAAACAATTCTCTCTTGCCTACTGTGCTCCGCGCTACCGCCTGCGCTATCGGATACCGCCAGGCGCTATCTCCTTCTATATGTGCTCCCGGAATTGCGCTAAAGCATTCATTTCGTCGAGCAAATTTTCGTCAAACGCAGTGATGACCATTTCATCGAGCGCAGCTTACAGTTCGTCGAGTGAAAGCTAGTGCCAGCGCTAGTACTAGTGCGCCATGGTAGAGTAAGAAGTTCGTCGAGCGCGCTTTATCATTCGTCTACCGAAAATTCGTCGAACGCAAGATCGTCGAACGCAAGATCAATTTCGTCGAGCCCATTATCCATTATCAGCGGTTCCTTAGCGCTAGCGCCAGGCGCTAGGTTCTATCGTTGGCGCTAGTGGGAGTGTTGGATTTGATGGCTCAAACATGGGGGAAACCTTCTTATGTAATCCTTGAGTCATGTGGACTTTGTTATCCTGTACACTTAAACACACAAGATTAAATGCACATAGGTTTTGTTATTCTCAAACCTAGGAGATGCGGAAGACCATGTTCCAACAAACATTACTCTCACCAAGGACACTCCAGCTTGGATGAGGATCTCAAGAAATGAAGCAAACAGGAGAAAGAAAATGAAGAAGACTGGTTATTACTCTAACAAACCTGTCAAGTATAATCATCCTCCTCCACCTCCTCCTCCAGCAGCAGGTGCAGCTAGCTCAGCCAAATTATCTTCTTCCTCTCCAAGATACTCTTCCCAACAGTCCAAGAGACCAGTTAGTTCTAGTGGCTCTCAAAGTTATAAGTGTTCAAGACCTCCCTCAGGCTCTTCAAGATTAGTATCTTCAGAATGCAAGCTTCATATTTCTGATGGCTCTTCTCATAAAATAAAAAATCTTCAAGAACTTTCTTATGTTCAAGATAATATTTCAGAGTATAGCCCTTCTTTTCCCAATCCTAAAGAAGAAAGGACAACACAAATGGCAAGATTCCAAGAATCTGTTGCAATAGCCAAGATTAATAAAGCTAAAGCTGAAGGCAAAGATTTCTCTCAATTCACAACTATGTCAGATTACAGAAAGAAAGAATTTGAAAAATACAAATCCAGAGAAGTGTTCAATGCTGAAGAATACCTAGAGAAGCACCCAGAAGCAGTGGTTCCTCATGTCAAATCTCAAACCATTCTGGGAGCTCAGGATCTGTATATATGTAAGAAAGAATCTGAAAACCCAAACAGACAACTCATCTTCAAACCTCCCTCTGCAAAGAAGTAAAAGGTTTTGAACTATTTGGTTTTTGGTTGATATTTCTATTTTATTGTAATATTGTTAAACTCAGAGCACTCCTTATTTTATCTGCTGAAATGATTTTAAATTTTGTCAGATATATTCTATGCTCTGCTGTTTTTCTGCTGTTTATTATTTGAAGTTTGTCAAATAGTATCCTAACCCAAATAGGGGGAGATTGTTGGAACAACCCTATTACTGATTTGGGCTAGGATTACTATGTGTGGACTAGGATCAAGTTGACCCCCATTGTATAGTCTAAGGGTCATAGTTTTAGGCTGATTAGATAGCTAGAACTTAGAAATTTCTCTTAGTTTCTGCGTTCGACAAACTCAATACTGGGTTCGACGAACTGCTCTCTGCGTTCGACGAACGACTTACATTCTGCGTTCGACAAACGGCTTGCTTCAATCCCACCTTAGCGGTCGACGATCTCAGCGGTCGACGATCTCGTCTCAGCGGTCGGCAAAATCCAGATGTCTCAGCGGTCGACGATCCCGTCTCAGCGGTCGACGATTTTGCTCAGTTCAGCGGTCGACAAATCCGCGTTCGACGAATACATTCAGATCGATGAAAGATCTTCTCAGCTCTACTAATTCAACTCTTCCAGAGCAAAGTTAAATTGAGATTGACGTAAATATCTCTACAGCAAATTCATTTCAGAAGATCATATTATTTCACTCTCTGATCTCAAATCGACTTCAGCAACAGCTCTTTCTATCAGATAAGTAAGGATAATATATTTCCTTTTATTATTCCAAGATTATAGCCGTTGACATTTCTTGGAAAATGACATATCCATGGAAAAGGGAAAAGTTAAACGGCGCAGCAGATTTGCAGTTTCAAAATATCTCTTCAGAATATCATATTCCTTAATATAAGGGACTTGCATTTAATTTCTGTCGGAGATTTTAAAAAGAGAAAAAAAAGGAAGAAGATATACAATATCATATACACAGCTTTCACGACAAACATACAGAACATATCACATATTGTTGTACAGAAAAAAAGGAGACAGGAAGAAATAGAAGAACAAAAAAGCACATAGATCTTCATCTTCCTCAAGCAGCATCTCTCTCTCTGAGAACATATCCAAGATCATTCTCTCAATTTTTTTTTCTGCTGCAAGTTTTCAAATCTTCTCTAGAGTAACAATAACCTGAGGAACATCTGTCTCTCAGATTCATCAGCTTATCAAGGAAGATTATTTGACTCAAGAGAAAGCTCCATCCTCAAGCTGTCAAGATTTTCAATTAGACAGGGGGAGCTTTACACAACCAATCCACTAGAGTCTTCTCTCAGACTGTTGACAGAGAAGAATTTCTTAACCTTCTTATTCCATCTTGTATAGGGTTCTTACTCCCTTCAAAAGTAAACCTTTTGGTGACAGGGAAGCTGAACAAAAACATGTGGTTTGGTTAGAGCACCTGATCAAAAAACCCTTGGTGATAGGGCACCTGATCAAAAACCTAGTGGATCCTACCAAGTGTGGTAGAAGAGTAGACGTACCCAGATTTATTGGGGAACTACTATAAAATTCCTTGTGTCTCTGTGCCTGTGAATTTTTGTGTTTTGTTGTTGTGCTGATTTCTTTATTTAGTTTTTATAAATCACTCAATATACACATATATATAACTAATTTAATTCCGCTATAAAATTAAGGGAAAAAGTTTTAATACTCTATTCACCCCCCCCCCCCCCCTCTAGAGTAACATTAAGATCTAACCTCCACTTTCATTAATCTCCAGGATTGGAGTCAAATCCAAAGTTCACAGCATAAACCAAGTTTTAGGTAATCGATTATAGAATGAGAGTTCGGTCATTTTTTCCTAAACTTAGTTGGGCATTTCCCTCGAGAGAGGCATGTTTAAACTTCAGGAACCTCTAAAGTCAAGTAGTTTACTTACAAGGAATTAGATTTATTTTTATCTTCTCTTGATTATTCTCACTGCATGGTGATTTTAGATTGAGCACTAATCCTTTTAACCATCATCTAAACCTTACATTAATTTGCAATTGTCTTTCTTTTTATTGAAGTAAAACTTCTCAAGAAATCATTAGATAAGATAATAGTTTCCTCCTCAAAGTAGAAGTAATCTACTCGCCCCAAGGAATACAACCTCGGTATTTATAAAATATCATATACAATAGACGGTAAGGTACACTTGCCTTCTTCAGATATAGGTTTGGAGAATATCAACACTTAAACGTCTTTCTTCACTTTTCCAAAAAACACAACTCCAATTTTTTCATATCACCAATTTTTACCAAAACACCTTTTTGGAATTAGCTCAAACCCTACATCCAATAGAGGACAGGGTTAACTCATTCAAGTTTGTATTTTGGTTAATGGACAATGGGTTTGTTGAATACGAGAATGCACCTCCGAAGGAAAATGGAGGTTGCGGGCTGTCGGTTACTATTTGATTAAAGAAAATTAGACTGCTGGCAGCGGTCGAGGCCAGACTTCACCCGTCACGGAAAATGCCACTCCCGTGATGGGTTTTTCTTTGATTTAAGTGAAAAGGTTACAGCGGGTTACAGAACCAGGAAAGGAGAAGTCGGCCGGTCAGATAAGTTGCAAGACAGTGAACTCGAGACCGCAGCTCTAACAAGCGAGCTCCAGGATTCGAGTGTGCGTGTCTTGGGAATGTCGCCACCCCCTATTTATAGGATCGGGGGCCTGCCCAAATAGGCAGGGATAAAATAACCGCATGCCCGGGCACAGGAGAATCGGGCATGGGGTGACCGGATATAGAAAGGAAAAAGAAACATGTCGCGCAGCTTGGCGGCTTGAGCATCCGATCTGTACTGGCCAGAGTCGAAGTGCGTTGCGATCAAGGTTATGATGATGCCTGGGCGGCCTCTGACCGGAGGCCGCGGCTTGCCTTCTGGACTTGAGCCTTGGCAGTCTTCAATCCTAGGAGGCAGTCTGGACACTGTTATACCGCCCAGTTTGTTCAGGCTGGATCGAGAGACCTGTTAGTTCTAGAGCTGGGCGACTTGATACAGCAAACCGCCCGGTCTGAGAGAGGTATTGCCCGGGAAGCAGTCTTCTGGGTAAACATAATCCCCGCATATTTTCAAATCTCGAGGAAATTTCGAAAATATTAGTTCTAGCCGTAAACCGCGCCCGGTTTGTTCTGAAGCTTATAAAAACCCTGAGGGCCCATCATTCTGCATACTTTCTTTGAAATCACGGGGAGCTACTCGCCAACTACGGTTAGGCTTTTTCAAGCCGGCATTCCTTTGATCAGAATGAACTTCCTTGACCATCTCCAAGTCTGCGTGGACAAAAGTGGAGACCGGAAGAAGGAAGAGGACCAAAAAAGAAAGACTAGAAGAAAAGCCACCGGTCTGGGAAACCTACAGCGGTTAGCCCGAAACCCTCTACAGACCTGACGCCTCCGAAGGTGCCCTAAGAGCCCGAAGCGGGTAGTTCTAAACCACCGAACGATCCACCAGCACCCTCCAATAATATGGATTCGGACGCCATTCTGCAAAAGACCGGGGAGTTTGCCCCTTCTGACAAGGCGGGCTCAAGCAACGCAGCACTGAAGGCCGGAGAAGCCGCATCCTTTGATATTGAAATTACCCCTTCTGGGAATCCCCTTCTCATGATACATGAGGGAGAAGAAGGGGTGGTCAACTCTCCCAAACCGGATGGGTTGACCACTCCTTTGGTAGTGGTGGACGACAACTCCAGCCCCTCTCCTCAAGCAAAACTGGAGACCGGTAAGAAGAAAAGGAAGAGAGCTGAGACGGCGGCGGAGCGGATAGCGAATAAGGTCCGGAAGATGAGGGACAAAAGTAAAGAACTTTACAAGAAACCGGCAGAGGCCTGCCTCCAGACCAACCTGCGTATAAACTAAGAGGTTGAAGAGCCGGTCACCCATTCAGCCAAACCGAATGGTTTAACTCCGGATTCTATGGATAGTACGACCCTTAGCGATATTTTTAATAGTATTGATGACCTCCAGAGGAGGGACAAACTTCTTGACAGACATGTGACCTCAAATCGTGCAGACCCTCCTGGCGAGGATGCGGGTAAACCCGAAGAGTTCGTACCGAAAGAAGATGACCCGACGATGACCGGGCTGCGCTTGATGAAAGTGAAGGCGGAGGAGAGGAGACGGGCTCTGGACAAGCCGCAGCCACCAAATCCTTTCGCACCAGGTAAGCGCGATTCGGGTTGTAACACTGTCCGCTTCTTCATTCCGCGACCTCGAAAGAACGCTTTGCTGTTGAACCCGCTTCCGTTTATTTTCCATCTGCGACCCAAATTTTTGCTATCAAGAGAAGGTAGAATGAGTGATTTTGGAAGGAGCAGTGCCGCAGGTTGGACCCTGAACACTCGCGACGGCCTGTGCACCCAGGAATTTTATCTTGTAATACTCTGTCGTATTATTCGTTTTCGGCTGTGCTAACCGCACTCTCTTTTTTTTGCAGACAAACCGGAAGAAGCAGTGAGGTCGGGCAATCTCATATCTAGCCTGCCTCCACTGTCTCAGGCGCCGAGCCTTGCACAGAGCTCAAACTCTGGGCAGGAGGAGTTGGCCAACCTTCAATGCCTTCTTGGCGACATGGAAGGAAAGGTGAGGGAGATTGAGAGTCGGGAGGAAGCCGCCCGGGTTGCTCTAGAGGTAGAGAAGAAGGTGCGGCAAGAGGAGCAACAGATGCTCGGAGCCCAGCTGAAGGCCGCTCGAGCTGCGATGGAGGCCGAGAAAAAGGCACGGTCGGAGAGAGAGAAGGCACTGGAGACTCAGCTGGAAGCCGCTCGGGCTGCCCTGGAGGCCGAGAAGAGGGCACGACTGGAGTAGAGGGCTACTCTGACCGCACGGCTTGATAGAGAGAAGAAAGCGGTCTCGTAGCTTGATAGTGATTGTCGTTACTATCAGGAGAAATATCTGTGCTTGACTAGGGAAGCCGACGGAAGCCGACGACCTGTGAATGATGAGAGGGTGCAACTGTCAAGCCGCCCAACTGCTGGAGTGACCTCAGATTCTCCCCCAGTTAGGACGGTCGATCCTATGATTGACGAGGCCGCTAGGATTCCTCCTGCTAGCGTGATTTCTGCTATGCGGGTAGAGATGGATGTCGGGCGCTTCACAGTACAATTAATCATCTTCACTACCATTCAAGCCAGATCTATAGTCTCCTTAATCAAACCAGCGATCAAGGCGCTCGGCATCATCGAGAAGACCCTTCTGTTGAGAATCGTCGACCGTGAGCGGTCTTTAAAAACAACCTCTGTAATATTATTTGCTGGATACTTCGGATAATCTATTTGCTAAATGTCTGTTTGATAATACTATCTTTTGCTGCCTTTTTAATGTTCGCGTAATCCGTGCGGATTGTTTTTGAATATTTGTTGTCCGTGCCTTTGAATCTCTCAAATATTATACGAACTGCTTGACAGGTCGCGTGACTTGTGATGTATTCTTAAGCTTTTCTGTTGAACTTAATTAATATGATGATACAGGTTGCTGACCGCGCGGCTTGTGTTGCTTTAGTCGCGGTCTAACTTGGCTATACGCAAACCATTGATCCTTGTTGTGAGATATTTGTGAATATTTCTGATGTCTTCATGCCGACGACTTGTATGTATAGTTCATAATAATCCTTTGTGAAACTAATCATGCAGGTTTCTAACCGCGCGGTTAGACTACATATCCGCCGCACGATTTTACAATTTGCAGATCGTTGGTTCTTATAAGTAGTAGCCATCCCGGAGGTTCATTACACTTCAAAAATGGCGCAGGCTAAGAGCAAATCGAAGCGGACTGAGAAGGTTAAGGCCGTGCGAACTGATGCGGCCTCCGAATTTCATTCTGATTATCACAAGGAGTGACGTCTGACCAAGGCTGAGATAGACAAGTTCGTCGAAAAGCACATGACAGGGAGTTCCTTGCTCGCGTGGCTTCCACTCCGCGATGAGCGGATAAACTCTTCCACCCCAAATCATTTCGCAATCCCAATCAATCATTTTGAGTGCGGCTTCAAGTTTCCCCCGCCCCTTGAAGTTATTTCAATTTTTGATCACTACGGGGTTGTGCCTGGACAACTCCCGCCGAACTCCATCGCCTCCATCTACAGTTTCATCTCGTATTTGCGGTCTGAGCGGGTCAGATTTTTGATTGACCTGTTCAGGAAATTCTTTTCTATGTGGCCTATCCCAAATGCCGAAACTTCAATCTTTCGAGGGCATCTTTACTTTGGGTGCCGGGGGATGAAGGTCATCAAACTTGCGAACAAGGTGATAAGCTGGTCGGAGAAGTATGTGATGTTCGGAGGCCACCTCGGGTTGTTGCAAGTCAACCCGCAGGTGCGGAGTGAGGCGGCCTTCCAGACAGTCAAGGTTGGAGAGGCCAAGCTAGGGATCTTCAAATTCCTGGAGAACGAGCGACTTGATGTGAACTACTACATCCCGCTATTCACGGAGTTGGAGGATGTCCGACCCGAAGATAGTAAGTTTTCTCACAACTCGCTGTTTTGTAACTGCCCAAACTGTTTTGTTAAACATTTAACTTTGCTTTGCAGCCACCACCATTATTTCGCAGAACAAACCGGTCAGCCCGGCCGGCCCGGTCTTGACCCAGAGGGAGAAGCGGAAGAGGAAGACCAAACCGCAATCGTCTGAGGAGGAAGGCTCGGCTTCTTCAAGCGAGTTTGAGCTCCTTCGCTCCTGCAGCAACCCGCGCGACCTGAAGGGCAAATCGACGATCCTCTGGCATCAGGACGGGGATTGTGTGCAAGTTTCAACTGCGCTCCCGTTCTAGGGGAGCAAAAGAGTCAACCGTCATGCACTAGCCGCCGGAGCCGCTATGTATGGTCGGAAAACACTGAAAAAATTGAAGAAGGTTCCAGAGGAGGAGCTTTCCCGAGTAGCCGCGCAAGCCGGTGCGTGGGGCTTCATGGCTAACCACTTTATGGCTCTGTCATACATGCGATTAGTTTCGGCCAACACATACTTGGAAAAGAAAAGTGCCGAGCAGGCTGAGGAGATCGCCCGACTAACGAAAATCGTGGTGGTAAGTCATCTGGGAAATACTCGTTCGACCTGTTTTCTTCAAACCGCGCGATCTAAACCCGTTCTTTTTTCTTTTTACAGCATTAGTATGATATGGACAACCCGGCTTTTTAGGATGAGGTCTTTCCCCATGTTGCCAAGGGGATCGACGCCGCCCTCAACCATCTGAGAGATCGCGACGGTCTGGCTGCAGGTTTCGAGGATTCTACCTTCTCGGACAACTTTCCCGGCACGAAGTGTCAATTTGATGAGATGAACCGTAAGGCCAAAGGAAATGATAAGGCCAAGTCCAGTAGCTCGGAAGAGGCTGAAGATGGATATGATGAGGCCTCCATGGGTAGAGAAGCCACTGCGGTTGACGGGACCGCTGTAGAGCAGGAGGCCGCCGCTGACAATGAGAAGGAAAGCAGCTCAGTCTCGGAGTCCAGCGATTCCGGAGAAAAAGCCAGGCGGTCTAAGCGCCGGAAGTCGGGCGGTTCGGGCAGCTCAAGCAGTGGTTCGTCAAGCTCGTCATCGGGTAGTGAAGGCTACTCGCCTGAAGTAAATATTGATGGGAGCGAGGACTCGAACTCTCCTGCAGCCAAAAAACTCAAGCCGGACGAGTAGTCATGATTGTTATTTTTCTTGTACTTGTTTTTATTTCGCATAACCGACGGCTTGATTTTGTTAGCCGGTCGGTTAAAAATGATGTAAAGATATTTTGATAATGAATGAAAGTTTTTTACCTGTTTGGCTATCTATCCCTTGTGACTTACTTGTGATTGTTGCGATCTCTTTTCTCTTAAAACTGCAAGTTCCTTTAATCAGGTCTTGCGGTTTTATATCAACCCGGATGGTCAAAATCCCAATTAGATAGCCACTTGAATACTATAAAGGCTGTTTGGGCGGCCTATCTCTTCGATCCTTACTCAGCGAATTTGCTATAACCCGGAAAACGTTAGTCATGATAGATCTTGACAAATAATTGATGCGGTTATAATATATAATCGAGCGGATAGAAATTCAGGCTCTGAAAGATCTCAATATGAATGTCTCGAGTCAATCGGAAGCCGAACGCAACTTTAAGCCGCTATAATAATTAAATCACGATTATGAATTGTGCGACTTGAATGTATCTTGTGCAATTTATAGCTCCATATATTTGAGATCAAGCCACGCGATTATTTTCCGGCTTTGCTTAATTACTTCACAGAATAATGAATATCCTCAAGTCATAAGAGAATAACCAACAAGTCGCGCGGTAAGTATTCAATTCGGACGACCTATAATTTGGATTTCTGTAACACTTATCCTTGTAAGCATAAGCATCAATTGATAAGTTCGTGCGGCCTATATATAACCAGGGTGGTCAATGACTTAATACTTGGTAATATTCATCCTCGTAAGAATCATAATCACTATTCTGTGGATGACTTGATTTTAACCGAGCGAATAAAACAGATACCCATAAGGATGATAGAATTATAGACCGAATTAGAAAACTGATCGGTCTTGGTTATACTTGATACCCTGACCTTGCCTTATGGCATTTTATGATAACCCTGTTCTAGCTTTTACGGCTAGGATAGTTCCAACCGATCGGTTAGTATATTAAGATGTTGTTTGGTCGATCCGATCAGTTTAAAGATTCCAAACCGCCTGATACATTATACTGATGTACCTGCTTATCCCAAACTGGTTGGTTTAATAAGTCAAACCGCCTAGTCTGTCGTATACCTGTTAAATCCTATTTTCTCCCAAATGGTCCTGAGGGACCGTATGAGATGAGATAACTTCCTGTAACAAAGTAAGAAATGGCTACAGGCTCAGATGACCAAGTGGGCAGCTGGGCCTAGGCGGCGAACATTGCTTTCCTCAAGTGGTCGTAAGAGCCGTAGAGATAAAAAAATAAAAGAAAAAGTAAGTACAGACCCAGATGACCAAGTGGGCAGGTGGGCCTAAGCGGCGAACATTGCTTTCCTCAAGTGGTCATAAGAGCTGTAGAGATATAAAAAATAAAAGAAAAAGTAAGTACAGACCCAGATGACCAAGTGGGCAGGTGGGTCTAGGCGACGAACATTGCTTTCCTCAAGTGGTCATAAGGGCTGTAAACGACTCAACTGCTCTCTTGCCTAGGGTTACAAGCCAGTTGATCAATTGGGCAGGTGGGCCTAGGCGGCGAACATTGCTTTCCTCAGAGAGATCAACTCAGTTGTGGTCCCACTTAGGCATCGCTTGAGAGTACCTAAGAGTATTCTGTTGAGGCTGAGATCGCTCCTCCGAAGGAAACCGGAGGCTGCGGGTTGTCGGTTACTTTTTAAGTAGAAAAAAGGGAGACCGCTGGCAGCGGTCAAAACCAGACTTCGCCCGCCGCGGCGAATGCCACTCTTGCGACGGGCTTTCCTTTGATTACAAAAAGAGGTTACAGCGGGCTGCAAGTGCAGGAAAAAAGAAGCCGGCCGGTCAGACAGTCCGCAAGACGGGAAACTTGAGTCCGCAGCTCAAACAAGCGAGCTCCAAGATTCAAGTGTGCGTGTCTTGTGAACAGTGCCGCCCCCTATTTATAGGCTTGGGGGCCTGCCCGAGCGGGCAGGGATAAAATAACCGCCTGCCCGGGTACAGGAGAAACGGGCAGGCGGTGACGGGATACACAAAAAGGAGAAGTAAATAAGCCGCGCGACTTGGCGGCTTGCCCTTCCGACTTGTCTGACCAGTAGCTAGAGATGAGGAGGCCAAGGCGATGAGGCTACCCGCTCGGTCTCTGCTATGAAACCGCGGCTTGTTCTTTGACTTTGGACCTTGGCTGCCTCTATTGCATAGGCCACGCGACTTCCGACTTGAGACCGCGGCTTGTTCTGTTGGACTTAGGCTCTGATTACCTTTAGTACTTGGAGGCGGCCTGAGTTGCCACAGACCGCCCGGCCTGTGCTAGCCGGAGCCGATAGACCTCGTTTGACCTGAACCGGGCGACTTAGACCCGCAAACCGCGCGGTCTGGGAGTAACTCTCCTGGAAGCGGTTTCCCGGGTAAACATAATCCCCGCATATTTTTAAATTTCCGTGAAGATTTCGAAAATATCAGTGCTAGCCGGAGATCGCGCCGACTTCACCCTGTTGGTTATAAATACTCCAGAAGCTTCGACTCTGGCATAACTCTATTGTTACCACGAGTCACTATTCGCCTGTTGCGGTTAGAACTTTCGGTTTGCTCAACTCGAGAAAGATGGTGAACCTGATGGCTGAACTCGAGCTTCTTGAGAAGTCCGGAAAGAACCGTGATAGAGACCGCTCGAAAGAGAAGAAGAAGAAGAAGACGAAGCGGCCTGATAAGGCGGTAACAATTGCTTTTACGAATAAACCGACCGACCTGCCTGTAGGTTTAACAATTGCTTTATCATCTAAACAGGAGGATAGACCGACCGAACTGCTCCCTGAGCCAGCGGTTGTTCCGCCGACTAAGGATGGAGCGGGCAGCTCGAACCCGCCCCCAATCTTCTCTGTCCAGGGAAACAACCCGCCTTCTCCACCGGGTAGGACAGACCTGGAAGCTGCTTCCTCGAAAGGCGACGGGGATGAGTCCTTCAAGATGGAAGTTACCCCGTCAGGGGTCTTTCATTTGAAGATAAGGGATGAAGCGGGAGAAGCAGTTGACTCCCCCAAGCCGGACGGTCTGGAATCTCCCATAATCAATGTTGAGGACAGCCCGGACAAGCCAACTGTCCCGAAGTCGAAGAAGAGGAAGATGGAGGAGTCCGCTGCGGACAGGCTCCTCCAAAAAATGAAGAAGCTTAAGTCCAAGAATAAGGCGGCCTCTGGTAAATCGAGAGCGGTCAGGCTGCAGGGCAAATCGCGTGAGAATGAGGTCTCGGAAGGCCTGACCACTCCCTCCCCTCAGCCGAACGACCAGGCTCTGGTTGATGCGCATAGTATTTCTGTGAGCGACCTTCTCAAAGATTTTGACTCTTTTCAGAAGCAGGATGACCAGCTGGGAACTTCCGCCGAACTGCAGGCTGCCAACCCGCCAGGGGAAAAAAGATCCGCTCTGTCCGAGGACGCGACCAGCCTTAAGGAGACCATCCCCCCTAAGGTCGCGGCTGCAGAATCCATACCGGCCTCTGTCGATCCCGTGATTGCCGGTCTGCGATTTATGCAGGTGAAGGCGGAGCGGGTAAGAGATCAACTTGCCAGGCCGGTCCCGCCGCAGCCCAACCTCTTGCTTCAAGGTAAAAAGGCAGCGGATTTCCATTCCGTTCATTTTTTCATGCCGCGACCTCGAAACAAGTCGCGCGCTGCGTTATTGAATCTATCGCCTAGCTTCTTTCCCTCCGCTACTCAATTCTCTGCTGCTAAGCGGAGGCAAAGTGAAAGATCGTGGAGAGAACAACGCAGGAAATTCGATACCGAGCTAACAAGGCGACCTGCCCGCCCGAGTTCAATTCAAACCGCCGCGGCTTGTAAGCGAGGAAAATTTAATGAAAGCGGTTTCATGTTGAGCAATTTTTGATTGTTTCTCTTTTTGTAGATAATCGTGATTCCATCCCGGAGTCGGGCGAACTGTTGTCCTACCTTCCTCCCTTTGAACCACCTCTACTGCGCTCCCCTCTCCCGGATACTCGGATGGAGACCGAGATGTCCCGGCTTCAGAAGAATCTGGAGACGCTTGCCAAGCAGCTGAGGGCAGTGGAGGAGAGGGAGAAAGTCGCGCAGGACGAGAAAGCCGCGATTCGGGTAGAGCTGGAAGCCGAGCGGAGAGAGCGCCGGGAGAAAGAGAAGGAGCAGCAGGACCAGGTGGCAGCGCTGACCGCCCGGATTGATCGCGGGAAGAAGGAAGTCCGCAAGCTCGAAGATGACTGTGCCTACTATAGGGACAAATACCTGCATCTGGCCAAGGAAGCCGGCGGAAGTCGGCGCCCTTTAAACACGGTTGATGAAGGCCGGCGAGGGTCAATCCGCCCGGATGCAGGGACGAGCTCGTCTCTTCCTGCAGCCGGGACAATCCGCCCAGTTGCTAGTGTTCATGAGTCCGCAACGAACTTACCTACTCGCACGATTCCTGCGTCGCGAGTGGAGAGAGACGCCGCGCGGATTCATAGCATGATCAACCGCCTTAATCATAATATGAACCAAATAAAGGGGACTGTCCTTCAGATTGGCGATCATGTCGCGCGGCTTCACAGAGAGGACGAACCGAACGATACCCGCCAGTAATGAGCGGTGTTGGGATACAACTTTGTAATATGGTTTCAATTCGGTCCTTTGGATAATTCGCCTGAATCTGACTTTGTGATATTCGACCTGTTTACTCAGGCCGTGCGGCTTCAATATTTAATTTTACTTTTTTAGCCTTCATGCTGTTGATTGATGCCTGAGTTATTTCTCATAAGCCGCTCGGCTTGCCTTCGTGGCTTTGTAATTCGCTTTTTTCAATTTATGCAATCTATCGCTGACTTTTGTGATGATATATTCGCGCGGGTTGATCATCTAGCCGCGATTTGACCTTTGCTAAGTGCAGATCATCCGTTCTTATAAGTAGCGTCCTTCCGAAGTTCTTCTTACCAGATTTTCGAGATGGGAGCAAAGCGCCAGTCGAAGCGACCTGCGAAGACCCCAGCTACCCGCTCTGAAGCCGCCGTTGCCTTCCACTCTGCTGATCTTGAGGAGTGTCGATTAACGAAAGCCGAATTGGACGAGTTCGTTGAAAAGCATATGGTCGACAGCCCGCTGCTTGCGCGACTTCCGCTCCGTGATGAGCGGATGAACTCGTCCGGTCCAAACCTCATCGCGATCCCAATCGATCACTTCGATTGCGGATTCAAATTCCCGATCCCAATGGAGCTCGCCATGGTCTTCGACCACTATGGAGTTGTTCCGGGCCAGATTTCTCCCAACTCGATGGCCGGGATATGCAGCTTTATCTCTTACCTTCGGTCTGAGAGAGTCCGCTTCTCCATGGATCTCTTCAGGAAGATATTCTCAGTTCGGGCCATCCCGGACTCTGAATCGGACGTCTTCAAAGGCCACCTCTACTTCGGTTGCCGCGGGTTGAAGATGGTCAACCTGGCGAACAAGGTAACTGCCTGGTCGGAGAGGTACCTGATCTTCGAAGGCCGGCTGGGCCTGTTGAACCCGAACCCGCAGGTGCGGCCTGAGGAGGCTTTTCAGCCAGTGCCAATCAGCGAGGTGGAGAAAGGGATCTGTAAGCTCCTCAAGGATGAGCGGCTTAACATAAGCTACTACATCCCTCTGCTTGCCGAACTGGAGAACGTTCGGCTTGAAGATAGTAAGCTTCTCTTTGCCTCCGACTTGAATGCTAACCGCTTGATTTCTTGTGCTGACTCTTCTTGTTTTATAGCCCAAGCCGTGGTTCCTGTTAACAAGCCGGTCAGTCCGTCCGGTCTGGTCCTACCCAGACGGAGAAAAGAAAGAGGCAAGCCAGGAACAAGCCGCTGCCATCTGATGGGGAGGATTCGGGCTCCTTGGGCGACTTCGCCGCCCTCCGATCTTTCAGCAAGGTGAAGGACCTGAAGGGCTGCCCGGTTTTGACCTGGCACCCGAACGGCGATAGCGTCCAGATCTCTACCGCGCTTCCCCACTGGGCGAGCGAGAAGTCGGGTCGGCATGCTGAGGCCGCCAGCATTGGCATGTTCGGCCGGCGGAACTTCAGGAGGCTAAGGAAAGTTCCTGTGGAGGAGCTCGCCAGGGAGGCCGCGCGGGTAGCTGCCGAGAGTTTTACCACAAACGCCTTTATGGGGATGACCCTGAAAAGGTTGATCAGAGATAACAGCCTTCAAGAGAAGGAAATCGCCGAATTATGAAAGGAGAATGAGCGGTTAAAGGAAGCCGAGTTGGTAAGTTATCACCTGGCCAGCTTTAATACCGATGTTCTCAAACCGCCCGGTCTTACCTTACTCTCTTCTTTTGCAGGCTAAATATGATGAGACCGACCCGGTTTATCAGCAAGAACTCTTCCCTCATGTCGCCGAGGGAATTGAAAATGCTTTTAACCGCTTGCGGGAGCTCAAAGGGTTCGCGCCCGGTTTTGAGCATTTCACCTTTTCGGATGCTTATCCGACCTTGCAGAAGAAGCTGGAAAAGATCAGGCGGAAGGCCAAGGGGAAGAACAAGGTCGATGGATCCAGCTCGGAAGAGAGTGAAGATGAGGACGTCGAGGCCGAAGAACCCGAAGCGGCCAAGAGTGGTGAGGGTAGCTCAGAGTTCGAACCCAGCGATTCTGAAGAAGATGCTGGTCGCAAGTCGGGCGAGTTGAGCAGCTCATCCTCGTCGGGCAGCGAAGGCTATTCTCCCGATGTTTCGGTCGACGGCAGCGAACATTCAAGTGCTCCTGCATCTAAGAAACTCAAGTCGCACGATCAATAGATGTATTTTGTTTTTTATTTTGAATAGCCGCCGGCTTGATGTTGTTAGCCGGACGGCTTAAAATACAATGTAAACAGCGTTTTATTGAAATGAAAAGTTTTTACTTATCTGTCCGTCTACCTTCTGCGACTGATTTGTATTTGCTTGTGATTTCTCTGTATTGAATCTTACCAAGCCGTGCGCCTTAGTGTTTAATCTATCCGGTTTGGATAGCGATCTCCCCGAGACTCCGTTAAAGTATCTGAAAAATACTGGCACAGCCCGCTCCTGTTAATCCGCGTCGAATTTATTTGATTCGTTCTGAAGAAGAGCCGACTTATTTCGAATGTGTACATTCCGGAAACCGGGCGCAATCAAGCCGCGTGGTTGCTACTAGACCCGGCATACTTGCTTTCCGGGATAGAGGGCAAGTCTTCGCGAATGCAATCAGATAACCGATCCAGTATTTTGAAATAACCGAGTCGTGCGACTATAAAGAGAATATCCGATCTCAAGAAGACCAATCGATAGATCGTTCGGTTAGTACTTAATCCGCAAACTGCATATTAAATTTGTACGATTAGCAGGCATAATACTTGTAGTGAAAATTATAACCGTCTTGAACAACAAGCCGCACGAACTGTGCATTAAATTCGTATGATGAGCAGACATAATACTTGTAGTGAAAATTATAACCGTCTTGAACAACAAGCCGCACGAACTGTGCATTAAATTCGTATGATGAGCAGGCATAATACTTATAGTGAAAATTATAACCGTCTTGAACAACAAGCCGCACGAACTGTGCATTAAATTCGTATGATGAGCAGGCATAATACTTGTAGTGAAAATTATTACTGCCTGATTTAAAAGATCCTGTGATTATCCGATCGGATTGAATGGAAACCCGTAAGGATGATAAAATTCATAATCCGGAGGATAAGATCGGTCGATCATGATTATGCTTGCTCCCCTGATATTCAGCTTGATACCTTAATGATACCCAGTTTTATTTCAAGCCGTCCGGTTTGAAAGATTGAGCCGCATGACAACCTTGGAACCTGCTAATTTTGAGACCGCCTGGTTTAATTACCAGACCGCCTGGTTTATTAACCAGACCGCCTGAAAGGCTTGGTATCTGCTTATTTCAAACCGCACGGTTTGATCATCAAGTCGTCCGGTTTGTGCTATATGTATAGGAATCCTACTTTCTTCTCCAAACGGTCTATAGTGACCATATGGAATGAGATAATCTCTTATAATGTTATAAAGATGACTACAGACTCAGATGACCAAGTGGGCAGGTGGGCCTAGGCGGCGAACATTGCTTTCCTCAAGCGGTCATAAAAGCTGTATAAATAAAGAGAAGAAAGTACAGACCCAGACGACCAAGTGGGCAGGTGGGCCTAGGCGGCGAACATTGCTTTCCTCAAGTGGTCATAAGAGCTGTAAGCGACTCGGCTGCTCTCTTGCCTAGGGTTACAAGCCGAGTTGATCAATTGGGCAGGTGTGGTTATGCCGCGGGGGCTATACCGACATTGCTTTCCTCAGAGAGATCAACTTAGTTGTGGGTCCCGCCTAGGCATCGCTCGAGAGTACCTTGGAGTATTCGATAGTCACAGACTAAGATGATCAGTTGGGCAGGTGTGGTTATGCCGCGGGGGCTATACCGACATTGCTTTCCTCAGAAGGATCATCACAGCTGTAATTATATCCCCTCGGGGCATGATAGAGCCAACATTCACCTAGACCTCCCTTGATGCAGGGGTGTGTCGGATATCCGCCGGGATCCAAGGTTCTGAAGACCACCGCTCGGGAATTGGCAAGCCACCACTACATGTGTGCGAAAACTCCCCGCTACACACGATCTTTATGGTTTTACGCTAATGACTACAATCCGAGGGAGTTCAAGCAGAACTTGGCGATGTCTCCGCGGTTCAGTGAGTTTGATAGATATGAGAGAGTACAAAGAGGAAAATATCAGACATGGAGAAGTGTCAGTATGGTGCTTTTTTATTAAAATATCTCAAAAAATTGCAGGAATAAAGAGGACATTTCAAGGATAGAACCGTTTGAGGTCGTCGCCACTCCAGGTGCGCGGGATGTCTTCTCCGTCACTTGTTTGGAGGTGATAAGCTCCACTTTTTAGTACCTCCTTGATGATGAAAGGTCCAGCCCAATTCGGATCTAGCTTCCCGACGCTACCCGTTCGGGCCGCTGCATCAACTTTCTTTAACACAAGGTCGCCGACCGCAAAATGTTTTACCCTGACATTTTTGTCAAAGTACTTTGCCATCCTTCTTTTGACCTCTTCTTGCCTGATTGTAGCCTCATCCTGAAGTTCTTCGATTAGGTCCAAATTACACTTGAGAGCCTCGTCATTGCATTCTACCCATGCTTCTCCTCCTTCTTTTCCGAACATAACTCTTGGAGTGACCACCTCAAACTCTACAGGAACGACGGCCTCCGAGCCATGAGACAACTTGAATGGTGTCTCCCCTGTGGCTGAGGACGGGGTAGTACGAAGAGTCCAAAGAATGGAAGGAAGCTGATCCGCCCAGTTTCCTTTTTGATTTAGGACTCTTTTCATCAAGAGTTGTCGGATTTGCCTGTTTGCTGCTTCCACTTGCCCATTTGTTCTCGGATGATGTACCGAGGCGAACCGAAGATCAATCCCGACCTGATCACAAAAATTTTTCATCTCCGGATTATTGAACTGTGGACCATTATCGGTGACGATTGCCAGCGGTATTCCATGCCGGCAAACTATTTCCCCCCAGATGAAGTTTCTGACAATTTGGGTAGTAGTTTTCGCTAATGCTTTGGCCTCGATCCACTTACTGAAATAGTCGATCATTACAATGATAAAGCGTCGCTGACCGCTGGCCATTGGAAAAGGCCCCATAAGATCCATCCCCCATACTGCAAAAGGCCACGGCGCGGTTATCGACCTGAGTGACTGAGCAGGCAAATGCTGAAGAGGAGCGAACTTCTGACACTGGACACATCGCCTGGCAAATGCTTCAGCATCTTTCCTCATGGCCGGCCAAAAATATCCCTGCCGCAAGATCCTTTTCTCCAAAGTCTTCGCTCCTGAATGACTACCGCACTCTCCCGAATGAATTTCCTGAAGTATAGCCGGGACCTCCTCTTCTGAAACGCACCGTGCTGAGGGAGAAATCAGAGTTTTCCTATACAAGACTCCTGCCATCAAGTAGTAGTACGCTGCCTTTCTTCTGAATCTATTTCTGTCCTTGATTGACGAATGAAACTCCCCTTTTGACAGAAATAGTTCATAAGGATCTTTCCAGGAAGGATTTTGATCGATCTGCATGAGCTCCTCTTCTTCCGTCCCATCTGTTGCCGGATGAAAAAGTTCTGAGGTCACCCTTCCGGATAGAAGACCAAACTTTGATAATTCGTCTGCCTCTTCATTCTGTGTTCTCGGGATGTGTTCGATGATGAAGGATTTGAATCTCCCAATTTCTTTCTTCGCTAGGAATAGATATTTTCTCAACATCGGTTCTCTTGTTTCATAATTCCCCAGAACCTGCGAGGCCATCACAAGAGAATCAGTTTTCACATGAACATGTTCTATCCCAAGCTCCTTCGCGAGTCTCAAGCCAGCCAAGAATGCTTCGTATTCGGCCTGGTTATTTGTAACTGAAAAGAAGAATTTGATAGCCTGCTCCAGCCTGACGCCATTTGGACTGATCAGAACCACTCCGGCTCCCACGGAGTTTCTGCCAGAAGCCCCATCCACATAAATGATCCAAGCCAAGGGAGATTGTACTCTCTGTTCTGGATTAGACTCTGTCGTGTCCACCAAGAAATCTGCCAATACTTGTGCCTTTATTGCCGTTCTGGGAACATATGATATTTCGAACTCGCTTAGCTCAATTGCCCATTTAGCCAACCTTCCTGAATGATCCGGCTTTTCCAAGATGCTCTTTAGCGGATGGTCCGAGACCACCTGAATGGAATGAGCCTGAAAATAGGGGCGGAGCCTTCGTGATGACATGACCAAAGCCAAGGCCAGCTTCTCCAGGATCGAATATCTGGTTTCTGCATCTTTAAGGATGTGGCTAACGTAATATATTGGAAACTGCTTCCTCTTTTCCTCCCGAATGAGGACAGAACTTACTGCATCTGGTCCGACTCCCAGATATAAGAAAAGATTCTCCCCCTCCCGGGGACTTTGAAGTAACGGAGTTGAAGTTAATTGCTCCTTTAACTGCTCGAAAGCCCTGTCACATTCTTTGCTCCATTCGAATTTCGATCCCCCTCGTAGTATTTTGAAGAATGGGGCACTTTTATCTCCAGATTTAGAGATAAACCTGCTCAATCCTGCCAGTCTTCCCCCAAGTTGTTGAACTTCTTTAGCATTTTGAGGAGGGGTCATATCAAGGATAGCTTTCACTTTATCCGGGTTTGGCGCAAGGCCATCAGGAGTTAAAAGATGCCCGAGAAATTTTCCTTTGCTTGCTCCGAATACACATTTTAATGGGTTTAGTTTTAACTTGAACCTCCGTAGAGTAGCGAACGTCTCTACGAGGTCTTCCAAGTGTAACGAGAATGTTTTGCTTTTTAGAAGAAGGTCATCAACGTAGACTTCGAGGTTCCTGCCCTTTTGATTTTTAAAAACGGTATCCATCATTCGTTGGTATGTTGCGCCCGCATTTTTGAGTCCGAAAGGCATTACGAGATAACAGTAACACCCATCGTTCGTGATGAATGAGGTATGCGGGATATCAGGTTTATGCATTTTGATTTGATGATACCCAGAGAAGGCATCGAGGAAACTCATAAAACCATACCCAACCGCGGAATCAACTAAAACATCTATCTGAGGCAAAGGGTAACAATCTTTAGGGCACGCTTTATTGAGTTTGGTGAAGTCTACGCACATGCGCCACTTCCCACCAGATTTCTTGACCATTACAACGTTCGACATCCACGTGGGATATTGAATCTCAGAAATAAAACCAGCTTTTAGGAGTTTGGAAACCTCCTCTTTGATGGGCAACGCTAGCTTGGTCGCCACTTCTCTTTTCTTCTGCTGGACGGGCTTGAACTCAGGAGACACATTGAGATGATGGCAAGCCACGTCCGGATCCACCCCTGACATGTCCTCCGCTGACCAAGCGAAGACATCCAGATTCTTCAGCAGGCAGGAGATTAGCTCCGCTTTCTCCTCCTCTTGTAATTCAGCGTTGATGACTAGTTTCTTTTCTGTTTCCTCAGCAACAGGAACTTCTTGGGTCGCTTGGGCAGGTTCCAAGTGAGCCCCTTCTCGATCCTTCTCTTCCTCTGCAGGCCCTGAAGATTCAGCAATCATCAAAACCTCAGCCTCGGCCTCGGGAAGTGGAACGTCAGTGATCACGTTGACAGTTCGGACGTAGCACTCCCGAGCCACCTTTGGGTTGCTCCTGACCCGATATTGTTTCCCTTCTGCGGCGAACTTGAGAGCGAGGTGAAAAGTAGATACTACCGCTCTGTATGCGTTGAGAATTGGCCTCCCGAAGATAGCACAGTAGTTGCTCGGGGCGTCCACCACCACAAAATTGACCAACTTTATCACCCCTCCAAGAGAGACCAGGAGCTTCACTGAACCCTCTACTTCCTTCTTCTCCCCAGAAAAGCCATAGAGGGGCCCATCGGTGGAAAGCAGCTGCTTTCCAGTCTTCAGGGCCTCGAAAGTTGGGCGGAAAAGGAGGTTGACGGAGCTGCCAGTATCAACCAGAATCTTGTGGACCGTGTAGTTTTCGATGACGGCCTTGATGACCACCGCGTCATCGAAAGGATTAGCATTAGGGGGAAGGTCATCCTGACCAAACGTGACGACAGTGCTTTCGGGAGGAGAACTTGTTGTGGCTGCCACTTCCTGTTTTAGAACTCTTGCAATACTGGATTTGCGAGATGATTCCGCTCCAGCTCCCCCATGGATACAATAGATGTCCCCCAAGGGGCCCACATCATTGACTTCGATGCATTCGGTAGAGGGATGGATGTCACCATAACAGCCGGCGTCCTCGACGTCGGCACACTCCCAAGTCACTTCTACTGTTTCTTTCTCCTTTCTCTTCTCGGTGGCTGGCTCAGCAATTTTATCTTTCTGAATCAGACCCCGGAGCTTTCCTTCTCCCAGGAGCCTTTCTATAAGCAGACGAAGGGCCCGACAATCATCAGTCAAATGTCCCCTCTCTTTATGGTATTCACAATAAAGGTTCGGATTTCGACTATGAACATCCGACTTCAGAGGAGCAGGCCTTTTGAAATCTGGCCTCTTTTGCAGAATTTGGACTACCTCGTCCATGGTGACATTCAGGGGGGTGAACGAGTCTTGCGAATTATCGTATTGAGTTGATGGAAGGACTGGAGGTGGCTGCGCGGCATACTGTGGTAAGTATACCGGCATGATCTGCGGAAGGAGAGCGGATGGAGCGGGAGCGATGGCCAGCGGTGGTTTCTGATCTTGAAATCGCTGATGGCCCATAAATGGTTGTTTATTTTTGAAGTTCCTCCCCCTTTGGGAGCGGGGTTCGAAGTGGGACTGATTTGATGGTGGACGATGGAAGGATGTATTTGATGGCTCCTTGTCGCTTACCAACTTCGCGACGTAATCTGGATTGCTCTTTTCTCCTCTGATAAACATATTTGCCAGACTTATCATCTCTTGATAAGTCCTGGGCTCCCTTATATTTGCTTCAAACTTTAGGGGGCCCTCCCTCAGGCCATGGATGAGGGCAACCCTATACAGCTCCGGGTCCACATTCTGGATTTCCATGATCTCTCTTTGGAATCGATCCACAAAATGGGCCCATGTTTCGCCTTCCCGTTGTTTTATATCAAAGAGGGCCGCCGGGCCACTCTTTCTTTTCTTCGAGGTGGAGAATCTTAGCAGGAATTCTTTTCGCAGCTCCGCGAAACAATGGATTGACCTGGGGTGCAATCCATAGAACCATTCCCTCGCTTGTCCTTCAAAGGAGGTTACGAGAAGCTTGCATTTGGTGGCATCGGTCAGGGTTCTGAGAGCAACGGCTGACTCAAAAGCTTGCAAATGAACCGTTGGGTCAGTCTCTCCATTGAACGCTGGCAGGCGAGGTTCCCTGAAATTATTAGGGGCAGGTTCCCCCCTGACTTCGTCCACAAAGGGAGAGGTCTCTTCCATGTCTTCATATTGAGGTGTAGGGTAATAAGCCGCTGGAGCTGCGGCTATTTGCGGACAGGCCGCCTGATGAGAAGACCGGGCGGCTGCTTCTGGCGGGTAGGAGTGATGGATGGGCACTTCAGGCGGGTAGGAAAGACGAGCCGCGCCTTCCGGCGGGTAGGAAAGACGGGCAGCATGGGAAGTCGCTCCCTGGAAGTCGAGGACTCGAGCTGGCATGTTGTGCGCGGCTTGATAGAAGTTTTCCCTAGCCACAGGGTCTTCTTGATGGAGCTGGAAGTTAGCGACTTGCGGTAGCGAGTAGGGAGGAGGTGGAGGAAGGACCGGGGTACCCGCCCGATTAGTCGCGGCCTGTTGCGGGACTAATCGCTCAGTCAGTATTGCTAAAGTCCGACTGATCTCTTCAAGTCGCTGATCAGTGGCCCGCTGAGCCCGCTCGGCTTCTCTCTTTGATTGCTCCAGGGCTTCCCATAGAGAATCCTCGCTATGATCGGAGCGGTCTCCAAGGGGGAACTGACGGTCTGACATTATAGTGGAAAAGGGATTTCGCCGACAATCCGCGATCTGAAGGTCGCGTGTTTCTGTTGAGGCTGAGATCGCTCCTCCGAAGGAAACCGGAGGCTGCGGGTTGTCGGTTACTTTTTAAGTAGAAAAAAGGGAGACCGCTGGCAGCGGTCAAAACCAGACTTCGCCCGCCGCGGCGAATGCCACTCTTGCGACGGGCTTTCCTTTGATTACAAAAAGAGGTTACAGCGGGCTGCAAGTGCAGGAAAAAAGAAGCCGGCCGGTCAGACAGTCCGCAAGACGGGAAACTTGAGTCCGCAGCTCAAACAAGCGAGCTCCAAGATTCAAGTGTGCGTGTCTTGTGAACAGTGCCGCCCCCTATTTATAGGCTTGGGGGCCTGCCCGAGCGGGCAGGGATAAAATAACCGCCTGCCCGGGTACAGGAGAAACGGGCAGGCGGTGACGGGATACACAAAAAGGAGAAGTAAATAAGCCGCGCGACTTGGCGGCTTGCCCTTCCGACTTGTCTGACCAGTAGCTAGAGATGAGGAGGCCAAGGCGATGAGGCTACCCGCTCGGTCTCTGCTATGAAACCGCGGCTTGTTCTTTGACTTTGGACCTTGGCTGCCTCTATTGCATAGGCCGCGCGACTTCCGACTTGAGACCGCGGCTTGTTCTGTTGGACTTAGGCTCTGATTACCTTTAGTACTTGGAGGCGGCCTGAGTTGCCACAGACCGCCCGGCCTGTGCTAGCCGGAGCCGATAGACCTCGTTTGACCTGAACCGGACGACTTAGACCCGCAAACCGCGCGGTCTGGGAGTAACTCTCCTGGAAGCGGTTTCCCGGGTAAACATATTCGATGGTCACAGATTAAGATGATCAGTTGGGCAGGTGGGCCTAGGCGGCGAACATTGCTTTCCTTAGAAAGATCATCAAAGTTGTAACTATATCCCTTTCGGGGCATGATAGAGCTAACAGTCACCTGAACCTCACTTGATGTAGAGGTATGCTAGATATCAGCCGAGATCCAAGATTCCTAAGACCACCGCACGGGAATTGGCAAGCTACCACTACATGTGTGCGAAAACTCCCCGCTACACGCGATCTTCATGGTTTTACGCTAATGACTACAATCCGAGAGGGTTCGAGCAGAACTTGTCGATGTCTCTGCGGTTCAGTGAGGGATATATATATATATATAATGTAAAAGAGTCACCAGACAGGGAGAAGTGTCACTATAGGGCTTTTTATTGAATATCCAAAAAATGCAAGAAACGAAAGAAACATTTAAGGATAGAACCGTTTAAAATCGTCACCGCTCCAGGTGCGTGAGATGTCCTCTCCTTCGCTTCTCTGGAGACGATAAGCCCCACTCTTTAGTACCACTTTGATAATGAAGGGCACTGCCCAGTTGGGGTTTAATTTTTTGACATTGCTTGTCCTGGCTGCGACATCAACTTTCTTTAGCAAGACATCACCAACCGCAAAATGTTTAACCCTGACGTTTCTATCGAAGTACTTGGTCATTCTTCTTTTCATTTCCTCTTGCCTGATTGTAGCTTCATCTTGAAGCTCCTCAATTAAATCCAGACTGTATTTGAAACCTTCATCTTTATCACCTATCCACGCTTCATCGCCCTCCTTTGCATATACAACTCTGTGTAAACAAATAGGGAGTGCCGAGACGAGAAATTCGAAAGAAAATAATTCACAAAGAACACAGATCAATCACAGAAGACACACAGATTTTCAGAGGTTCACCCCAATCCTGGCTACGTCCCCTCTCCACTTCCTCTTCTCTTTGTTCTATTCACCAAGATGGATTACAGCTTACAAGGTTACAAGGATCAAAACTGATCCTACCTCACTTAACCCTCTTCAGACAAGAACAGAGGAACCGCCGCCAAGAACAACCGCACAAAAAACTATTGCACTCTCTTAGGCTTTTGGGCTTAACCCTAAACCAGGGTTACGCACCCTTTAAATAGGGTGCCAAACCAGACTCAGAACCACATCCGCTGAGACGGTTCAACAACATCCGCTGAGACGACACAGCAACATCCGCTGAGACGACATTTATATCCGCTGAGACGGTCCAGCACCATCCGCTGAGACGGCATGTATATCCGCTGAGACGGTCCAGCACCATCCGCTGAGACGGCTTGTATACCCGCTGAGACGGTCCAGCAACATCCGCTGAGACGGCTTGTCTTAAGGACCCGTTTGACAAACGCAGGCGGAGTTCGACGAACCCTTCTCCTTTCGTCGAACGTCGTTCGACGAACCCTTCTCCGTTTGTCGAACGCCGTTCGACAAGCCCTGACCAAAAGTGTTCCCCAACTCCAACATTCTCCCACTTGGTGAACATCTTCCTCCGATGAGAGCTGCTCCTCCAACCTTACTCTTCAACCCTACGGCCGTTGCACACCACTGAAATTTGGCAACAGGAACCGCCTTGGTAAGAAAATCAGAGCTTTTCTCCATCGTGTCCACCTTCTCCAGTTGAACTACCTTCTTCTCCACCCTCTCCCGGATGAAATGATACTGGATGTCAATGTGTTTGGTTCGTGCGTGGAAGGCTGGATTCTTGGCTAGCTGAATAGCCCCTTGGGTGTCACACCACAGCTTCACTGGCCCCTGCTCAAACCCGAGCTCCAAACTTAGCCTCCTCAGCCATATGGCCTCCTTGCTTGCATGAGTAAGAGCCATGTACTCCGCCTCCGTCGACGAGAGTGCCACCAGGCATTGCCTCCGACTCATCCAACTGATAGCACCTCCAAACAGTGTGAACACGTACCCAGTGGTGGATCTCCTGCTATCCAGATCACCTCCCCAATCTGAGTCCACGTGCCCAACCATGTTCAGGACTCCTCCTTCACCAGCTCCTTCAAAACATAGGGAGTAATTCGAAGTGCCTCGTAGATACCTGAACACACGCTTCACAGTGTTCCAGTGTTCCTTTCCTGGTGTAGCCATATACCGGCTCAACACTCCCACTGCTTGAGCAATGTCAGGGCGAGTGCAGACCATGGCGTACATCAAACTTCCCACAGCACTAGCATAAGGGACCTTCGCCATGTCCTCGACCTCATCTTGTGTCTTCGGGCTCAACTCTGCAGATAACTTGCACCCAACATGCATTGGTGCTCCCACTGGCTTGCAGTCCGTCATATTGAACTTCTTCAACATCTCCTTGACATACCTCTGCTGCCCCAACCAAAGCTTTTTCTTGCTTCGATCCCTGGAAATCTGCATTCCCAAGATAACACTTGTTGGCCCCAAATCCTTCATCTCGAATTTGGCTGAGAGCAGCTTCTTAACATGTTGGATCATCCTGACACTATTGCCCACCAGTAGAATATCATCTACATAAAGTGTCAGGAAGATGAAATGCTCTCCCTTTCTCTGGATGTACACACAGTGGTCCGGATTCGATCTTTCAAAACCTAACTCCAGCATGTAGGTGTCGAATTTCTGGTACCACATCCTCGGAGATTGTTTAAGTTCATACAGGGACTTCTTCAGCCTGCAAACCTGATCCTCCTTTCCCTTGGCTTCGAATCCTTCCGGCTGCTTCATGTATATCTCCTCCTCCAGATCACCGTGAAGAAACGTCGTCTTCACATCCATCTGCTCGATCTCTAAGTCATGCGCTGCCGCAATAGAGAGTACCAGTCTGATCGACGTCATCTTGGCTACCGGTGAAAAGATCCCATCATAATCAACACCTTCGACCTGGGAGAATCCCTTTGCAACCAACCTTGCCTTGTATTACTCCACAGTGCCATCACCCCTCACCTTCTGCTTGAAACCCCATTTGCTTCCAATGGCCTTCCTCCCCTTTGGAAGCTTACACAGACACCAAGTCCGATTCTTCCTCAGAGACTCCATTTCATCCACCATGGCTAGCTCCCACTGATTTGAATCAGCCTTTGATCTAGCATCACTGGCAGAGGTTGGATCTTCACCAAGCATACTCAGGCAACATTGTGCAGCCACTGCACATTGGGGATATCTTACTGGTGCCCTTCTTTCCCTTGTCGATCTCCTCAGAAGTGGGATTTCCTCAGCTTCATCTTCTGACTCATCAGCACTCCTCACCACCTCCAAATCATCTAATTCAGAATCAAATTCAACCCCAACAATGGTAGCTCCTTTCTCAAAGCTTCCTTCCACCACCACTGTCTCTTTCTCTGCTTCTTTTGCCTTCTCAGCTTGCGTGACTGCCTGTGGACTGGTTTCATGAAACACCACATCCTTGCTGAATGTTACAGTCCTGGTCACAGGGTTCTAAAGCTTGTACCCTTTTATGCCTTCTTTGTAACCCACAAAGATGCACTTCTCAGATTTAACATCAAGCTTCCCCCTCTTCTCCTTTGGAATGTGTACATATGCATCACACCCAAACACACGAGCATAGGACAAATTTGGCTTTCTCTTGAAGATGGCTTCAAAGGGTGTACATCCCTCCACAGCAGATGAAGGGGACATGTTCTTCAGGTAATTTGCAGTCGCCACTGCTTCAGCCCAGAACTCCTTCCCCAAGGATGCCCAACTGAGCATGCACCTGGCCTTCTCCATCACGGTTCTGTTCATCCTCTCTGACACTCCATTCTGCTCTAGAGTATACAGTGTGGTCTTCTGCCGTGCAATCCCCTGCTCAGTACAGTACCGCTCAAAAGCATCAGAGCAGTACTCACCTCCATTGTCAAAACAGAGGACCTTCACCTTTCTCTCCAACTGGTTCTCCACCAGGTTCTTAAATTCCTTAAAACTGTCCAGAACCTCTGACTTGGACCTAAGAAAATAGATCCAGGAGTAACGTGAGAGGTCATCAGTAAAGGACACATAGTACCTTGCACCGCCAAGAGATGGAGCTAGAGTTGGCCCGAACACATCACTGTGTATCAACTCCAGCACTTCAGTTGCCCTCGTGCCCGTCCCACGAAAGCTTACTCTGGTTTGTTTGCCAAGCAGGCAATGTTCACAGAACCCAAGGCTTGTGGAGCACTCTGGCACCCCTTCCACCATCTAACCAGATGCCATGGCCGACATCCCCTTCTCACTGATATGCCCAAGCCGATGATGCCACAGCCTGGACACCTCCTCCTGGTCAACCTCCTGGCTCTCAGAGATAAGAGCCCCACTTGGAACCACTATATCAGAAAGTAGAATATACAGTGTTCCATGTCTTACTCCACTGGCAATCACCATTGCCCCTCTTATCATCTTGCAAGATTGCTTGTCACAGCTGAAGTGCACTCCTGCATCCGCCATGGAACCCACCGAGATTAGATTCCTGCTTATCCCTGGAATGTGCATCACATTGGGAAGAGACCTTGTGATTCCATTAGACAACTTCAACATCACCTTGCCACACCCAATAATCAGCACAGCAGAATCATCACCCAGCATGACATCTCCACCATCAAACCTCTCATACTCAAAGAACCAGTGCCTATGAGGGGTCATGTGGTATGATGCTCCTGTGTCTACATACCACATATCAGAATCTCTCTGAGCAACGCACGCGGCAGCGATGTACATGTCACCGCCATCGCACTCCTTCTTCGTACCTGAAGTTGTCGGTGTCTCCTTGTTCTAAACAGCCTTGTTCGGACATTGAGACTTCACATGACCAGTCTCATTGCACTTCCAGCACCGAACGGGCTTCTTACCCTTCTCCCTCTCTTGGCTCTTGGATATACCTCGAGACTTATCTCGATATCCACCATGTTTGTTCTCCCTTCGTTGAGGACGGGATCTAGATACACTCAAAGCACCTTTGCTTGTCACCTCAGAACCTCCTCTCCTGGTCTCCTCAGATAAAAGAGTTGCACATACAATATCATATGACAGTTCCTTGTCTACACTCCCCCCAATCACGACAATCAGATTGTCCCATGAATCTGGCAGTGAGCACAACAAGGTGATGGCTCTATCCTCATCCGAGATCTTCTCACCAATAGAGATTAACTGACTCACAATGGTATTGAATTGGGTCAAGTGCTCTGAAAATGAATCGCCCTCATGCATCCGAGGTTTATACCACTTCTTCCTCAAAAGCAATTTGTTTACCAGGGACTTGCTCTGGTAAAGGGATTCCAACTTACGCCACAGACTTCTTGCTGAAGTCTCCTCCATGACGTTAGTCAAGATTGAATCTGCAAGAAATAACTGGATCAGGGCCTTAGCCTTCCGATCGGTTCTCATCTAGGCTGTAGCCTCCGCTGTAACCGCTGCAGTCGCATCTGTAGATTCTCCCTTCGATGTGCTCGCAGTCTTCTCTCCAGCCTTAGCAACGGGAGGATCATCTTCGATCGCAGACCATAGATCTCGATCAATCAACATATCCTCCATCTTCATCTTCCATAGATCGAATCGACTTCCGTCAAACTTCTTGATCTCGATCCGCAAGTCGCCAGAACCCATTTCCAGGATCAAGAACCTAGCTCTGATACCAAATGTAAACAAATAGGGTGTGCCGAGACGAGAAATTCGAAAGAAAATAATTCACAAAGAACACAGATCAATCACAGAAGACACACAGATTTTCAGAGGTTCACCCCAATCCGGGCTACGTCCCCTCTCCCCTTCCTCTTCTCTTTGTTCTATTCACCAAGACGGATTACAGCTTACAAGGATCAAAACCGATCCTACCTCACTTAATGCTCTTCAGACAAGAACATAGGAACCGCCGCCAAGAACAACCGCACAAAAAACTATTGCACTCTCTTAGGCTTTTGGGCTTAACCCTAAACCAGGGTTACACACCCTTTAAATAGGGCGCCAAACCGGACTCAGTACCACATCCGCTGAGATGGTTCAACAACATCCGCTGAGACGGCACAGCAACATCCGCTGAGACGGCATGTATATCCGCTGAGATGGTCCAGCACCATCCGCTGAGACGGCATGTATATCCGCTGAGACGGTACAGCACCATCCGCTGAGACGGCTTGTATATCCGCTGAGATGGTCCAACAACATCCGCTGAGACAACTTGTCTTAAGGACCCGTTCGATAAACGCCGACGGAGTTTGACGAACCCTTCTCCGTTCGTCGAACGCCGTTCGACGAACCCTGACCAGAAGTGTTCACCAACTCCAACACTCTGGGAGTAACCACTTCAAAGTCTATAGGAATGTCTGCCTCCGAACCATGAGTTAATTTGAACGGTGTTTCTCCTGTAGCTGAAGATGGAGTAGTTCGAAGAGTCCAGAGGATAGAAGGAAGTTGTTCAGCCCAATTTCCTTTCTGATTCAATACCCTTTTCATCAGAAGATACTGGATTTGTTTATTCGCTGCTTCCACTTGACCATTACTTCTGGGATGATGCACCGAAGAGAATCGAAGCTCAATGTCGACCTGGTCGCAGAAATTGATCATATCTGAATTATTGAACTGAGGGCCATTGTCGGTAATAATTGTTCGCGGAACTCCATGCTGACAGACAATTTTGCCCTAGATAAAGTTTCTGATAATCTGCATTGTAGTCTTCGCCAATGCCTTGCCTCGATCCACTTACTGAAATAATCAATCATTACGATTATAAAGCGACGCTGGCCACTAGCCATTAGAAATGGTCCGATGAGATCCATTCCCCAAACTGCGAAGGGCCAAGGCGCAGTTATTGATCTAAGTGATTGAGCAGGTAGATGTTGAAGAGGAGCAAATTTCTGACACTGAACACGTAGTTTGGCAAATACTTCGGCATCTTTTCTCATAGTTGGCCAAAAATATCCCTACCTTAAGATCCTTTTCTCCAAGGTTTTCGCCCCCGAATTACTACCGCATTCTCCAGAGTGAACCTCCTGAAGTATGATTGGAACTTCTTCTTCAGAAACACACCGTGCCAAGGGAGAAATTAAAGTTTTTATGTACAAGATTCCTGCTATTAAGCAATAATAGGCTGCCTTTCTTCGGAAGTTTCTTTTATCTTTGATGGATTGATGAAAATCTCCTTTAGATAAGTATAACTCATAAGGATCCTTTCAAGAAGGACGCTGATCGATCTGCATGAGTTCCCCTTCTTCTGTCGCTGGATGGAAAAGTTCAGAGGTCACTCTGTTTACCCAGAAAACGGCGATCCTCTCCGAGGAGGCCTTTTTTCGCGACGTTTTTATACATGACGCGCCCAGAATGGTAGGAAGGGGCGACCTCCTCCTTCAGACCGCCCAAGGCGTGTGGCCTCCGTCAGGGCGCCCAGCAGGGGGCGGCCTCCTCCGTCAGGCCGCCCAGCAGGGGCGGCCTCCGCCGTCAGGTCGCCCAGCAGGGGGCGGCCTCCGCCGTCAGGGCGCCCAGCAGGGGGCGGCCTCCGCCGTCAGGGCGCCCAGCAGGGGGCGGCCTCCTCCGCCAGGCCGCCCAGCAGGGGCGGCCTCCTCCGTCAGGCCGCCCAGCAGGGGCGGCCTACTCAGCCAGACCGCCCAGCAGGGGTGGCCTCCTCCGTCAGACCGCCCAGCAGGGGCGGCCTCCTCTGTCAGACCGCCCAGCAGGGGCGGCCTACTCAGCCAGACCGCCCAGCAGGGGCGGCCTCCTCCGTCAGACCGCCCAGCAGGGGCGGCCTCCTCTGTCAGACCGCCCAGCAGGGGCGGCCTCCTCCGTCAGACCGCCCAGCAGGGGCGGCCTCCTCTGTCAGACTGCCCAGCAGGGGGGGCCTCCTCCGTCAGACCGCCCAGCAGGGGCGGCCTCCTCCGTCAGGCCGCCCAGCAGGGGGCGGCCTCCTCCGTCAGGCCGCCCAGCAGGGGCGGCTTCCTCTGTCAGACCGCCCAGCAGTGGCGGCCTCCTCCGTCAGGCCGCCAAGCCGGACGGCCTCTTCCTTCAGACCGCGCAGGTAGGGATCCAGTCACCGGCTCACCGGAGGTGACGACATCGACCCAGAGCCTATAAATAGGACCCTCGACCATGAACAAAGGACAGGCAAGTTGGGGGCAAAACTAGCGGCTAGAAACAGCCAGACCGCACCTTGCTGCGGCCTTTCCGAGCGACCTCAACAAAGCAGCCCGGGCGACCTCAAGAAACAGGCCGGGCGGCCTCAACAAAGCAGCCCGGGCGACCTCAAGAAACAGGCCGGGCGGCCTCAGCAAAACAGCCTGGGCGACTTGTCTTTCTTATCTGTCATCCTCTTGTACTCATTTCATTTCCATGTACTAAAAGTGGCAAGTTGTAAGACAGATTATTGAATAAAGGGAAAGCCCGTCGCAGGAGTGGCTTTTGCCGCGACGGGCGAAGTCTGGCCTCGCCGCAAGCTAGCGGCCCTCTCTTCCTCTCCCCTCTTCACTCGCGACCCAAGTAACCAGCTGCTCGCGGCCTCCTTTTCCCCCAATTCCCTCGAGTAGATCGTGGAGGTGCAATTTTGGATTCAACAGAAACACGCGACCTTCAGATAGCGAGTGGTTGATGAACAACTGTTGCGATGAAGATGCGAGATTTGGCCTAAAATACACTCAATCTTCAAACGGCCATAACTTTTGATCCGGGTGTCGGAATTCAGAAATTCAAAGCCCGACGCGACCGTCTTGAGCCGAACTATCCAAAAATTGAATGGGGTTCCCCGTTCAGCCACTTTTTAGCCCTCGGATTTCAGAAATTCGGCTCCGTTTGAAAGTTATTTCAGTTTTTCTCTTTCAACATTTCCTGTTTTCATGGATCATCCGTCAGAAGACCTCGAGCATCCTTCCAATCGTCTTGAAGTTCCTGTTCAAAGTGATGACATAAACCCCCTATTAGCAGAGATCGCCCACCTCAAAAGACAAGTGGATTCTCAACTTAATACTATAGCAGCTACTTATGACAAGCCTTCTAGCAGTCATCTAGAACATTTGTTACAACCTGAAGCAGCAGGACTCTCTATTCCTCATTATGAGTCTCATAAGGTTAGTATGGGTGATCCACCTTACCTTGTTGATAGACTAACAATTCCTGCAGGAGAAGAACAAGAACCTTCCCCATTATCATACAAAATTCGTTGGGAAGTAGTCCCAAATGACTTCAAAGAGCCTCGTCTGCCAGTCTATTCTGGAATGAGTGATCCGGTTTTTCATCTGCAAGCCTTTGAGGCAGCTACCTCACTAAGAGCTCTATCAGATGGTATCAAGTGTAAACTTCTCATCATGACCTTTGACGGTCAAGTTTTGGATTGGTTCTACCATTTACCATCTCAATCGATCAATTGCTTCGGAGATCTTCGAAGAGAATTTTATTTGAGGTTCAGCACTTTAAGGAAACGTAAGAGAGGTCTTCCAGCTCTTTTTCAGATCAAGCAAATGGATAACGAATCCACGGCTCACTTCATCGATCGCTTTCAAAAAGAAATCCTTGATGTTGTTAATGCTGATCAAAGTCTCTATAAACATGCCTTAATTAATGGTCTCCAGGAAGGTCCTCTTAAGTTTGAAGTCACCATGAAAGAGCCAGAATCTTATGCTCATCTTATTGAAATAGCAAATCAGTTCATTAAGGCCGAGGATGCGAACCCCGATTATTTTGCTTCTTTAATTCAGAGGCCCCAACAACAACAGAAGGATTATTCTTCTCATGGTCATCTTCCTATCAATCGCCGTGGATATTTGTTAGAATATGAACAAGGTCCCAACTTATCATCTCAACGTGAAATATGCTATGATTATGAGCATCTATCTGCTTCTCCAAGTTTCCTGCAGCTAAATCAATCAGAGCTATGTCTTGTCAACCCTCATATCCCAACTCAGACTTATAGTTACAGGTCATGCAATTCTCCTCGCCCGCATAAGCAAGATAAGCTCCGAGGAAGGTATACATGTTTAACTATCTCAATGAAAGAAGCTCTTCAGATTATCCAGCAAGAACCTGGTTTTACAAGGCCTTCTCTCATGCGACCTGATCATAGGAATTGTCACAAAGACTTGTTTTGTCAATACCACATGTGTGTGGGTCATGATACAGAAAAGTGTCGCGCTCTACATAAGCTTGTAGAGAAGTTGTCGAAAGAAGGCAAACTGCGGGAATATGTTGCTTAAAAATATTATTGTAAAATCTTTTCTAGCAATATCGGTTATTCACTCGAAGTGATGCTGGATCTACTTTCATTGGCAGAAAGGTTTGTCTTAAAGCTCGTCTTAAAACTCTTTCAGTTATGTTTGCATTAGCTCTTTCCTTCAAATGCATACATGGTTGAAAATGGCTTGTGAATGTTGTGGCAATCAAACCCATCTTTCGATGGTCGCCAAAATCTTAAAGGCAATCAAACCCATCTTTCGATGGTCGCCAAAATCTCTAAAGGCAATCAAACCCATCTTTCGATGGTCGCCAAAATCTCTAAAGGCAATCAAACCCATCTTTCGATGGTCGCCAAAATCTCTAAAGGCAATCAAACCCATCTTTCGATGGTCGCCATAATCTCTAAAGGCAATCAAACCCATCTTTCGATGGTCGCCAAAATCTCTAAAGGCAATCAAACCCATCTTTCGATGGTCGCCAAAATCTCTAAAGGCAATCAAACCCATCTTTCGATGGTCGCCAAAATCTCTAAAGGCAATCAAACCCATCTTTCGATGGTCGCCAAAATCTCTAAAGGCAATCAAACCCATCTTTCGATGGTCGCCAAAATCTCTAAAGGCAATCAAACCCATCTTTCGATGGTCGCCAAAATCTCTAAAGGCAATCAAACCCATCTTTCGATGGTCGCCAAAATCTTAAAGGCAATCAAACCCGTCTTCCGATGGTCGCTCAAATCTTTAAAAGCAAGTGAACCCATCTTTTGATGGTCGCCTCTTTATAGTTTCATTTTTATATATCCACATTATAGTGGTTGCTCCAATTGAGCATTACTGCTTCCTTTGCATATGATACAGGTGCTATGCTAGCTTTTTGCTTACAAATGAGGTGAATATCACCATATTGTATCTAGACATCTAAAAACTTCTTTTCTATAGATGTTTATATGAGAAGATGAACAGGTGGTTGCGAGTTCTCTTCAGGTACTCGCATATTAGATCGTTTTATACCTGCTTTATGTTCTGTTTTGCAGATATTAGCAGGTATTCGCGAGTTCTCTTCAGGTACTCGCGTATTAGATTGTTTTATATCTGCTTTATGTTCTGTTTTGCAGATATTAGCAGGTATTCGCGAGTTCTCTTCAGGTACTCGCGTATTAGATTGTTTTATATCTGCTTTATGTTCTGTTTTGCAGATATAAGCAGATATTTGCGAGTTCTCTTCAGGTACTCGCATATTAGATCGTTTTATACCTGCTTTATGTTCTGTTTTGCAGATATTAGCAGGTATTCGCGAGTTCTCTTCAGGTACTCGCGTATTAGATTGTTTTATATCTGCTTTATGTTCTGTTTTGCAGATATTAGCAGGTATTCGCGAGTTCTCTTCAGGTACTCGCGTATTAGATTGTTTTATATCTGCTTTATGTTCTGTTTTGCAGATATTAGCAGGTATTCGCGAGTTCTCTTCAGGTACTCGCGTATTAGATTGTTTTATATCTGCTTTATGTTCTGTTTTGCAGATATAAGCAGATATTCGCGAGTTCTCTTCAGGTACTCGCGTATTAGATTGTTTTATACCTGCTTTATGATCTGTTTTGCAGATATTAGCAGGTATTCGCGAGTTCTCTTCAGGTACTCGCGTATTAGATTGTTTTATACCTGCTTTATGTTCTGTTTTGCAGATATTAGCAGGTATTCGCGAGTTCTCTTCAGGTACTCGCGTATTAGATTGTTTTATACCTGCTTTATGTTCTGTTTTGCAGATATAAGCAGATATTCGCGAGTTCTCTTCAGGTACTCGCGTATTAGATTGTTTTATACCTGCTTTATGATCTGTTTTGCAGATATTAGCAGGTATTCGCGAGTTCTCTTCAGGTACTCGCGTATTAGATTGTTTTTACCTGCTTTATGTTCTGTTTTGCAGAGATTAGCAGGTACTCGCGAGTTCTTTTCAGGTACTCGCGTTATTTTTTATACCTGCTTTATGTTCTGTTTTGCAGATATTAGCAGGTATTCGCGAGTTCTCTTCAGGTACTCGCGTATTAGATTGTTTTATATCTGCTTTATGTTCTGTTTTGCAGATATTAGCAGGTATTCGCGAGTTCTCTTCAGGTACTCGCGTATTAGATTGTTTTATATCTGCTTTATGTTCTGTTTTGCAGATATAAGCAGATATTCGCGAGTTCTCTTCAGGTACTCGCGTATTAGATTGTTTTATACCTGCTTTATGATCTGTTTTGCAGATATTAGCAGGTATTCGCGAGTTCTCTTCAGGTACTCGCGTATTAGATTGTTTTATACCTGCTTTATGTTCTGTTTTGCAGATATTAGCAGGTATTCGCGAGTTCTCTTCAGGTACTCGCGTATTAGATTGTTTTATACCTGCTTTATGTTCTGTTTTGCAGATATAAGCAGATATTCGCGAGTTCTCTTCAGGTACTCGCGTATTAGATTGTTTTATACCTGCTTTATGATCTGTTTTGCAGATATTAGCAGGTATTCGCGAGTTCTCTTCAGGTACTCGCATATTAGATTGTTTTTACCTGCTTTATGTTCTGTTTTGTAGAGATTAGCAGGTACTCGCGAGTTCTTTTCAGGTACTCGCGTTATTTTTTATACCTGCTTTATGTTCTGTTTTGCAGATATTAGCAGGTATTCGCGAGTTCTCTTCAGGTACTCGCGTATTAGATTGTTTTATATCTGCTTTATGTTCTGTTTTGCAGATATTAGCAGGTATTCGCGAGTTCTCTTCAGGTACTCGCGTATTAGATTGTTTTATATCTGCTTTATGTTCTGTTTTGCAGATATAAGCAGATATTCGCGAGTTCTCTTCAGGTACTCGCGTATTAGATTGTTTTATACCTGCTTTATGATCTGTTTTGCAGATATTAGCAGGTATTCGCGAGTTCTCTTCAGGTACTCGCGTATTAGATTGTTTTATACCTGCTTTATGTTCTGTTTTGCAGATATTAGCAGGTATTCGCGAGTTCTCTTCAGGTACTCGCGTATTAGATTGTTTTATACCTGCTTTATGTTCTGTTTTGCAGATATAAGCAGATATTCGCGAGTTCTCTTCAGGTACTCGCGTATTAGATTGTTTTATACCTGCTTTATGATCTGTTTTGCAGATATTAGCAGGTATTCGCGAGTTCTCTTCAGGTACTCGCATATTAGATTGTTTTTACCTGCTTTATGTTCTGTTTTGCAGAGATTAGCAGGTACTCGCGAGTTCTTTTCAGGTACTCGCGTTATTTTTTATACCTGCTTTATGTTCTGTTTTGCAGATATTAGCAGGTATTCGCGAGTTCTCTTCAGGTACTCGCGTATTAGATTGTTTTATATCTGCTTTATGTTCTGTTTTGCAGATATTAGCAGGTATTCGCGAGTTCTCTTCAGGTACTCGCGTATTAGATTGTTTTATATCTGCTTTATGTTCTGTTTTGCAGATATAAGCAGATATTCGCGAGTTCTCTTCAGGTACTCGCGTATTAGATTGTTTTATACCTGCTTTATGATCTGTTTTGCAGATATTAGCAGGTATTCGCGAGTTCTCTTCAGGTACTCGCGTATTAGATTGTTTTATACCTGCTTTATGTTCTGTTTTGCAGATATTAGCAGGTATTCGCGAGTTCTCTTCAGGTACTCGCGTATTAGATTGTTTTATACCTGCTTTATGTTCTGTTTTGCAGATATAAGCAGATATTCGCGAGTTCTCTTCAGGTACTCGCGTATTAGATTGTTTTATACCTGCTTTATGATCTGTTTTGCAGATATTAGCAGGTATTCGCGAGTTCTCTTCAGGTACTCGCGTATTAGATTGTTTTTACCTGCTTTATGTTCTGTTTTGCAGAGATTAGCAGGTACTCGCGAGTTCTTTTCAGGTGCTCGCGTTATTTTTTATACCTTCTTTGAGTTCTATTTTGCAGAGATTAGCAGGTATTCGCGAGTTCTCTTCAGGTACTCGCGTTATAGATTGTTTTATACCTGCACTTGAGTTCTCTCTTTTGTAGAGATTAGCAGGTGTTCGCGAGTTCTCTTCAGATACTCGCGTTATGTTTTATACCTGCTTCGAGTTCTCTTTTGTAGAGATTAACCGGTATCTGCGAGTTCTTTTCAGGTACTCGCATTAGGTTTTGTATACCTGCTTTAATTCCTCTTTTGCAGAAAATAGCAGGTGATCGCGAGTTCTCTTCAGGTACTCGCGTTATATTGAATGTCTGCTTTGAGTTCTGTTTTGCAGAAATTAGCAGGTGTTCGCGAGGTTTCTTCAGGTACTCGCGTTATGTTTTATATGCCTGCTTGGAGTTCTCTTTTGCAGAGAATAGCAGGTCTTCGCGAGTTCTTTTCAGGTACTCGCATTGTATTTTATATGCCTAGTTTCAGTGCCCTTTTGCAGACATTAGCAGGTATTCACGAGTTCTTTTTAGGTACTCGCGCTATGTTTTATACCTGCCTTGAATTCTCTTTTACAGAAAATTGCAGGTGTTCGCGAGTTCTCTTCAGGTACTCGCGTTATGTTTTATATGCCTGCTTTAAGTTCTGTTTTTGCAGAGGTTAGCAGGTGTTCGCGAGTTCTCTTCAGGTACTCGCGTTATAGATTCTTTTGCCTACTTTAAGTTCTTTTGCATAGATTTGCAGGTGTTCGTGAGTTCTATTCAGGTACTCGCATTGTAGTTTGCTTTACACCTGCTTAGAGTTCTCTTTTGCAGAGATTAGCACTTTTTGGCCCCTCTCTTCATGTACTCGCGCTATAGTAAATACCTGCTTAAGCTTTCTTTTGCAGAGGTTAGCAGGTGATCGCGAGTTCTCTCCAGGCACTCGCGTGTTCCTATCTCTTTCTGCATGCTCTAACTTTTGCCTTGCAGAAATTACCATATATTGGCAAAGCATGATCAGGTACTTGCAAGACTCTTCTCCTTTTTTATAAGTGCCTTAACTCTTCTCCCTCGCAGAAGGAAGACAATTTGTGAAATACGGATCGCGATTTTCGTGGGTAAGTTCTACTTTTTCGAAGTTCTCTATGGAACTTGAAAAAGTGCGGGGATTATGTTTACCCAGAAAACGGCGATCCTCTCCGAGGAGGCCTTTTTTCGCGACGTTTTTATACATGACGCGCCCAGAATGGTAGGAAGGGACGACCTCCTCCTTCAGACCGCCCAAGGCGTGTGGCCTCCGTCAGGGCGCCCAGCAGGGGGCGGCCTCCTCCGTCAGGCCGCCCAGCAGGGGCGGCCTCCGCCGTCAGGTCGCCCAGCAGGGGGCGGCCTCCGCCGTCAGGGCGCCCAGCAGGGGGCGGCCTCCGCCGTCAGGGCGCCCAGCAGGGGGCGGCCTCCTCCGCCAGGCCGCCCAGCAGGGGCGGCCTCCTCCGTCAGGCCGCCCAGCAGGGGCGGCCTCCGCCGTCAGGCCGCCCAGCAGGGGCGGCCTCCGCCATCAGGCCGCCCAGCAGGGGGCGGCCTCCTCCGTCAGGCCGCCCAGCAGGGGCGGCCTCCTCCGTCAGGCCGCCCAGCAGGGGCGGCCTCCGCCGTCAGGCCGCCTAGCAGGGGCGGCCTCCGCTGTCAGGCCGCCCAGCAGGGGGCGACCTCCTCCGTCAGGCCGCCCAGCAGGGGCGGCCTCCGCCGTCAGGCCGCCCAGCAGGGGCGGCCTCCGCCGTCAGGCCGCCCAGCAGGGGCGGCCTCCGCCGTCAGGCCGCCCAGCAGGGGCGGCCTCCGCCGTCAGGCCGCCCAGCAGGGGCGGCCTCCGCCGTCAGGTCGCCCAGCAGGGGCGGCCTCCTCCGTCAGGCCGCCCAGCAGGGGCGGTCTCCGCCGTCAGGCCGCCCAGCAGGGGCGGCCTCCGTCGTCAGGCCGCCAAGCCGGACGGCCTCTTCCTTCAGACCGCGCAGGTAGGGATCCAGTCACCGGCTCACCGGAGGTGACAACATCGACCCAGAGCCTATAAATAGGACCCTCGACCATGAACAAAGGACAGAAAAGCTGGGGGCAAAACTAGCGGCTAGAAACAGCCAGACCGCACCTAGCTGCGGCCTGTCCGAGTGACCTCAAAAAACAGGCCGGGCGGCCTCAATAAACAGGCCGGGCGGCCTCAACAAAGCAGCCCGGGCGACCTCAGCAAACAGGCCGGGCGGCCTCAGCAAAACTGCCTGGGCGACTTGTTTTTCTTATCTGTCATCCTCTTGTACTCATTTCATTTCCATGTACTAAAAGTGGCAAGTTGTAAGACAGATTATTGAATAAAGGGAAAGCCCGTCGCAGGAGTGGCTTTTGCCGCGACGGGCGAAGTCTGGCCTCGCCGCAAGCTAGCGGCCCTCTCTTCTTCTCCCCTCTTCACTCGCGACCCAAGTAACCAGCTGCTCGCGGCCTCCTTTTCCCCCAATCCCCTCGAGTAGATCGTGGAGGTGCAATTTTGGATTCAACACACTCCCCCTGATGGAAGACCGAACTTTGATAATTCATCTGCTTCTTCATTCCGTGCTCTGGGAATATGTTCAACGATGAATGATTTGAATCTTCCAATCTCTTCCTTTCCTAGCAGCAGATATTTCTTCAGCATTGGTTCTCTCGTTTCGTAATTACCTAAAACTTGAGAAGCCATCACTAGCGAATCAGTTTTGACATGCACGTGCTCTATCCCCAGCTCCCTTGCAAGTCTCAGACCGACCAGAAGTGTCTCGTACTCTGCCTGATTATTCGTGATCGGAAAGAAGAACTTGATAGCATGTTAAAGTTTGATGTCCTTTGGCCTGATTAAATCTACTCCGGCTCCCATGGAGTTTTTACCAGATGCCCCATCCACATAAACAGTCAATGCTAGAGGAGATTTCTCTATTTGTTCAGTACTGGACTCCCCTGTATCAACCAAGAAGTCTGCCAAGACTTGCGCTTTGATTGATATTCTGGGAATATTTGACATTTCAAATTCGCTCAGCTCGATAGCCCATTTAGCCAATCTCACCGAATGATCTGGCTTTTCAAGAATACCCCTTAGAGGATGATCTGTAACTACTCGGATATGATGAGCTTGAAAGTAAGGGAGAAGCCTTCGTGATGACATAACTAAAGCCAGAGCTAGCTTTTCTAAGATCGAGTATCTTGTTTCCGCATCTCTAAGGATATGGCTGACATAATATATTGGAAACTGTTTCTTCTTTTCCTCCCGGACGAGGATAGAACTCACTTCATCTGGAACAACCCCTAAATATAAGAAGAGTATTTCCCCTTCACGGGGGCTTTGAAGTAGAGGGGTTGATGTTAACTGTATTTTCAACTGTTCGAAAGCTTTATTGCACTCTTCGCTCCATTCAAACTTGGATCCTCCTCGGAGTGTTTTAAAGAACGGAGCACTTTTATCTCCTGATTTAGAAATGAACCTGCTCAGCCCTGCCAACTTCCTCCAAGTTGTTGGACCTCATTCGGATTACGAGGAGGAGTCATGTCTAGGATAGCCTTCACCTTATCTAGGTTCGGTGCAAGGCCATCAGGAGTGAGGAGATGCCCAAGAAATTTCCTCTTATTCGCTCCGAACACACATTTCAATAGATTTAATTTTAATTTGAACCTCCATAGAGTAGCGAACGTCTCTACGAGGTCTTTCAAATGCATTGAAAAAGTTTTACTTTTGAGGAGGAGATCATCGACGTAGACTTCAAGGTTTCTGCCTTTCTGATGCTTGAAAACTGTATCCATCATTCTCTGATACGTCGTACCCGCATTTTTAAGGCCGAAAGGCATTACGAGGTAACAGTAACACCCATCGTTTGTTATAAAAGAAGTGTGCGGGATGTCGGGTTTGTGCATTTTAATTTGATGGTACCCAGAAAATGCATCTAGAAAGCTCATGAAATTATACCCAACCGTAGAATCTACTAAAACATCTATCTGAGGCAGAGGGTAGCAATCTTTGGGGCACGCTTTATTAAGTTTTGTAAAGTCTACGCACATACGCCACTTCCCACCAGATTTTTTCACCATTACAACGTTAGACATCCATGTGGGGTATTGAATTTCCGAAATAAAATTTGCTTTCAAAAGCTTGGCAACCTCCTCTCTGATAGGGACTGCCAGCTTTGTTGCCACCTCCCTTTTCTTCTGCTGGACTGGTTTAAACTCGGGAGATATGTTGAGATGATGGCAAGCCACGTCTGGGTCCACTTCGGGCATATCCTCCGCTGACCAGGCGAAGATATCCATGTTCTCCAGAAGACATGAGATCAGTCAAACTTTCTCCTCTTCTGGCAGCTCTGCATTGATGATCAACTTCTTTTCCTCCCCTTCAGCAATGGGGACTTCTTGGGTTTCTTGGGCAGGTTCCAGTTGAACCCCTTCCCGATCCTTCCTTTCCTCTGCAGCTTTTGAAGACTCGACAACTTTAAGAACTTCAACTGGAGACTCGGGAAGTGGAATGTTTGTGATCATATTGACAGTTCGTACATAACATTCCCGAGCCACTTTTGTATTGCTCCAGATTTGGTACTGCCTTCCCTCGGCAGCAGATTTGAGGGCTAAGTGGAAAGTGGACACCACTGCTCTGTAGGCATTAAGAGTGGGCCTTTCGAAGATGGTACAATAGTTACTTGGGGCATCTACTACCACGAAGTTGATCAATTTTACTACTCCCCCCAAGGAAACCAGAAGATTTACGGAGCCTTCTACTTCTTTTTTCTCTCCGGAGAAGCCATAGAGGGGCCCTTCAATGGAAAGCAAAGGCTTCCCAGTCTTCAGGGTATCGAAGGTTGAAAGAAAGAGAAGATTGACGGAACTGCCCGTGTCAATCAGAATTTTGTGAACTGTGTAGTTTTCAATGATTGTCTTGATTATCATGGCGTCGTCAAAAGGATTGGCATTCGGAGGAAGATCCTCTTGACTGAAAGTCACAATTGAGCTTTCAGGAGCGGAAGTTGTAGTTCTCGCCACTTCTTGCTTTATAACTCTCGCAGTACTTGACTTGCGGGAGGATTCAGCTCCAGCTCCTCCATGAATGTAGTATATGACCCCTAGGGGGCCCGCATCATTTACTTATATGCATTCTGTTGAGGGATGAATATCCCCATAACTGTCGGCGTCTTCTACGTCGGCACATTCCTAGGTCACCTCGACTGCTTCTTTCTTCTACTCAGTTGCCGGCTCAGTTGTCACCTCTTTTCGGATAAGGACGCGGAGCTTCCCTTCTCCCAAAAGCCTTTCTACTAGTAAGCGGAGGGCCCGATAGTTCTCAGTCAGATGCCCTCCCTCTCTGTGATATTCGCAGAAGATGTTTGGATTTTGGTTATGAATATTCGACCTTAGAGGAGCAGGCTTCTTGAAATCCGACCTCTTTTGAAGAATTTGGATGAGCGCGTCCATGGTGACATTAAGAGGAGTGAATGATTCTTGTGAATCATCATATTGGGGAGATGGAACAGTTGGAGGTGGTTGCGCAGTATATTGTGGCAGATATACTGGCATTATTTGTGGAATGGCCATGGATGGAGTGGGTGCGATGGCCAACAACGGCTTCTGATCATGAAACCGTTGATGGCCGACGAAGGTTTGTTTATGCTTGCAGTTCCTTCCCCTCTAGGAACGGGGCTCGAAATGATGTTGATTTGCTTGTGGATGAGTGAAGGATCAATTGGGCTGGTCCTTGTCGCTAACCAACTTTGCGACGTACCAGGGGTTACTCTTTCACCCCTTGTGAACATGTTTGCTAAACTTATCATTCCCTATAAGTCTTTGGTTCTCTAATGTTTGCTTCAAACTTCAAGGTGCCTTCCCTCAGGCTAGGAATCAAGGCTACCCGGTATAATTCTGAATCCACATTTTGGATCTCCATGATCTTTTTTTGGAACCGATCCACGAAACGGGCCCACATCTCCTCTTCTCGTTGCCTGATTTCAAAAAGGGCCTCCGGGCCACTTTTCCTCTTCTTAAAAGTGGAGAACCTGAGCAGAAACTCCCTGCGTAGCTCAGCGAAGCAGTTGATTGATCTGGGATGCAACCCGTAGAACCACTTCCTTGCTTGTCCATCAAAGGATGTCACAAGGAGTTTACATTTGGTTGCATCTGTTAGGGTTCTCAAAGCGATGGCCGACTCAAAGGCCTGGAGATGGATCGTAGGATCAGCTTCTCCATTGTATGCCGGCAGGAACAAATACCTCAAATTATTTGGGGCTGGCTCCACAAAGGGAGAGGTTTCTTCAGCATCCTCATACAGAAGAGGGACAGAGTAGTAAGCCTCCTGGGCTGCGGCTACTCGCGGACAAGCTGCCTGGTAGGAAGAGCGGGTCGCGGCTTTTGGTGGGTATGTTGGGAATATTGCCCTCAATATTACCTTGATTTGAAGAGGCATCACTCTCAATGCTAAGGACATATTGTATTTGATAAAGGTATACTTGTGTAGTATATACAGGTACAGGTGACTCAAAAGAAAGGGCCAAACTTGCCCTTAGATGTAAAGAAATCATCTACAAGGAGATGAAAAATTGTCTCAGCAGAACCGCTGAGATGAAGGGTCAAAACCGCTGAGACGAGGAGCCGTCTCAGCGGATCCGCTGAGAAGAAGGTGTCTCAGCTGATAATTTCATCAAACGCTGAGAATCAGCGTGTTCGTCGAATGCAGCATGTCGTTCGTCAAACGAAGGGCTAAGTTCATCATCCGCTGAGACGAGACCAAAGAAGGAGCCACTGAGAAGAACACTGTTCGTTGAACGCAGAGTGTCGTTCATCGAACGCAGAGACAAGGCAAGTTAGTCGAACGAAGAGTTTGGCAAGTTCGTCGAACGCATGATACATCGAGTTCGTCGAACGCAGGATACAGCGGGTTCGTCGAACGCAGAGTGTAGCGTGTTCGTCGAGCGCAGACCTTCTCTACGGATAAGTAGGGCGGTGGGACCTGCGGCTAGGGCAAGTTGCAGAAAAGCTACAGGGGCCACCGATCTCTCCCATACTTCTTGGGAGATCAAATTAGAGCCGTTGAAGATGAAAAGAAGTATAAAAGAAAGTGTTAGGACATTTTCTACGCCCCGGCCAGTTGCGTGCAAAATCTCAATTCGCCATTTACGGCTGCTGCTCTCGACTTTCTGCCTGCTCACTGAATGAGAAGAAGAATAAAAGAGAAGAAGATAGCTCCTCCACCAGAAGAGGAAAGGTGATCTTCCATCACTCTATTGAAGAGGAAGATCAAGTTGTGGTTGTAATCAACATCTTCAGCTACAAGAAGCACAGACTGTGCAGGATCTACAGGAGAGTACCTCTACTGTAGAATATTTCTAAACCATTTTTCTGTAGGGCATTTTGCCTGAGTTGTAAGACCTTTTGGTCTGAGCTTGTAGGAACCTGAGGGTTCTGAGTTTAGGGCTGAAGGCCTGAGTGTAGGATCCGGAGCTGATCTAAGTTGTAGGGCTTCATTGCCTGAGCTGTAGGAGGAGGAATTCTCTGAGTTGGACCTGCTGAGGTCTGAGCTGTAGGATCAGGAGCTGATCTGAGGTAGGGCTATTTAGCCTGAGGTAGGACCTGTTGTGGTCTGAGTTGTAGGACCAGGAGGTGGTTTGAGCTGTAGGAGGTGGATTCCTCTGAGTTTGTAGGGCTGCTGTGCCTGAGGTAGGAGCTAGTGATAGCTCTGAGTTGTAGGGACCTTTGTCCTGAGGTATGATCATTCTTGATCTGAGAAGTTCTGAGGAACTTGTGTTGTAAGCTCTTTGAGCCGATTTTGGAGGAGTTGGCCTTGTCTAACACATTGTTAGAAAGGTGAAGGGGGAAAGAGGACTACTCAAGACACCCTGTCTTGAGGAACCTCTATACATACTTGTGTGCTTTGTGTTGCTTGATTTTCTGCTTAGAATAGTTCTAACAGTCCATAATAATCAAGTAAAATCCAAAAGACCTATTCACCTCCCCCCCCCCCCCCCCCCCTCTAGGTGATTTAGACTACAAACATTATAAAATTACAAGTGGTATCAGAGGGAGGTTGGTCAAAAAGGACTTAACAGTCTGACCAGTTCCTAAAAGGTTTAGTCAAATCAAATCCCAATGGCCTCCTCTGGATTGCAGAAGGAAATGAGGTCCATGAAGTTGCCCATATGCAACAAAGAGAATTTTGGCATATGGAAGCAAAGGATCGGGTTGTTTATGGAAGCATCTGATCCAAGGATCTTCATTACAGTGGAAGAAGGACCTTTCACTTTTCACACTACATCCACTATAGATCCAACAAGAAGTGTGGCAAAACTATTCAAAGATTTGACCAAGGATGAACTTGAGTTGTTCACCATGGACAAAAGGACCCAGAACATCATTGTCAATGCTATTGATGATTCCACCTTTCAAAACTTGGTACACTGCACTTCTGCCAAGGAAATGTGGGATACTTTGATAGTATATATGGAAGGGATAGCAGAGGTTAGGGATGACAGGAAGTCACTCCTAAATCAGGAGTTTGAAGCATTTAGGCAACTGAACCAGGAATGCATAGCTGATTGCTATGAAAGATTTTTCATGATAGTGAATGAGTTGAGGACTTATGAAAAGAACTTCACTAATTATGAGATGAATGATAAGTTCCTTAGATCTATCACAAGAGACTGGGACACAAAGATATGTGTCATCAGGGAAGTGGCCAAACTAGGTGAGACCCCAACTCACACACTGTTTGGGAAGCTGCTCTCCTATGAGATGCAGCTGTCTGCAAGGAAGGAAGAGGACACTTCTTCAAGGGTTCAAGCAAGGGAGAAATATGTTGCTCTCAAAGCTGACAGCTCCAAGAAAAGCAAAAGAAGGATGGTGTCTCCTCCTAGGAGAAGTGCTGAACCTGAAGTCAGCACCTCAGGATGCTCTTCCTCTGATGAGGAGTTTGCTGCCTTCACTAGACAGTTCAAGAAGATGATGAAGAGGAAGCAGTGGAAGAACATGCCCTCCTCATCATTACACAACAAAAAGGATAGCAGCAAATCAGAAAGACATCACCCAAAGGGTGACAGGTATGACTCTAAAATTAGTAAACATTCTTCTAACAATATAATTTGTTATAGCTGCATTAAGCCTGGGCATGTCATGTCTGACTGCCCAGTCAAAAGGAAAGATAGAGGTGAAAAGAAGCCTCATCATAAGAAGGAGAGGAAGGGAGAACAATCCCTTCTAGCCAAGAAAAGCAAGAGCTGGAGTGAAGGAATCTTCATCTTCAGATTCAGATGAAGAAGAGAAAGCCCACATAGGGTTGTTTGCTGCTCAGGAGAATGAAGACAATCCTGCTGCTAAACAGGAATCAGGGCCCCTCTTTCACACTCATATAGTGATGAAGAGGAGGATGAAGAAGACATTGATCGACTAGGCCTTATGGCCTTCACTGATGAGGAAGGGAGTCAGAATGCTTCTGACAATGATAAGGTACTATCTCATTCCACTTCAATTTCTGATTATGAGACAAGAACAGAATCTGTTGCACCTTCATCAATTGATGGAAGGGGCATGGAAGCTGAGGAAGAACTCAATCAATTGATTGACAAATATGGTGTTCTTTTGGAGGCTCTGAAGAAGAGCAAGAAGCTTGCCAAGAGGCAAGCCCAGGAAATTGTTTCTCTCAAAATGACTAAGGATATCAACACTGAACCTACCACCCTGGTGGCTCAGATGAGTAGACAAATTAGCCATTTACAGGGGATAACTGTTGTGCAATTAAGCATTATTTCTCTGAAGAACAAGGTCATCAAGGACCTTGAAGAAAATCTTGAGAAGGAGAAGAGCCTGGTGGCTCAATTCTCCAAGCCCAAATATGTGCTTCCCATTATTGACACCTTCTCCTACCAAACTAATAGGAGAGGACTAGGATTCAATAAAATGGAAGTAGGAGAAGGGAGTGGAGTAAAGAGCAAGGAGAAGGCTAAGCCTCAACCCACCTTTCAAAAGGTGATACTCCCCTCCAACAGGTATGACCATGAAAGCATTTATGGTCACTGGAAGAATGAGAGTTGCTATAAGAAGGAAAATGCTCCTTCTCATAGAAGAAGAAAGGGAATGGGATTGAGTGCCATGAAGGCTCCCCATGAGGAAATTCAAATAGCCCAACATGGACCATTTGTATTTGGTACTTCAGCCACTTCATTCAAGAATAAGAAGGCAAGCCCTTCTAAGGTTGAATCAGTCAAGAAAATGACTGCTGCCAAATCTGTAAACATGTCTGACTGCTCAGTGTCAGATGCCATCAAATCTTGTATGGCTGCCAAGTCATTGCAAGCTGATGCCATCAGGAAAAAGAGCATCAAGACAGCATATAGATTGGCATTCAGTCAAATCATTGCTGAGAGGAACAGGAAGAATGCTGCAGTATCTATTCCTGAACATGTGGACTGTGCTGCACAATCCTCAAGAAGTGTTCAGAAGAGAATATACAACATTCATGAATATTGGTGCTGTGGTAAAGTGGGACACTTTGCCATAGATTGTTGGTACAACCCCAATGCACCTAATGCAAAGAATAGTCTTCCTGCCAAGGGTGCAGCTAAAGTAAAGCTTTTTGATTATGCTAACAAGAACCTAGGACCCAAGTCAGCTTGGGCTCCTAAGGAATATTAAACTCTGTTTTGCAGGATAGTTCAAGTACCAACCTCATCATCATTTGGTACCTGGACAGTGTGTGCTTGTGGCACATGAAAGGAAGGAGGGTGATATCATAAATTTGATATCAGATAGAGGAATAAATCCTCAAGGTAAGTATTTCTCCTCCCTATTGTGAATTTATCATCAAATGCTATCCATAATAGTGTTAAAGTAGGATGATAGAATTAACCAATAAAATCTGCGTTAGCTAAGCTTCAAATTACGCTTAAAAAGTTGGGTTAAGTCTGGGTTCGACGAATGTCGAGCTCAAGTTCGACGAACTTAGTTTTAAAAAATTAACTATGTTCGACGAATTCAGCCCTAGGTTGAAACTTTAGATGAACCGTCTCAGCTGAACCGCTGAGTTGATTAGTTTAACACTCTGGCCTACTATATAAACTCTCGTCGGCTTTAAATGACCCTTCACATTCTCACGCACCACTCCAGCCGCCGAGACGAAACCTCTACTCTTCCGTCCCAGCGTTTTTGTTTTTCTCATTCGACTAGATGGCGCCCAAGATTGTGAAGGAATTGCTAGAGGGTTATGAGTTGGTGAGGGATGGGTTTCTCCATGCCTCTCCAGAGATTGTGAGTGTTATATCCTTGATTTATGATGCCGGACTAGACTTCTTGCTGTCTGAACCCTCTCAGATATTCAAGCAAGAAGTGCTAGAGTTATTTGCATATGCCAAGCAGTCGTCTTCTATGGATGGCTTAACATCTAAGGTTGGAGAGATAAGGGTGAAACTGTCCCCTAAGAGACTGTAAGAAGTACTGCACCTTCCTAGAGTGGAAGAAGAGGAGATATCTGTAGAAGACAAGGAGCAAGCCTTGAAGTGGTGTGAATACAGTGCCTCCCAGACTTCATCACTAAAGAAGAAATTCTTCAATCAAAAAGGGAAGTTGTTGTGTGACATTGTGGGAAAGGAACTTCTGTGCAAGTCAGGCTCACTTGACACAATATCACAACCCATGTTTGAGCTGATTGTGAGGATCATCTTAAAGAAAAGGACATGCTGGGGAAATGTCCTGTTCCAAAGGATTAAGCAATGCCTGCAGTCTCCAAACTTTGGAAGGATCTTATCTCTCTTCCTGCTGAAGGCATATCCTGACCAGTTCTCCTCTTTCAAAGGTGTAAACATTCACTACTTGAAGAGAATAGATATCAAGACTTTGGACAGATCTACAGGGGTTCTTCCCATTATCCAACCCTCTATGGTGGCTGATATAAAGGAGAAGAAGAGAGCTAAGAAGAATGAAGGAGAAGGTGCTGAAACCTCCAAAAAGGATGATGAACCTCCAATGCACAAGGATGGTATGGAAGGAGAAGATGTCCCCAGGACAAGTGGGTATGAGGAGCCCCAAGGAAGAGTTGAACCCAATCCTGAGCCAACTCAGATGAATACTGATCCAGCTGTTCCTCAAGCTGAAGATGAACTTCCCAATTCACCTATCTATGGTAAATTAGGATTCAGTTAGGCTTCTTCTCTCTAACAATAGTATAGTCTAGGTGTTTAACTCATCAATCATTTTTCAGGTGACCCTAGACAAAAATCTCCACCTATGGATGCCCCAAGTGAGGGGGAGCATAGCCCAGCCTATGAAGGAGGAGGTGGGTATGCTAGTGGGGGGGGGGGGGGGGGGGAACATCAACAGGAACCAACCCCCCCCCCCCCCTATATCTACAAGGTACACCTAATGCCCCATCTTAGGGGGAGCAGATCCCTGATGATGGAAGGGCTAAACCTCAGAGTGGAGCTGAAGGGGTGGTTGAAAAAGAATTGGCCCAGGAAAGGCTAGTTGCTGTTCTGGACACATTTGACCTGCTAAACTCAATACAAACCATGATTAAGGGTCAGATGTTGTCAGTAAAAGAACTTGTTGCTGAAAGGGTATAAGGTGCTACTGCTCAAGTTAGGGATGAGCTGAATGCTATAAGAGCATCTTTATCTCAAGAAATCCAAGCCAGTGAGCAGAGGTTGGAGGTAAGGGTGGCTGTTGTGAGGAATGAGCTGAATACTCAAATCCAGAATGTCACTGCTGACTCTGCTCATATCCTCCAGCAAATGTCCAGATGGTTTGAGATGGCCAAAAACACTGTTGCTGCCCAGCACACAGTTCTGAAAAATATTGCAGACCATCAAGGGGATTCCACAAAAGACATCACATATGTAAAGAATCATCTTTACAGGAATCAAAATGTCTGGGAGAATGCTGTTGCCAGAATGGCACAAGTGGTCAACACATCAAGCAGCCAAGTCAAGTCCAACATTGACAAGGCAAAGGAAAACATTTTGGATGATGTGGACAGCACTTTCCAATCTCTCTCTCAGTCAATAATGGATCAACACTCTGAAATAGAGAAAAAGATAATGGATAAAGGCAAAGAGGGAGAGGAGAAGATTACCAAGCTAAATGCTAAGCTGAAAGGAGCTCACATAAACCTATATAACAACATGGAGACTGCCCACCAGCTGATACTCTCCAATCAGGCAGCAGCCAGCAAGCAAGTGGTGGAAGTGGTCAACAAAGCTTCCAATGAAATTCAAGAAAATATCCTAACCATGGTAAAAAAGGTTAATGATATTCAGTGGGACTCAAGCTTAAAGGTATTGCAAGGAACAAAGATTGCTTTGAATCTTCCAATATTGAATCCAAGCAGAAATGAAGACTTTGACTTTTAAAGTCAATCAGATCTGATTCAAGATGAGAGGGAAGCAAAGAGGAGAAGGGCAGAGGGCATTCAAACTGCTGAAGAATATATGGCCCAGAAAAGAATGGAAAGATGAGAGGATCCACTCCATGAAGATGACAATCTGGAGTTGGACACAATTGTTGTCAATACCTGGGTGAGCCATGGCAATCAACTGAAGAACATTGACCATGTTTATTCATCTGTTGAATGGATCAAGAACCTTGAAAGGGAAACTTTAAGGGAAAGGATTCTCAAAGAAAACATGGTAAGAAGGGAAACTCCTTTAAGGATTCCCACAAGATATCTTCCCATGCCACTTCTGTACTTCAAAGTAAAGGAGAAGCTCAAGGCTGCTGCTGAAGCTAGGAAGAGAAAGTCTGAAGATGGAGAAAGCTCTTCACAGGGACCATCTATGAAGAACCTGCCTTGAGATGCTCTTTAAACTATTCAATGTACAATCATAAGTTGAATTGGTTGAAATGTCTGTACTGAACATTTAAATTGAAATGATATTTCAAATTCTGAAAATCATATTGTGTTTGTTACTATTGGTATATATACTCTATATTTTTACCTTTAGTATTCAGGTGCTAGAATGGGTTGTTCAAACTGAACTAGATCAGCTATTATAGAAAATAACTCTCTAATTGAGGGGGAGCAAATTCCCTGCTCAGGTTGAGGGGGAGATGGCAATTGCTAAGAGTGTATAGGTTGAACTATAAGTTGATCCAAAGGGATCTATAGATGTTGCCTCCCAATCCATAGAAGGTTAAATAGTTGAAGAAACCAGAAAGGGGGAGATAGGGCCAATGCTTAGGATAGGCCAATGCTAGAGAGGGCAAATGCCTAGGATGTTAGGGCCCATGCTAGATAGGGCAAATGCCTAGGATGTTAGGGCAAATGCTATAGATCATTTTTGTGATATATTTTTGCTGTTAATGTACCTTAGCATTGGGGGTGTTCTGCCTTATTCAAATAGGGGGAGATTGTTGGGAATATTGCCCTCAATATTACCTTGATTTGAAGAGGCATCACTCTCAATGCTAAGGACATATTGTATTTGATAAAGGTATACTTGTGTAGTATATACAGGTACAGGTGACTCAAAAGAAAGGGCCAAACTTGCCCTTAGATGTAAAGAAATCATCTACAAGGAGATGAAGAATTGTCTCAGCAGAACCGCTGAGATGAAGGGTCAAAACCGCTGAGACGCGGAGCTGTCTCAGCGGATCCGCAGAGAAGAAGGTGTCTCAGCTGATAAGTTCATCAAACGCTGCGAAACAGCGTGTTCGTCGAACGCAGCATGCCGTTCTTCAAATGAAGGGCTAAGTTCGTCATCCGCTGAGACGAGACCAAAGAAGGAGCCGCTGAGAAGAACATTGTTCGTCGAACGCAGAGTGCCGTTCGTCGAACGCAGAGACAAGGCAAGTTAGTCAAACGCAGAGTTTGGTAAGTTCGTCGAACGCCGGATACAGCGAGTTCGTTGAATGTAGGATACAGTGGGTTCGTCGAACGCAGAGTGTAGCGTGTTCATCGAGCGCAGACCTTCTCTACGGATAGGTAGGGCGGCGGGACCTGCGGCTAGGGCAAGTTGCAGAAAAGCTACAGGGGACCACCGATCTCTCCCATACTTCTTGGAAGATCAAATTAGAGCCGTTGAAGATGAAAAGAAGTATAAAAGAAAGTGTTAGGGCATTTTCTATGCCCCGGCCAGTTGCGTCCAAAATCTCGATTCGCCATTGACCGCTGCTGCTCTCGACTTTCTTCCTGCTCATTGAAAGAGAAGAAGAATAAGAGAGAAGAAGATAGCTCCTCCACCATAAGGTGCAAGGTGAGCTTCCATCACTCTATTGAAGAGGAAGATCAAGTTGTTGTTGTAATCAACATCTTCCGCTACAGGAAGCACAGACTGTGCAGGATCTACAGGAGAGTACCTCTACTGTAGAATATTTCTAAACCATTTTTCTGTAGGGCATTTTGCCTGAGTTATAAGACCTTTTGGTCTGAGCTTGTAGGAACCTTAGGGTTCTGAGTTGTAGGGCTAAAGGCCTGAGTGTAGGATCAGGAGCTGATCTGAGTTGTAGGTCTTCATTGCCTTAGCTGTAGGAGGAGGAATTCTCTGAGTTGCAGGACCTGCTGAGGTCTGAGCTGTAGGATCAGGAGCTGATCTGAGGTAGGGATGTTTAACCTGAGGTAGGACCTGTTGTGGTCTGAGTTGTAGGGCCAGGAGATAGTCTGAGCTGTAGGAGGTGGATTCCTCTGAGTTTGTAGGGTTGTTGTGCCTGAGGTAGGAACTGGTGATAGATCTGAGTTGTAGGGACCTTTGTCCTGAGGTAGGATCATTCTTGATCTGAGAAGTTCTGAGGAACTTATGTTGTAAGCTCTTTGAGTCGAGTTTGGAGGAGTTGGCCTTGTCTAACACATTGTTAGAAAGGTGAAGGGGGAAAGAGGACTACTCAAGACACCCTGTCTTGAGGAACCTCTATACATACTTGTGTGCTTTCTGTGTTGCTTGATTTTCTGCTTAGAATAGTTCTAACAGTCCATAATAATCAAGTAAAATCCAAAAGTCCTATTCAACCCCCCCCCCCCCCCCCCCCCCCCCCTCAAGGTGATTTAGACTACAAACCCTATAAACTTATAGGGTAGGAAAGACGGGGTGAGAAGCCGCCCCCTGAAAGTCTAGAACTCGGGCCGTCTTGCTTTGCGCGGCCTCTTGATAGAAGTTTAGCCGGGCTACAAAACCTTCCTGTAGAGGTGGGAAATTGGCGACTTGTGCTAGTGGGTACGGATGAGGAGGAGGAGGGACCGGAGTCACCGCCTGGTTAACCGCGGCATGCTAAGGGACTAGCCGCTCTGTTAACAATGTTAAGGCCTGACTGATCGCTTTCAGATGCTGATCAGTTGCCTTTTGAGTCCGCTCGGCTTCTCTCTTTGACTGCTCCAAGGCCTCCCATAGGGAATCTTCACTATGGTCGGAGTGGTATCCTCGAGGGAACTGGCGGTCTGACATCCTGGTCAAAGATTTCACTGACAGTCCGCGATCTGAAGGTCGCATGTTTCTGTTGAATCCGAGAATGCACCTCCGAAGGAAAATGGAGGCTGGGGGATGTCGGTTACTATTTGATTAGAGAAAATTAGACCACTAGCAGTGGTCGAGGGCAGACTTCGCCCGTCACGGCAAATGCCACTACTGTGATGGGCTTTCCTTTGATTTAAGTGAAAAGGTTACATCGGGTTACAAAACCAGGAAAGGAGAAGTCGGGCGGTCAGACAAATCGCAAGACAATGAACTCGAGACCGCAACTCTAACAAGCGAGCTCCAGGATTCGAGTGTGCGTGTCTTGGGAACATCGCCGCCCCCTATTTATAGGATCGGGGTCCTGCCCAAACGGGCAGGGATAAAATAATCGTCTGCCCGAGTACAGGAGAATCGGGCAGGGGGTGACGGGATACAGAAAGGAAAAAGAAACAGGCCGCGCGGCTTGGCGGCTTGAGCATCTGATCTATACTGGCCAAAGTCAAAGTGCACTGCGATCAAGGTTATGATGCAGCCTGGGCGGCCTTTGACCTGATGTAAGACCCCAAATGGCATGTGCACCCAAAATACCAAAAATGAGCATGAACTGAAATCAGGGAGCTAGCGCCAGGCGGTAGCGTTTTGAGAACTCCCGAGAAATGGTCCCGAGAAATCCCGAGAAATGGTTCCGAGAACTCCCGAGAAATGGAGCAGGCTGAAACAGATGAGCTAACGCCAGGCGCTAGCGCTAGCGCCGGCGGTAGCGTCTCTTAGCGGTACCGACTCAGGCTAGCGCCAGGCGCTAGCCACTAGCGGCGGCGGTAGCGGGAAAATCATATATTCTCCAAAAGCTGACTCTTTTCCCATTTCTCTGCCTTTTCCTGATCTGAGAGCTGAGAGGAGAGCTGAGGGCAGAGGTTTGGGAGCAAGGAGGGAGATCCGTTGGAGTTGAGCTTTCGTCGTGCCAGGAGGGAGTTGTGAAGAAGCGTCTGCGTGCGTGTGCCACTGCGGATTCCAGCCATCTCCCTCTCACTTCTATGGCACTGAAACGGCCTACAAGGGTAACGAATCTCCTCCCTAATCCTTGGACATGTACTTCCTTTGATTTGCATGCGTTTTGGAATACTTCTACTAATTAGTAGATCGGCTATTCCGGTGGGTTGAAGTGATTTCCCCACAAATTGCATATAGAGTCCGAAACGGTATTACGGACATAGGCATGCTGTGTGAAGCCCATCCGGACAGTTCGAGCCAGATTGGTGATGCTTAGTGCGTGTAAAGTGCCGGAAATAATTCCGTGTACGTGCTGTGATGCGGTTCATGAGTATTGTTTTGTACAAAAATAGGACCTGGAGGAGTTTCCCACGCTGTACCCGAAATTTGGTGGCAGAACTGAGTTCTATCTCTAGCGCCGGGCGCTAGCATTAGCGCCGGCGGTAGATCCAGGTGAGCTACCAGTGTTGATGTCTGGAGGTGGTTTCCCAGAGGTGGCAGTACAGATTTCTGTTACCAATGCCGGGCAGAACTAAGTTCTGTTGCTAGCGCCGGGCGCTAGTGCTAGCGCCGGCGGTAGCGCCGGAGGTAGCGCCCAGCACGCAATTTGTGTGATTCAGTGTTACCCAATGTCCTGGGGACTGGATATATAGTAGATAAAGCTGTGGAATTTGCAAAGCCCAGCTTTAAGTGTCGGGCACAAGGTGACGCTTACCCGTATCGTGCAGAGTTGAATCGCGATAATTGAGCACGGGCCTAGCTGATCCGAACCCGCCCATAGTAGTGGTGAATAGGTCGCCCCTCGGTGCACCAGACTATGGAAGAGTGCCGGAACTTCGTGTGTACGGCCTAGCTCAATTTGCTTGTCTAAGTTGAAATAGGACTTAGCGTAAGGGCGTAACTCAGGGAGTATGCCAAAGTGTGCTTTGAGAGCACGAAGCGGGTGGCTTGGTTTGCCTCCGTTGGTGTTGTTTGCGGATATATATATATATATATGCTGCTGACTCTTACTTGCAAGGAAGGAGCACCGCCGCCCCGAATGTGGGGCGGGGTCGTTATAAATCTTGGTCAGCTAAAGCTGACCGGTTGCCTGTTTTCCCACCAATTGGTGGATTTGCTTATACAGGTCCCGGTGAGACTAGCGGGAGATAGCGGGCTGAAGCCTCTGCTGCTGTGCTGTGCTGGCCCTTGAAGGACAAAGCTTTTGTTTACTTTTGTTCATGTGTGGCCGGCCTGCGTGCCGATGTCTGGAAGCCACCTTTTTGATGTAAACAAACAATGTAAATAACTCTTGTTTTATTTCATTCCTAGTTGTAAAGTGGACTTGTTATGAACTGGTTTTAAATAAAAATAAATATGCTTTCGTTATGCGACTCTGATGCTGAGATAGTTATATTTGTAACTATTTAGACACTAATTCTCGTAATGCGCTCTTCTGTTCGTTTCATATGGCGTGGGGTCCCGGCCGGACCTACTGTTATATGCTATGTAACAGGGAGGGTGTTACAAATTGGTATCAGCCACGGGTCTCGATCCCTTTCCGTCTGAATTCGTGGTCGAATTCTTTTAAGGGGTGGTGAGCACGTGTGTGCGTCGCCTTTAACTCATATAAATACCAGTTTTGTCCACTTTGGGAATGAATTACATGTATATGTGTAGCATTCAGATGGAACTTCTGTGTTCCTTTATTGCGTTATGCTATCTCGTAGTCGCTAATTATGTTTTGGGTATATATAGGCGACAGGGAGTGGAGCGGGGCCTTCTCGACCCCCTCGTTCGACTGCAAGCAGTGTACCAACTCCGGTGCCGACTCCTCCTTCAGCTGAAACAGTAAGGATGATTGCTGAGGCAGTATTTGCAATGTTCACTGCGCAGCCAGGAGGGCATGTCCTTGGACAACCTCCTACCCCTGGAGTGGCTCCAGTGCAGGCTCCAGCAGCTGAACCTCCAATGCAGGCTCCAGCAGCTGAACCTCCAGTGCAGGCTCCAGCAGCTGAACCTCCAGTGCAGGCTCCAGCAGCTGAACCTGAGGTGGAAAGGCCAGTGTCGTTGAGGGCACGAAAAGCTCCAGATCAACAGCTGCAATACTTTTTGAGTTTCCACCCTCCCACGTTCACGGGGGCAGGAACCCCGACACAAGCAGAAGATTGGCTGTCAAAGGTGCGCAAAACCTTGAAGGTCACGAACACGGAGGAAGGACAAAAAGTGACTTTGGCAACCTTCCTACTAGATGGGGAGGCGCAGCTGTGGTGGGATGAGTTGGAGATACATCAGCTAGCGGGAAGGCAACTGACCGATATCTCTTTTGATGAGTTTTCCAAACTGTTCTTGGAGCGATATCTTCCTCAGGCCCAACAGATAGAAATGGAAAACCAGTTCAACCGTCTGACTCAGGGTGATCGTACTATCGATGATTATCTGCATGAGTTTACACGGTTGGGTCGTTATGCAGGCGTGACATTTGCGGATGAAGCGCGTAAGACAAATCGGTTTTACGAAGGCTTGCGAGAGGAGTTGTGGTTTCTTCTGATGGGGCCAATGACGCAAGGGTTTATGACCCTGGTCAACTCAGCTTGTTCTTTAGAGAAAGACATGAAGCGGTCCCATAGTAGGAAGGAGCTAGCAGTAGTCAAGCCAGAGTTCAAAGTATCGAGCTCGGCAAAGTCGGGGCAAGGCAAATGGAAGAAAGGAGCGCGACCGTCTAGGTCAGCTCAATCTTCAGCATCGGGAGTGACTGGGCGAGGCCCAATCATCTGTTACAACTGCGGCAAGCCGGGACATATAGCACGTGACTGTCGTAGTGGGAAGAAGCTAGTTGCGGCCTATGCAGCAGAGAAAGGGAAGGCGACAGAGTCAACCGCATCCCACGCTGCTCCAGCCCAGCCTAGAGTTTACAACCTTGGCCAACATGAGGCCATCAAATAGAACGATGTGGTGACAGGTATGCTATCGTATATAGCTTTTGTTGCTTTTTATACTTCATACCTTATACATTGCTTGGTAACCATTGATGTCCTAGGCTTTGTCCTGATCTTTAACTATCCGGCAAGAGCACTATTTGACACGGGTGCTTCACATTCCTTTATATCGGAGGCCTTCATACAGCAACTTGGAGTGCCTTCGGCGTTTAGACAGGAATGATTAGATGTGATGCTACCCAATGGGTGTTCGATGCGCGCGGATCGAGGTTGTGTAGTAAAGGTACGAATAGGGAGTCAAGACTTTGATTTGGAAGCACTGATACTCCCGCTTTCGGAATTCGATGTAATCTTTGGTATGGACTGGCTGTCAGCGCAGCAGGCCTACATTGATTGCACGTCTAAGGAGGTCACACTGGGGCGGAATACCGAACATACAACTACGTTTGCTGGTTTGCGTGGATCGAGTAAGACACTGATGTCTGTTGTCCAAGTGGTCAAGGCGGTTCGGCAAGGTGCAGAGTTATGTGTTGTGCTAGTGGGGGCTGCAAAGCCTCAACCGAGTTTGAGTGTTGTTCCTGTGATTTCAGAGTATCCAGATGTGTTTCCGAAAGATCTTCCTCGGGCGCCACCTCAGCGAGAGGTTGACTTCACTATAGAGCTGGTGCCAGGTGCCAAACCTGTTTCACGCTCTCCGTACCGAATTGCGCCAAAGGAGATGGCGGAATTGAAAGTTCAATTACAGGAGTTGCTAGAGCAGGGTTATATACGTCCAAGTACCTCCCCTTGGGGTGCTCCGGTCCTGTTTGTGAAGAAGAAGGACGGAAGCCTGCGTCTATGCATTGACTACCGAGAATTGAACAAGCTGACCGAGAAGAACAAGTATCTGATTCCTCGAATCGATGACTTATTCGATCAGCTAGTTGGGTCAACGGTATATTCAAAGTTGGATCTCAAGTCCGGCTATTACCAGTTACGAATTCGGGATTGTGATATCCCTAAGACAGCATTCAGTACTCGCAACGGACACTACGAGTTTACAGTGATGCCGTTTGGATTGATGAATGCACCGTCAGTATTTATGGATCTGATGAATAGGACCTTTCGAGCGTGCCTTGATCGGTTTGTCATTGTCTTCATTGACGATATCTTGGTGTACTCTCAGTCTGAAGAAGAACACGCGATTCATTTGCGTGAAGTTTTGGAAATCCTGCGACGTAGTCAACTATATGCCAAATTCTCTAAGTGCGAGTTCTGGCTAGCCTTAGTGGCGTTCCTTGGTCATGTTGTTAGTGGCGAGGGTATCGCAGTAGATCCGGCAAAGATTGATGCAATCCAGAAGTGGCCCGTTTTGGCGACAGTAGCGGAAGTCAGGAGTTTCCTTGGACTTGCCGGCTACTATCGGCGCTTCGTGGAGAACTTTTCACGGATCGCTCTACCTCTCACCACCTTGACGAGGAAGGATCAGAAGTTCGTTTGGTCACCAGAGTGTGCACAGGCTTTTGAGGAATTAAAGAGGCGTCTGACTACAGCACCAATTTTGTGTTTACCATCTGGTGCAGAGGGTTATGAAATTCACAGTGATGCGTCAGGGAGCGGCTTAGGCCGCGTACTTCTTCAGCATGGTCAAGTAATAGCTTATGGCTCTCGTCAGTTGAAAGTGCATGAGCGGAATTATCCGGTCCACGACTTGGAATTGGCGGCCGTGATTTTCGCTCTAAAGCTGTGGCGCCACTATTTATATGGTGTGAAGGTTGACATCTTTACAGACCATAAGAGCCTTAAGTATTTGCTAAATCAGAAGGAGCTCAACATGCGACAGCGAAGGTGGATGGAGTTCCTGGGGGACTACACTTTTGATATACACTATACTCCCGGGAAGGGAAATGTAGTCGCAGATGCTTTGAGCCGAAGGGCTTATGCACAGGCCAACTGGATTCAGATGTGTTGAGTCCGAGATCGCACCTCCGAGGGAAACCGGAGGCTGCGGGTTGCCGGTTACTTTTTGTGTAGAAGAATGAGACCGCTAGCAGCGGTCAAGGCCAGACTTCGCCCGCCGCGACAAATGCCACTCCTGCGACGGGCTTTCCTTTGATTAGAAAAAAGTGGTTACAGCGGGCTGCAAGTGCAGAAAAAGAGAAGCCGGCCGGTCAGACAGTCCGCAAGACGTGAAACTCGAGACCGCAGCCCAAACAAGCGAGCTCCTGGATTCGAGAGTGCGTGCCTTGTGAACAGTGCCGCCCCCTATTTATAGGCTTGGGGGCCTGCCCGAATGGGCAGGGATAGAATAACCACCTGCCCGGGTACAGGAGAAACGGGCAGGCGGTGACGGGATGCACAAAGAAGAAAAAAGAAAGAAGCCGCGCGGCTTGGCGGCTTGCTCTTCCGACCTGTCTGGCCTGAGGCTGAAGATACCGGGACCAAGTCAATGATTCAGACCGGGCGATCTCTGGCTTGAGACCGCGGTCTGTCTTCTGGACATGGCTTGGCTGATCTTCAGAAGGTAACCCAGGTAGTCTCTGATCTGAAACTGCGGCTTGCTCTTCCGGGTTTGAATCTTGAATTTCTATTGCACTACCCGCGCGGCCTCCTTCCTGAGACCGCGGATAGCCTTCTTACTTTGGCCCTTGACGACCTTCACTCTTGGGGGCGGTCCGAAACTGACATCAGTCCACCCGGCCTGGTTTACCTTGAGTTGAGAGCTACCGATCCTGGAACCCAGCGGCCTGACCCAGCAGTTCGCCCGGTCCGAGAATGATCCAACCCGAGAAGCGGTTTTCCGGGTAAACATAATCCCCGCATATTTTCAAATCTCAAGAGGATTTCGAAAATATAAACTTTAGCCGGGAGACCGCTCCGACTTGCCCTGAATTCTATAAGAGAGCCAGAGAACTCATTCTGCAGAGTTTTTTCCGAAATTACGGGATATTGCTCGCCAGCTGCGGTTCAAACTTTTAAGACCGGTGACTCTTCAATCATGGATTTCCTAGACACCGTGTTAGACCGCGTGGATCCCGCCGGAGATCAGGAGAAGGTGGAAGGTAGAAGGCGCGAATCGACTGAGAGGTCAAAGAAGGAAAAAGAACAGCAGGACCGGAAAGACCGGAAAAAGAGGAAGCGGGCTGAGAAAGCCGCAGCGGATAATTCCAAGTCCGTAGTAGACTCAACAATTCCCAAGACTCCTGCGGAGCCCGCAGCGGACAGTTCGGGGCCTCCCCCCAGCGACTCGTTGATCCCTCCCAGAGATCTTGGCCAACTGGCCGCTAGCCCGCTGAATAAAGGGGAGGCCACCCCTTCTGGAAAAGTTGACTCCAATAGCCCTTCGAAGAAGGTCGGCGAGGCCGACTCGTTTGACATGGAAACTACCCCCTCCGGGAACCCTCACTTGTTAGTCAGAGATCTGGGGGAGGAGGCGGTTAATTCTCCAAAGCCGGGCGAGTTGAATACTCCTTTATCCGTGGACGACTACCCCAGTCCCCCCAAAAAAGCTGGCCCAGCTCCGGGTAAGAAAGAGAAGAAGAGGAAGAAGGCCGGATCAGTGACCGAGCGAATAACCAAGAAGGTCAAGAAACTAGCCTCCAAGGAAAGGGCGGCTTTTAAGAAACCAGCCGAGTCCCTTCTCCAGACCAATCTGCTACTAAAAGAGGAGCTTGGCCTAGCGACTCCTCCATCCGCTAAGGTAAATGATTCGCCTGTTACCCCTGATGCGAAACCGGGCGACCTGCCCCCGGACTCGGCGAGTAGCTTATCACTTAATGGGATCTTTCAGGATATGGATGAGCTGATGGGGCGAGATAAACTTCTTGACAGCCCGATTTCTTCAAAGCGAACTGCCCCCATTACAGATAACACAGCCCAGCCTGAGGAGACCGCTCGGACGGAGGTCGAAGAGCGAGAGGCTGCTGCCCGGACCGCCCTGGAGGTCGAAGAAAGAGCGAGGGAACTCGGAGAGGTGTTGAAAGTGCAGGCGGAGGTCCCCTTGGTGATGACCGGGGAGGAGATAATGACGGTGAAGAAGGAAATGGCGGAGCGGGTTTTGGACAAGCCGCTGCTACCTGATCCATTTGCGCCAGGTAAGCGCCCCATGGATTACAAAGCTGTCCGCTTCTTCATCCCGCGGCCTCGTTGTAATAAATTACTGAACCCGCCGCCGAGCTTCTTTCCCTTAGCGGCCTGGTCTCCTTCCGCTAGGCAGAAAACGGAGAGACTCTGGCGTGAGCAACGTCGGAGGATGGACCCGGAACGGTCTAAGCGGCCTGTGCGCCCAGGCATTGATCTCATATTTATGTCCATTTCGTATGTATATGGCGTTGTATGCTCTTGCTTTTTATAACTCAATCGGCCTCTTGCAGATAGCGAGGAGCAGATTGTGAAGCCGGGCGACCTAGAGGCCAGCCTACCTCCATTAGTCCCCCTGATATCAACCTGTGCGACGACTTCGCAAGAAGGGCCGCAACTGTTCGAGCACCTCGAGGTGGATCTGGTGAATCTGAGGGCCCGCTTGAAGGAGGTAGAAGACCGGGAGGCCGACACTCGGACTGCCCTGGAGGCCGAGCAAATGGCGAGGAAAAAGGCTGAAGAGGCGCTGAAGGCGCAGGTTGAGGCCGCGCGAGCTATGGTGGAGGCCGAGAAGAGAGCTAAGGTGGCGCAAGTCGCGACTCTGACCGCTCAGCTCGAGAAGGAGAAGAAAGCATCGGCTAAGTTCGAGGATGACTCGAAGTACTACCAGGATAAATTCCTGGGGTTAACTAGGGAAGTCGTTGCGGGCCGGCGAAGTATGAATGATGGAATGCAGGTTGTTAACCGCCCGACTGTTGGGGCGGGCTCAAATCCCCCCCGGTTCGGGCGGCTGATCCTATGATTGATGAGGCCACTGCAACCCCCCGCATGATTCCCGCTACGCGGGTTGAAAAGGATGTCGGGCGGCTTCATAGCACAATCAACCATCTCCATTATCATACCAGCCAGATTTATTCCCTTCTGAACACCACGAGCGACCAGGTCGCGCGACTTCACAGAGAGGACGTCTCCCCTGAACACCGTCAGCCGTGACCGGCTTTTGAAAACAATTTGTATTATGAATGCGGCCTGTTGATTCGGCCTTTGTTTAAACAATGCTCTTTTTATTTTGTCTTTTATTTGAATAACCCGTGCGGGTTCTTGTTTAGCCGCTGTGTTTGTGTTCTGTTTCTTATGTTTTATCCGAACTGATTTCAGGTCGCGCGATCTGTGATGTATGCTTGTTTCTGTTTCCTTTGTTTCTGTTGTTTCTTTTGTTTTTCTGGTGAATCTAACCATGCAGGCTATTGACCGCGCGGTTAGAAATGTATAGCCGTGGCATAATTTTACTATTCGCAGATCGTAAGAATCTATAAGTAGGGACTCTTCGAAGTCATTTTTACGATTTCCAGATGGCGCGATCTAAGAACATGTCGCAGCGGCCTGTTAAAGTTAAAGCCGTTCGAGCAGATGCGGCCTTAGCCTTTCATTCGGCGGATCACCCAGAGTGCCGACTCACCCAGAGCGAACTGGATGAATTCATCGCAAAACACATGGCAGGGAGTAACCTGCTCGCGCGGCTTCCTTTGCGCGACGAGCGGATTAACTCTTCCATCCGCACCAAATAGCCATCCCGGTCGACCACTTCGAATATGGCTTCAAATTTCCGCTGCCACTTGAAGTCATAGCCATTTTCGACCATTACGGGGTTGTACCCGGCCAACTTCCACCGAACTCCATCGCCTCCATATACAGTTTCATATCCTACTTTCGGTTCGAGCGAACCAGTTTTTCCCTTGACCTTTTCAGGAAGTTCTTCTCGGTGCGGGCTGTCTCCGCCGTGGGGACTTCAACTTTCAGGGGGCACCTCTACTTCGGATGCCACGGACTGAAAATTGTCAACCTGGCGAACAAAGTCTCGGACTGGTCGGAGCGGTTCGTAATGCTCGAAGGCAACTTCGGGCTGTTACAAACCAACCCGCAAGTTTGTGGGGAAGAGGCCTTCCAGATCCCCAGGTTGGACAGATCGAGAAGGACACCTTCACGTTTCTTGAGAAAGAGCGGTTGGACATCAATCATTATATCCCGCTGTTCTCAGAGCTAGAGGATGTCCTCCCCGAGCACAGTAAGTTCTTCTAGACCGCTTGCATATGACCGCGCGGACTGCTTTGTTTAAACTTCTTATTTTACCTTGCAGCTGCCCACATCGTCCCTGCGAACAAGCCGGTCACTCCGGCCGGCCCGGTTTTGACCCAGAGGGAGAAAAGGCAGCTGCGAAACAGATCGCCATCATCAGAGGAAGAGGGCCCGGCGTCCCCCGATGAATATGAGCTTCTTCGTTCATGCGGAAACCCGCCCGACCTGCAGGGCAACCCGACTGTCCTCTGGCATAGGGATGGGAGCCGTATCCGGGTGTCCACTGCACTTCCCCCATGAGGAAGTGACAAGATTTACCGCCATGCGCTAGCCGCCGGGGCCGCTATGTATGGCCGAAAGACTTTGAAGAAGCTGAAGAAGACCCCGGAAGAAGAGCTTCCCCGGCTAGCGGCGCAAGCCGGCACATGGGGGTTCGCGGCCAATCACTTCATGGCCTTGTCGCACAGGCGGCTGCTTTCTGTCCAGAAATTTCTGGAGAAGAAGTACGAGGAGCAGGTCGCGGAGAATGCGCGGCTTCAAGAAGAGAATGCGCGGCTTCAAGAAGTCGTGGCGGTGAGTTTGACAAACGATGACGCGGCTTCTTTTATTCAGACCGAGCGACCTAACTTATTTTTCCTTTCTTGCAGAAACAATATGAGATGACCAACCCGGCCTTCCAAGACGAGGTGTTGCCTCATGTGGCCCAAGGGATCAACAAAGCTTTGGGCCTTATGGAAGACCGGGGCGGTCTGTGCGAAGGATTCGGGGGTACTACCTTCTCCGACCTCTTCCCTGCCCTGAAGGTTCAGCTCGATGAGATCAGCCGAAGGCAGAAGGGAAAAGCCAAGGTAGGCGAGGAGGCTGAAGCCGATGCGGGCAGGGAGATCGTACTCCATCAAGGAGGTGATAGAAGTGGTGAAGCCGCTGAGGAGGTCGACGCGGATGATGCTGCTGATGATGATGAGGAGGAGGACAGCTTGTCCTCTGGAACAACTGGCTCTGCTAGCAAGATCGGGCGGTCCAGTGGTAGCGATTCATCGGACTATTCTTCCACGTCAAGTGAAGGTTATTCGCCCGACGTTGATGTGGACTCGATTTCTCCTGTCAAGAAGAAGAAGAAGAAGTCGGCAGAATAATGCCTTTGTTTTTAGCTTCATTTTTGTATAATCGCCGGTCTTTATTTGTTAGCCGGGCGGTTAATTTTTTGTTAAAATATTTAAAGAAATGAATAGAAATTTTACCTGTTTGATCGACCTTTTAGTATTACTTACTTGTGGCTGATGTCTTGTTTCTTTTCTTTCTTTTCACCTTTTGCTTTTTATGATCTAGCCGTGCGGTTATCCTGATCTGAGCATAAGTGATGATTTGATGATCTTGGACGATCTATATTCGAACCGTGCGATTACTCATTTAGGTCTCAGGACGTCTGATTTCTGATAATATGAACCATAACATATAGACTCATGCGACTATAATTTAGACCGGGCGGCTTCTTATCATTCAGAGATATTTTATCCTTGCCGATGTAAATAACGAATCATAACTTTGCGCGGTTTGAATTCTATCCCGGCAAGTAGTACACTGCATCTTAGAGATAACTTTTTGCTTTAAGAAATAACTCAACTCGATCGATTGAAGAATGATCCGGGCGATCAGATATTTAGATCTTGAGATATCCAACTTAATTGATTGTAAAAGATAGGTAATGCCCGCCCGGTTAGAATACAACCTGAGCAATATATTCAGATCCAGAAATACCCAATTTCAACAGGATGGAGGGATAGACAAACCCGACCGGTCAGAACATAATCCGGGTAATCATATAATTAGCTCCATAAATATCCAATTTATAATGGATGGATAAACTCGCCCGGTTAGAATATAATCCGGGCAGTCATATAATTGTCCAAGAAATACCCAGACCATAAAAAATTGACAGGACCGCCCGATTAGAATACAACCCGGGCAACCATGTAATTATCCAGAAATACCCCAACTTATACACAATCAGACCGTTCGGTTTAAAAGTTCAGACCGCCCGATCTTGATATCACAACCCTTTATTAGGGTAGAAGAACACCTGTACCTGTTTTAATAATATCTTCCCCGAATGGTTTTATACAAAAAACCACAAGAGGTGAATACCTTCCTGTAGGGAAAAAGGATAATCTACAGGCTCAGATGACCAAGTGGGCAGGTGGGCCTCGGCGGCGAACATTGCTTTCCTCAAGTGGTCATAAGAGCTGTAGAAATAAAGAGAAACAAGTACAGACCCAGATGACCAAGTGGGCAGGTGGGCCTACGCGGCGAACATTGCTTTCCTCAAGTGGTCATAAGGGTTGTAAGCGACTCGACTGCTCTCTTGCCTAGGGCTACAAGCCGAGTTGATCAATTGGGCAGGTGGGCCTAGGCGGCGAACATTGCTTTCCTCAGAGAGATCAACTCAGTTGTGGGTCCCGCTTAGGCATCGCTCGAGAGTACCTTAGAGTATTCGATAGTCACAGACTAAGATGATCAGTTGGGCAGGTGTGGTTACGCCGCGGGGGCTATACCGACATTGCTTTCCTCAGAAGGATCATCAAAGCTGTAATTATATCCCCCTCGGGGCATGATAGAGCCAACATTCACCTAGACCTCCCTTGATGCAGGGGTGTGTCGGATATCAGCCGGGATCCAAGGTTCCGAGGACCACCGCACGGGAATTGGCAAGCTACCACTACACGTGTGCGAAAACTCCCCGCTACACATGATCTTCATGGTTTTACGCTAATGACTACAATCCGAGGGGGTTCGAGCAGAACTTGGCGATGTCTCCGTGGTTCAGTGAGTTTGATATATGAGAAAATGCAGAAAAGAAAAATCAGACATGGAGAAGTGTCAGTATGGAGCTTCTTATTAAAATATCTCAAAAAGCTGCAGAAAAGTAAGGAAGACATTTCAAGGATAGAACCGTTTGAGATCGTCGCCACTCCAGGTGCGCGGGATGTCTTCTCCTTCACTTGTTTGGAGGCGATAAGCCCCACCTTTTAATGCTTCCTTGACGATGAAAGGTCCAGCCCAATTAGGATTTAGCTTCCCGACATTACCTGTTCGGGCTGCTGCATCAACCTTTTTTAGTACGACGTCGCCGACCGCGAAATGTTTTACCCTGACATTTTTGTCGAAGTACTTTGCCATCCTCCTTTTAACTTCTTCTTGCCTGATTGTTGCCTCATCCTGAAGTTCTTCGATTAGATCCAGACTATACTTGATAGCCTCGTCATTGTGGTCTACCCATGCTTCTCCTCCTTCTTTTCCGTACACAACTCTTGGAGTGACCACCTCAAACTCCACAGGAACAACAGCCTCCGAGCCATGAGACAGTTTGAATGGTGTCTCCCCTGTAGCTGAAGATGGAGTAGTACAAAGAGTCCAAAGGATGGAGGGAAGTTGATCCGCCCAGTTTCCTTTCTGATTCCAAACCCTTTTCATCAGGAGCTGTTGGATTCGCTTGTTGGCTGCTTCTACCTGACCGTTGGTCCTTGGATGATGTACTGAGGAGGACCGCAGGTCAATTCCAACCTGATCGCAAAATTTGATCATCTCGGGATTATTAAATTGAGGACCATTATCAGTGACAATTGCCAGAGGAATTCCGTGTCGACAGACTATTTCTCCCCAGATGAAGTTTCTGATGATTTGGGTAGTAGTTCTTGCTAGTGCCTTAGCCTCGATCCACTTGCTGAAGTAGTCAATCATCACTATGATAAAGCGGCGCTGACCGCTAGCCATTGGAAAGGGTCCGATGAGATCCATCCCCCAAACTGCAAAAGGCCACGGCGCAGTTATTGATCTGAGTGACTGAGCAGGCAAATGCTGAAGAGGGGCGAATTTTTGGCACTGCACACACTGCTTGGCGAATGCTTCAGCATCCTTTCTCATAGTCGGCCAAAAATATCCTTGCCGCAGGATCCTCTTTTCTAAGGTTTTTGCCCCTGAATGGCTACCACATTCCCCAGAATGAACTTCCTGAAGTATGATAGGAATCTCTTCTTCTGAAACACATCGTGCTGAGGGGGAAATTAAAGTTTTTCTGTAGAGTACTCCTGCTATTAGATAATAATATGCCGCCTTCCTTTTGAATCTTCTCCGATCTTTGATGGAATGGTGGAACTCTCCCTTTGACAGGAATAGCTCGTAAGGATCCTTCCATGAAGGATTATGATCAATTTGCATGAGTTCTGCCTCATCTATTGTCGGATGAAAAAGTTCAAAGGTCACTCCCCCTGATGGAAGACCGAACTTCGACAATTCATCTGCCTCCTCGTTTTGCGTTCTTGGGATGTGCTCGATAATAAATGACTTGAATCTTCCGATTTCCTTTTTGGCTAATAGCAGATATTTTCGCAGAATCGGCTTTCTTGTCTCATAATTTCCCAAGACCTGGGAAGCCATCACCAATGAATCAGTTCTAACGTGTACATATTCTATGCCCAACTCTCTCGCGAGCCTTAGCCCAGCCAGAAGTGCCTCATATTCTGCCTGGTTATTTGTAACTGGGAAGAAGAACTTGATAGCTTGCTCTAGCCTGATGCCATTTGGGCTGATCAACACTACTCCGGCTCCCACAGAGTTTTTGCCAGAAGCCCCATCCACATAAATGATCCAAGCCAGAGAAGATCGTACCGCCTGTTCAGGACTAAGCTCTGTTGTATCTACCAGGAAGTCTGCCAAGATTTGCGCTTTGATCGCTGTTCGGGGGATGTACGATATTTCAAATTCACTTAGTTCAATAGCCCATTTTGCCAACCTCCCTGAATGATCTGGCTTTTCAAGGATATTCTTTAAAGGATGATCAGTAACAACTTGGACGGAATGAGCCTGAAAATAAGGGCGAAGCCTTCGTGCGGACATAATCAAAGCTAAGGCTAGTTTCTCTAGGATCGAATATCTGGTTTCTGCATCTTTAAGGATGTGGCTGACATAGTATATTGGAAACTGCCTCCTCTTCTCTTCCCGAACGAGGACAGAACTCACCGCTTCCGGTCCGACTCCCAGATATAAGAATAGTTTTTCCCCCTCACGGGGACTTTGGAGTAGTGGAGTCGAAGTTAACTGTCCCTTTAGCTGCTCGAAAGCCTTGTTACATTCCTCGCTCCATTCGAACTTTGATCCCTTTCGCAATGTTTTAAAGAATGGGGCACTTTTATCTCCGGATTTAGAGATAAACCTGCTCAATCCTGCCAATCTCCCCCCAAGTTGTTGAACTTCCTTAGTATTTCGAGGAGGGGACATATCAAGGATGGCCTTCACCTTATCTGGATTTGGGGCAAGGCCATCAGGAGTTAAGAGATGCCCAAGAAATTTTCCTTTGTTCGCCCCGAACACACATTTCAATGGGTTTAATTTTAACTTGAACCTCCGTAGAGTAGCGAACGTCTCTACGAGGTCTTCCAAGTGCAATGAGAATGTTTTACTTTTGAGAAGAAGGTCATCAACGTAAACTTCGAGATTCCTGCCCTTTTGATGTTTAAAGACGGTATCCATCATTCTTTGGTATGTTGCACCCGCGTTTTTAAGACCGAAGGGCATTACGAGATAGCAGTAACACCCATCGTTTGTGATGAATGAGGTATGCGGGATGTCAGGTTTGTGCATTTTAATTTGATGATACCCGGAGAAGGCATCGAGGAAACTCATAAAACCATACCCAACCGCGGAATCAACTAAAACATCTATCCGAGGCAAAGGGTAACAATCTTTAGGGCACGCTGTATTGAGTTTGGTGAAGTCCACGCACATGCGCCACTTCCCACCAGATTTCTTAACCATTACAACATTCGACATCCACGTGGGATATTGAATTTCAGAAATGAAACCCGCTTTTAGGAGCTTGGAAACCTCCTCTCTGATGGGCAACGCCAGCTTGGTCGCCACTTCTCTCTTCTTTTGCTGGACGGGCTTGAACTCAGGAGATACGTTTAGATGATGACAAGCCACGTCAGGATCCACTCCTGGCATATCCTCCGCTGACCAAGCGAAGATATCCAGATTTCCCAACAGACATGAGATTAGCTCCACTTTCTCCTCTTCTGACAATTCAGCGTTGATGACCAGCTTCTTCTCTGCCTCCTCAGCAATAGGAACTTCTTGGGTCGCTTGGGCAGGTTCCAAGTGAGCCCCTTCTCGATCTTTTCCTTCTTCGGTAGCCTCTGGAGACTCAGCAATTTCCAAAACCTCATCCATGGCTTCGGGAGGGGGAGCATCGGTGACCATGTTGACAGTTCGGACGTAGCACTCCCGAGCTACCTTTGGGTTGCTTCTAACCCGATACTGCTTTCCTTCAGCAGCGAACTTGAGGGCAAGGTGAAAGGTTGACACTACTGCCCTATATGCATTGAGAATCGGCCTCCCGAAGATAGCACAGTAGTTGCTCGGGGCATCTACTACCACGAAATTGATCAGCTTTATTATTCCTCCAAGAGAGACCAGGAGCTTCACTGAACCCTCTACTTCTTTCTTCTCCCCAGAAAAACCGTAGAGGGGCCCATCGGTGGAAAGCAGATGCTTTCCAGTCTTCAGGGCCTCGAAAGTTGGGCGGAAAAGGAGATTGACGGAGCTGCCAGTATCAATTAAAATCTTGTGGACGGTATAATTTTCGATGACGGCCCTGATAACCACCGCATCATCGAAAGGATTAGCATTGGGGGGAAGGTCATCCTGACCAAACGTGACAATAGTACTTTCGGGAGAAGAACTTGCAGTGGCTGCCACTTCCTGCTTTAGAACCCTCTCAATGCTGGATTTGCGAGATGATTCTGCCCCAGCTCCCCCATGGATACAATAGATGTCCCCTAAGGGACCCACATCATTAACTTCGACACATTCGGTAGAAGGATGGATGTCACCATAGTAGCCGGCGTCCTCGACGTCGGCGCATTCCCAGGTCACTTCTACTGTTTCCTTCTCCTTTTTCTTCTCGGTAGTTGGCTCAGCAATTTTATCTTTCCGAACTAGACCCCGGAGCTTTCCTTCTCCCAGGAGTCTTTCTATAAGCAGACGAAGAGCTCGACAGTCTTCAGTCAGATGTCCCCCCTCTTTATGATATTCACAATAAAGGTTCGGATTTCGATTGCGAACATCCGACTTCAGAGGAGCAGGCCTTTTGAAATCTGGCCTCTTTTGTAGAATCTGAACTACTTCGTCCATGGTGACGTTTAGGGGAGTGAATGACTCTTGCGAATCAACGTATTGAGTTGATGGAATGACTGGAGGTGGTTGCGCAGCATACTGTTGTAAATATACCGACATGATTTGCGGAAGGGGAGCGGATGGAGCTGGAGCGATGGCCAACGGTGGTTTCTGATCTTGAAACCGCTGATGGCCCATAAATGGTTGCTTATTCTTGTAGTTCCTCCCCCTTTGGGAACGGGGTTCGAAGTGGAACTGATTCGATGGTGGATGACGGAAGGATGGATTTGATGGCTCCTTGTCACTTACCAGCTTCGCGACGTAGTCTGGATTGCTCTTCTCTCCTCTGATAAATATATTTGCCAAACTTATCATTTCCTGATAAGTCTTAGGCTCCCTTATATTTGCTTCGAACTTTAGGGGGCCCTCCCTTAGGCCATGGATGAGGGCAACTCTATACAGCTCCGGGTCCACATTTTGGACTTCCATGATCTCTCTCTGGAATCGATCCACAAAACGAGCCCATGTCTCGCCTTCCCGTTGTTTTATATCGAAAAGGGCCGCCGGGCCGCTCTTTCTTTTCCTTGAGGTGGAGAATCTCAGCAGGAATTCTCTTCGCAGCTCCGTGAAATAACGGATCGACCTGGGGTGCAAACCATAAAAGCATTCCCTCGCTTGTCCTTCAAAGGAGGTTACAAGAAGCTTGCACTTGGTTGCATCAGTCAAGGTTCTGAGAGCAATGGCTGACTCGAAAGCTTGTAAATGAATTGTGGGATCAGTCTCCCCATTGAACGCCGGCAGGCGAGGTTCCCTGAAATTATTAGGGGCAGGCTCCCCTCTGACTTCGTCCACAAAGGGAGAGGTCTCTTCCATGTCTTCATATAGAGGAGTAGAATAATAAGCCGCTGGAGCTGCGGCTATTCGCGGACAAGCCGCCTGATAAGAAGACCGGGCGGCTGCTTCTGGCGGGTAGGAGTGATGAATAGGAACTTCAGGCGGGTAGGAGAGACGGGCCGCGCCCTCCTGCGGGTAGGAAAGATGGGCAGCGCGAGAAGTCGCCCCCTAGAAGTCGAGGACTCGAGCTGGCATGTTGTGCGCGGCTTCCTGATAGAAGTTTTCCCTAGCCGCAGGGTCTTCTTGATGGAGCTGGAAATTAGCGGCTTGCGGTAGCGAGTAAGGAGGAGGTGGAGGAAGGACCGGGGTCACCGCCCGGTTAATCGCGGCTTGTTACGGAACTAGTCGCTCAGTTAGTATTGCTAAGGTCCGACTGATCTCTTCAAGTCGCTGATCAGTGGTCCTCTGAGCCCGCTCGGCTTCTCTCTTTGACTGCTCCAGGGCTTCCCACAAGGAGTCCTCGCTATGATCGGAGCGGTCTCCAAGGGGGAACTGACGGTCTGACATTATGGCAAAAAGGGATTTCACCGACAATCCGCGATCTGAAGGTCGCGTGTTTCTGTTGAGTCCGAGATCGCACCTCCGAGGGAAACCGGAGGCTGCGGGTTGCCGGTTACTTTTTGTGTAGAAGAATGAGACCGCTAGCAGCGGTCAAGGCCAGACTTCGCCCGCCGCGGCAAATGCCACTCCTGCGACTGGCTTTCCTTTGATTAGAAAAAAGTGGTTACAGCGGGCTGCAAGTGCAGAAAAAGAGAAGCCGGCCGGTCAGACAGTCCGCAAGACGTGAAACTCGAGACCGCAGCCCAAACAAGCGAGCTCCTGGATTCGAGAGTGCGTGCCTTGTGAACAGTGCCGCCCCCTATTTATAGGCTTGGGGGCCTGCCCGAATGGGCAGGGATAGAATAACCACATGCCCGGGTACAGGAGAAACGGGCAGGCGGTGACGGGATGCACAAAGAAGAAAAAAGAAAGAAGCCGCGCGGCTTGGCGGCTTGCTCTTCCGACCTGTCTGGCCTGAGGCTGAAGATACCGGGACCAAGTCAATGATTCAGACCGGGCGATCTCTGGCTTGAGACCGCGGTCTGTCTTCTGGACATGGCTTGGCTGATCTTCAGAAGGTAACCCAGGTAGTCTCTGATCTGAAACTGCGGCTTGCTCTTCCGGGTTTGAATCTTGAATTTCTATTGCACTACCCACGCGGCCTCCTTCCTGAGACCGCGGATAGCCTTCTTACTTTGGCCCTTGACGACCTTCACTCTTGGGGGCGGTCCGAAACTGACATCAGTCCACCCGGCCTGGTTTACCTTGAGTGGAGAGCTATCGATCCTGGAACCCAGCGGCCAGACCCAGCAGTTCGCCCGGTCCGAGAATGATCCAACCCGAGAAGCGGTTTTCCGGGTAAACAAGATGTATGATCCACGTCTGATCAGGGACTTGGAAGCCTTGGAGATCTCCTATGTAGAGAGGAGTTCTAGTGCGAATGCGTGCTTAAACTGGACAGAGGTGCAGTATGACCTCACGGACAGAATACGACAGGCCCTGGAGCTTGATTCGAGCATGCAACGCTATTTGGCAGAGTCTGGGGATGGGACTGCTGCACAGTTTGTGATGGACGATGGTCTGATGTGGAAAGACGGTCGGTTGTGCGTCCCAAATGTGGGCAAGTTGCGGGAGGAATTAATGTACGAAGCACATTTTACCAAATACTCAATTCACCCAGGGAGCACAAAAATGTACCAAGACATGAAAAAGCTATTTTGGTGGCCGGGATTAAAGAAAGACATCGCCTTGTACGTGGCAAAATGCAAAACTTGCGCACTGGTTGTTGAGTCCGAGATCGCACCTCCGAGGGAAACCGGAGGCTGCGGGTTGCCGGTTACTTTTTGTGTAGAAGAATGAGACCGCTAGCAGCGGTCAAGGCCAGACTTCGCCCGCCGCGGCAAATGCCACTCCTGCGACGGGCTTTCCTTTGATTATAAAAAAGTGGTTACAGCGGGCTGCAAGTGCAGAAAAAGAGAAGCCGGCCGGTCAGACAGTCCGCAAGACGTGAAACTCGAGACCGCAGCCCAAACAAGCGAGCTCCTGGATTCGAGAGTGCGTGCCTTGTGAACAGTGCCGCCCCCTATTTATAGGCTTGGGGGCCTGCCCGAATGGGCAGGGATAGAATAACCACCTGCCCGGGTACAGGAGAAACGGGCAGGCGGTGATGGGATGCACAAAGAAGAAAAAAGAAAGAAGCCGCGCGGCTTGGCGGCTTGCTCTTCCGACCTGTCTGGCCTGAGGCTGAAGATACCGGGACCAAGTCAATGATTCAGACCGGGCGATCTCTGGCTTGAGACCGCGGTCTGTCTTCTGGACATGGCTTGGCTGATCTTCAGAAGGCAACCCAGGTAGTCTCTGATCTAAAACTGCGGCTTGCTCTTCCGGGTTTGAATCTTGAATTTCTATTGCACTACCCGCGCGGCCTCCTTCCTGAGACCGCGGATAGCCTTCTTACTTTGGCCCTTGACGACCTTCACTCTTGGGGGCGGTCCGAAACTGACATCAGTCCACCCGGCCTGGTTTACCTTGAGTTGAGAGCTACCGATCCTGGAACCCAGCGGCCTGACCCAGCAGTTCGCCCGGTCCGAGAATGATCCAACCCGAGAAGCGTTTTTCCGGGTAAACACTGGTGAAGGTGGAATGTCAGAAACCTGGAGGTTTTCTGAAGTCGTTGCCTATACCGGAATGGAAATTTGATGACATTTCGATGGATTTCGTGCACGGTTTGCCGAGATCACAGAGTGGGAATGATGGCGTATGGGTGATCGTGGATCGCTTAACAAAGGTAGCCCACTTTATTCCAAACCGGAAGGATGATTCAGTTGAAAAGTTAGCAAAACTGTATGTTGATAGCGTCGTACGATTGCACGGTGTGCCCCGTAGCATCGTCAGTGACCGAGATGGGCGCTTCACTTCGAAGGATTGGAGGCTAATCCACCAGTTGTTAGGTACAAAGCTGAAGTTTAGCACTGCCTTCCACCCTCAGACGGATGGACAGACTGAACGTACGAACAGAACTCTGGAGGATATGCTCCGAATGTGCGTCCTGGACTTCGGTAAAAAGTGGGAAGATCATTTATTCATGATCGAATTCGCTTACAATAATAGCTATCAGGCAAGTATAAAGATGGCACCCTTTGAGGCCCTCTATGGTAGAGCTTGCCGCACTCCCTTATCTTGGGCGGAGACAGGTGAAACGAAGCTGTTTAAGCGAAAGGAAGTCGAAGAGGCAAATGCGGCTATTCAAACAATCCGTGAGAGATTGTTAATTGCGCAAGATAGGCAGGAGAAATACTACAATGCCAAGCACAGAAACGTCGAGTTCGCCGTGGGCGACTGGGTTTATCTCAAGATCAAACCTTTCAAGGGTGTGTCCCAGATTCGGCGCTTGAAAAAGCTGAGTCCAAGATACCTTGGACCGTTTGAGATACTGGAACGTGTTGGCGAAGCTGCCTATCGACTCGCTCTTTCGACTGAGTTGAGTAGTCTACACGATGTGTTCCACATATCAGTATTGAGGAAAGCTGTACCAGAGCCTAGCCAAGTGCTTGTGGCTACTCAGGTGCCGGTCGATGATGGGTTGAAGACAAAGGTCATACCTATTAGCATCGAAGACACTGAGATCAAACAGCTACGGAATAAATTGATCAAGATGGTCAAAGTCCGCTGGAACAACTGCGGTCGTGAGGAACTTACATGGGAGCGCGAGCAAACTATGCGTGAGGAGTTCCCCGAGCTGTTCCTTTAAGGTACAAATTGTATTTTGTATCATTTTGATTATTTGCACTATTAGAATTTCGGGACGAAATTCATTTAAAGGGGAAGAATTGTAAGACCCCAAATGGCATGTGCACCCAAAATACCAAAAATGAGCATGAACTAAAATCAGGGAGATAGCGCCAGGCGCTAGCGATAGCGCCGGCGGTAGCGTTTCGAGAACTCCCGAGAAATGGTCCCGAGAAATCCCGAGAAATGGTTCCGAGAACTCCCGAGAAATGGAGCAGGCTGAAACAGATGAGCTAACGCCAGGCGCTAGCGCTAGCGCCGGCGGTAGCGTCTCTTAGCGGTACCGACTCAGGCTAGCGCCAGGCGCTAGCCACTAGCGGCGGAGGTAGCGGGAAAATCATATATTCTCCAAAAGCCGACTCTTTTCCCATTTCTCTGCCTTTTCCTGATCTGAGAGCTGAGAGGAGAGCTGAGGGCAGAGGTTTGGGAGCAAGGAGGGAGATCCGTTGGAGTTGAGCTTTCGTCGTGCCAGGAGGGAGTTGTGAAGAATCGTCTGTGTGCGTGTGCCACCGCGGATTCCAGCCATCTCCCTCTCACATCTATGGCACCGAAATGGCCTACAAGGGTAACGAATCTCCTCCCTAATCCTTGGACATGTACTTCCTTTGATTTGCATGCGTTTTGGAATACTTCTACTAATTAGTAGATCGGCTATTCCGGTGGGTTGAAGTGATTTCCCCACAAATTGCATATAGAGTCCGAAACGGTATTACGGACATAGGCATGCTGTGTGAAGCCCATCCGGACAGTTCGAGCCGGATTGGTGATGCTTAGTGCGTGTAAAGTGCCGGATATAATTCCGTGTACGTGTTGTGATGCGGGTCATGAGTACTGTTTTGTACAAAAATAGGACCTGGAGGTGTTTCCCAGGCTGTACCCGAAATTTGGTGGCAGAACTGAGTTATGTCACTAGCGCCGGGCGCTAGCGTTAGCGCCGGCGGTAGCTCCAGGTGAGTTACCAGTGTTGATGTCTGGAGGTGGTTTCCCAGAGGTGGCAGTACAGATTTCTGTTACCAGTGTCGGGCAGAACTAAGTTCTGTTGCTAGCGTCGGGCGCTAGTGCTAGCGCCGGCGGTAGCGCCCAGCACGCAATTTGTGTGATTCAGTGTTACCCAATGTCCTGGGGACTGGATATATAGTAGATAAAGCTGTGGAATTTGCAAAGCCCAGCTTTAAGTGTCAGGCACAAGGTGACGCTTACCCGTATCGTGCAGAGTTGAATCGCGATAATTGAGCACGGGCCTAGCTGATCCGAACCCGCCCATAGTAGTGGTGAAGAGGTCGGCCCTCGATGCACCGGACTATGGAAGAGTGCCGGAACTTTGTGTGTACGGCCTAGCTCAATTTGCTTGTCTAAGTTGAAATAGGACTTAGCGTAAGGGCGTAACTCAGGGAGTATGCCAAAGTGTGCCTTGAGAGCACGAAGCGGGTGGCTTGGTTTGCCTCCGTTGGTGTTGTTTGCGGATATATATATATGCTGCTGACTCTTACTTGCAGGGAAGGAGCACCGCCGCCCCGAATGTGGGGCGGGGTCGTTATAAATCTTGGTCAGCTAAAGCTGACCGGTTGCCTGTTTTCCCACCAATTGGTGGATTTGCTTATACAGGTCCCGGTGAGACTAGCGGGAGATAGCGGGCTGAAGCCCCTACTGTTGTGATGTGCTGGCCTTTGAAGTCCAAAGCTTTTGTTTACTTTTGTTCATGTGTGGCCGGCCTGCGTGCCGATGTTTGGAAGCCACCTTTTTGATGTAAACAAACAATGTAAATAACTCTTGTTTTATTTCATTCCTAGTTGTAAAGTGGACTTGTTATGAACTGGTTTTAAATAAAAATAAATATGCTTCCGTTATGCGACTCTAATGCTGAGATAGTTATATTTGTAACTGTTTAGACACTACTTCTCGTAATGCGCTCTTCTGTTCGTTTCATATGGCGTGGGGTCCCGGCCGGACCTACTGTTATATGCTATGTAACAGGGAGGGTGTTACACCTGAGGTCGCGGCTTGCCTTCTGGACTTGAGCCTTGGCAGTCTTCAATCCTGGGAGGCGGTCTGGACACTGTTAGACCGCCCAGTTTGTCTAGGCTGGACCGAGATACCTGTTAGTTCTAGAGCTGGGCGACTTGATGCAGCAAACCGCCCGGTCTGAGAGAGGTATTGCCCGGGAAGCGGTCTTCTGGGTAAATAGGGTTATAGTTGTAATGCGAGATATAGCTCCAAATGACACCAAAACTTCAAACAGACATAACTTTTGGTCTGGATGTCCAATTTTTCCCTACCACACCTTTTCAGAATGAACTCGGATCCCTCCATCCAATGAAGAATAGTGTTTACACATTCAAGTTTGTTAGTGGTCAATTGATGGCAGGTCACAATTGAAATGTGGGATTTAGCTCCAAATGACCACCAAACTTCAAACAACCATAACTTTTGATCATGGTGTCAGATTTTTGGCCAGAACACCTTTTGGAATTAGCTCGGAGCCCTCCATCCAAAGACAAACTGGGTTTGCGTATTCAAGTTCGTTTAGTGGTCGATGGATAGATCGTCACAATGGAAATGCGGGGTTTAGCTCCAAATGACGCCCAAGATTCAAATAGCCAAAACTTTTGATCCAGTTGTCCGATTTTTGCCCACAACACCTTTTCCGAATGAGCTCAGAGCCCCACATCTAATGGAAAATATGGTTAACCCATTCAGGTTCGTTTATTGGTCGATTCACGACAGTTAGCAGTGGTATGCATGATTTTTCTCCAAATGACAAACAAACTTCAAACAACCATAACTATTGATTTGATTGTCTGATTTTTCCCACATAGCCATTTCGGAATAAGTTCAGATCCATATATCCAATGGATTTTAGGGTTTAGGGTCGATGGACAGCATGTCCCAATTGAAATGTGGGATTTCGCTCCAAATGACACCAAAACTTCTAACAGCCATAACTTTTGATTCCTTTTACCAATATTTTCCTACAAATCTTTTTCGTAATGAGATCGAAACACTCCATCAAATGTAGATTGTGGATTATCCGTCCAAGATAATTTAGTGTTCATTGTATATAGGGTTGCAGTGAAAATGCGGGATTTAGATCCAAATGATGCCAAAATTTTAAACAGACAACTTTTGATCTAGTTGTCTGATTTTTGCCCCAAACACCTTTTTAGAAAGAGCTCAGAGCCTACATCTAATGTAGAATATGATTTACCTATTCAATTTTGTTTAGTGGTCGATTCACAGCGGGTCGCTGTAGTAATGCAGGATTTACTCTAAATAAGACCCAAACTTCAAAAAACCATAACTTTTGATCCAGATGTAAGATTTTTTCCAACAATACCTTTTCAGAATAAGTTCAGAGCCTTACATCCAATGGAGAAAAGGGTTTACTTGTTCATGTTTATTTAGTGGTCGATGGAAAGAAGGATGCAGTAGTAATGCAGGATTTTGCTCTAAATGACACCCAAACTTCAAATAACCATAACTTTTGATCAGGTTGTCCAATTTTTCCCCACAATAACTTTTCGGAACAAGCACAGAGCACTGCATCCAATGTTGAAAAGGGTTTTACCATATGAGTTCATTTAGTGATTGATGTACAGTGGGTCACAGTGGAAATGCTGGATTTAGCTCTAAATGACACCCAAACTTCAAACATCCATAGATTTTGATCTGCTTGTCTGATTTTTTCTAACAACACTTTTTTGAGAACGATCTTAGACCCCTACATACTAGGTTTAGCCATTCAAGTACAAATAGTGGTCATTGAATTGAGGGTCACAGTGGAAATGGGAACTTTAGCTCCAAATGCCCAAACTTCAAACAACAATAACTTTTGATCGGGATGTTCGATTATTCCCCATAATACCTTTTAGGAATGAGGTCAGAGCCCTGCATCCAATGATGAAAAGGATTTACTTGTTCAAGTTTGTTTGATGGTCTAAGGATAGCGGGTCATAATGAAAATGCGGTATTTAACTCCAAATGACACCCAAACTTCAAACAACCATAACTTTTGATCCAATTGTCTGATTTTTGGCCAAAACACTTTTTTAGAAAGAGCTAGGAACCCTATATCCAATGGAGCATTGTTTTTACCTATTCGAGTTTATTTAGTGGTCAATGGATAGTGGGTCGCTATGGTAATGCAGGATTTAGCTCCAATTGACACCCAAACTTCAAACAATCATAAAATTTGATTCGATTTTCCGATTTTTTCTCATAACACCTTTTGGAAATAATCTCGAAGCACTGCATCCAATAGAGAATAATGTTTACCCATTTGAGTTTGTTTAGTGCATGATGGACAACGGGTCATAATTGCAATGCGGGATTTAGCTCCAAATGACACCTAAACTTCAAAAAACCATAACTTTTGATCAAGTTGTCTGATTTTTGCCCACAATACCTTTTCGGATTAACCTCGGATCCCTCGATCCAATGGTGATCTGGATTTACTAATTCGAGTTTGTTTAGTGTCGATGATTGAGGGTCACAGTGGAAATGCATGATTTAGCTCCAAATGACGCCCAAACTTCAAATAGCCATAAATTTTTAATCGTTTGTCCAATTTTAACCTAGTTGTCTGATTTTTGCCCACCACAGATTTTCGTAATGAGCTCAAAGATCTACATCCAATGGAGAATAGTGTTTACCCATTCGAGTTTGTTTAGTTGTTGATGGACAGTGGGTCGCAATTAAAATGCTAGATTTAGCTCAAAATGACAATCAAACTTCAAACAACCATAACTTTTGATATGTTTGTCCATTTTTTGCCCACAACATATTTCTAGAATGAGCTCAGAGCCCTCCATCCAACACTAAACATGGTTTACCCATTCATGCTTGTTTAGTGGTCGATGGATAGAAGGTCGTAGTGTAAATGTAGGATTTTGCTCCAAATTACACCAAAACTTCAAGTAACCATAACATTTTATTCGATTGTCCAATTTTTGCACATACACCTTTTCGGAATGAGCTTAGTGCCCTCCATCTAATTGAGAACTAGGTTTACCTATTCGAGTTTGTTAGGTGGCCGATGGATTGAGGGTTGTAGTAGAAATGCAAGATATAGCTTCAAATGACACCCAAACTTTAAACAACCATAACTTTTGATTTGATTATCCGCTTTCTGCTCACAAGATTGTTGGAACCTTAGGTTTGATTTGAGTTAGGATCCACCTTTAGTGTCTAAGTTTATATCATAACTTATATCATATCTTAGATTGAATCCTATTAAGGTAGAAGGCTGAAAAGAAATATACAATAATATAAATAATATATATATAATAAGAAATATACAATAATATATATAATATACTAAGGAATATATATATATATATATATATATATTATACTAAGAAATATATATATATTTAATAGGCAGAAAATAAGAGAGAAATTAAATTTACATATATTCTCTGCGTTCGACGAACGGCGATCTGCGTTCGACGAACGACGTCCTGCGCTCGACGAATGGCGTGCATTCTGCGCTCGACAAAATCCAAGCAGCGCTCGACGATCCCGCCTCAGCTCAGCAGTCGACGAACAAATTGGTTCAGCGGTCGACGAAAAGTTTATCTCAGCGGTCGACGAACCCGTCTCAGCGGTCGAAGAATTTAACAAAGCTTCAGCGGTCGACGAAATCATCCAGGCTCTGCGTTCAATGAAAAGTCCCGTTCGACGAACTCAAGTCTGCGTTCGACGAATATTCAGCAGAAGTTCAGAACAGTGAATTTAATGATCAGGTCGACGAATCAAATGATGAGGTCGACGAACTTGGACCTCAGCTCGACGAATTTCTTCAGTATTATATTTCTTATTCTAATATGCTGTCAGACTTTATTAAAACAATATTTATTATTTATTTCTATATATATATTGTTGATTTAACCTTACAGCGTGCAAGCATTAAATTTTATAGCAGTTGGCAGCAAAGCAATAAATGTTGTAGCCGTTGCAGCAATCTAAACACGGCAAGTTATCTGCTCGAGGTTCTGGAAAAAGAAAGAGATAATATATCCTTCCTTTCTGGTCGGCAAGGATTCAAAATCTGCCAAACTGCTCTATAGATTAAATATACAGAGCAGAGAAGAAATAAGAAGATGAACAACTAATAGCAGGAAGATAGAACATATTGCTGTACACATATTATAGACAGAATATATTACATCTTTCTGTACAGGAAAAAGAGAAGAAGAAGAAGAAGAAGAGAAAAAGAAGAACAGGGGCAAAAACAGAGAACAATTCAATTACTTTATATTGTTCTGTTTTTGCTAACTCTTCTCTTACAGATCTTCTATACATATCCTGAGACACCAAACACTATCAATTGCTCTGGATCTAAACTGCAAGAAGAAGAAGAAGTGTTATTGCAATCTAGAGAAGGAGCCCAATCCACAAGCTGTCATCAAACTACATCAGATAGGGGGAGCTCTCTTCAACATCTTCATCAAGAGTCTTCTCAACAAAATAGAATGTTTACCCAGAAATCGGCGATCCTTTTCGAGGAGATTTTTTCTGCGTTTCTCCTACAGGTCATGCGGCTAGGGATCTCCTACCCGCCCAGCAGGGGCGGTCTCCTTCTTCAGGTCATCCAGCCGGGGCGGCCCCCTCCTTTAGACCGCACGGGTAGGCGGTCTCGTCCTTCAGACCACACGGGTAGGCGGCCTCCCCCTTCAGACCCAGCAGGGGCGGCCTCCTCCTTTAGACCACGCGGGTAGGCGTTCTCGTCCTTCAGACCGCGCGGGTAGGCGACCTCCCCCTTCAGACCCAGCAGGGGCAGCCTCCTCCTTTAGACCGCGCGGGTAGGCGATCTCGTCCTTCAGACCGCGCGGGTAGGCGGCCTCCCCCTTTAGACCCAACAGGGGAGGCCTCCTCCTTTAGACCGCGCGGGTAGGCGGTCTCGTCCTTCAGACCGCGCGGGTAGGCAGCCTCCCCTTTTAGACCCAGCAGGGGCGGCCTCCTCCTTTAGACCGCGCGGGTAGGCGGTCTCGTCCTTCAGACCGCACGGGTAGGCGACCTTCCCCCTTCAGACCGCTCATAGCGGGCGGCCTTCTCCTTCAGACCGCCCAAGGTGGCGGTCTCCATTGTTCAGACCGCGCGGGTAGGGATCTGGTCACCGGCTCACCGGAGGTGACGACATCGACCCAGAGCCTATAAATAGGACCCTCGACCATGAACAAAGGACATGCAAGTGGGGGGACAAAACCGGCGGCTAGAAACAGTCAGACCGCACCAAGCTGCGACCTATCCGGGCAACTTGTCTGTGCGACCTGTCCGGGCGACCTCTGCGAACAGGCCGGGCGGCCTCGGCGACTAGTCCGGGCGACCTCGACAAACAGCTCGCGCGGCTTACTCTTTTCTTACCCGCAACTCTCTTGTATTTTATCTTGTTTCCATGTACTAAGCACAACAAGCTGTAATACAGATTATTAAATAAAGGGAAAGCCCGTCGCAGGAGTGGCATTTGCCGCGGAGGGCGAAGTCTTGCCTCGCCGCAAGCTAGCGGCCCTCTCTTCTTCTCTCTCACTCAGCTCTTCATTTGCGACTCAAGTAACCAGCTGCTCGACCACTTCCCCCTCTCATTCCTCTGAGATTGAGCGTCGAGGGCGTGGGGAGGATTCAACAGAAACACGCGACCTTCAGATAGCGAGTGGTTGATGAACAAAAGTTGCGATGAAGATGCGAGATTTGGCCTAAAATACACTCAATCTTAAAACGGCCATAACTTTTGATCCGGGTGTCGGAATTCAAAAAGTCAAAGCCCGACGCGACCGGATCGAGACGAACTATCCAAAATTTGAACGGGGTTCCCCGTTCAGCCACTTTTTAGCCCTCAGACTTCAAAAATTCGGCTCCTTTTGAAAGTTATTTTAGTTTTTCTCTTTCAGCATTTCCTATTTTCAGGGATCATCCGTCAGAATTCCTCGGGCATCCCTCCGATCATCCAGAAATGCGTGTGCAAAACAACGACATCCATCACCTATTAGCGGAGAACATTCCACTCAAAGGACAAGTGGATTCTCAACCTCATACTGCAACAACTACTAATGACAAGCTTTTCAGCAATCATATAGAACATTTGGCGCAACCTGAAGCAGAAGAGCCCTCTACTCCTCACCACCCTCTACTTCTTACCATGAGTTCTATATATAAGGTGTGTATGAGTGATTCTCCATATCATGTTGATGGGCTAACTTTTCTTGCAGGATAATACCAAGATCCTTCCCATTATTAAACTTCCGAGCTGAACCGAGGCTACCTGTCTATTCTGGGATAAGTGATCCAGTTTTTCATCTACAAGCATTTGAGGCGGCTACTTCACTAAGAACCTCAGTTCAAGATGAAGCAACTATCAGACTAGTGCGGTGGTCTTCAAAACGGTTCTATCCTTAATGATAATGCTCTCATTTGTTTGCATTTTGATATCGAATGAAGTGGATACAATACTGACACTCTTCCTTGTGACTTGTCTGTTCCTTATTATCAAACTCACTGAACCATGGAGACATCGCCATGTTCTGCTTGAACCCCCTCGGATTGTAGTCATTAGCGTAAAACCACGAAGATCATGTGTAGCGGGGAGTTTTCGCACACGTGTAGTGGTAGCTTGCCAATTCCTGTGCGGTGGTCTTCGGAACCTTGGATCCCTGCTGATATCCGACACACCCCTGCATCAAGGGAGTTCTAGGTGAATGTTGTCTCTATCATGCCCCGAGAGGGATATAGTTACAGCTTTGATGATCTTTCTGAGGAAAGCAATATCGGTATAGCCTCCGCGGCATAACCACACCTGCCCAACTGATCATCTTAGTCTGTGACCATCGAATACTCCTAGGTACTCTCAAGCGATGCCTAAGCGGGACCCACAACTGAGTTGATCTCTCCGAGGAAAGCAATGTTCACCGCCTAGGCCCACCTGCCCAATTGATCAACTCGGCTTGTAGCCCTAGGCAAGAGAGCAGTTGAGTCGTTTACAGCCCTTATGACCACTTGAGGAAAGCAATGTTCGCCGCCTAGGCCCACCTGCCCACTTGGTCATCTGGGTCTGTACTTCTTTTTTCTTTATTTCTACAGCTCTTATGACCACTTGAGGAAAGCAATGTTCGCCGCCTAGGCCCTCCTGCCCACTTGGTCATCTGAGTCTGTAGCCATTCCTTTTTCCTTACAGGGAAATTATCTCTCTTATGATCCTCGATCATTTGGAGAAAGTAGTATCTAACAGGTACAAATATTGGCCCACTTGGTCATTTAAAAGTTGAAAAACATTTAGACCAGGCAGTTTTATCTATCAAGCCGGTCGGTTTGAAAGAGTACTACAGGTTATGAAAAATGACTGCATAATATGCTAGCCAAGTGGGTAAAATGTATCAGGCTTTAAAGCTGGAAAGCGGGCTATTACAGGAAACAACAAGGCAGTATTACCGACTGGAGATAATCGAGTCAAGGCTTTCACTCTAATAGTCGGGAAATGGACTTATTAATCCTCTGGACAATCAGAGCTTACGAAGATATAATCTCTGGCAGTTTCAGCCCGCGATTCATCTTCACTGAGCCAATCAGGATCTACTTTTGAACTAAAATGATAAACCGTCAGGGCAACATTTCATGATAACTGGACAATTATTCTTTTGGAGATATCTTTTCCCTGGAGGTTTTTCAGAAAGGATTTGAAGTTTTATAAGGAATAATGCTAAAAACAGAAGATCGCATATGAATATCCACAAGTAAATAAAATAGCAAAGACTAACAGTTATGAATTCATTTATACTTGCTTTATGTTCTCTTTTTGCAGAGGTTAGCAGGTATTCGCGAGTTCTCTTCAGGTACTCGCGTTATAGATTATTTTATACCTGCTTTGACTTCTCTTTTGCAGAGATTAGCAGGTGTTTGCGAGTTCTCTTCAGGTACTCGCATTATAGATTGTTTTATACCTGCTTTATGTTCTCTTTTTGCAGAGATTAGCAGGTATTCGCGAGTTCTCTTCAGGTACTCGCGTTATAGATTATTTTATACCTGCTTTGAGTTCTCTTTTGTAGAGATTAGCAGGTGTTTGCGAGTTCTCTTCAGGTACTCGCGTTATATTTTGTACCTGCTTTGAGTTCTCTTTTGCAGAGATTAGCAGGTGTTCGCGAGTTCTCTTCAGGTACTCGCGTTGTAGTTTGCTTTACACCTGTTTTAAGTTCTCCTGTGCAGAGATTGAAAGGTGTTCGCGAGTTCTCTTCAGGTACTCGCATTGTAGTTTGTTTTATACCTGTCTTAAGTTCTCTTTTGAGATTAGCAGGTGTTCGCGAGTTCTCTTCAGGTACTCGCGTTGTAGTTTGCTTTACACCTGTTTTGAGTTCTCTTTTGCAGAGATTAGCAGGTATTCGCGAGGTCTCTTCAGGTACTCGCGTTATGTTTTATACCTGCTTTGACTTCTCTTTTGTAGAGATTAGCATGTATTCGCGAGGTCTCTTCAGGTACTCGCGTTATGTTTTATACCTACTTTGACTTCTCTTTTGCAGAGATTAGCAGGTATTTGCGAGTTCTCTTCAGGTACTCGCGTTATATTTTGTACCTGCTTTGAGTTCTCTTTTGCAGAGATTAGCAGGTGTTTGCGAGTTCTCTTCAGGTACTCGCATTATATTTTGTACCTGCTTTGAGTTCTCTTTTGTAGAGATTAGCAGGTGTTTGTGAGTTCTCTTCAGGTACTCGCGTTATGTTTTATACCTGCTTTGACTTCTCTTTTGCAGAGATTAGCAGGTGTTCGCGAGTTCTCTTCAGGTACTCGCATTATATTTTATACCTGCTTTGAGTTCTCTTTTGCAGAGATTAGCAGGTGTTTGCGAGTTCTCTTCAGGTACTCGCGTTATATTTTATGCCTGCTTTGAGTTCTCTTTTACAGAGATTAGCAGGTGTTTGCGAGTTCTCTTCAGGTACTCGCGTTATATTTTGTACCTGCTTTGAGTTCTCTTTTGTAGAGATTAGCAGGTGTTTGCGAGTTCTCTTCAGGAACTCGCGTTATATTTTGTACCTGCTTTGAGTTCTCTTTTGTAGAGGTTAGCAGGTGTTCGCGAGTTCTCTTCAGGTACTCGCGTTATATTATATTTCATACCTGCTTTGAGTTCTCTTTTGCAGAGATTAGCAGGTATTTGCGAGTTCTCTTTTGCAGAGATTAGCAGGTATTCGCGAGGTCTCTTCAGGTACTCGCGTTATGTTTTGTACCTGCTTTGACTTCTTTTTTGCAGAAGTTAGCAGGTGTTTGCGAGTTCTCTTCAGGTACTCGCGTAATATTTTGTACCTGCTTTGAGTTATTTTTGGAGAGATTAGCAGGTGTTTGCGAGTTCTCTTCAGGTACTCGCGTTATATTTTATACCTGCTTTGACTTCTCTTTTGCAGAGATTAGCAGGTGTTCGCGAGATCTCTTCAGGTACTCGCATTATATTTTATACCTGCTTTGAGTTCTCTTTTGCAGAGATTAGCAGGTGTTTGCGAGTTCTCTTCAGGTACTCGCGTTATATTTTATACCTGCTTTGAGTTCTCTTTTGCAGAGATTAGCAGGTGTTTGTGAGTTCTCCTCAGGTACTCGCGTTATATTTTGTACCTGCTTTGAGTTCTCTTTTGTAGAGATTAGCAGGTGTTTGCGAGTTCTCTTCAGGTACTCGCATTATATTTTGCACCTTCTTTGAGTTCTCTTTTGTAGAGGTTAGCAGGTGTTCGCGAGTTCTCTTCAGGTACTCGCGTTATATTATATTTCATACCTACTTTGAGTTCTCTTTTGCAGAGATTAGCAGGTATTCACGAGGTCTCTTCAGGTACTCGCGTTATGTTTTATACCTGCTTTGACTTCTCTTTTGCAGAGATTAGCAGGTATTTGCGAGTTCTCTTCAGGTACTCGCGTTATATTTTGTATACCTGCTTTGATTTCTATTTTGCAGAGATTAGCAGGTGTTCGCGAGGTCTCTTCAGGTACTCGCGTTGTAGTTTGCTTTACACATGTTTTAAGTTCTCCTGTGCAGAGATTGACAGGTGTTCGCGAGTTCTCTTCAGGTACTCGCGTTATAGTTTGTTTTACACCTGCTTGGAATTCTCTTTTGCAGAGATTAGCAGGTGCTCGGGAGGTCTCTTCAGGTACTCGCATTATGTTTTATACCTGCTTTGACTTCTCTTTTGTAGAGATTAGCAGGTGTTCGCGAGGTCTCTTCAGGTACTCGCGTTATATTTTTTACCTGCTTTGAATTCTCTTTTGCAGAGATTAGCAGGTGTTCGCGAGTTCTCTTCAGGTACTCGCGTTATATTGTATACCTGCTTTGAGTTCTATTTTGCATAGATTAGCAGGTGTTCGCGAGGTCTCTTCAGGTACTCGCATTGTAGTTTGCTTTACACCTGTTTTAAGTTCTCCTGTGCAGAGATTGACAGGTGTTCGCGAGTTCTCTTCAGGTACTCGCGTTATAGTTTGTTTTACACCTGCTTGGAATTCTCTTTTGCAGAGATTAGCAGGTGCTCGCGAGGTCTCTTCATGTACTCGCATTATATTTCATACCTGCTTTGAGTTCTCTTTTGCAAAGATTAGCAGGTATTCGCGAGGTCTCTTCATGTACTCGCGTTATGTTTTATACCTGCTTTGACTTCTCTTTTGCAGAGATTAGCAGGTATTTGCGAGTTCTCTTCAGGTACTCGCGTTATATTTTGTACCTGCTTTGAGTAGAGGTTAGCAGGTGTTCGCGAGTTCTCTTCAGGTACTCGCGTTATATTATATTTCATACCTGCTTTGAGTTCTCTTTTGCAGAGATTAGCAGGTATTCGCGAGGTCTCTTCAGATACTCGCGTTATGTTTTATACCTACTTTGACTTCTCTTTTCCAGAGATTAGCAGGTATTTGCGAGTTCTCTTTAGGTACTCGCGTTATATTTTGTACCTGCTTTGAGTTCTCTTTTGTAGAGATTAGCAGGTGTTTGCGAGTTCTCTTCAGATCGCATTATGTTTTATACCTGCTTTGACTTCTCTTTTGCAGAGATTAGCAGGTATTCGTGAGGTCCCTTCAGGTACTTGCGTTATGTTTTATACCTGCTTTGACTTCTCTTTTGCAGAGATTAGCATGTGTTCGCGAGGTCTCTTCAGGTACTCGCGTTATGTTTTATACCTACTTTGACTTCTCTTTTGCAAAGATTGGCAGGTGTTCGCGAGGTCTCTTCAGGTACTCGCGTTATATTTTTTACCTGCTTTGAATTCTCTTTTGCAGAGATTAGCAGGTGTTCGCAAGTTCTCTTCAGGTACTCGCGTTATATTGTATACCTGCTTTGAGTTCTATTTTGCAGAGATTAGCAGGTGTTCGCGTGGTCTCTTCAGGTACTCGCGTTGTAGTTTTCTTTACACCTGTTTTAAGTTCTCCTGTGCAGAGATTGACAGGTGTTCGCGAGTTCTCTTCAGCTACTCGCGTTATAGTTTGTTTTACACCTGCTTGGAATTCTCTTTTGCAGAGATTAGCAGGTGCTCGCGAGGTCTCTTCAGGTACTCGAATTATGTTTTATACCTGTTTTGACTTCTCTTTTGCAGAGATTAGCAGGTATTCGCGAGGTCTCTTCAGGTACTCGCGTTATGTTTTATACCTGCTTTGACTTCTCTTTTGCAGAGATTTGCAGGTGTCCGCGAGTTCTCTTCAGGTACTCGCGTTATATCTTTTACCTGCTTTTGAGTTCTCCTTTGCGGAGATTAGCAGGTGCTCGCGAGTTCTCTTCAGGTACTCGCGTTATATTTCATACCTGCTTTGAGATCTCTTTTGCAGAGATTAACAGGTGCTCGCGAGTTCTCGTCAGGTACTCGCGTTACAGATTCTTTTACCGGCTTTTAAGTTCTCTTTTTGCAGAGATTAGCAGGTGTTCGTGAGGTATCTTCAGGTACTCGCGTTATATTTCATACCTGCTTTGAGTTCTCTTTTGCAGAGATTAGCAGGTGCTCGCGAGTTCTCTTCAGGTACTCGCGTTATATTTCATACCTGCTTTGAGATCTCTTTTGCAGAGATTAACAGGTGCTCGCGGGTTCTCTTCAGGTACTTGCGTTACAGATTCTTTTACCGGCTTTTAAGTTCTCTTTTTGCAGAGATTAGCAGGTGTTCGCGAGGTATCTTCAGGTACTCGCGTTATATTTCATACCTGCTTTGAGTTCTCTTTTGCAGAGATTAGCAGGTGCTCGCGAGTTCTCTTCAGGTACTCGCGTTATATTTCATACCTGCTTTGAGTTCTCTTTTGCAGAGATTAGCAGGTATTCGCGAAGTCTCTTCAGGTACTCGCGTTATGTTTTATACCTGCTTTGACTTCTCTTTTGCAGAGATTAGCAGGTATTCGCGAGGTCTCTTCAGGTACTCGTGTTATGTTTCATACCTGCTTTGACTTCTCTTTTGCAGAGATTAGCAGGTCTTCGCGAGGTCTCTTCAGGTACTCGCGTTATATTTTTTACCTGCTTTGAATTCTCTTTTGCAGAGATTAGCAGGTGTTCACGAGTTCTCTTCAGGTACTCGCGTTATATTGTATACCTGCTTTGAGTTCTATTTTGCAGAGATTAGCAGGTGTTCGCGAGGTCTCTTCAGGTACTCGCGTTGTAGTTTGCTTTACACCTGTTTTAAGTTCTCCTGTGCAGAGATTGACAGGTGTTCGCGAGTTCTCTTCAGGTACTCGCGTTATAGTTTGTTTTACACCTGCTTGGAATTCTCTTTTGCAGAGATTAGCAGGTGCTCGCGAGGTCTCTTCAGGTACTCGCTTTATGTTTTATACCTGCTTTGACTTCTCTATTGTAGAGATTAGCAGGTATTCGCGAGGTCTCTTCAGGTGCTCGCGTTATGTTTTATACCTGCTTTGACTTCTCTTTTGCAGAGATTTGCAGGTGTCCGCAAGTTCTCTTCAGGTACTCGCGTTATATCTTTTACCTGCTTTTGAGTTCTCTTTTGCGGAGATTAGCAGGTGCTCGCGAGTTCTGTTCAGGTACTCGCGTTATATTTCATCCCTGCTTTGAGATCTCTTTTGCAGAGATTAACAGGTGCTCGCGAGTTCTCTTCAGGTACTCGTGTTACAGATTCTTTTACCGGCTTTTAAGTTCTCTTTTTGCAGGGATTAGCAAGTGTTCGCGAGGTATCTTCAGGTACTCGCGTTATATTTCATACCTGCTTTGAGTTCTCTTTTGCAGAGATTAGCAGGTGCTCGCGAGTTCTCTTCAGGTACTCGCGTTATATTTCATACCAGCTTTAAGTTCCCTTTTGCAGAAATTAGCAGGTGATCGCGAGTTTCCTTCAGGTACTCGCGTTATAGTCTTTATACCTGCTTTAAGTTCTCTTTTGCAGAAATTAGCAGGTGATCGCGAGTTTCCTTCAGGTACTCGCATTATATTCTTTTATACCTGCTTTAAGTTCTCTTTTGCAGAAATTAGCAGGTGATCGCGAGTTTCCTTCAGGTACTCGCATTATATTCTTTATACCTGCTTTAAGTTCTCTTTTGCAGAAATTAGCAGGTGACCGCGAGTTTCCTTCAGGTACTCGCGTTGTATTCTTTTATACCTGCTTTAAGTTCTCTTTAGGGTGATCGTGAGTTTCCTTCAGGTACTCGTGTGTTCCTATCTCTTTCTGTATGCTATAATTTTTGCCTTGCAGAGATTAGCATCTATTGGCAAGTCATGAGCAGGTACTTGCTTTCTCCTTCTCTTATCCTTGTTCTAGCAATTTGTGAGAGGCGGATCACGATTTTTGTAGGTAAGTCCTACTTTTTCGAAGTTCTTTATGGAACTTGAAAAAGTGCGGGGATTATGTTTACCCAGAAATCGGCGATCCTTTTCGAGGAGATTTTTTTTTGCGTTTCTCCTACAGGTCATGCGGCTAGGGATCTCCTACCCGCCTAGCAGGGGCGGTCTCCTTCTTCAGGTCATCCAGCCGGGGCAGCCTCCTCCTTTAGACCGCGCAGGTAGGCGGTCTCGTCCTTCAGACCACGCGGGTAGGCGACCTCCCCCTTCAGACCCAGCAGGGGCGGCCTCCTCCTTTAGACCGCGCGGGTAGGCGGTCTCGTCCTTCAGACCGCGAGGGTAGGCGGCCTCCCCCTTCAGACCCAACAGGGGCGGCCTCCTCCTTTAGACCGCGCGGGTAGGCGGTCTCGTCCTTCAGACCGCGCGGGTAGGCGGCCTCCCCCTTTAGACCCAGCAGGGGCGGCCTCCTCCTTTAGACCGCGCGGGTAGGCGGTCTCGTCCTTCAGACCGCGCGGGTAGGCGACCTTCCCCCTTCAGACCGCCCATAGCGGGCGACCTTCTCCTTCAGACCGCCCAAGGTGGCGGTCTCCATTGTTCAGAACGCGCGGGCAAGGATCCGGTCACCGGCTCACCGGAGGTGACGACATCGACCCAGAGCCTATAAATAGGACCCTTGACCATGAACAAAGGACATGCAAGTGGGGGGACAAAACCGGCGGCTAGAAACAGTCAGACTGCACCAAGCTGCGACCTGTCTGGGCGTCTTGTCCGTGCGACCTGTCTGGGCGACCTATCCGGGTGACCTATCCGGGCTACCTCTGCGAACAGGCCGGGCGGCCTCGGCGACTAGTCCGGGCGACCTCGACAAACAGCCCGCGCGGTTTACTCTTTTCTTACCCGCAACTCTCTTGTATTTTCTCTTGTTTCCATGTACTAAGCACAACAAGCTGTAATACAGATTATTAAATAAAGGGAAAGCCCGTCGCAGGAGTGGCATTCGCCGCGGCGGGCGAAGTCTGGCCTCGCCGCAAGCTAGCGGCCCTCTCTTCTTCTCTCTCACTCAGCTCTTCATTTGCGACTCAAGTAACCAGTTGCTCGACCACTTCCCCCTCTCATTCCTCTGGGATTGAGCGTCGAGGGCGTGGGGACGATTTTGGATTCAACAGAGAAGAACACCAAACCTTTTTCTGTTTTCTTTATTCCTTCCATCTTGTAAAGGGTTATAACTCCCTTCAAAAGTTAACTTCCGGTGACAGGCCACCTTAGCAAAAACCTGCATCTTGGTTTATAAGCACCTGATCAAAAGCTTATAGGTTAATTGGGCACCTGATCAAACCTCCATTGGTGTGTGGACACCTTATCAAAAATCCCTTGGTGTGAGGGCACCTTATCAACAACCTCTAGTGGATTCCTACCAGTGGGTAGAAGAGTAGATGTACCCAGTTGAGGGGAACTACTATATATCTTGTGTCATCTGGATGTGCTTTGTATTTGTTTTATGCTCTTATTTGTGCTGTGTTATTTATATGTCATCTCACTGTTTGTTTATTACTCAATCAGCAAACAGCTCTCTCTCTCTATATATATATATATCATTTACTTTGAAAGTAAAACTTAAACAAGAGCTTTTAACATATAATAAGAACTAAACTCTCCTTTCAATTGGTATCAAAGCAGGTTGAATTTTCACACAGGCTAACACCTGAAATCACAAAGATCACTTAGTTCTTATTTTGTTTTTAAATAAAAATTTCAAATGGCACTAGCAGATTTCTTATTCTCAGATCCAACTTTATGTAATTTGGATAGATTTAATTTATGGCAAGTTAGAATTAAGTTATATATGAATGTGATGAATAGTTTCTTTATATTGTTTTCCTGAAGCGCAATTCCAACAATAAATCGATAAGGCAAGTATACCTATCTTTTTAACGTATAGGATCAAGTGTCGTATGAGACTCGGGGCTGTCGAGTACTTGTACTCACAAAGTAGAGCTGTTATTTTATCTAACGGAAATTTTTGATTTGAAAAGTGAAGTAAAAAGAAGACTTGGACTAAAGAGAAAATTGATGATTAGAAAACTAGCACTTGATCTAGAATCCCTTTGGACTAAAATAAACTTCTTAAATGGATAAATTGCAAACTTCTAAATTATAAACTTCGACCGTGGAGGTTCCCAGAGTATGATAGAACCTCTCTCGAGAGAACTATCAACTAACCTTAGGTTGATCGATTAAGACCTCTCGGCCAGTCGAAACCCCTAAGCTTGCTTTAGGCGGTGAACCCCTCTACTGGATTTGATTCCAGTCCGGAAGATTTAAATCACCCTCTCTCGAGGAGTGCATGAAATTCTTTTTATCTTTGAGTGATCTCCTCGTTTGCATGGATCTCTCGATCACTAGCATACGAATCTTAGATCGAAAAACATATTCGCGACATATGAATTCGAAGCAATTAGAATCAAAGATAAATCGAAGCGAAATATTATAGAGAGCTTGCTAATTTTTATAAGAACAAAGCAAAGTTTATTTTATTCCAAAGTTCATCATGATCAAGTGCTAATTGGAATTTAGCTACTCATCATGATGGAGGAAATACATATGATAAAAAAGAGAGAGACATGATTAGTAATAGAAAAGTACTTAGATTGAAATTGCTGAAAAGAAAATTACAACTTGAAACAAAATTAAAGGTAACAACTTGAAACGAGAAAAACAGTACAAAAGTGCAGAATTACAGAAATTGGACTCCAAAATCCTCTCCCCAAGCTTCTGGACAAGGCAACAATTTATAGTTGAAAATTGTTGGGGAGACACGCCCCTAGGTCACGCCCGTGACCTAGGGCGTGTAAGGTACGGAAACATTGTCTTGAATACCCGGGAACGTTCGGGAGGAAAACCGCCAAAATTCATAAATCTGTTGGTCACGCCCCTAGGTCACGCCCGTGACCCTAGGGCGTGTCTTAGCTTGATCTGCAAACGGTGGAAAATGGCTTGAGCTGGAGTTAATTTGGCAGTTTCGAAGAAGCCACGCCCCTTAGTCATGCCCATGACCTGGGGGCGTGTAATAATAATCCGACGTGGCTTGAGCTGGCTTCTACAACAGTTGTCATGCCCATGGCTTCAGGTCACGCCCCATGGTCACACCCGTGACCTTGGGGCGTGTAATATTAATCCGACGTGGCAGAGCTCCTGGTGTAGAAGGGGCCACGACCCGTGACAATGGTCACGCCCAATGGCCACGCCCGTGACTGGGGGGGGCGTGTACTTGACAATTTCTCAGAACAGGCTCAATTTTTCTCCTGATTAACGTTGTTAGCCCGGAAATACTATCAGCAGCCCAGATTTTCCTGAAAAGGTAACATAAATAAATTAAGGAGAATATTCTAATAATTAAAACAAAAATTGATTGATTATTAAATTAAAAACTAACTAAAAACTATGATAAAAATAGAGTTATCAAATACCCCCATACTTACCCGTTTGCTAGTCCCGAGCAAACAACTTTTCATAGGAGTAGAAAAATTTAAATACTAGAAAAGAAATTTGAACTTAAGGAGTAAAAATGCGAAGTCTTGCGCCTAAGCGTGTAGAAATCCTAGTAGAAAAACCTATTCAGCATAAAGATTAGCTTATAATTTTTCAAAAATGCGTTACAACATATTGTTTTTACTTTTAAATTGAAAATTCGGTAAATCCTAAAATGTTATTTAGGGAATGAGTAGCGTGCTTACTAAGATCAATATTACACAAAATCAAATTTCGGGATAGCCTCCAAAGAAATCCATCAATGACGATGGCCATAGGCTTGCCCTTTCACACTCTCGCCACGGCACTAGTTTAACTGATAAGCATGAATCAATATGACTTAATTAGGTTGAAACGTAGGCTTAGGTTATTTTCGGTGAGGAAAGACAAAGATAAACATGACGGCTAGTCACACCCCAAACCTAAAGTGAGCTCGCACAAAATAATCTAAGCAGCTATGTCATTGTAAGAGTATAGCCAATTTCTAATCTTTTTTGTGTTCCTTTTCTCTTTCTTTCTTTTTGTTTTAAATTTTTTTTTTTTTCATTTGATTTTTTTTTTCATAAAAGACAAGAGAAAGTCCACCAAAATAATAAAGACAACAAACATTCACAAATTATTTTCAAATAATTACTTTCGAGCACTGACTTAGGTGTGTGATTAGGTTGCTTTTGGGCCTTGGTGAAGTGCTTGGTGGAGCTGAAACAAAAGGTAATGTAAAAGGCTCAAAGGGCTTAACAAAGATAAAATGTTAGGTGCGGGTACAAAAGCTCAAACGGGCCAATGAAATGCCTATATCATATTCATACGAATGAATTTAACTTATGCAAATGTCTTGAGAGTCACTAGAGGGCAAGTTCTAGACATCGAGAAAGAATACCCTTCCGTTCAAATTGCGTAATAATTCTCTAGTAAGCTTCTACATACTCACTTAAATTATTGTTGGATTCTATCGGTTTCAAGTTAAAAGTAAAACAAAAATATTTTTACGCAGTTGGAAAAACATAAATCTAAGTTTATGCTGAATAGTTAATTCGACATGAGATCCTACTAACGCGTGCGCGTAACTAGAATACTGCACGAGTCAATATTTTTACTCCAAAATTCAAAATCTAATGAAGCATATAAAAATTTCCTACAACACTATGTAAAAGTAAATTTACTAAGGATTTTTCAAACAAGTAAATATAGAAATATTAAGATAACTATTTTATTTGTTTTTTTCTTTTTTTTTTTCCTTTTTTTTTCTTTTTTTTTTGTAAAAATTAAAAATTTTGGGTGTTGCTTTGCAATAAAATCGGCGTGAAATACCCTTCCCCCATACTTAAAAGAAATCAGTGTCCCCAATGTTTTATATCAAAGAAAAAACAAACAAGTATGGAATGAAGAAACTTCCCTGAGTGGAGGCCAAATCCGCACCGAGTAGTCCTGATAAAACAAACACACAATTTTTTTATATTTTTTTATAATTTTGTAAAGAAAACAAAAATACAAGAAAGCATAAAGATAGAGGTACATGAAAGCAGTACAAATAAAAAGATAGATACATAGACAAAAGATAATCCAAAAGAAACCTAATCCTCATCACTATCATCCCTACTCGGAGGATAGTGTGTCCGCAGAACCCCAAACTCCCGCAAAATGCGATCCATTGAAGAATCCTGACGCTCCTCAAGTGCGGTGAATCGACTATCAAAGTGAGCGAACCGCGCATCAAAACGGGTCTCCATCTGCTCCAGCTGAGTGCGGATAGACCCAAACTGACGATCCCAATAAGTCGAAGGACCAGTAGCTGGGGAAGAGTGCGGCGGTAGTGGGGGTGGAGAATGAGTAACACCAGGGAGATCAGCATCGAGATCAAATGCTCCGCCGCCAACCGCCGGTGGCACAACCTCATATTTACCATCGCGTCGTCGCGCTAAGCCTAGGGCTTGGAGATTTTGAAATTGGAAGGAAATTGGTGTCTGAATGAAGCGCATATGTGGAAGAGCATCCCAGACCCCCAGCTGCTTGGCGAGATGGGTAATGAAGTGCCCTCCGTGGACACCTCCCAACCTCGCATTTTCGGCCTGATGGCGAAAGAAGATAGAGAGCAACTGGCCGAGGTTAAGAGGTACCCGATGGTGCATACTATATAGACATAGTAAGTCCCGCTTGGTAACCACACCATGGCTATCGTCGCGGCCGGTGAGAGTGAAGGTAAGGAGGTTGTGGAGAATACAAAAGGTGGGAGAGATGAGGTCGCTACCTTTGGATCTTTTGGGGGTGTAAGGAGAGATATCGGTGCTGATTTCCAACCAAAATTGGAGAAGATTGAAGTCGGCGGGGAAATCAGCACAAAGAGCAGCGTAAGAGGGAGAAAGAGAAAATGCCTCGTCGCAAAATCCCATAAGAACATTGAGTTGGCAGATGGAAAGTTGATGCGAAAGACCGCCCATTCGAAAGGCGATGACGTCATCATTCCCGACCCACCGAAACTCAAAAGAGGCCAAGAACTCAATAGTGAGTTCGAAGTAAGCGGCCTCAGAGATGGAGAAAAGAGCATTCCATCCGGGGGTGGATAGAAAATTTTTCACCAACTCAGCCGCTCCGAAAGCTGCAAGGATGCCCCAGTCCAAGATACGGAAGACGCCAAAGGGTTTGGCACCCAACCGGTTGCTCCGTTCTTGTTGGGTGGGGTTGTCAAAAAGAAGCATCGCTTCCGCTGCGGCGGGATCCGCGGGGTGCTCAGAGGAAGAAGCGGTGGAACGAGCGTGATGGCGAGGCATTGTGAGAAATTCGGCTCAAGGGAAGAAAGAAAAAGGAGAAGAGCAAAAAGGAGAGGTGGGATGGAAAAGGAGAAGAGGAAACCCTTTAAATAGGGGAAAAATGAGTCACGCCCCCCTGTCACGCCCGTGACTAGGGGGCGTGTAATAATAATGACAAAAGTAAAGTAAAACCTCGTGATGAGGGCTGTCGGGAAGTGGAAAAGAGAAACACGCCCCAGGGTCACGCCCGTGACTCTGGGGCGTGTAGCTGGAAGGAATCCTATGCTATTACTCTGTGAAATGGGACCCACCATCGGTCACGCCTGTGACCGGGGGCGTGTAACAACAGGTCACGGGCGTGACTCAGAAGAATGCAGCAGAACCGAGACGGAAGCATTCCGTCTCGGTCAAGCCCGTGACAGTGGACTTGTCACGCCCATGACAATGGCGGGAGACGGACCCACCTCATATACAAGAAAGGCCCATCATTTGAGACAAACTTCCGGACAGGCCACGCCACCTATACACGCCTGTGACCCGTAGGTCACGCCCGTGTATCAGGGGCGTGTAAGAGATTTTTTCCAGTTTTGTTTATTTATTTTTATATATTTGTTTGTTATTTTTTTATAAAAGAAAACATAAAAAACATGATAATAAAAACAGAAAATACCGACTTGCAGAGCGGAGTTTCATGTTTGTATTAGTGTTCGTTATTTCGCAAATATCCTACAAACCTGCAAAAATCTCAAAATAGAATAATAAAAATAATAATATTTTTTTATTTGTTTTTTTTAATTTTTTTTTTAATTTTTTTCATTTTTATATGTTTTTTTTATTTATTTTTTAAAAATAAAAATACTTGGACTTTTTTAAACGGAAGAAAAATAAAATAAGGTAAAAAACATGGGTTGCCTCCCAAGAGCGCTTTGGTTATGATCGTTGAGCTCGACCATGGTGGCACGCCGATTTAGGTGTTCGGAAGGAGAATTTTCTCCCGGTGCTCATGAAAATTATCGCCGATGAAAAATAATTTTAACCGGTGCCCATTCACTTTAAATTCACCTTTTTCGGGATGCATTATTGAAACAGTCCCGTAGGGCCAAACCTCTTTGACGATAAAGGGGCCAGACCAACGGGACTTAAGTTTTCCCGGAAAAAGACTTAAGCGCGAGTTATAGAGGAGAACTTGATCTCCCGGTCGAAAAGTTTTAGGATTTCTAAGTTTCTTATCATGATAAAATTTAGTGCGCTACTTGTATAATTTATTACTTTCATAAGCAAGGGAGCGCCACTCATCGAGCTCGTTAAGTTGGAACTTGCGGAGCTCGGAAGAAATATTGTTATCTAGATTAAGAAATTTAAGCGCCCAAAAGGCGCGATGCTCAAGCTCGACCGGTAAATGACATGCTTTCCCATAGACCAATCGATACGGCGTACAACCGATAGCGGTCTTGTATGCGGTCTGATAGGCCCATAGAGCATCATCGAGTTTATGCGACCAATCTTTCCTATTGGTGGAAACTGTTTTTTCTAAAATTCGTTTCAATTCACGATTAACCACTTCTACTTGGCCACTTGTTTGAGGGTGATAGGGGGTGGCCATCCTATGTGTAACGCCATATTTAGATAAAACTTTAGTAAATTGGGTGTTACAAAAATGAGTTCCTCTATCGCTAATTATCGCTCGCGGTGCTCCAAATCGTGAAAAGAGTTTTTTGAGAAATTGGGTTACGACTCGGGCATCATTGGTGGGAAGGTCTTGCGCTTCCGCCCACCTAGACACGTAATCGACCGCTACCAAAATATATCGATTTCCAAAGGAAACTGGTAGCGGCCCGACAAAATCGATCCCCCATAAATCAAAAACCTCAATTTCTAAAATAGATTTTAAAAGCATTTCATCAAGACGGGAGATATTACCTGAGCGTTGGCACTGTTCACAACGACTAACATGTGTGTGGGCGTCTTTGAAGATGATCGGCCAATAGAAGCCCGCTTCAAGTACCTTCCGCGCCGTCCGATTTGCTTTATAATGCCCACCGGCGGGTCCCTCGTGGCTATGCTTTAAAATTTGAGCGCCCTCCTCATGAGATACACACCTCCGCACCACTTGGTCCGCACAAACTCGAAAAAGGAACGGATCCTCCCAAAAATAATTTTTCAAATCGGAAAAGAATTTCTTCTTTTCTTGATAAGATAAATCTTTTGGGAGAAATCTCCCAACAAGGTAGTTTGCGAAATCGGCGAACCAAGGGGTGGGGAGATCTATTACCTTATGAATAACAAGGAGGCGTTCCTCAGGAAAAGTATCATTAATTTCCTCCTATATGAGCTCCTCCGAATTGGGATTCTCCAACCGAGAAAGATGATCCACCGCCAAATTTTCCGCTCCCTTTTTGTCCCGGATCTCCAAATCAAATTCTTGTAAGAGTAAGATCCACCTAATCAATCTTGGCTTGGCATCAGTTTTTGTTAGAAAATAACGTAAAGCCGAGTGATCAGTAAAAACAATTACTTTAGGTAAAGTAAGATAGGAACGAAATTTATCAAAAGCAAAAATTAAGGCTAAGAGCTCTTTCTCGGTGGTTGTGTAATTTTCTTGTGCGTCGATAAGTGTCTTGCTCGCATAATATATAGGATGAAAATTTTTATTTATGCGTTGTCCTAAGACTGCACCAACGGCAAAACTACTAGCGTCGCACATGATCTCAAAAGGAAAGTCCCAATTGGGAGCTATCATAATCGGAGCGTTTATTAATTTTTCTTTAATAATAGAAAAAGAATGCAAACAATTTTCATCAAAAACAAACGGCGCATCTTTTTCTAATAAGTGAGTGAGGAGCTTAGTTATTTTAGAAAAATCTTTTATAAACCGGCGATAGAAACCGGCATGCCCAAGAAAACTACGTACGGCCTTAACATTTGAAGGGCGAGGTAATTTTTCTATAGTTTCAATTTTAGCTTTATCTACCTCTATACCCTTACTAGATATTTTATGGCCTAAAACTAAACCTTCCCGTACCATAAAATGGCACTTCTCCCAATTTAACACTAAATTTGTGTCCTCACATCTTTGGAGAACGCGGGAATGGTTAGTCAAACACACAAATCAAATGAATCTCCAAAAACGGAGAAATCATCCATAAAAACCTCCATAATATCCTCCACTAGTTCGTCAAAAATTGCTAGAATACACCTTTGGAATGTAGCCGGCGCATTGCATAACCCAAATGGCATCCTACGATAGGCGAATGTGCCAAACGGACAAGTGAAGGTTGTTTTCTCTTGGTCTTCGGGTGCAATTGGGATTTGGAAATATCCCGAGAGACCGTCAAGAAAACAATAAAACGAGTGTCCGGATAGTAGTTCAAGGATTTGGTCGATGAACGGCAAAGGAAAATGATCCTTACGGGTCGCATCATTTAATTTGCGATAATCAATACAAACCCGCCATCCGGTAACGGTTCGAGTAGGGATTAATTCATTTTTATCGTTTGGCACTACCGTTAATCCTCCTTTCTTTGGCACCACTTGGACCGGACTGACCCAAGAGCTATCCGAAATCGGATAGATGATGCCCGCATATAATAATTTTATTACCTCCGCCTTAATCACCTCCTTCATATTAGGATTTAGTCGGCGTTGAGGTTGAATAGATTTACGTGAATTTTCTTCTAATAAAATTTTATGCGTACAAAAGGAGGGATTAATCTCTTTTAAATCCGTAATTTTCCACGCAATTGCGCGGCGATGAAGTTTTACAACATTTAATAATTTTAATTTTTCTTCATCGGACAGAAATGCCGACACAATTACGGGAAGCTTAGAATCCTCCGCTAAAAATAAATATTCTAAATGATCAGGCAATTGTTTTAATTCTAGCACGGGAGGTTCTTCATAAGAAGTTTTTAAGCGATCACTACCTAATTCTAAAATTTCAAAAATAGGTGCGTGATTGATCGTGCCATCAATAATTTCATGAGAAATAAGATCGAGATTTTCAAAGTCTTCATCATAAAAAGATGATGGTGAAATATATTCAAAAAATAAAACGGAGTCTTCATCAGGTGAAGCCTCCAAAAAAACAAAAGTCGTCATTTGAGAGCGTATTTTTAATAGAAGAATTGATAGTAAAGGTAACTTCTTCATCTCCGACTCTAAGGAGAAGTTTACCATTACTAACATCAATTATGGCTCACGAGGTGGCAAGGAAAGGGCGACCGAGAATGAGTGGTACATCGGTGTCCTCTTCGATGTCAAGGATGACAAAATCTACCGGAAAGATAAATTTATCAACCTTGACAGGCACATCCTCGATAATACGCATTGGGTATTTTATGGATCGATCTGCCAATTGGATGCTCATTCTCGTAGGATTAGGCTCTCCTAAACCCAATTTTTGGAAAAGAGAATAAGGCATCAAATTTATAGAGGCGCCTAGATCGGCCAACGCATGTTTTACTAAGAAATTGCCAAATAAATATAGAATTGAGAAACCACCCGGATCGGTTAATTTCTTAGGCAATTTATTAAGTAAAACTGCCGAGCACTCCGCGTTCAATTGAACGGTAGAAATATCCTCAAGTTTCTTTTTATTGGATAAAAGATCCTTGAGGTATTTAGCATACTTCGGCATTTGTGCGATGGCTTCACAAAATGGTAGATTAATATGAATTTGTTTAAGCATGTCTAAAAATTTTCCGTAATGCTCATCCATCCGATCTTTTTTTAATTTAGACGGATAGGGAAGTGGTGGTTGTAATTCCTTAATTTTATTTTGTGTTATAGTTTGAGGAAGAGGGGGAGATGGGGAAATTGTTACCTCTGGTTCAACCAATTTTTCAGGAGTAGTTACCTCCTTCCCATTCCGTAACTTGATAGCCTTTGCTTGCTCCTTTGGGTTGGGCTCCATATTGCCCGGTAGTGCTCCCAGTTGTCGATCGGAGAGCATCTTTGCAATTTGCCCAATTTGATTCTCCAAATTGCGAACAGATCCGGTAAGATTCCGGATATTTGCGTCGTTAGTTGCTGCATATTTGGTGAACACTTCTTCAATAGAGGGAGCTTTTGGAGATAGTGGTGGAGTAAAGCCAGGTGGGATTGTGTTGGGTGGTTGTGTCGCATTCCCTGGATTACTCCAAGAGAAATTGGGGTGATTCCTAAAACCTAGGTGATATGTGTTACCATAATGAGTGTTTCCCGAATTAAAGGTTGGCCGATTCGGATTACCCATGTAATCCACATGTTCGGCAATGGTGGAGCGGGATCCCCAGGTAGGTGTAGAAGAGGAAGCAGTCATCTCTTCTATTTTTCTATTTAAAAGCTAAACCTGGACAGATAAATTTGAAACTATATCAACTTCATATATCCCGGCCGGTTTATTTGGGCGCGACCGAGGTGTACTCCATTGATACGTATTCATGGCCATACTTTCTAAAAGCTCTTGCGCGCCTGCCAGTGTTTTGTTATTCAAGGTACCACCGGCAGCGGCGTCAATCATTTGACGCGTTTGGGAATTTAGGCCGTTATAGAATGTCTGAATTTGCAACAAATCGGGGATTGCATGATGGGGGCATCAACGCAAATATTCCTTAAACCGCTCCCAAGTATCATAAAGCATTTCCATTTCAACTTGGAAGAAAGAAATGATATCCTTACGCAATTGGGCCGATTTAGCGGGCGGAAAATATTTCGTAAGAAATTGTTCAGTCATTTCAGCCCATGTGGTGATAGATCCTCTTGGAGGAGAATTCAGCCACTGCTTAGCATTATTGCGCAAGGTGAAAGGAAAGAGTCGAAGCCTTATTGCATCATCGGATACACCGTTAATTTTGAAAGTATCGCATATTTCTAGAAAACTAAAAATATGCGCGTTGGGATCCTCATCTAGAAGCCCATCAAATTGTACATATTGTTGTACCATTTGAATGATGCTCAGCTTCAATTCAAAATTATTGTTCGCTATAGCAGGTCGAATAATACTAGAGGTGGTATTCTCCAGATTAGGCCGGGCATAATAGGACATAGTCCGTTGCGCGTCCGCATCCGGATTTGGATCACCCATATTAGAAGAGGTAGAAAAGGAGGGAGAAGAAGAAGAAGATGAAGAAGAAAGAGTATTCGGAAAGGAAGTGTCACCTACGGATTCCTCAATCGGATCTTGAGAATTTGGTCGTTGGAATCTTAAGCGTCGCCGAATGGTTTGCTCGATTTCCGGATCCAATTCAAGAAGATCTGACGGATTCCTTCGGGTCATACACCAAAGAGAAAAAACGAAAGCATAAAAATTTTATAATTAAAAATTTATAAAATAAAATTTCCCGGATTTCCCAAGGACTACCCAATGACGGGTTCGCAAGGTACTAGGCGGTCTTGTGGGATAAGAACCCAGCACGGCTCTTTCGCAAGAAATTTTAATTATAAGAATTTAAAGTAAAATTCTACGCAATAAAATAGAAAAATAATAAAATTAACAGAACTTTGCTTTCAAAATATCGACATAAAATACTCCCCGGCAACGGCGCCAAAAACTTGATGAATAGTTTCTTTATATTGTTTTGCTGAAGCGCAATTCCAACAATAAACCGATAAGGCAAGTATACCTATCGTTTTAACGTATAGGATCAAGTGTCGTATGAGACTCGGGGCTGTCGAGTACTTGTACTCACAAAGTAGAGCTGTTATTTTATCTAACGGAAATTTTTGATTTGAAAAGTGAAGTAAAAAGAAGAGTTGGACTAAAGAGAAAATTGATGATTAGAAAGCTAGCACTTGATCTAGAATCCCTTTGGACTAAAATAAACTTCTTAAATGGATAAATTGCAAACTTCTAAATTATAAACTTCGACCTTGGAGGTTCTCAAAGTATGATAGAACCTCTCGAGAGAGAACTATCAACTAACCTTAGGTTGATCGATTAAGACCTCTCGGCCAGTCGAAACCCCTAAGCTTGCTTTATGCGGTGAACCCCTCTACTGGATTTGATTCCAGTCCGGAAGATTTAAATCACCCTCTCTCGAGGAGTGCATGAAATTCTTTTTATCTTTGAGTGATCTCCTCGTTTGCATGGATCTCTCGATCACTAGCATACGAATCTTAGATCGAAAAACATATTCGCGACATATGAATTCGACGCAATTAGAATCAAAGATAAATCGAAGCGAAATAATATAGAGAGCTTGCTAATTTTTATAAGAACAAAGCAAAGTTTATTTTATTCCAAAGTTCATCATGATCAAGTGCTAATTGGAATTTAGCTACTCATCATGATGGAGGAAATACATATGATAAAAGAGAGAGACATGATTAGTAATAGAAAAGTACTTAGATTGAAATTGCTGAAAAGAAAATTACAATTTTAAACAAAATTAAAGGTGACAACTTGAAACGAGAAAATACGTACAAATGTGCAGAATTACAGAAATTGGACTCCAAAATCCTCTCCCCAAGCTTTTGGACAAGGCAGCAATTTATAGTTGAAAATTGTTGGGGAGACACGCCCCTAGGTCACGCCCGTGACCAAGGGCGTGTAAGGTACGGAAACGCTATCTTGAATACCCGGGAACGTTCGGGAGGAAAATCGCCAAAATTCATAAATCTGTTGGTCACGCCCCTAGGTCACGCCCGTGACCCTATGGCGTGTCTTACCTTGATCTGCAAACGGCGGGAAACGGCTTGAGCTGGAGTTAATTTGTCGGTTTAGAAGAAGCCACGCACCTTAGTCACGCCCGTGACCTGGGGGCGTGTAATAAAAATCCGACGTGGCTTGAGCTGGCTTCTGCAACAGTTGTCACGCCCATGGCTTCAGGTCACGCCCCATGGTCACGCCCGTGACCTTGGGGCGTGTAATATTAATCCGACGTGGCAGAGCTCCTGGTGCAGAAGGGTCCACAACCCGTGACAATGGTCATGCCCAATGGCCACGCCCGTGACCGGGGGGGGGGGGGGGGGGGGGGGGGGGGCGTGTACTTGACAATTTCTCAAAACATGCTCAATTTTTCTCCTGATTAACGCTGTTAGCCCAGAAATGCTATCAGCAGCCCAGATTTTCCTGAAAAGGTAAAATAAATAAATTAAGGAGAATATTCTAATAATTAAAACAAAAATTGATTGATTATTAAATTAAAAACTAACTAAAAACTATGATAAAAATAGAGTTATCAGAATGCCATAGATGAAAATATTTACAAATCTGTTTTGAAAGGAACTTCATCTGATGATCAAGTAAGGCTGAAAAGTGCTGATGCCATGGCTATGAAAATATTGGCTACATCCATGTAAAAAGACATTCTTCAAAAAGTGACTGATTGCACTTCAGCAAGGAGCATCTTGAACTCTCTCTCAAGGATGGTAAATGAATCCATTCCTACTTCTTCTACTAACATCATTTTTGATGCAGAACCATCTTCAACTCTAAGTGAAGAAGAAGAAGAACAAAAAGCCAAAGCTTTCTGCATGATGGCAATATATGGCTCAAACTACAAATCTGATGCAGAATCTGATAAAGAAAAGATAGTAGAGGTAACTTCAAATTTTATTTCTACCTCTGATTTTGAATCTGTTTTCAACTCATTATGTACAGATTTAATAATTGCTGAAAATTACAAATCTAAAAATCACAAATTTGATTTTAAAATAACATATACGGATTTAATATTTGAGAAGGAAGTTAAAAAGAAGTTAACAAAAATAAATAGTTTGACTTCTGAATATAATTTTAAAATATCAGCAGAACACATTATTTGTTTAGAAAATAAGTTTAATAAGGCTGAAAATTTTTAACAAACTTTTAAAGAAAAAGGAAAATTTTATGTTCAGCAACATCAAAATAAACTTTCAAATTTGTATTTCAATGAAATAAAAAGGCCAAAATATCTAATTATAAAACACTTTCTTTTAAAAAATTTATAACTAAAATAAGCAGTTATATGATTCCATTGAATTTTCTATCTTAAAAACAAGTCAGATAACTTCACTTTCTTATAGGTTTTCTCCAAAATCAAGTTGAGCATTCTACTCAGATTGCATAGATCAGAAATGATCAAAGCACTAAGTGTGAGTCTCTTCTGATTAAGGGGATTCTATAGAAAGAAGCTATCAGGCTATGTCTTTTTTATTTTAAAATTCTTAGAATTTAATAATCAGCTAGCAATTCATTTTATTAAATTCCTATTTAAATTAAGATTTAGGAAATCTGAATTTGCTTAAATGTTTTTCAAAAGAAATAAATAATCTCTAACCCTTAAGCTTTAAAGACCTTTTATGCTTAGGAATCCTAAACCAAATAGGGGGAGATTGTTAGAACCTAATCTTATTTTGGATTAGGATCCCAACTCAAATATGGGAAGATTGTTGGAACCTTATGTTTGATTTGAGTTAGGATCCACCTTTAGTGTCTAAGTTTATATCATAACATATATCATATCTTAGATTGAATCCTATTAAGGTAGAAGGCTGAAAAGAAATATACAATAATATAAATAATATATATAATAAGAAATATACAATAATATATATAATATACTAAGGAATATATATATATATATATATATATATAATATACTAAGAAATATAAATATATATATTTAATATGGAGAAAATAAGAGAGAAATTAAATTTACATATATTCTCCGCGCGAACGGCGATTTGCGTTCGACGAACGGCGTCCTGCGCTCGACGAATAGCGTGCATTCTGCGCTCGATGAAATCCAAGCAGCGCTCGACGATCCTGCCTCAGCTCAGCGGTCGACGAACAGATTGGTTCAGCGGTCGATGAACAATTTATCTCAGCGGTCGACGAACCCGTCTCAGCGGTTGAAGAATTTATCAAAGCTTCAGCGGTCGACGAAATCATCCAGGCTCTGCGTTCGACGAAAAGTTTCGTTCGACGAACTCAAGTCTGCGTTCGACGAATATTCAGCTGAACTTCAGAATAGTGAATTTAATGATCAGGTCGACGAATCAAATGATGAGGTCGACGAACTTAGACCTCAGCTCGATGAATTTCTTCAGAATTATATTTCTTATTCTAATATGCTGTCAGACTTTATTAAAGCACTATTTATTATTTATTTCTATATATATTGCTGATTTAACCTTACAGCGTGCAAGCATTAAATGTTATAGCCGTTGGCAGCAAAGCAATAAATGTTGTAACCATTACAGCAATCTAAACACGGCAAGTTATCTGCTCGAGGTTCTGGAAAAAGAAAGAGATAATATATCCTTCCTTTCTGGTCGGCAAGGATTCAAAATCTGCTAAACTGCTCTACAGATTAAATATACAGAGCAGAGAAGAAAGTAGAAGATGAACATCTAACAGCAGGAAGATAGAACATATTTCTGTATACATATTATAGACAGAATTGTTGGATCGGTAGGCGCCCTTAGAGGGGGGGGTGAATAAGGGTTTTTAAAAAAACTTATATTATAATTTTAATAACTTTGAAAAAGCTTTGATTATTAAACTAGAGAAGATCAAGACAAATCAAGTGAAGTAAAAGTAAAGACATGATTTTATTAACTTGAGAAGCATGATTACAAAACTTGATCTCTTATCGAAGCTAGAAATCAAAGCTAATAGAAAACTCTTTTTGTTTTCTATACCGACTCGTATCCCCACGAACCGGTTGGCTTTAGCCGATCCTTCCCCGGATACGGCCTCAAGCCGCTCTAGGAAACCCTTCCCCGGATATGGCCTCGAGCACCCCCTAGACCTACACCCGAGACCTAGTCGCCAACACGAGGCAAATTTCAGCCCTAAGTCTTACCCAGACCTAGTCGCCAACACGAGGCGAATTCACTAACCGTTTACAAGAAGAATATGAAATGAAAAGACAATAATATAAAAACTCCCTTTATGTAGATCTCTTGGAGAAGTAGACGAAGACGCCGAGTATGATCGTAGTCAATGCGGTCTTTCTTCACGATGATGATGCGTGTTGAAATCTTCTCCACGGATCTCCTTTAGTCTTTATGGATTTGTGGGAGTATCTCTCTGAAACTTCCTCTCTATGTTATGGCACGAAGCTCTGGAATTCTGGATCTCAAGAGGCTTTGGGAAGTCGGGGCCAAGATGTCCTTTTTATAGACTTAGCGCTAGCGCCTGCGCTAGTGGTACCGTCGGCGCTATCCCATATTAGGACACATTCTGCGCGGCATAATCATCAATCCGAGGAAACAATTTTCCCTTGCCAACTGTGCTCCTCGCTATCGCCGGCGCTATCGGATATCGCCTAGCGCTATCTCCTTCTATAAGTTCTCCCGGCAATTGCGCTTTGAGCCAATATTTCGTCGAACAGGAATTCGTCGAATGCCGCTAAGAGTTCGTCGAGCGAAGTTTCGTCGAACGCCGTGATGAGAGTTTCGTCGAGCGCTGCTAACAGTTCGTCGAATGACAGCTAGCGCCTGCGCTAGTACTACCGCCAGCGCTAGTACTACCGCCAGCGCTAGTAGGATATTTGGATTTGATGGCTCAACTTTGGGGGCAACCTTCTTATGTGATCCTTGAGTCATGTGGACTTTGTTATCCAGCACACTTAAACACACAAGATCAAATACACATAGGTTCAGTTATTCTCAAACCTAGGAGATGCGGAAGACCATGTTCCAACAAACTCCCCCTTTTGATAATAACAAAACCATTAATGATAAATCAGAGCATTAATATATAAGCATGAAGAAGCATACTTGTGTTTGTGTGAGAGTGATGACTTAGGATAATTTACGATTTAGCATTTAGAATTGCTCCACCTAAATATATGCTCCCCCTAAGTGAATGCTCCCCTAATATGTAAGCTATCATCTTAATTAACCATTATATTTTGATAGCAGATTATATTTATCATGTTAGTTCTCCCCCTTTTGTTACTAGCAAAAACGGCTAAGGAGACACCACTTATAAGGTGATAATAAGATAAAGGCATGATCGAGCTTGTAGAGAAGGAAATGATAAGGAGTTTTAGAATTATTTTTATAGAGATATATCAGAGTTTTTAGCTTAAAGTACTTAATATTATCATGTTAGTTTTTCCTTTTTATATAAGAGTTTTAAGCATAAAAAGTGTAATGATTTCCAAGTAACTAAACTACCCAGACAATATGTCTACACCCTAGCCCCGTACTAAGTGACGGATGGGCATGAGGAGCTGCATACATGCCGTAGGTTGGGGTGTTAGTCCCATATGCAAACACTAGATACAACTCAACCTAGCACTATTTCCCCCTAGTGCCTCGCAAGGCCCCACTGGAACCCTCCCCGGTTAATGACAAGACATGACTAGAGATAAAGGTTATCTAATGTCTACAACCCTACGCCCCCGCTATGGTGAGATATGAAGTCATGGATAATAATTATCGGAAACATTTACCATTTAAATCTAATGACATAGCCTATGGATTTATATTTTTATTTGAATTTATGAAAAACACTCAAATAGCTATTTTGAAATCCATTAATGAATCAGAGTTTTTAGCGTAATAATTTCATAGAAATAAATCAGAGTTTAAACAAAAATTCGTGTTAAAAGCAACCAATATAAAGTTTACCAAACAAGTATACCACTTATTGCAAGAAAGGAATTTGAAGATTTAAGTGATGGTGCACACAAAAATGAAAGACTTTAAATAATCATGAAAGCACAAGGTAAAACAATTATATGGTTATGATGCGGAAGACTTATAGAAATACAAGAAACTCTTATTGTAATCAATGATTATCCATAAAAGATATATGAGTTAAATTTCAAAAAGAAGATGTTTTTGTAAATCATTTTTCAATTAAAATCTTTAAGTTTGATAATAAAGTAACCAAGCATGAAATCATATTATCAAAAAGAGATTACTACAATGTTATTTTAATTCATAATTTCAAAACATACCAAACATTGTAGAAAACATGCTAGGTTATCTAGTGCATTTCATAAATAAAGAGTAGTATAGAATTTGCATTAGGATCCAATACTCATGAGAAGAAGTGTTATGGAAGATAATGATGTGCACATATGTGTATTTTGAATAGAGTAAACAAATGTTTTAATCAAAAATACAAGAAATATGTAAAGTAAGAGCACAATAAAACACAAATAATTTTACTTCCATGCACTTCAATGCACAAAAAATGTACAACTACCAAGGTGCTTTGCACACACAATGCTCATTAAGACTTATCAGGGTGCAAAGTAGTGCTTGGGGGATCACATAATTTTATTCTTCAATATTGATTTTTTATTGTGATCCAGTGTACTTAAGAATAAGTGGTTTTTATTTTGAAAGAAAGTTATGGTTTGCACAAGATACTTTACTATTCTTTCCAAGGTGCTCAACCTCACAACGCTTATTAAGACTTATCAGGAGGTTCAAGTAGTGCTTGGTGGAGTTATCTTTGTCACTTTATTTTATGATTTTGTTTTGTACAAAGTTCTCCGAATACACTTGTTTTGCAAACCAATATAATTTATAAGAAAGATAACCACTTTTCTTTATTTTTAAAAGTGCAAATAAAGGAGTGTAGGTAAGATACTTGTGCAATTTTAATTCATTGTACTAATACAAAACATACACAAGCATTCTTAGATTAAACACAAATGTAGACAATGCCAAAATAAGTGAGTGAATAGTGATCATTATCAAACATAAAACATTACTCATACTTAGAGGCATGCTACGCATAGTTCTACACAAGTTTTTCAATATAATTGATGCACATATTAATATATATATCAAAGCATGATGAAAGCAATGTTCAAAGTAGTTTGAAAAGATAAATTGCAACATTATAGAAGTTCTAAATAATAGATTAAATCATGCTTGATTTTCTCAATGATGTTCATACAGTATTTTTGATAATTTAAAGTTTGAACTCATAAGATTGATCTTGGACTTCCCGAGGACTACCTTGTGAGAGGTTCTCCCGGTACTAGGTGATGTGATGGGATGATAGTCCAAATCAGCCTTTCGCAAGATACAAGTAAAAAGTTAAGTTCAAAAATAACAATTTTTGATAGTTTTTTGTTTTATATTTTTGTATTTGATTTTTGCTTTTAGAAATAGAATTTAAACAAATGACAAAAAACACAAAGGCAAAACATATAATTTTTTTTGTAATTTGGCTTTTGTATTTTTGTATTTGATTTTTCAAAAATGTAATAAAAGCAAAAATACAGAAATGAATAGTACACATAGATTAATATATTAATAGGGATTTTTCAAAATTTTAAAACTACAGAAAAACACATAGGTGCACTAGCGCCGGCGTTAGCGCTAGCGCGGGAAACAGTACCCGATTTTTGATGATTTTGAAATTTTTAATTGTTGATCTTGATTAATGTCATAATAGTAGTTTCATGCTGAAATTTCAAATTTTTAAGAAATGTCTAGATAGTGCAAATTTCATGAAACATTAGCGATTTTGTATATGACTTTACCAACTAAACTTTGCATGAGATGACATGAATGAGCAAATCAAATATGCATGATTTTAGTGATTAACCATAATGTTCATGCACAGGAATACCATGAATAAGCCCTAGATGAGAATACCCAGCCTGTATGTCTTGGTAAACATATAAAGCCTAACATAGACACAAATATTCTTTAGTCGACAACGTTAGTATGATAAGTTTGAGATTAATGTTATACCAAGGTTTGTTGATACAATGTTGCATGTATGTAACAATAGAGATTCAAGTTTTAAACATAGAATAACGTGATGATTCTAATTTATTTATTCATATGGATATATAGTTGATTTTATGGTCTATGCAAAACATAATAGATTCATATAGTAATCATGATCACAGACTATATGTTTCGAAGGAATAAAATCTTTTGTAGTTATATTTGATGTTTGACTTAGAAGATCATATGATTTTGCATGACTATTATATATGATCATTAATATTAATTCATAGTGATTAAGAACTCGTAATTAATTATTCATGATAATGTACATGAGGAATTTTTTAAAGAAAATTCATATTCAACCTTTTCAAATTATTAGATAGAAACATTGTAAGGTGAATAGTGAATATGAGAAAATATGTTTATTTTGAAGAGTTTTGTAAATTTTCTCTTTGGTTTTTGAATATTAAACAAATACATATATTTTTGTTGATTTTTCAGAATTTTAAAATTATAGAAAATCAGAGACTTGGGCTAGCGCCGATGTTAGGTCTTAGCGCCTGCGTTAGCTCACAGAGAGTGCTTATTTTGATCGTAAAGTCTAGATTTTCTTTGATTTTGCTACCGATTTTTTCTTAATTATGTTTTTGCAATGTAAGGTTTGTCTGATGAAGTGATGAGACGAGAAGAAATCGCAAAAAGTTGTGGAAGTTAAAATTAGTACATGAGTTTCATCTTCATTAGAGTTTCATATTTATTAAACCTTAATTATTGAGTTTTGCACAACATATGCATGAGTGAAATGATCATATATAAGTGAAATAATATTCATGCAATTTTTTAATTCCGATTTAAACATGATTATGATTAAACATACTTGGGGTAATTGAAAATGACGCAAATATATTAATTACCTAAGCAAAACTTGCGCATTTAATAAATTTAGCCTAATACCCCTAAGATACACCTTTTAAAGCCATTTTGACACTTATTTCATTTAGTCTTTATCATATAACAAATTTAGTTTTTCAAGTTTTATAAGACTTTTAGGAAATGGATTTAGAAGAAAAGGGTAAGTAGATCACTTGAGAGATGATATGACTTTTTATTCAACTTTATTCAATTTGATTTGTTTATGAATTTTGGTTTAATATGAGAAAGTCATATCACAAGTTATATAAAGTGATCATATCATGATGGTTCAAAAAATAAAAAGCAAAAACAAAAAGGAAATTAAGCATATCATGAAGTAGAGAATTGATATTTTATTTTGAGTTGATTTCTACTTCATGCAAATGATTGGATACTAATGAATTGGATATTTAGGTATCCAAAGAGGACCGGATGTGACGGTTCCTTTAGGTACCCAAATACATCGTGTTTGCTTTTGGGGAGATGGAAGTGAATGAGCCCTTTTGAGTGGGGTTTGTGTTTCATCTTTAACTTTGGGTCTCCATTCAAATCTTGGTTTAACATTATTTTTAGTTTTCAAATTTCCATTATGATAATCTTTATATTGATAATTATGATTGTAATGATTATTAAAAGTATTGTTCATAGGAAATTTGTGCAATTTTAATTTTGAGTTGGGAGAAACATGATTTTGCAAGTAATGATGATTTCGATTTTGATTTACAAATACTTTGTGATTCTTGCTCTCATTATTAGACTTAGTTAAGATGTTCATATTCGTATTCAACTTCTTTTTAGATATAGTTTGATATTGTGAATTTATATTTACAATTCTCATAAGCAAGTTGATTTTTGATTTTAATTCATCATTTTTAATCTTTAAATTATCTCTAGCTTTATTATAAGCGATTGTGCTATTTTTAAGAGTTGAAACAATTGAATCTATATAATCTTGATAATTGTTTCTATATTCATCAAATGTTTCATCCATCTCTTTAATTTCAATTTTATATTCTTTACACTTAGCACAATCATTTTCCAAAGATGAATTTTCTAAACATAAATTTTTATTTTGTTCTTTTATAAAAAGAAATTCCTTTTCAAGTTCCTTGCATTTTTCTTTTAAGTCATCAAATTCCATACAAGGTGTAGTGTTTTCAACTAAGGAACCATGGATAGAACTAGATAAATTTGAATTTGATTGTTCATTAATTTTTGCCTTTAAATTTTTATTTTCTAAGCGCAATTTGCAATTTGCATTTATTAATTTCTTAAGTTTGCGCTTTGTAATTTGTAGCAATTGTAAAGTAGAAATAGAAGTACAAAAGATGGGATTTGATTTCCTTACATTGCTTTCGGGAGAGGCATGATTTGAACATATGGTTTCTTTTAAATCTTTTTGGCACTCCTCTTCCGAAGACAGTACTTCTTCTTTTCCATTTGATGTGCACTTCATGGATCCGTCATGTGTGGAGCTTTCTTGAATACCTGTGCAGGCTTGCATATTCTCCAGTTCTTGTAATTGTTCCATACCTGCAGTAGGAGAATCATAAGTTATTTCAAGAAAATACCACATCTCGTATGCAGTAGGAAAAGTATAAATGAGTTTGGAAATATTATGATCTAACGCACAAAATAGACTATTCATAGATTTTGCATTTAAAACCATTTCGTTCTTATTTAATACGCTAGGTGGTTTTTTGATAGTAATATTCCAAACTTTTTCATCTAAACGTTTAAGAAAATTTTCCATTACTATTTTCCATCCTTTATAATTTCTTCCTTCAAATAACGGTGGTTTAAAAGATTTTTCTTCTTCATAAAAATTTACCCCACTAGTAGAAGCGAGATCATGAGACGCAATTATTCCCATTTGTTAAGCCGATTTGGAATAACCTAGCTCTGATACCACTTGTTGGATAGGTATGCGCCCTTAGAGGGGGGGGGGTGAATAAGGGTTTTTTTAAAAAACTTATATTATATTTTTAATAACTTTGAAAAAGCTTTGATTATTAAACTAGAGAAGATCAAGACAAATCAAGTGAAGTAAAAGTAAAGACATGATTTTATTAACTTGAGAAGCATGATTACAAAACTTGATCTCTTATCGAAGCTAGAAATCAAAGCTAATAGAAAGACACTTTTTGTTTTCTATACCGACTCGTATCCCCACGAACCAGATGGCTTTAGCCGATCCTTCCCCGGATACGGCCTCAAGCCGCTCTAGCCAACCCTTCCCCGGATATGGCCTCGAGCACCCCCTAGACCTACACCCGAGACCTAGTCGCCAACACGAGGCGAATTCACTAACCGTTTATAAGAAGAATATGAAATGAAAAGACAATAATATAAAAACTCCCTCTATGTAGATCTCTTGGAGAAGTAGACGAAGACACAGAGTATGATCGTAGTCGATGCGGTCTTTCGTCACGATGATGATGCGTGTTGAAATTTTCTAAACGGATCTCCTTTAGTCTTTATGGATTTGTGGGAGTATCTCTCTGAAACTTCCTCTCTATGCTGTGGCACGAAGCTCTGGAATTCTGGATCTCAAGAGGCTTTGGGAAGTCAGAGCCAAGATGTCCTTTTTATAGACTTAGCGCTAGCGCCTGCGCTAGTGGTACCGCCGGCGCTATCTCATATTAGGACACATTCTGCGCGGCAGAATCTTCAATCTAAGGAAACAATTTTCCCTTGCCAACTGTGCTCCTCGCTATCGCCGGCGCTATCGGATATCGCCTAGCGCTCTCCTTCTATATGTTCTCCCGGCATTTGCGCTTCGAGCTAATATTTTGTCGAACAGGAATTCGTCGAACGCCGCTAAGAGTTCGTCGAGCGAAGTTTCGTCAAACGACGTGATGAGAGTTTCGTCGAGCACCGCTAACAGTTCGTCGAACGACAGCTAGCGCCTGTGCTAGTACTACCGCCAGCGCTAGTAGGAGATTTGGATTTGATGGCTCAACTTTGGGGGCAACCTTCTTATGTGATCCTTGAGTCATGTGGACTTTGTTATCCTGCACACTTAAACACACAAGATTAAATACACATAAGTTTTGTTATTCTCAAACCTAGGAAATGCGGAAGACCATGTTCTAACAAGAATATATTACATCTTTCTATACAGGAAAAAGAGAAGAAGAAGAGAAAAAGAAGAACAGGGGCAAAAACAGAGAACAACTATATTACTTTATATTGTTCTGTTTTTGCTAACTCTTCTCTTGCAGATCTTCTATACATATCCTGAGACACCAAACACTATCAATTGCTCAGGATATAAACTGCAAGAAGAAGAAGAAGTGTTATTGCAATCTAGAGAAGAAGCTCCATCCACAAGCTGTCATCAAACTACATCAGATAGGGGGAGCTCTCTTCAACATGTTCATCAAGAGTTCTCAGCAAAAGAGAAGAACACCAAACCTTTTTCTGTTTTCTTTATTCCTTCCCATCTTGTAAAGGGTTGTAACTCCCTTCAAAAGTTAACTCCAGGTGACAGGCCACCTTAGCAAAAACCTGCATCTTGGTTTATAAGCACCTGATCAAAAGCTTATAGGTGAATTGGGCACCTGATCAAACCTCCATTGGTGTGTGGACACCTTATCAAAAATCCCTTAGTGTGAGGGCACCTTATCAACAACCTCCACTGGATTCCTACCAATGGGTAGAAGAGTAGATGTACCCAGTTGAGGGGAACTACTATATATCTTGTGTCATCTGGATGTGCTTTGTTTTTGTTTTATGTTCTTATTTGTGTTGTGTTTTTTATATGCCATCTCACTCTTTGTGTTTATTACTCAATCAGCAAACAGCTCTATATATATATATATCATTTACTTTGAAAGTAAAACTTAAACAAGAGCTTTTAACATATAATAAGAACTAAACTCTCCTTTCAAAGACCTTTTCAGAATAAGCTCGGAGACCTGCATCTAATGTTGAATAGTGTATACCAATTTGATTTCATTTAGTAGTTGATGGATAGTGTGTCACAATTGCAATGTGGTGTTTAGCTCTGAATGACACGCCAACTTAAAACAACCGTAACTTTTGATCTGGTAGTCCAATTTTTGCCCACAACACCATTATAGAATAAGCGCGAAGCCCTGCATCCAATGCAGAATAGACTTTACCCATATTAGTTTTTCTAGTAGTCAATATACAGTGGCTCGCAATTGAAATGCGAGATTTTGCTCCAAATGACTCAAACTTAAAATAGCTATAACTTTTGATCTGATGTTAAGATTTTTACCCACAATACTTTTCTAGAACAAGCTCAGAGCCCTACATCCAATGGAAGAGAGGGTTTACCCATTTGAGGTTGTTTTGTGGTCGATGGACAGTGGGTCACAACGGTAATGCAAGATTTAGCTTCTAATAACACCATAACTTCAAATAACCATAACTTTTGATCTGGTTGTCTGGTTTTTGCCCATAATTCCATTTCAGAATGACCTCGGAGCCATGCATCCAATGGAGAACAGTATTTACACATTCAATTTTGTTTAGTGGTCGATGGATGGCAAGTCACAATTGAAATGCGCGATTTAGCTCTAAATGACACCCAAACTTCAAACAGCCATAACTATTGATCAAGTTGTCTAGTTTTTTCCCACAACACATTTTCATAATGAGCTCAGAGCCCTACTCCAATGCTGAACATGATTTATCCATTTGAATTCGTTTAGTGATCCATGAACAATGGGTCACAATTGAAATGCGAGATTTATCTCTAAATGACACACAAACTTCTAACAACCATAACTTTTGATCCAGTTGCTCGATTATTTCCCATAACATCTTTTCACAATGAGCTTGGAGCCCTCCATCCAATGGAGAATTGGGTTTACTATTTTGAGTTTGTTAAGTGGTCAATGAATAGTGGTTCATGGTGGAAATGTTGGATTTAGGTCCAAATGACACCCAAACTTCAAACAGCCATAACTTTCGATCTGATTGTCAGATTTTTGCCCACAACACTATTTGGGAATGAGCTTGGGGCCAAAAATCCAATAGAGGATGGAGTTTATTCATTCGAGTTCATTTAGTGGTCGATGGACAGTGGGTCATAGTGGTAATGCGTGATTTAGTTCCAAATGACACTCAAACTTCAAACAACAATAACTTTTGATCTGGTTGTCCGTTTTTTTCCCGCAATAAATTTTCGGAACGTGCTCGGAGCCCTACATACAACTGCAAATAGTCTATACTCCTTCGAGTTTGTTTAGTGGTCAATGCACAGCAAGTCACAATTGAAATGAGGGATTTATTTCCAAATGACACTTAAACTTCAAATAGCCATAACTTTTGATTTGTTTGTCCGATTTTTGCCTACAACACCTTTTCATAATGTTCTTGTAAATTGAGGGATGTCTAATCACATAGAGGGGGAATAGTGAGTAATTCTAGAGTTATAGGATTCGTGGACTCTGAGTTGTAAGATTTGATTGATCTTAGTTTTGGAGAAGTTTGCCAGGTCTAGTACAAATGCTAGATTGGTGGAGGGGGTAAGTGGACATATCCAAATTAGGGAACCACTATAAAATACATATGCAATCTATAATGTCCTTGATTTTCTGTGGTTTGTTTTCTTAAACATTTAATATGTAAGACCCTTTTTTTCTTTTAAAAACCCAGGTCTTATGCCCAGAACCGCCGCTTTACGGTGACACCATCACTCGGGAAGGTTGCCACTACAAAACGTCGATCCTGCCGGCCATATCGATCACAGAAGAAGAAAAGTATAAATGAACAAAAAGAAGTTCAAGTCCACAAGCACATGCTATATATAATAAATGTCCACATGGTATAACTGAAATAACAAAGTTACAATAATAAAGGGATCATGCCCTGTACATCATGTCCTCACTACAAGATCACTCGCGGAAGCTAACTACTACTCACTCACTGATCCTGAAACTTGTTCTCCTGAACTAGACTAGCCCGTCTCCATCTGCACCAGCCTCTGGTGCTGCAGCATCTCCTCGGTCCACTAAAATGATAAGGTCCACCGACCGTTAGTCAAAAGACTAAGCCAATCCCCCACCCCTCCCCCAATGGCTCCTAGGCACCGAGCGGGAGGATGAAGCAGAGGACAACAAGGGGTATAAAAAGAGCAGATGACGGTGAATCTAGCTACAGAAATTTCTACAACTACACATATGTATACAGATAATTGAAGCAGTGATAAAGCATGGTAAAGAGCATGTAAAGAACAATAAGTCAAGCAGGTATATAATAGAAAAATAACCATTGATTTAAAGAAATGCCCATACAAACCTATAGACCAAGGGGTCGTTTAGCAAGGCCTATCGTATAAGAAGTCCCATAACCGACTTATATGATAGGGGTAGGGGTTAAAATGCAATGTTTATGCAATGACATGGAGAGTTATGTAGTTTATGCTATGTTCATACATGTGCAACTCACACACTTCGACTCTATGCGCACAGACCTTTAGTTCCCCCTTTTTGGAGCTAGCAAGACTCCCAGGATACTCCCGTAGTGGCAAACGGAAGCGGTGGGTTGGGCCTCGCCCACCTCTAGGTTGGTATTCACACTACCTAACCAAGACCTATCGTACGCCTCAACACAAAACCGCGGAGCATATGCGTACTCTTACTGGCTTGACCACCATACTTTCATGGCTAAGTGCAAATTCCACACTTGCCGAGTCAACGTATTGACGTCGGTGTGAATGACCGTCCAATACCGAAGACCCACCACCTTCATGCACATGCAAACATGTTCTACTATATCCCGAGCCATAAATTCCCCGGGCTAACCCGCCCGTCATTATAACCTTCCGATCCACCGGCTCGTCGGACCAACCCGTCCGCACCAACAACATTACTGACTCACAAGCTCAATAGACTAACTAGTATGCTGCTACAACCACCGAGCCTACCGCTCGTAAGACCAAACCGACTAACATACCCGTAACAACGGGGTGTGGGTGAGTGTATTATTAAGTTAATCTTGTACAACAACTTATCCCTACAATTTATGGTTAATCTTGGACTTCCCGAAAAATTACCCTGTAAGGGGCTCGCTACGGTACTAGGAGTTACAATGGGATGACACCCCAAAGCTCCCTTTCTCAAGACACTTAATGTTATTAGTATATACCCATAAGAACACCCCTCTTATCATTTAACTTGAGTTAAACCTATGTGCTTTATGACACGCTAGGGAAAAGACGATCCTTCGTCAATCCCAAGCACAACCTTACCCTTAGCTCACCTAGCACTCTTATCTCCTCAACTCCTTCTTGATGACCTCATCCTCTTCATCCTGACCATGTACACCAAGTACATGCCACTTCCACTTGGTAGGCCCCTAAATATCCTAGGTTCACATTTTTACTATACGCAGACCAACTAACTATATGAAGCTAATAAGTAGAAGTACTCCAAATATTCATCCAACTGACTCAAGATATTTACTGGAGGTCTATCATGATGTTTCAAAACTAAATCCAGAGAATCATATTTTTCCTTAATTGTTTAGCATTTATTTCAATTTCTCCAACATTTGCCAAGTATGAAAATGAACATGAAGTACAAGGAATTCTTATTATATGGCTCCCCAAAAATTAGGATAAATCTATGATGACTAAATAACAGCAAATACAACATATCATATTTTAAAAATAAAGAATTGTCCTCTATTTTTAATATTTAACATCTATCCAAACCTGAAGATTTATGAAGGAACCACCAAAAATATTTACGCCAAAATTATGGGAAAATACCAAACCCTTGTATTCATCAGAAAAGTCTACTGACTAAATTTTAGGATTTAGGGAAATCATTTTCTCACTTAAATAAATGCTTTAAGAAAATCCCAATTAGGATCAGTTGTGAAGTATCCTACTTATAAATGTCTCCAAAAATTATATAAAAATTCATAGAGCTTCTTAGTGCCCTGAAATGTTCTTTCACCAAGTTGCACATTTTTCCAGAGAGTTTTAGACCCTTAATTATATTTCTTTAAATTAAGGTAAAATAAGTGCCTTGTAAATGAGGTAATAGTTAAATCACCTAATTAATTTCACAAAAATTACCAGAGGAACATCACCTGAATATAAAGGCACTACCAAGGTTTCATCTCCATCCAAGACCTTTTAAGTATGTAATTACCTCTTATAAGAAATTTCCTTAAAGGGGTTATGCCCTAATTTAGGAGGGATAAATTCTCTTAAAATTCTCTCAAAATTACCTAGGGCATAATTACACCCCATAAACATATCTCCTAAATTTCATGACCATTCAAGGACTTTTGACCACATGTCCTTCATAGAGTTCTATATGCACCCCTAGGGATAAATCTAGGGTCCTAGAGCATATCCACATCTACACCACCCCATCTTACTCATGAAGGTGTTGTAGGGGATCATAAACTAGTGGCCAAGGTTTCAACTCATGGTGAGGAGATTTGACCACAATACCCCAAGATAAACCCCATGCCCTAATTTTGACCTAATTAGACCCAACTTAGGTTAACCAATTTCCAAACTAAAACAGTCCCAATTGGGCTGAAATTTTTACCAGGGTCATGTAATAACCCTAAATAGTACCCACCAAAATTGGGAGGGCATTGGAGGTCATTTAGCCTAATAATTAATTAATATTTTATTTATGAAATTATTACAAAAACCTTAGAAAAAGGTTCTCCTAAAATTCCCATCTTTGGATATGATGTGTGTGTATGTATAAGTAGCCTATGTTTCAAATCTCAAGTCCATATCATTTCCCAATCAAAAGTTATTCAAGAAATGGTGGATGTCCTACACTAGGAACCAGCCCCACCAAAATGGACCTACAGGGAAATACAGAGCTCTTTTTGGGCTGAAATCAATTTTAAATTAATTTAAACTCCAAGGGCTACAACTTTGGTGTTGACCACTTTTTCTGTAGAGGGTCCTAAGTATTTTCTATAATTAAATCTAGGTACAACAATACTTGTGACAGAAAATACAAATATCAATTAAACTAATTACCAGATCTGTGCATAGATCTTAAAGCAAAATCGTGGGACCGTTGGTCATCTTCCTCCTCCAGCCAAGGGTCAGGATTGCACCGACCTGTAGCACCTCATCTCTCAATTTCCCGGCCATCCGGCCACCTCCCTGGCCGGCCACCACCACCACCACCTCCGTTGAGGTGGTGGCTATCGCCGGGCGGCGGCACGGCCGTCGGAGGGGCGGTTTCCGGCGAACTTAACGGGAAGAAATTCCATGGAAATTTTAGATTTTTCTCACTTGGATCGGGTTCAATTGAGCCCAATTTCTCACCTATTTTGATCTAAGATATATCCATAGAGGGAGAGGAGAAGAACCAGACCTTCAATCGGGCTTGATGGTGGTTGTTTCCCGGATTTGCCATGGCCGCCCCCTTCAAGTTGTGCTCCTTGCCGATCTAAGCCTCCACTGCACGATTTCCTCTGGAAGGTTGGGGGTTTCACTCCTCTCAGTCTTTTGAAGATGTTAAAGGCCTTGATTGGGAGAAGGGAGGTTACAACCTTGAATGCCATTAATGGCCATCAAGGTGATTTCGATTTTGGCTTGGGGGAGATGAATAGGGGCTCAATCCAGTCGGGAGAAGGCTGGAAACTTCTCCTCTCCCCAAGAGGAGATGAATGGTACCATTATTGGAGGAGATGGGAGGTTTCCTCTTCCTCTCCATTAACTCCCCTTCCTTCTCTCTCTTTCAAATTAGGGCTTTCTCTCTCCTAGCCGAATTTCTTGAAATTGAATGTCCAATTCAGTAGCACCCAACCCCATTAGGTGGTGGACCACCTCAATTGGGTCTAGCCCAAGTGAATTGGGCTTGATTAGGTCAAAATAGGTCATTTTGACCTAAATATAGCATAATGTTGACTTCGGTCAATTTGACCATTTGGGTTGACCCCAATGGGTGTATAGTCACCCATTGGCCTCCCTTAAGGGTTAGGAAGGTCTAGGTAGGGTCAAATTGACAAGGTGAGGGTCAATTGACCCTTAATAGACCACTTTAACCAAAATAGGGCTAGGGTTGACTTTGGTCAAAATGGCCAAATTGGTGGACCCATGATGGGGCCTTTTGGTCCAATAGGTCCCTAGTGACCCTATGAGGGTAGGGGCAGGGTCAATTTGGCATGGTGGAGGTCAATTGACCCTAATTAGGCTACTTTGACCAATTTGGGGTTAGGGTTGACTTTGGTCAATTTGGCCTCTTTGGTTGACCCCAATGTGTCCTTGATGCTCTAAGGGGACCCCTAAAGGGTTAGGTATGCTATGGTGGGGATCAAATGGTCAAGGTGAGGCCCTTAAGTCCAACCCTATGTTTGTTAACTGGAAATTGCTATTTGCAAACCACTGTAGTTTCCTTCTTCCTGGCTAAGGCCAAGTTGTCTCTTCAAGCTTCCTAGGGTTTTGTCATGTCCTAGTCATGACAAAACCAATCTAGGGGGATAGTTGTTTGGGAGATGTTACAAATCACAATAAACAAAATATAATAATTTCGTCCTCGAAATTGAGGCTAGGCTCGCGGGGTTTTCACCGAGAGTGACTGAACGTAGCATCCCCTAAGAATTGAAGTTATTTATGACTCGAAGAGCACCGACTATCTCTGCCATACCAGTTCTAGTGGCTCTCAGGTGAATCAATTGATCGGAGGCTACTGAGCCATCTATAGTAGAAATTTGCTGCTCCAGCCATAGTAGAGCTCTCCTAAAGGAGGAGACATGGAAGACGTTGTGCAATCCCGCTAACTCCGGTGGGAAATCCAGTCTATAAGCCAATGAGCTGATCCACTCTAGGATCCTATAGAGTCCCATCCATCTCAGACTAAGCTTCTTCCGCCTGCGAACCCGCAAGACTCCCTGCATCGGACGTATCTTCCGGAACACCCGGTCTCCAACCTGGAACTCTAGTTGACGATACCACGCATCATAATACCTGACCTGGCAGCTCTGGTCCCCAACATCCTAACTCAAATCAGTCGCACCTGGGTATCTATGTCCTCCATAAATTCTGAGCCGAGTGCCTTGGGATCCTCATCCTGGATCCAAGATAGTGGAGTCTTGCGCCTCCGTCCCTCTGAGGGTGGAAAGTTGTGCTGACGTCAACCAAGAGCCCAGATAAGCCTGGACTGATCTTCACTTTTTAGACGTACACCATCCATCCTGATTCGACACGATCATCCTGGTCACACTACGATAACGGACAAACTGCTCAACAAATCCCACCAAACACAAACGAGGGCGTCCTTCCAGCCCGGGGTGACCCTAGCTACCTTGGTCAATTTATCCTCGATTTTCCAAACAAACTTGTGCCCGGAGTGGGGATGTGGTAACCTTTGTATGAAATCCATAATTATGTCCTCGAACTCCACTCTAACACGGGCAGTGACTGTGGTAGTTCTCCAAAGACTTTTGCACTTGGCCTTCACCGTGCATCACAAAACTTATGACGTCTTTCTTCATTCCGAGGACATACTTGTTCCGGAATACACCATTTTCCCGGTGGCTAAAGCTCTTGTTAATATGGGTAGACAATGCTTCTATAATATTTTCTCTGCATGTTTAGGTTCTTATTCCTTCAAGTACGTCCGAGTGATCAATCACCTCCACTCTACAACTTATCCAGTTCTTACCATTGGTGGGACTGATCAGATCATCAGGCGTCCCAATCATCCTCAAATTTTATGGTGGTGCACTTGTGAACCTTATGAGTATATGTTAACCAATCTTTATTAGTATCAATGTTTGTAAGATGGCTCCCAATCATTTTCTATATGGAGTTTGATTCATAAGGTATATGGGTAAAATCTTTTGAAACCCTAAGGTTTTTCACAAGTCAATTTCATCAAGGAAGTATCACCACGTTTATTTCACCAAATTCCTATTACTTCCACATATGCTAGTCTTGATTACTTTCGGATGGTCCAAAGTAAGATAAACTTAGATCGTTCTTATCATTGTAAACTCAAACACTATATTCTAATTCCAATAAGTTATCGTCAAAGATCACTGGTTATCCGTCATCATAGCTCCCAAGGTATAAGGGCTATTATTCTAGTTAATATGTTTCCACCATGATAGGGTGTGAATTTTAACAAATCATAAGTTAATCACTTCCGAATGCCCCGAACCATAAGAACTTCCGGATATAACTATAACATGTAAGATCTAATTTTAGTTCCCAACTTCCAGAAAGGCATCCGCATCCCTAAGTGACTAAGCCTAGCAACTTTACATTTCTAATGATTCAACTAAGGTCAAGTCATTGTTCGATCAATGATGTCTATCCATTGTCCTGGTAATACTACGGATCATTATTCGGTACATACTGTTACACCATCTCCTATTTGCCTGCGTAACGTTGAATAAGATCGACCTCAAAATCACTATGTTTACGATGCAACATCTTCTAAATTAGATCCAAAGGAAACCAAAGTCAGTAACTAATTTGCCCAATAAACAAAAGGTAAGCCCCAATAAACAAAAGATAAGCCTCAATAAACAAAAGATAAGCCACTATCTATTTTGGGCTAAGTATCTTTGAGATCTCCATGTTATATTCGTCCCAAGTATACAAATAATCCTTAGGGCACACAACCTTAGACTTGGGGTTCTATCTTGAGACTTATTGGTGTACTCCATACATTAGACTCTTCAAGGTACCCTTTTCGACAACCTTATCAAGGTCAACATATGAACCAATCTAAAACGGGTCCCTTCCGAACTTGAATTCTTATCCGACCCTCGGTGTTTGTCGTGGTGGTTGTCTCTAATGTAATCATGTCACTGGTACGAGGGTTGAGTTTATGAGTCCCATACCATTATGCTTATGTGTCAGTCTCTCTTTCTCTAGCCTTTTTGGGGTATCCTTGTACCTTCACCAAAGTTATACCTACGGTTTATTTCAGACTAGGGCATGGTATCAATTGTCATGGTAAGTCATGTGTCCTAGTGGGGTTGAGTCTAACTCATTGACTAAAGGACTATCTACAGAAATCTTTGTAGCCAGATGTATTCCCTGTTGGGGGCAGGGTTTGCCGCATGCTACAAAAGAAAACTTGCCACTCGTAAGGAGATTTGGCTGAAAAAAATACAGTTAAAAGTGGACTTTTCATGTGATTTCCCCATATGGGCACACCATTGCTTCCGCTGCTTAGTTTGTCCTCAAACTAAACTCGCGCAGGGTGGCCCAGGTTTTGTAGAATTCTTTTCTTCGGATCGAGGTTTCCTCTGATACCACTTTGTAAGACCCCTTTTTTTTCTTTTAAAAACCCGGGTCTTATGCCTAGAACCGCCGCTTTACGGTGACACCATCACTCGGGAATGTCGCCACTACAAAACGCCGATCATGCCGGCCATATCGATCACAGAAGAAGAAAAGTATAAACGAACAAAAAGAAGTTCAAGTCCATAAGCACATGTTATATATAATAAATATCCACATGGTATAACTGAAATAACAAAGTTATAATAATAAAGGGCTCATGCCCTGTACATCATGTCCTCACTACAAGATCACTCGCGGAAGCTAACTACTACTCACTCACTGATCTTGAAACTTGTGCTCATGTACTAGACTAGCTCGTCTCCATCTGCACCGGCCTCTGGTGCTGCAGTATCTCCTCGGTCCCCTAAAATGATAAGGTCCACCAACCGTTAGTCAAAAGACTAAGTCAATCCCCCACCCCTACCCCAGTGGCTCCTAGGCACCGAGCGGGAGGATGAAGCGGAGGACAACAAGGGTATAACAAAGAGCAGATGACGGTGAATCTAACTACGGAAATGTCTACAACTATACATGTGTATACAGATAATTGAAGCAGTGATAAAGCATGGTAAAGAGCAAGTAAAGAACAATAAGTAAAGCAAGTACATAATAGAAAAGTAACCATTGATTTATAGGAATGCCCATACAAACCTATGGACCAAGGGGTCGTTTAGCAAGGCCTATCATATAAGAAGTCCCATAACCAAATTATACGATAGGGGTAGGGGTTAAAATGCAATGTTTATGCAATGACATTCAGAGTTATGCAGTTTATGCTATGTTCATACAAGTGCAACTCACACACTTCGACTCTATGCGCACAAACCTTTAGTTCCCCCTTTTTGAAGCCAGCAAGACTCCCAGGATACTCCCGTAGTGGCAAACGGAAGCGGTGGGTTGGGCCTCGCCCACCTCTAGGTTGGTATTCACACTACCTAACCTAGACCTATCGTACGCCTCAATGCAAAACCGCGGAGCATCTGCGTACTCTTACTGGTTGGACCACCAGACTTTCATGGCTAAGTGCAAATTCCACACTTGCCGAGTCAACGTATTGACGTCGGTGTGAACGACCGTCCAATACCGAAGACCCACCACCTTCATGCACATGCAAACATGTTCTACTATATCCCAAGCCATAAATTCTCGGGGCTAACCCACCCGTCACTATAACCTTTCGAGCCACCGGCTCGCCGGACCAACTCGTCCGCACCTACAACATTACTGAGTCACAAGCTCACTAGACTAACAAGTCTGCTGCTACAACCACCGAGCCTACCGCTCGTAAGACCAAACCGACAAACATACCTGTAACAACGGGGTGTGGGTGAGTGTATTATTAAGTTAATCTTGTACAACAACTTATCCCTACAATTTATGGTTAATCTTGGACTTCCCGAGGATTACCCTGTAAGGGGCTCGCTACGGTACTAGGAGCTATAATGGGATTACACCCCAAAGCTCCCTTTCTCAAGACACTTAATGTTATTGGTATCTACCTATAAGAACACCCCTCTTATCATTTCACTTGAGTTAAACCTAAGTGCTTTATGACACGCTAGGGAAAAGACGATCCTTCGCCAATCCCAAGCACAACCTTACCCTTAGCTCACCTAGAACTCTTATCTCCTCAACTCCTTCTTGATGACCTCATCCTCTTCATCCTAACCATGTACACCAACTACATGCCACTTCCACTTGGTAGGCCCCTAAATATCCAAGGTTCACATTTTTACTATACGCAGACCAACTAACTATATGAAGCTACTAAGTAGAAGTACTCCAAATATTCATCCAACTGACTCAAGATATTTCCTGGAGGTCTATCATGATGTTTCAAAACTAAATCCAGAGAATCATATTTTTCCTTAATTGTTTAGCATTTATTTCAATTTCTCCAACATTTGCCAAGTATGAAAATGAACATGAAGTACAAGGAATTTTTATTATATGGCTCCCCAAAAATTAGGATAAATCTATGATGACTAAATAACAGCAAATAAAGCATATCATATGTTTAAAATAAGGAATTGTTCTCTATTTTTAATATTTAACATCTATCCAAATCTGAAGATTTATGAAAGAACCACCAAAACTATTTACACCAAAATTATGGGAAAAATACCAAACCCTTGTATTCATCATAAAAGTCTACTGACTAAATTTCAGGATTTATGGAAATCATTTTCTCACTTAAATAAATACTTTAAGAAAATCCCAATTAGGATCAGTTGTGAAGTATCCTACTTATAAATGTCTCCAAAAATTATATAAAAATTCACAGAGCTTCTTAGTTCCCTGAAATGTCCTATCACCAAGTTACACATTTTTCCAGAGAGGTTTAGACCCTTAATTATATTTCTTAAAATTAAGGTAAAATAAGTGCCTTGTAAATGGGGTACTGGTTAAATCACCTAATTAATTTCACAAAAATTATCAGAGGTCCATCACATGAATATAATGACAATACCAAGGTTTCATCACATGAGGAGCTGCAAACATGCCATAGGATGGGGTGTTAGTCCCATATGCACACACTAGAGAACGCTCAACCTAGCACTCTTTCCCCTCAGTGCCTCACAAGCCCTCCCTAGAACCCTCCCTGGTTAAGGGCAAGACATGACTTAAAGTTTAGTGTTGGAACATGGTCTTCCGTATCTCCTAGGTTTGAGAATAATAAATCCTATGTGTATTTGATCTTGTGTGTTTAAGTGTGCAGGAAAACATAGTCCATATGACTCAAGGATTACATAAGAAGGTTGCCCCCAAATTTGAGCCATCAAATCCATCACTCCCACTAGCGTTGGCGGTAACACCTAGCGCCCGGCGCTAGCGATGTTCTGCGCAATTCCGGGAGCACATATAGAAGGAGATAGCGCCTGGCGGTAGCCGATAGCGCAGGCGGTAGCGCGGAGCACAGAAGGCAAGAGAGAAATGTTTTCTCGGATTGAAGATCCTGCCACGCAGAATATGTCCTAAAATGGGATAGCGCCGGCGGTAGCGCTAGCGCAGGCGCTAGTGCTAAGGATATAAAAAGGACCCCTTGGCTCCGTCTTCCTCATCCTCTTGAGATCCTAAATTCCAGAGCTTCGTGCCACAACATAGAGAGGAAGGTTCAGAGAGATACTCCCACAAATCCATAAAGGCTTAAGGAGATCCGTGGAGAAGGTTTCAACACGCATCATCATCGTGACGAAAGACCGCATCGACTACGATCATACTCTGTGGGTCTTCGTCTACTTCTCCAAGAGATCCATATAGGGAGTTTTTATATTATTGTTTTTTTATTTCACATCTTCTCTTTTAAATCGTGTAGTAAATTCGCCTCGTGTTGGCGACTAGGTCTGGGTAGGACTTAGGGCAAAAATTCGTCTCGTGTTGGCGACTAGGTCTAGGGTGTAGATCTATGGGGTGCTCGAGGCCATATCCGGGGAAGGATTGGCTAGAGCGGCTTGAGGCCATATCTGGGGAAGGATAGGCTAGGGCCACCGGTTCGTGGGGATACGAGTCGTGATAGAAAACAAAAAGAGTCTACTATTCTTCGCCACCGATTTCTAGCGTTATAGAAATCAACTTTTGTAAAACCTTATTTCATATTAATAAAACATGTCTCTACTTTATTTCAATTGTTTTACTTGACTTCTCATTGTCTTAATCTCGTATTATTTCAAAGCTTTTCAAAATATAATATAAGTTTTTGAAAACCCTTATTCACCCCCCCCCTACCGATCCAACAAGTGGTATCAGAGCTAGGTTTTATTCCAATCGGCTTAACAACCAGGAATAATGGCGTCTCATGATCTCGCTTCTACTAGTGGGATAAATTTTATGAAGAAGGAAAATCACTAGCACCACCTTTATTTGAAGGAAGAAATTTTAAAGGATGGAAAATATTAATGGAAAATTTTCTTAAAGCTTTAGATGAAAAAGTTTGGAATATCACTATTAAAAAGCCACCTAGCGTATTAAATAAAAACGAAATGGTTTTAAATGCAAAATCTATGAATAGTCTATTTTGTGCGTTAGATCAAAATATTTCCAAACTCATTCATACTTTTCCTACTGCATACGAGATGTGGAATTTTCTTGAGATAACTTATGATCTTCCTCTTGCAGGTATGGAACAAACACATGAAGAGAAGGACATACAAGCATCCCCATTATTCAAGAAAATCTCTCTTGTAGCAAAACCATGGAAATCATGGAAATTGACTTAGCCAAAGAGAGCAATTCATCAAGAGAAGATGAAAATTCATCTATAAAGAAGGAAGGCCTAGAAGACGAAAAAGGAACGTCCTGTTCACATCTTTCCTCTTCCGATTGCGCTGTAAGAAAGTCTAATTCTTTATCTTATTTCCATATACAAAAAATTGCTAAACGTAGAAAGAAGAAATTAGAAATTGCTAATAAGAGATTACGTTTAGAAAATAAAACTTCGAAAGCAAATGTGAATGAAGAATCCAAAAAGGATGTGTTTGAATCTCAATCATGTTATTCATTTGAAAACTATACACCTTATTTTGATTATAATAATATTACAGAAAAATTCAAGGATTTAGAAAAAGAACTTTTAATTTCAAAAGAACATAACGAAAAATTGATAAACGAAAATAATATTCTCTCTCATAAACTATAATCTTTAAAATCACTCTTTCAAAAAGGATTAAATAATTTTAAATATATTATTTCTAGTTTATCATCAAACATGTGTAAAACTTCTACTAGTATGTTAAAACATATTAAACATGCACCTAGTAGAATGTTTAATCACACAAACATAATGAATTCTAACCCACATTATGTATCTCCTAAATTAAATTCTCATGTGCACAAATTTCCTATGAAATATAATTTCAAAAGTGATTATTATTTTAAACCTAAGTTTAATGAATATGGAAATTTGATGCATAATATTAAATCAAAATATGAATGAAGGCGCAAAATAAAAAATGAAACATTAACTCCACTTGAAAGAATTCATTCATTGTCGTCTCCCCAAAAATTATCACGCTATATTTGGGAACCTAAAGGAACCGTTACACTTGGTTCCCTTTGGATACCCAAATCTCTCATCTACTAGTATCATCCAAATGCATGAAGTAGAATATATTCAAATTGAAATCTACAAATTTCTACTGCATGATGTGCTTTAATGTCTTTTCTATTTTTTTTGTTTTCTTTTTAAGCTATCATGTTATAGTCATCTTATATATTATAGGAAATATGATCTTATAAATCAAATTGAACAAAATTCAAAATCATATTTTATTTTGATGACCTATCTTTTATTCTTATATTCATTGCTTCTAAATATCTTATATTATCTATATGAATCAAACTCTAAATTTGTTATGAGATATTTATCTAAATTATAAAGAAAATCACAAAAGACATATTGAAAGATTAATTGTCTTAAATACTAATGCCACTCGCACCACCATGATCTATTGATGTCCTTTGATAAAATTCTCTAAAAATCGTATATCATAATTCATATAAAAAAAATCATCTAAAAACAACTATCTCTATCACATGTATATAAATTATATGATAACAATTGACATTATAATTGTTTACCATGGTTGGTGTATTATGTACGTATTGTGATTTATGTCAAGTTTGGACCTTAGAATCATCGTGATATCAACAAAATCAAATCAAATTGAATCTTCACTTCATTCTAGGTCTGTAAGTTGAAACACTATCAAACTTTGGCATAACATCAATCATATCTTCTTTGTTTGCATACTCAATAATAATTAAGCTTAAATGGTTGTGCAAAACTCAAGAATTAAGGTTTAATGAATATGGAACTTTAATGAATGTGAAACCCATGTACTAAAATTTTAACTTCCGCAACTTTTTGCGATTTCTTCTCGTCTTTTCACTTCATTAGGCAGGCCTTACATTGTACAAACATAATTAAGAAAAATCGGAAGCAAAATCGAAGAAAATCTAGGCTATATGATTAAAATAAGCACTCTCTGTGAGCTAACGCAGGCGCTAGGACTTAGCGTCGGCGCTAGCTCAAGTGTCCGATTTTCTGTAATTTAAAATTCTAAAAAATCACTAAAAATATATTATTTTATATGTACTACTCATTTTTGCATCTATGCCTATAATTGATTTTTGAAAAATTAAAATACAAAATTACAAAAACCAAATTACAAAAAAAATATTTTTTTTTCCTTTCTTTGGTTATTTGTTTGATTTCTATATGCAAAAATCAAATACAAAAATACAAAACAAAACAAAATATGAACAAGTATTTTTTTGAACTTACATTTTCTACTTACATGTATCTTGCGAAAGGGGGATTTGGGCTATCATTCCATCACATCTCCTAGTACCGGGCGAACCCCTCACAAGGTAGTCCTCGGGAAGTCCAAGATCAATCTTATGAGTTCAAACTTTAAATCAAAATTATTCTTCAAAATATCAAAAATACTGTATGGACTTCATTGAAAATCAATCATGATTTAACCCATCATTTAGAACTTCAATAATGTTGCAATTTATCTTTTCAAACTACTTTGAACATTGTTTTCATCATGCTTTGATATATCTATTAATATGTGCATCAATTATATTGTAAAAGTTGTGTAGAACCAAGCTTAGCATGCCTCTAAGTATGAGTAAATGTTTTATGTTTGATAATGATATTTATTCACTCACTTTGGCATTGTCTACATATGTGTTTAATCTAAGAATGCTTGTGTATGTTTTGTATTAGTACAATGAATTAAAATTGCACAAGTATCTTACCTACACTACCTTTATTTGCACTTTTAAAAGTTAAGAAAAGTGGTTATGTTTTCATACTTTATATTGGTTTGCAAAACAAGTGTATTCGTAGAACTTTGTACAAAACAAAAATCATAAAATAAAGTGACAAAGATAACTCCACCAAGCACTACTTGAACCTCCTGATAAGTCTTAATAAGCGTTGTGAGGTTGAGCACCTTGGAAAGAATAGTAAAGTATCTTGTGCAAACCATATCTTTCTTTCAAAATAAAAACCACTTACTCTTAAGTACACCGGATCACTAGTTTCAATATTAAAATAAAATAAAATATATGATCCCCCAAGCACTACTTTGCACCCTGATAAGTCTTGATGAGCATTGTGTGTGCAAAGCACCTTGGTAGTTGTACATTTTATTTGTGCATTGAAGTGTGTGGAAGTAAAATTATTTGTGTTTTATTGTGCTCTTTAATTTACATATTTCTTGTATTTTTGGTTAAGACATTTGTTTACTTTATTCAAAATACACCTATGTGCACATCATTATCTTTCATAACACTTCTTCTCATGAGTATTGGATCCTAATGCTAAAATTCTATAATACTCTTTCTATATAAATGCACTAGATAACCTAGCATGCTTTCTATAATGTTTAGTATGTTTTGAAATTGTGAATTAACATAACATTGTAGTACTCTCTTTTTGATAACATTATTTCATGTTTGGTTACTTTATTGTTACACTTAAAGATTTTAATTGAACAATGATTTACAAAAACATCTTCTTTATGAAATTTAACTCATATATCTTTTTATGGATCATCATTGAATACAATAAGATGTTTCTTATATTTCGATAAGTCTTCCGCATCATAACCATATAATTGTTTTACCTTGCACTTTCATGCTTATTTAAACTCTTTTATTTTGTGTGCATCCTCACTTATATCTTAACATTCCTTTCTTTCAACAAGTGGTAGACTTGCTTGGTAAACTTTATATTGGTTGCTTTAAACAAGATATTTTTTTATGCTAAAAACTCTGATTTATTTCTATGAAAATATTGTAATACTAAAACTCTGATTTATTAATGGATTTCTAAATAGCTACGTGAGTTGTTTGTTTAAAAAATTCAAATAAAAATATAAATCCAGGGCTATGTCACTAGATTTAAAACGCTTAAGTGTTTCCAATAATTATTATCCATGACTTCATTTCTCACCATAGCGGGGGCATAGGGTTGTAGACATTAGATAACCTTATCTCTAGTCATGTCTTGTCCTTAACCGGGGAGGGTTCCGGTGGGGCCTTGCGAGGCACTGGGGGGAAAGAGTGCTAGGTTGAGTTTTGTTTAGTGTTTACATATGGGACTAACACCCCAACCTACTTTTACTTTTGTTGAGTTTTGTTTAGTCTTTTATAATTTCTGTTCTAAATATAGTTTACTTTTATTTTTGCAGAATTTTGGGGAAAATTGGAGAAAATCACAAGTCACGCCCTCAGTCACGCCCGTGACCAAGGGCGTGTAACCTAAAGATCTGCGTTCGTTGAAATTGCCCCTGCGTTCGATGAAAGCTCTGTGCCCCTGCGTACGACGAATGTGGAGCAGCGTTCGATGAACGCACTCTGCCCATGCGTTCGACGAATGTGGAGCAGCGTTCGATGAACGCGCTCTGCCCCTGCGTTAGACGAAGTCTGAGCTCAGTTTGATGAACGCGCTCTGCCGCGCCAAATTCTGTCCCACGCTGCATTAATTGAAGCCGCCCAGGCACACACCCGTGACCCGAAATGTCACGCCCGTGACTTTCCGGCGTGATCCCTGCACGCCGCTGAGCCGCAAGCCAGCCCATGCTGCATTTAATGAAGCCGCCCAAGTACACGTGCGTGACCAAAGTTACACGAGCGTGTAATGTCTGAATGTCTCCCACCGTCACGCAAAGTCCACGCCACTGTCAGATCTGATGTCAGTAATGTTTACACGCCCTAGGTCACGCCCGTGACCGAGGGTGTGTAACTTGAAAATTTTTGCGATAAATTTAGAGGCTCTCCTTGAGTCCAGAGTTCAGAATTTTGGAGATGGTGAGGTGCTGCTAGAGCTGTTAGGGAGTTTTTCATGTTCATATTCATGTTCATGTTTTCCTTAAGCTTTCATGTTCTCTTTTTCATGCAATGTACTAGTTTTTCTTCTTTCAATGCAATAGTTTAGCTTAAGCTTGTAATCTTTTCCTTCTTAGCCTTGTAATCTCTTCTTAAGCTTGTAATCATTTTAGTTTTCAATCAAATTAAGTTTGCTTTCTTTCATGTTCTCTTTCTCCTTAAGCACTCTTCCTTTCATGCAATGTTAATTTTTTTCCTGTTCCCCCTGCACTATGTTTGAGCATTAAACCTTTTTATTTTCATTTAATCTTTTCATTTAGCTTGCATTTTGTCTTTTTTTGGTTAAGCAAAACAAACCTCAAAATTCCGTCGATAAGATAATGGTGACATTCCTCGAAGTAGAAGTAATCAACGCGCCCCGTGGAATACGACCTTGATATTCCTAAATATCCTATACTCTAGACAATAAGGTACACTTGCCTTAATCGCATATAGTTTTGGAGAAAATCTTCAAACCTTCACTTAATTTCAAAAGCATGAAATTTCTATATCAGTTTCAAATCTCAAGTCCATATCATTTCCCAATCAAAAGTTATTCAAGAAATGGTGGCTGTCCTACACTAGGGACCAGCCCACCAAAATGGACCTACAAGGAGCTACAGAGCTCCTTTTGGGCTGAAATCAATTTTAAATTAATGTAGACTCCAAGGGCTACAACTTTGGTGTTGACCACTTTTTCTATAGAGGGGCCTAAGTATTTCCTATAATTAAATCTAGGTACAACAATACTTGTGATAGAAAATACAAATATCAATTAAACTAATTACCAGATCTGTGCACAGATCTTAAAGCAAAATCGTGGGGTAGCTGGTCATCTTCCTCCTCCAGCCAAGGGTTAGGATTGCACCTACCTGTAGCACCTCCTCTCTCAATTTTCTGGCCATCCGGCCACCTCCCTGGCCGGCCACGACCACCACCACCTCCGTTGAGGTGGTGGCTATCGTCGGGCGGCGGCATGGACGCTGGAGGGGCGGTTTTCGGCGATCCCAACGGGAAGAAAATCAATGGAAATTTTAGATTTTTCTCACTTGGATCGGGCTCAATTGAGCCCGATTTCTCACCTATTTTGATCTAAGATATATCCATAGAGGGAGAGGAGAAGAACCAGACCTTCAATCCGGCTTGATGGTGGTTGTTTCCCAGATTTTCCATGGCCGCCCCCTTCAACTTGTGCTCCTTGCCGATCTGAGCAACCACTACACGATTTCCTCTGGAAGGTTGGGGGTTTCACTCCTCTCAGTCTTTTGAAGATGTTAAAGGCCTTGATTGGGAGAGGGGGAGGTTACAACCTTGAATGCCATTACTGGCCATCAAGGTGATTTAGGTTTTGGCTTGGGGGAGATGAATAGGGGCTCAATCCAGTCGGGAGAAGGCTGGAAACTTCTCCTCTCCCCAAGAGGAGATGAATGGTGCCATTATTGGAGGAGATGGGAGGTTTCCTCTTCCTCTCCATTAACTCCCCCTTCCTTCTCTCTCTTTCAAATTAGGGCTTTCTCTCTCCTGGCCGAATTTCCTGAAATTGAATGTCCAATTCAGTAGCACCCAGCCCCATTAGGTGGTGGACCACCTCAATTGGGTCTAGCCCAAGTGAATTGGGCTTGATTAGGTCAAAATAGGTCATTTTGACCTAAATATAGCATAATGTTGACTTTGGTCAATTTGACCATTTGGGTTGACCCCAATGGGTGGCTAGTTACCCATTGGCCTCCCTTAAGGGTTAGGAAGGTCTAGGTAGGGTCAAATTGACAAGGTGATGGTCAATTGACCCTTAATAGGCCACTTTGACCAAAATAGGGTTAGGGTTGACTTTGGTCAAAATGGCCAAATTGGTGGACCCATGATGGGCCATTTTGGTCCAATGGGTCCCTAGTGACCCTATGTGGGTAGGGGTAGGGTCAATTTGGCATGGTGGAGGTCAATTGACCCTAATTAGGCTACTTTGACCAATTTGGGGTTAGGGTTGACTTTGGTCAATTTGGCCTCTTTGGTTGACCCCAATATGTCCTGGGTGCTCTAAGGGGACCCCTAAATAGTTAGGTATGCTATGGTCTGGATCAAAGGGTCAAGGTGAGGCCCTTAAGTCCAACCCTATGCTTGTTAACTGGAAATTGCTATTTGCAGACCACTGTGGTTTCCTTCTTCCTGGCTAAGGCCAAGTGGTCTCTTCAAGCTTTCTAGGGTTTTGACGTGACCTAGTCATGACAAAACCACTCTAGGGGTCTAGTTGTTTGGGGGATGTTACATAATATCCGCAAAATGATCAAACATCTATTTACTCCCACCCTCTAGGTTATTATACATCCCTCAACTTACAAGTGGTATTAGAGTGAGGTTGTTAGCCTAATAGCTTGAACAACATCCTCAACAAAGGAATAAGTCTATTTACCATGACTTCTGGAGAGAACTATAAAGAGCTTAGTTCTATGAGGCTACCTATATACAGAAAGAGAACTTTGGAATATGGAATGAGATAGTCAGATTGTTCATGGAAGCATCTGACTCCAGAATATTCATAATAGTGGAGGAAGGACCTTTTGTAAAACACATTTTTGCATTTTCTTTTTCCTTTCCTCAGGGCATGGGCCGATCTGAGAGGAGTCTTACTGCCTAGAACTGCCGCATTGCGGTGACACCAACTCATGCCGCCACTACAAGATGTCAATCATGCTGGCTCAATAAACACTCCAGGCCAACCAAAATCTTATATGTAAGAAACAATTATATAACATAATCCACATCATACAAAATATATAAATGTCTAATAAGAAATGTCCACAATGAGATACAATAAACAAAAAGGGCATATGCCAAGAACTTCAAAATTTCTCAAAATCTCATGGAAGTAATCTAAAGTCTCTCACTCACATCCATCTGGAGGAGTGTCCTGGTGCGTTGCATCAACTCCTCATACTCTATCACCCTGACCTGCTGCTTCTCTAGCTCCATGAGATCCTAGTTGTTATGCGACATCCGGCCGTTAGTCCAAAAGACTAAGCAGTTTCATCCACCCCTCCCCCCATGAATCCTAGGCACCGGGTGGGAGGACGAGGATAATAGGTATACAGAAGCAGGGTGACAAAGAAGGTGGCATGACTGTCATTAACATAGCATGTGTAAAGAATGTATGGCTACACTGTCGATTCTACTAACCAAGTATGGTAAATCTATACTAGCAGTTCTACTATGTAAGTACTAAAAGGTAATGAGCAGTAAATGAATTAAATAAGAGCAGTGCAATACAATAATAAATAAGTAACTATCTACCATCACAGAAAAGTAACTTAACTTATTTGAATGAACATACAAACTCATAAGTTAAGTTTTGGGTTGCTTAAGTAACTCATCATATAAAAGAGCCAATACTAATTTATATGATGAGGACCAAATTGTATGCAATGATGAGTATGATATGCAAGGCATTTGCTATAATTTCACAAATGTGTTAGTCGCCCACAAAACTCTATGCGTATAGACCTTTTTCCTTCCCAATTTTTGGAGGTAGCTAGCCTTGTAGAAACCTCCCATCGTGGTCAAACAGAGTCAGTGGATGGGGCGACTCCACAACTAGGTGGGTATGCACACTACCAGACCTAGTCCTTATGTATGAATCAACACTTGAGCATTGCAGAGACGCTACATACTCATGCTGGAATTTACAAAACCAGACCTTCATTGCTTAGGGAAGAGTCACTAGGAGAACGTCTCTAGAGCACGAGCTGAGCTGGCCCACTAGACCTCAATTCCTCTAGCCATGTCTACATGATTTCATCGATGTAATGACTGGACACGCATCGTAGACCAACCACAAGTAATTCTACCAATAAGATCTATATGCACATGTATAATTATCACCTCATCCACACATAACTGAGACTCCAACTCTCGGGACTATCTTGTCCTCCATATCACAACCAAACCGAGCCTTGGCTCGCCAGACTATCCAATCCTTCTCAAACCTCACCATCCCCAAGGGATACAAACAAGTTTCATTTATATATTTATTCCTATTATTCTTTACTTAGGGTTAACTAGACCTAGCTATTTAGGTTGGTTCATGGACTTCCTGAGGAACACTTAGTGAAAAGCTCACAACGGTACATGGAGATATGATGGGCTGACATCCCAAACCTCCCTTTCTCAAGATATTTACTCTTATTGGTGGCTACCCTTTGTTAAACCCATCTTTCACTATTTCTCTTAAACTCCTAAGGTATATTTAAGATTCACTTAAGGAGAATCTTGATCTTCAATTGAACTTCAACACTAAGCCTTCCTTAGTCATCATCTACTCTTCTACTCATCATCATCAATCAAATTGACCTAAGGTTCCAATCAGAAGTTTAATTCACTTCTATCACGCCACTAATTCATTCTAGATTAACATTTAGACTCATCCTCAAGATTTTCCCTTATGCAGGAATTTTGTTAATCACAGCCCATTTCTAGTTCTAAAATAAAAATGACTAGTGTAAACCCCCAGTCATACTATCCTACATGATAAAATTTGAATCCAGAAATGCCACAAGATTTATGTTAATGCACTACTAGAAACTTAAGGTTGTTGAATATTTTGAAGTGGAAGTAGAAGTTGAGTGGGAAGTCTTAGGAGGTCAGACCGCAGAGATCGTGCGGTATGCGCGAGCTCTCTCTGGCGACTAGTCATGGTCTCATCTAGATAGGCTCTAGATGTTTTCCTATTGGTGACTGCGTGATCTTTTTTTCTCAGGCTGGTTGAATGCGTGCGATCTAGTAGGGCAGTGTTTATGTACAACCCCATTTTTGTTGAGTGAGCCCTCAGGCCCCAGACGGTCAAAAGGATGAGCAGAGCAAAGAAACCAGGTCAATAGAGGTAGGCAAGCTTCGGGGAGAGTGCAAGCCTCACTCGCTAAGCATTCGCCCTCTTAGTAGTTCAGAGGCACAGAATGCCAAGCGAGTGAGGGGCAAAACCCCACTCGCCTAGAGGATCAAGGATCAGGCGAGTGGTGCCTCCACGGACCACTCGCCCACCAATACCTAGGGAATTCAATATGCGAGATGTATGGAGAGCGTAACCTCCACGGACCACTCGCCCAGAAGAATATAGGGGTGAAATTACCTGGATACCCTTGGTAGACTGCCAATAGCCCTTTAGAACATCGGAGTTTGGCTGTTAGCATACCAGTTTGGGGTGCGTTTAGTAAGACTAAAAGGCAGATTTACGCTATTAGCAGACCAGTAGAGGAAAACCATATAAAGACCTTGAAGGGCACCTCTGGAGAGGATCCAGTTTTTGGCTGCTTCCTCCTTTAGAACATCAACTTATCCCTACAATTTATGGTTAATCTTGGACTTCCTGAGGATTACCCTGTGAGGGGCTCGCTGTGGTACTAGGAACCACAATGGGATGACACCCCAAGGCTCCCTTTCCAAGGCACTTAATGTTATTAGTGACTACCCATAAGTATACCCTTCTTATCATTATACTTGGATTACCCTACGTATTTTATGACCTTCTAAGGGGAAAGACGATCTTTCGTCGGTCCCAAACACGACCTTACCCCTTATCTTATCGGGTACACCCAACATATAGATCCTTAATGGTGACCTCACATCCTCTCTAATAGACTTGGTACACCATCTATCTTCCATTCCCACCTAATGATCCATAAATTACTCAAGTTTTAAAGTTTTACTATACAGAGACCAAATGAGTTATATGAGTTACTTAAGGGGAGGTACCACAAATATTCATCCAACTGACTCAAGATTTTTACTAGGAGTCTACCATGATATTCTAAGACTAAATCCAGAGGATCATATTTTTCCTTATTTAATTGGAATTTACTATAATTTTCCTCAACATTGACCAGTATGAAATTGAACATGAAGTATAAAATCCTCTTATGATATGGCCTCCACAAAATTATGAAAAATCTATGAAGTTAAAATAATAGCAAATACATAATATCACAATTTTGCAGTAAGGGGTTGGCCTCTAAGTATAATATTGAATAATCACCCCAAATTAGAATTTAAAGAAGGAACCACCAAAAATACTTGTCCAACATTTATGGGAAAATTACCAGACCTTTATATTAGTCAGAATAGTCTACTGGCCAAATTTCAATATTTATCAAAACTAATTAGTCACATAAATAAACATTTCAAGTAAACCCATACTAGAGAAAATTGTGAAGGAACCTACTGATAAATAATTCCAAAAATTATACAAATTTCACAAAGCTCTCTAATGCTCTAAATGTTCTGCCACCAAGTTTCATAATTTTCCAGAGGATATTTGGCCCTCATTTATTTAACATATTCCTAAGACAAAATAGATGACTTGTGAATGAAGTGCTAATTAAATCAATTCAATAATTACACAAATATTACCAGAGGTCTACTACATGATTATGAGGGTACCACCAAACATTCATCAACATCCAAGATCATTTGAGCATGTAAATTTCTATTATAAAAAGGTTCCCTAAAAAAGTTATAACCTATATCAGAGGGGATAAGTGTTCCTAAAAATCTCATAAAATTTCCTAGGAAATATTTACACCCTATGAACTTATCTACCAAGTTTCATGACCATTCAAGGACATATGCCCCTATGTCCTTCACAAGGCTTAAAGTGCAACCCTAAGGTTAGAACTAGGGTCCTAGAGCATATCCACCCCACATCACCCCAAATTACTCATGGGGGTGTCTTATGTGATCCTACACTAATGGCCAAAGTTTCGCACCAATTTGATGAGATTTGACCACCTAATTCCATCATGTGCACTTTTGACCTAGTTTGACCTAGTTTGACCAAACTTGGGTTAACAAATTACCCAACCAAATCAGTTCCAATTGGGCTGAAATTTTTACCAGGGTCATATAATAACCCTAAAGAGCACCCACCAAAATTTTGAGGGGATTGGAGGTCATTAGACCCTATAATTAAATAATATAATAATTATTAAATTATTACAAAAACTTTAGAAAAATGTTTTCCAAAAATTCCCATCTTTGGATATGTTAAGGGTGTAGGTACAAATATCCTATGTTTCAATTTTCAAGTCAATATCATTTCCCAATCAAAAGTTATTCAAGAAATGGTGGTTGTCGTACACTAGGGACCAATCCCACCCAAATGGACCTACAGGGAGCTACAGAGCTCCTTTTGGGTTTAATTTAAAGTAGACTCCAAGGGATACAACTTTGGTGTTGACCACGTTTTCACCGGGAGTCCCTAAGTATTTTTTTAATAATTAATTCTAACTGCTGCCAGTAAAGGGATAGAAAATATAGGAATAATAATGCATTATTATAAAAAGTGTTGCACGAATCTTAAAGCAGAAATGGAGGGCATCGGGTTGTCTTCCTCCTCCAGCCGAGGGCCATGATTTTCCCTACCTGTAGCTTCTTCCAAGTTCAAATAACAGCCATCCCCTTCGCTCTATGGCCGGCCACCACCACCACCTCCTCCGTTGAGGTGGTGGTCGTCGGTTGGTGGTGGTTTGTCGGCCGGGGGTGGCCAAAATTGCAATTTCGGGGAGGGGAAAAACTAAAAAATGAGTCCCCTTTGGGAAGCTCGATCCAAGGACATTTTGGGTCGAATCAAGACCCAAACAGAAGGAGATCTATGCACTAGGGGAGGAGAAGGGGATCGAACCTGAATTGGGGCCGAAAGCCTTGTGGATCTTGGGTTCACCATGGGAGCTCGGGAAGCTTTTGGAGTCATGCAAATCCAAGCCTAGAGTGCACAATCCTTTCGGGAAAGTTGGGTGTTTCACTCCTCTCACTCTTTTGAAGATGTTAAAGGCCTTGATTGGGAGAGGGGGAGGTTACAACCTTGAATGCCATTAATGTCCATCAAGGTAATTTCAGTTTTGGCTTGGGGTAGATGAATAGGTACTCAATCCAGACGGGAGAAGGCTGGAAACTCCTTCTCTCCCCAAGAGGAGATGAATGTGGCCATTAATGGTGGAGATTGAAGGTTTCTTCTTCCTCCCCATTAATCCCCCCTCTTTCTCTCTCTTTCAAATTGGGGCTTTCTCTTTCCTGGCCGAATTTCTTGAAATTGAATGGACAATTCAGTAGCACCTAACCCCATTAGGTGGTGTACCACCTTAATTGAGTCTAGCCCTAGAGGATTGACTTTGATTAGATCAAAATAGGTCATTTTGACCTAAATTTAGGGTAGAGTTGACTTTGGTCAATTTGACCATTTGGGTTGACCCCAATGGGTGGCTTGTCACCCATTGGCCTCACTTAAGGGTTAGGAAGGTCTAGGTAGGGTGAATTTGACAAGGTGAGGGTCAACTGAACCTTAATAGGCGACTTTGACCAAAATAGGGCTAAGGTTAACTTTGGTAAAATTGGCCAAATTGGAGGCCCCATGATGGGGCTTTTTGGTCCATTGGGTCCCTAGTATCCTTGTAAGGGTAGGGGCAAGGTCAATTTGGCATGGTGGAGGCAATTGGACTTTTTTAACCAATTTAGGGTTAGGGTTGACTTTGGTCAATTTGGCCTCTTTGGTTGACCCCAATGGGTCCCTGGTGCTCTAAGGGGACCCCTAATGGGTTGGGGATATTATGGTGGAGTCAAGGAATCAAGGTTAGGACATAAAGTCCAACCCTAGGTTTGATATCTGAAAATTATTATTTGTAGACCACTTTGGTTTTGTCCTTCTCACCTAAGTTCACATGATCTTAAGCTCTTCCTATGGTTTTGTCATGACCTAGTCATGACAAAACCAACATGGGGGTCTAGTTGTTTCGGGTATGTTACACTGGTCATTCAGACGACCATAGAGAACTTCATTGTTTCCCGGATCCTCGTGGACATTGGGAGATTGGTCAATGTCATCATCAAGAAGGCATTTGATGAGATGAAGGTGGAGGCGAGGAGGGTGTTGGCCTCGGATGGACCACTGTTTGGGTTCTCGGGGGAAAGGAAGGAGGTGGAAGGGTGAGTTGGACTCCATGACATCTTGGGGGCAGACCCGCAACTGCCGGTTCGTCATCGTTGACACTCCAAGCAACTACAATGTCATCCTCGGGCGACCCCTCATCAGTGCATTCTGGTGCGTCCCCTCCTCATTCCACCAATGCCTCAAGTTCAGTGTAGGTGGAATCTAGATCCGGGTGAGGGGAGACCCAAAGATAGCTAGACATTGCTACGTTAACGCGGCCAACACCATCACCTGGCAAGTAGAGGCAGAGGAGATGGATCGGGAGATGGAGAGGCAAGATGAGGAAGAAGGGGAGAAGGAGCTGCTGGAAGTTTGGGAAGAGAGGATGGAGGAGGAGGAGAATGAAGCACTCGCTTGCGGTGGAAAGAAGGAAGGTGTCTGGGGGTGCAGTCTAGGCTGGAGTCGGTGGATGAAGTCGTGGAGATGGAGGTCGTCTCCCGGGCGGGGGCAATAGAGAAAGTAAAGATTAGTGGGGAGCTCAGCCCCAAGGATCATAGGAAGATCCTAGCCTGCGTCCAAGAGAACATGGACGTCTTCGCTTGGAGCGCGATAGAAATGCCATGGATCGATGCGGATGTAGCATTCCACCGCCTCAACCTTGAGCCCGACACTCACACCATCCGGCAGAAGATGATGTCCATCGTGGACAAACTAGACGAGCCTATTCGGGAGGAGGTAAGCAAGCTCCTCAAGGCAGGATTTGTATCATAGATCCAGTATCTAGGCTGGGTCTCCAATGTGGTAATGGTAAAGATGGGAGATGGAAGGTGAAGGATGTGTGTGGACTTCTCTTTATTAAATAAATCATGCCCTATGGATTACTACCCCTTGCCTCGAATCGATGCGCTGGTTGACTCAACCGTCATTTTTTCTCTAATGAGTTTTTTAGATGCCTTTTCAGGTTATCATCAGATTCACATGCACCCTTCGACATTAAGGATGTCTCATTCATCACTGGTGATAGGTGCTATTGCTACAGGATGATACCCTTTGGGCTGAAGAATACGGGAGCAACCTACCAACGGATGGTAGATAGGGTCTTTCATGAGCAGAAGGGGAGGAATCTGGAGGTCTACGTGGATGACCTCATGATCAAGAGTCTGGACCTCGAGTCTAATCTCCGGGACCTGAAAGAGACCTTCGACACCTTGAGAAAATTCAAGATGAGACTCAACCCCTAGAAGTGTGTTTTCAGGGCGAGCTGAGAAAAGTTCTTAGGCCACTTGCTTACCCAAGACGCGGTTGAGCTTAACCACGACAAGGTGAAGGCAATCTTGGAACTAGGGTTGCCGAGGTACGCAAAGGAGGTCCAGCGCCGCACTTGGAAGTTGGTCGGGCTAAGCAGGTTCCTCTCCAGGGTTGGGGAGAAATGTTCATCGTTCTTCAAAGTGTTGCGAAAGAACCAGAAATTTGAGTGGACTACAGAGTGCGAGGGGGCATTCCAAGCATTAAAGAAGAGATTAACTCAGGCCCCGTTACTCCAGTGGCCCAGGCAAGGAGAGGACTTATCCCTATACTTGGGGGTGAGGGCCGAGGCGGAGAGTTCTAGTCCGGAAAGAAGGGAAAAGGCAGCTCCCAATCTATTATGTTAGCAGAGTGCTGAGAAAGGCAGAACTCAAATATCCTATCTTAGAGAAGCTGGACTTCGCCCTTGTGGTATCGTCCCGGATGCTCTGACCTTACTTCCAGTCACATTTTATTAGGGTAGTGACCGATCATCCTCTTCGCAGCATCATGGAGGAGGTGGAGCACTCTGGAAGGATGGCCAAATGGTCGGTGGAGTTGAGCAAGTTTGATATCTCATTTGTACCCAGGCTATCAATAAAGGCACAAGCAGTGGCGGACTTCATGGCTGACTATGTGACCGAAGTGGAGGAACATGGTCCACCCCCCTCAGTGGCATGGAGGATGTTGGTGGACGGTTTATCAGGAAGACATTCTTTTGGGGGAGGAGTAATCCTAGTAAGCCCTCAAAGGACAAGGATCGAGTTGGCAATTAACATTCATTTGCCAATCACCAATAACCAGGCCGAGTACGAGGCCGTAATAGTCGGGCTCCGGCTTGCCCTGGAGTTGGGCGTACAGGACGTGGAGGTCTCAACAGACTCCATAGTGGTGGCTTGCCAGATCAAGGGGGAGTTCGAGGCAAAGGAACCGACCCTCCAACGATATCTGAAGAAGGTCATGGGAGTCATCAGAAATTTAGTACTTTATCGATTCAACACGTGCCGAGAGAGGAAAACATCTCGACAGATCTACTGGCCAAGTTCGGTCCTAATGCGGGGGGAACGGTGTCAGAGCTCTTCTTGCCATCCATCGAGCAAGGCGAGTTGATGGAGGTAGATCAATGAGTATCATGAATGGATCCCTTCATCACCTTCCAGGCATGGGGGAAGTTCCCAGAGGAGGACACAGACAAGTAGGGGCGCAGGTACAAGACGACATATTATTCTTTGCATGTAGGAGGATTGTACTGGAAGACCCTCTCGGGGATCCTAGCCCGTTGTGTATCGGAAGAGGAGTCCCTGATGGTCCTAGAGGAGATCCACTCTGGAGAGTGTGGCAGCCACTCGAGGAGCAGGACCATGGAGGGAAGAGTGTTGAGGAAAGACTACTTCTGGCCTACCCTCAGCAAGGATGCGGCAGAGTTCGCAAAGAAGTGTTCCAAGTACCAGCTGTATGCTCCCCTTCAACTCCTACCAACCCAGAGACTCCGGACCATCACAGCTCCATGGCCATTCGCAATATGGCAGCTGGACTTGGTGGGTCCTTTTCCCCAAGCTAGTGGCCAAAGGAAGTTCCTTCTCGTAATGATTGACTACTTTTCCAAGTGGCTGGAGGTGAAGGCGCTGGCCAAGTTAACCTCTCAGGTAGTAAGAAATTTTGTATTGTGGGAAATATTCTGCCGACATGGGCTCATACTAGCCATTGTCGCAAAAATGGTCCGCAGTTTTCCAGCGATGAGTTTGTCAACTTATGCACCCAGCTGTGCATAGACCTTCGTTTCGCATTGGTCCACCACCCGAGGAGCAATGGGCTGGTGGAAGCGGCGAACAAGATAATTGTTAACTTGCTGAAAAAGAAGGTCAAAAACCTAAGGGGTAACTGGGTAAAGCAGCTACCCTCGGTCCTGTGCCTCTAAGAATCCTCTAGAGGGGGGGAGGGGGTATGAATAGAGATTTGTGCAAGTACGATAAAATCTAAGTATTATGCTTCACCAAGATAAGTCCCAGAATAAACAACTGCAGTTAAGTGATAAAAGAAAAGTAGTAAATGAAATCTAAGCTATGAGGGACAGCACAGAAAATTGACAATCCAGAAGACACAGAATATTTTATAGAGGTTCCCCAAAATGTGTGTACTCCCCTCTTCTACCACCTAGTAGGGATGCACCACAGTGCATGAGTCTTTAGGTAAGGAGACTCTTAGAACCACTGATCTTTTGATAAGGAGATCATGAACCACCAGATCTTTTGATAAGGAGATCTTAAACCACCGGATCTTTTGATAAGGAGATCTTGAACCACTGAATCCTTTGATGAGGAATTAACAAAACTCTTTTACAGAAGGGAAGGAAAAAGAGAAGAAGAAGAAGGATGTAGGAATTCTGTTTTCAGAATTCTTATGATGGTTGTATTAAGAACAGCTTCTTATATCTGTTCACAGGATATGCTCTTGATGAACTTCTGCTTAAGATGGTGATGATTTGCAGAAGCTATTCTTGTCAGATCCTTCTGTCTACTTTCTTTCATCAGCTCTTCCTTCCACCATGGTGGTGAGTGAGTCCCAGATTTCCTTTGCTGATTGACACTCATCAACTTTCTGGAAAATGTCATCAGACATTGTTGACACCTGAATATTCATGGCCATGGCATCACATGCCTTGACCTTCTTCTCAGCTTCTGTCCATTCCTTTCGTGGGACAGCCTCTATTGTTAAGGATTCCCCTGCCTTTTGTCTGACTGGAGCTGGAGGACCTTTGAGAAGAACATTATAGATGTCTTCATCAATGGAATTCATGTAAAGTTTTATTCTGGCCTTCCAGAGTGTGAACTTATTCAAGTTACACACTGGGGGTCTTATGGAAGCATAATCCTTAGTACTCATTTTCCTTATAAAATATGTTTATAGAAAAGATAAAAGAGTAGGAGGTCTTTTTGATCAAGGTGTTAACCTCTTATTGATCAACCTCCGCTTTGATACCAATTGAAAGTGCACAGTGTGCCTCTAAGAATCCTCTAGAGGGGGGGTGATTAGAGATTTAAATTTATTTCTATTCTATTTGTGCAAGTACAATAAAATTGAAGTATTATGCTTCACCAAGATAAGTCCCAGAATAAATAACTGTAGTTAAGTGATAAAAGAAAAAGCAATAAATGAAATCTAATCTATGAGGGACAGCACAGAAAATTGACAATCCAGAATCACAGAATTTTTTATGGAGGTTCCCCAAAATGTGGGTACTCCCCTCTTCTACCACCTGGTAGGGATGCACCACTGTGCTCAAGTCTTTTGGTATGGAGACTCTTTGAACCACTGATCTTTGGACAAGGATATCATGAACCACCAGATCTTTTGATAAGGAGATCTTGAACCGCCAGATCTTTTGATAAGGAGATCTTGAACCACTGAATCCTTTGAAGAGGGATTAACAAAACTCTTTTACAGAAGGGAAGGAGAAAGAGAAAGAAAAAGGATGTAGGAATTCTGTTTTCAGAATTCTTATGATGGCTGTATTAAGAACAACTTCTTATATCTGTTCACAGGATCTGATCTTGATGAACTTCTGATTAAGATGGTGATGATTTGCAGAAGCTATTATTGTCAGATCCTTCTGTCTTCTTTCTGATTGAACTTTGGCTGTTATAAGATTGTGATGATGAGCAGCCTTGTTCTGTACTGTTCTTAGAGAGAACAGAACAACAGATATTCCTTCTCTATATTTTCTTCTGTTAGGGTTCCTGAGAGAGGGAGGAAGAAGAAGACCCAATGGAACAATATAGTCGATTGTGATAAGTGCTATCTTTCTCTTTCTTCTATTCACTTATATATTCACTTTCTTGAATTTGAATTTATTTCCCTTTTAGGTAATTCCTAAAGGGTATATCTATCTGCACAATAAAACCTTCCTTGATTACCGACCCGTCTACCAACATTTAAGCTTGTTTCCAAGAAAGCTTTTCTCTGGCCTCATTTAATTCTTTCTTCCATTTGAGGCAATTAAGAAGCCGTTGGAGAACGGTCTTGAGAGAGGTGGGCCATGAGAGAAGGTCCAAAATGACAGCTGACAAGGTTTCCCCTTTTCAAACTGTATTTGACATAGCGTCGAGTTCTCTACCTCTCTTATCGACGCTCCTTCGAGTTCTTGTAGTAGCAGCTTTGAATTCATCTTTGCTCTGACTGAACTCTGCTAGTCGACATTGCGTCGATACCCAATCGACGTAACCATCGAGTTGAAGATATAATTTTGAGCTTCATTATCTGCGTCGAGATGAAGTCGACGTTGCTTCGACTTTGAATAGCTTCAAGAGCTATTTCCTTCTACGCTGAGTTGAAGTAGAAGTTGTGTCGACTTCTCAAGATACTTTAACAAGTTCATGGCCTTTACGTCGATATCTATTGGACGTAACGTCGACTTGAGTTACTTCGACAAAAGGGTGAGACACTTGGACTTCTAGACAGAGTAGCGTCGATATTCATTCGAAGTTGCGTCGACTTCTATTCTACGCAAATGTTAACTTCACCAAATTTGTGCTTCTCTTGACTTGGTCTTGGCACCCTAGTTGAGTGTGATATCCTAAGACATCTAATTAATATATTACCCTCACTATACAATGGATAATTTATTCCTAAGAGATAAAATCACTTTTAGGTAATTTGTTAAGTTAAATCAAAGGGTTTTTCCCAACAACCTCCCCCTATTTATCTTAACAAATTGTACAATTTGAACAAAGTGATTTTACTTATTTCTTTGCATAAATAAACATAAATGCATACAAGACATCCTGGACATAAGAATGAAGTACATACAAGACAGGATTGGTATATATAGAAAATAACATATTGTTTTTCACAGACCATTCTAATGCAAGTAATATGCAGATATCCAGAGCTGTTTTCCAGAAGAAATTGTTCTTACATAGTACCTGATCCTCATTGCTCCTTCTCAGGAGTTTTTCTTTTTCTTGAAAATAATTTTGAGGTGACTTTCCTTAGGGCTATCTTCAAAGTCTCATCATCTTCTGTAGTAGCATCCTTGGGAAGCTCCCCCTGAGAGTGAGCATTCACTTCAGCTTTCTGGGCAGCATGCATAGCTATCTTGGCTACCTCATCCAGCAGATTGTCATTCTGAGGCATCTTTTGATCAGCTGCTGTACTTACAGCTTCCATCTCTATTACAGATTTCTCTGAACCTCTGGAGCAAGCTCCCCCTGAACTATTGCATCAATTTGCTCATCATTTAATTTATGTGGGAACTCCCTCTGGTCTGCAGGCTCCCCCTGGATCTGTGCTTGTTGGATAATTGTAGATTTGTTAGGACCTTGAGCATCACCTTTATTTTGTCCACTCAACTCTAGAACAGGTCTTTCTTCCTCCAATTGGTTCTCCCCCTTCTTAAACTTGCTGTCTAGAGAGGTTAAGAATTCCTTTGTAACCATGGAGGAAGATATAAAATCTTTGAGGCTCTGGAAAGACGTTTTAAAACTTAGTAACTCACCCTCCATTTTGAGTACTTTCTATCAAACTTTTTAGCATGAGAGGCCACCTGGTCTGCAAAGGTGGAGGAAGCTATGACCACAACTTTGTACATGATTTGCTCAAGATCAATTGGTGGAGTATGAGATGCAAAAGGACGAGGTGATGGATGAAGATGTTCTTGTATAGGGGATAGAGGATGGTAAAAATCAGGAGAAAAGTGTATTGATGATGTTGGAGGTGGAGCAGGCTGATGATCTGGAATGAGGGTGGATGGCTCAGGTGCTGAAGTGGATGGGACCTGTTGTTGTTGTTGTTGTTGTTGTTATAGTTGTTGTTGTGCTGGAGTGTCTTCCTGATGAATATCTGGAACAGTGTCCAGTAGAGGTAGAGAGTGATGAGGAGGGATAGCATCCCTTGGAGGGTCTGGCGTGTGCCTTTATGGCTCTTGAGGATGAGGAGATGGAGGAGGTGAGGATGGGGCTTGACCAGGCTTTAAAATTTGCCTGGTCCACTTAGAGAATATTCCAATATTTATTTTCTTCCCTGGTAGAATTGGCACACCCTTTGTCTTACACACACTGGGATAGTGGTGAAGCAGTATCTGACTCATGATTCTCATAAAAGCATTTTCCTTATGGGCATACTTACGCCCAATCATTCTTAGGAGGCATTTCCCCCAGTTAATCCTCTTCTTTAGAACTAGAGCTCCCATTATCTGAAGTTGTTGCTTTGGAACAGCATCATGTGCTGATATCTTACAGAGTAGCACTTTCCCTACAATATCTGCAAGAAATCTATATTCTTCCCCAAGGTTAATCTTCTTCAGATTGATGGGTTTGTCCTTCTTGAACTGCATAATCTCCAGGACCCTCTTGGTCTCATCCCCTGACAATTCTTCTAACTCATTTCTAGAAAGAAGATCATATGTTTGATTTACTATATCCTCTGTTATCAGGACTTCTGTATAAGATATTTTTCCTTTAAGAGAGCCATCCTATCCTATCTGAACATTATCTTTGAACTCTGTTAGCTTGATATCCAGGATCTTGCATCTTGTTGAGATGAGCTTGGTTAGGTCGGCCTCCAGAAATAAGCCAAGAATGGCTTTGAAGTTTTCTGCCGCTGCACTGAATGACTCGACGTCCACATCAAATCCTGAGTTCACTTTTGGTGGTGCCATTTGATTCTAGGTACCTGCAAAGACAAAAAAAAAGGCGAGAGAGAGACACGAGAGAGTTGGGGAACAAGAGAGCAAGATAGGGCAAGAGAAGGAGAATTCGAAAGCGTAAATGTTTCGATGCAGTAATTGTTTAAAAGCAGATGAATCTTTGCTACTTAGGGTTTAGGTCGACGCACCGTAGATAACACTTATTATTTGGCATGCAAAGCTGTGTCGAGATTGCTTCTAGAAGTACTTCTGCACGCTCTGATATATCGACATTGTGTCGACTAGTACTTGACATAGCTTCGAGACTATTCAGAGACCCTAAGTCGACGTAGTCAAGTCGACATTACGTCCAATAGATATCGACATAACTTCGGATTCAATTGGCAATTTATAAGTCGACGTATGCGTCGATATGAACTTGACGCTACATCGAATTCTATTTGAATTGTCTTCTCTTAGTGCATCTGGATGCTGACGTCGAGTAAAATTCGATGGTACGTCGACTTCTATTCGGCGCACTTCTTAATAAACAGATCCATTTCTTTAGAAAATTCTTGTTATTTTTCCCAGCAATTTTATTTATTGGAAATAGATCATAATATAACGTAATAAATATTATGGAGGATTCAAGGTAGTAATTACTCCCTTGAATAAGTCTTATTCCTTAATTAAAATCTACATCTTCTTTCCCACTCAATTTTCACCTGAGTGGGACCCTACCTCACCCTACACAGGTAATTCAAACATTAGAGGGAACCCAGGTTACCTTGGGCCCTTTTCTTTTACCATTATAAGGTTTAATGAATGAATATAAGGGTCTTTCATGATACCCTTTGGGATGATAGGGAATGGATTTCCCAAACCTCTTATCTTGATACTTGAAGTGAGTATAAAATGTATCAGAATACAACAAATCAGCAGAATGTTTGACTATCCTAGGTTTTATTTGCCTGTTGGTTGTTGTTACTTAACTTCTCTAAATGGTTCTTGCCTAGGGGTTTTTCCTATTTATTTTTGTCTATCCTATCTGGATGATTGTTATCTCTACCCTTGCATGATTCACTCTTCGCACTTGATTGATACTCACTAGGTCTAACAAATGGAACTGAATTTTTCCAGGCTGGTTTCCTAGATGTTTCTGTGCTAGTGGAGGGCTCTGCTCCTAATCCTAGGTGATTAAATCTCATAGAGAGATTTTCAGTGATGTTTTGGAGCTTCTGACTCCTCCCATTGAGTGAGTCCTCAAAGGCCTTTGCCTTTGCCAGCTCTTCTTTTAGATTTGTGTTTTCCTCTCTAAGCTTAATCAATTCTAACTCTTTATCATTAATTTCATTTGTTAGGTTTTGATTATTTAGATGCATTTCATTGTTCTTAAGGTTCTCTAGTTCAGTTCTAGCTATGCCTAGTTCTTTTTCTACCCTAAGATGTTAAATGTAGAAATCTTTGAAGCATGATTTAAATCTTCTGAAGTAAAATCAAATTCATCAAAGATAGATGATACCTGATCATCTTCATCATCTGATGCCATCCCAAGGGCCATCACGCAGGAAGCTACTGCTTCTTCTTCATCCTCACTTTCAGATGATGAGGAGTCAAATTCTGCTTCAGAATCACTCCAAGTTTCTACAATGAAGCCTTTGGCTTTCTTCTTGTCTTGTCCTCTGAAGGGCTTCTTCTTTTTCTTGTCCTCTTTGTTGTTGCTCCTTTCCCTCTGCTCTAGTGGGCATTCAGGGGCAATGTGCCCTGGTTTGCTGCAGGTATAGCAAATAATCTCCTTCCTTGGATTTTTATCATACCTGGGCCTTTAGTCTCTTTCTCTTCTCCTTGAATCCTCAGTGATAGAATATTAGGTTTGTAGTCTAAATCACTTAGAGGGGGGTGAATAGGTTCCTTTTAGTTTTCCTCTAAGCACCCTAGCTTATTTCTGATTTCTGGTTTAAGCAAAAGATCAAACACACAGAAAGCACACGAGTATATATAGAGGTTCCTCAAGACAGGGTGTCTTGAGTAGTCCTCTTTCCCCCTTCACCTTTCTAACAATGTGTTAGACAAGGCCAACTCCTCCAAACTCGGCTCAAAGAGCTTACAGCACAAGTTCCTCAAAACTTCTCAGATCAAGGATGATCCTACCTCAGGACAACGGTCCCTACAACTCAGAGCTATCACCAGCTCCTACCTCAGGCACAGCAGCCCTACAAACTCAGAGGAATCCACCTCCCACAGCTCATACCACCTCCTGGTCCTACAACTCAGGCTAAACAGCCCTACCTCAGATCAGATCCTGATCCTACATCTCAGACCTCAGCAGGTCCTACAACTCAGAGAATTCCTTCTCCTACAGCTCAGGCAATGAAGCCCTTCAACTCAGATCAGCACATGATCCTACACTCAGGCCTTCAGCCCTACAACTCAGAACCCTCAGGTTCCTACAAACTTAGACCAAATGGTCTTACAGCTCAGGCAAGATGCCCTACAGAAAAATGATTTAAAAATTTATTACAGCAGAGTTACTCTCCTGTAGATCCTGCAGCTTGTGCTTCCTGTAGCTGAAGATGTTGAATACAGCCACAACTTGATCTTCCTCTTCAATAGAGTGATGGAAGATCACCTTGCTCCATCTGGTGGAGGAGCTATCTTCTTCTCTTTGTTTCTTCTTCTCTTTTAGGGAGGGAGCAGGAAGAAAGTTGAGAGCAGCTGCCGTCAATGAAACAGTTGATTTTCTTTTTGCACGCGACGGAGAGAGCCTTCAAATATGCCTTAGCATTTCCTTCTATACATTTGTGATCTTCAACGGCTCTTAGATGTCCTTCTGAGAAGTATGGGAGCAGCTGGTGGACCCCACACGGCTTGTCTGCAACTTGCCCTAGCCGTAGGTTCCGCCGCCCTACTTTTCCGTAGAGAAGGACTGCGCTCGACGAATGCGATGTACTCTGCGTTCAACGAACTTGTCAAACTCTGCGTTCGACGATCTTGTCAAACTCTGCGTTCGACGATCTGCCAACTCTCAGTTGTTTCTTCAATCTCGTCTCAGCGGTCGACGAATAGTGTTCTGTGTTCGACGAATGGCACTCTGTGTTCGACAAACACGCCAATTGAGCCTTCTCAGCGGCTCCTTCTTTGGTCTCGTCTCAGCGGTCGACGAACTTAGTCCTGCGTTTGACGAACGGCCTTCAGCGTTCGACGAACACGCTGAATCTCAACGTTTGAAGAACTTATCAGCGGAGACACCTTTTTCTGAGCGGATCCGCTGAGACGGCTCCTCATCTCAGCGGTTTAGACCCTTCGTCTGCTGAGACAAATCTTCATCTCTTTGTAGATGATTCTGCACAACTAAGGGCATGTTTGGCCCTTTCTTTTGAGTCACCTGTACCTATATATACTACACAAGTATAGCTTTATCAAATACAATATGTCCTTAGCATTGAGAGTGATGCCTCTTCAAATCCATGTAATATTGAGGGCAATATACCCAACAATCCCCCCCTATTTGAAGAAGGCAGAACATTCTCAATGCTAAGGTACATTAACAACAAGAACATATTGCAATAAATGATCTGTAGCATGGGCCCTAACACCCTAAGCATTTGCCATATCTAGCATTGGCCTATCCTAAGCATTGGCCCTATCTCCCCCTTTCTGGTTTCTTTAACCTTCTATGGATAGGGAGGCAACATCTATTGATCCTTTTGGATCAACTTATAGGTCAACCTATACACACTTAGCATTTGCCATCTCCCCCTCAACCTGAGCAGGGAGTTTGCTCCCCCTCAAATAGAGAGCAATTTTCTGAAATAGCAGAACTTGTTCAATTTGAACAACTCATTCTAGTTCCTGGATACTAAAGGTAAAAATACATAGTGCATATACCAACAAACATAATATGATTTTCAGAATATGAAATATCATTTCAATTTAAATGTTTAATGCAGACATTTCATACAATTCAACTTGTGATTGTACATGGAATAATTCAAAAAACATTTCAAGGCAGGTTCTTCTTAGATGGTCCCTGGGATGAGCTTTCTCCATCTTCAGACTTTCTCTTCCTAGCTCCAGCAGCAGCCTTGATCTTCTCCTTTACTTTGAAGTACAGAAGTGGCTTGGGAAGATATCTTGTGGGAATCCTTAAAGGAGTTTCCCTTCTCACCATGTTATCTTTGAGAATCCTTTCCCTTAAGGATTCCCTCTCAAGGTGCTTGATCCATTCAGCAGCTGAATAGACATGATCAATGTTCTTCATTTGATGGCTCACCCAGGTATTGACAATAATTGTGTCCAACTCCAGATTGTCATCTTCATGGAGTGGATCCTCTAATTTTTCAATTCTTTTTTGGGCCATATATTCTTCAGCAGTTTGAATGCCCTCTGCCCTTCACCTCTTTGCTTCTCTCTCATCTTAAATCAGATTTGATTGACTTTGGAAGTCAAAGTCTTCATTTCTGCTTGGATTCAAGATTGGAAGATTCAAAGCAATGCTTGTTCCTTGCAGTACCTTTAAGCTTGAGTCCCATTGAGTTTCATTAACCTGTTTGACCATGGTTAGGATATTTTCTTGAATATCATTGGAAGCATTGTTGACCACTTCCACCACTTGCTTGCTGGCCTCTGCCTGATTGGAGAGTATCAGCTGGTGGGCAAACTCCATGCTGTTATACAGCTTTATATGAGCACCTTTCAGCTTAGCATTTAGCTTGGTAAGCTTCTCCTATCCTTCATTGTCATTGTCCATTATATTTTTCTCTATCTTAGAGTGTTGATCCATTATGGATTGAGAGAGAGTTTGGAAAGTGATGTCCACATCATCCAAAATGTTTTCCTTTGCCTTGTCAATGTGGGACTTGACTTGGCTGATTGATGTGTTGACCACTTGTGCCATTCTGGCAACAACATTCTCCCAGATATTTTGATTCCTGTAAAGATGATCCTTTACATATGTGATGTCTTTTGTGGAATCCCCTTGGTGGTCTGCAATATTTTTCAGAACTGTGTGCTGGGCAGCAACGGTGTTTTTGGCCATCTCAAACTATCTGGTTATTTGCTGGAGGATATGAGCAGAGTCAGCAGTGACATTATGCATTTGAGTATTCAGTTCATTCCTCACAGCAGCCACCCTTACCTCCAACCTCTACTAACTGGCTTGGATTTCTTGAGATAAAGCTGCTCTTGTAGCATTCAGCTCATCCCTAACTTGAGCAGTAGCACCTTGTATCCTTTCAGCAACAAGTTCTTTTACTGACAACATCTGACCCTCAATCATGGTTTGTATTGAGTTTAGCAGGTCAGATGTGTCCATAACAGCAATTGGCCTTTCTTGGGCCAATCCTTTTTCAACCAGCTCTTCAGCTCCACTCTGAGCTTTAGCCCTTCCATCATCAGAGATCTCCTCCCCCTCAGATGGGGCATTAGGTGTACCTTGTAGATATGGGGCGGTTGGTTCCTGTTGATGTCCCCCCCCCCCCCCCCCCCCCCCCACTAGCATACCCACCTCCTCCTTCATAGGCTGGGCTATGCTCTCCCAAACTTAGGGCATCCATAGGTGGAGAATTTTGTCTAGGGACACCTGAAAAATGATTGATAAGTTAAACACCTAGACTATACTAATGTTAGAGAGGATAAGCCTAACTGAAATCCTAATTTACCATGGATAGGTGAATTGGGAAGTTCATTTTCATCTTGAGGAATAGCTGGATCAGTGTTCATCTGAGTTGGCTCAGGATTGGGTTCAACTCTTCCTTGAGGCTCCTCATCCCCACTTGTCCTGGGGACATCTTCTCCTACATTCACCATAGCTCTCTTCTTCTCCTTTATCTCAGCCACCATAGAAGGTTGGCTCATGGGGAGAACCCTTGCAGACCTGTCCAAGGTCTTGATATCTATTCTCTTCAAGTAGTGAATGTTTACACCCTTGAAAGAGGAGAACTGGCCAGGATAAGCTTTCAGCGGGAAGAGAGATAAGATCCTTCCAAGATTTGGAGCCTGCAGGCATTGCTTGATCCTTAGGAACAGGACATTTCCCCAGCATGTCCTTTTCTTTAAAATGATCCTTATAATCAGCTCAAACATGGGTTGAGAGATTGTGTCATGAGAGCCTGGCTTGCACAGGAGTGCCTTTCCCACAATATCACACAGCAGCTTCCCTTTCTGATTGAAGAATTTCTTTTTCAGTGATGAAGTCTGGGGGTCACTGTATTCACACTACTTCAAGGCATGCTCCTTGTCTTCTGTAGATATTTCCTCTTCTTCCACTCAAGGAAGGCACAGTACTTTTTACAGTCTCTTAGGGGACAGTTTCACCCTAATTTCTCCAACCTTAGATGTTAGGCCATCCTTAGAAGACGACTGCTTGGCATTTGCAAAGAACTCTAGCACTTCTTGCTTGAAGATCTGAGAAGGTTCAGACAACAAGAAGTCTAGACCAGCATCAATAATTAAGGATATAACGCTCAAAATCTCTAGTGAGGCATGGAGAAACCCATCCCTCACCAAATCACAACCCTCTTGCAATTCCTTCGCAATCTTGGGCGCCATCTTAGTCGAATGAGAAAAACAAAAATGCTGCGATGGAAGAGTAGAGATTTCGTCTCGGCGGCTGGAGTGGTGCGAGAGAATGTGAAAAGTCATTTAATGCAGTCGAGAGTTTATATAGTGGGCCAGATTGTTAACCTAATTGACTCAGCGGTTCAGCTGAGACGGTTCATCTCAAGTTTCAACTTAGGGCAAAATTCGTTGAACAGCTAATGTTTTAAAACTAAGTTCGTTGAACTTAAGCACGACATTCATCGTACCCAGACTTAACCCAGTTTTTTAAGCGTAATTTGAAGCTTAGCTAACGCAGATTTTACTGGTTAATTCTATCATCCTACTTTAACACTATTATAGATAGCATTTGATGATAAATACACAATTGGGAGGAGAAATACTTACCTTGAGGATTTATTCCTCTATCTGATATCAAATTTATGATATCACTCTTCTTCCTTTCATGTGCCATAAGCACACACTGTCCAAGTACCAAATGATGACGAGGCTGGTACTTGAACTATCCTGCAAAACAGAGTTTAATGTTCCTTAGGAGCCCAAGATGACTTGGGTCCTAGGTTCTTGTTAGCATAATCAAAAGGCCTTACTCTAGCTGTACCCTTGGCCGGAAGACTCTTCCTTGCATTCGGTACATTAGGGTTGTACCAACAATCTATGGCAAAGTGTCCCACTTTACCACATCACCAACATTCATGAATGTTGTATCTTCTCTTCTGAGCATTTCTTGAGGATTGTGCAGCACAGTCCTCATGTTCAGGAATAGATACAGCAACATTCTTCATGTTCCTCTCAGCAATGATTTGACTGAATGTCATTCTGTGTGCTGTCTTGATGTTCTTTGTCCTGATGACATCAGCTTGCAATGACTTGGCAGCCATACAAGATTTAATGGCATCTGACACTGAGCAATCAGACATGTTTACAGAATTGGCAGCAGTCATGTTCTTGACTGATCCAACCTTAGAAGGGCTTGTCTTCTCATCCTTAAATGAAGTGGCTGAAGTACCAAAAACAAATGGTCCATGTTGGACCATTTAAATTTCCTCATGGGGAGCCTTCATGGCACTCAATCCCATTCCCTTTCTTCCACTATGTGAAGGAGCATTTTCCTTCATATAGCACATCTCATTCTTCCAGTGACCATAAATGCTTTCATGGTCATACCTGTTGGAGGGAAGAATCATCTTTTGAAAGGTGGATTGAGGCTTAGCCTTCTCCTTGCTCTTTACTCCACTCCCTTCTCCTACTTCCATTTTCTTGAATCCTAGTCCTCTCCTATTGGTTTTAGAGGAGACGGTGTCAATGATAGGAAGTACAGATCTGGGCTTGGAGAATTGAGCCACCAGGCCCTTCTCCTTCTTAAGCTTTTCCTCAAGGTCCTTGATGACCTTGTTCTTCAGGGAAATAGTGCTTATTTGCACCATAGTTAACCCTTGTAAATGACTAATTTGTCTGCTCATCTGAGCCACCAGGGTGGTAGGTTCAGTGTTGACATCCTTAGTCATTTTGAGGGAAACAATTTCCTGGGCTTGCCTCTTGGCAAGCTTCTTGCTCTTCTTCAGAGCCTCCAAAAGAACACCATATTTTTTAATCAATTGATTGAGTTCTTCCTCAGCTTCCATGCCCCTTCCATCAATTGATGGAGGTGCATCAGATTCTGGTCTAGTCTCACAATCAGAAATTGAAGTGGAATGAGATAGTACCTGATCATTGTCAGAAGCATTCTGACTCCCTTCCTCATCAGTGAAGGCCATAAGGCCTAGCTGAGCAATGTCTTCTTCATCCTCCTCTTCATCACTATCTGAGTGTGAAAGAGGGGCTCTGATTCCTGTTTTAGCAGCAGGATAGTCTTCATCCTCCTGAGCAGCAAACAGCCCTATATAGGCTTTCTCTTCTTCATCTGAATCTGAAGATGAAGATTCAGATTCACTCCAGCTCTTGCTTTTCTTGGCTAGAAGGGATTGTTCTCCCTTCCTCTCCTTCTTATGATGAGGCTTCTTTTCACCTCTATCTTTCCTTTTGACTGGGCAGTCAGCAATGACATGCCCAGGCTTACTGCAGCTATAACAGATTATATTGTTAGAAGAATGTTTACTAATTTTAGAGTCATACCTGTCACCCTTTGGGTGATGTCTTTCTGATTTGCTGCTATCCTTTTTGTTGTGTAATGATGAGGAGGTCATGTTCTTCCACTGCTTCCTCTTCATCATCTTCTTGAACTGTCTAGTGAAGGCAGCAAACTCCTCATCAGAGGAAGAGCATCCTGAGGTGCTGACTTCAGGTTCAGCACTTCTCCTAGGAGGAGACACCATCATGCTTTTGCTTTTCTTAGAGCTGTCAGCTTTGAGAGCAACAGATTTCTCCCTTGCTTGAACCCTTGAAGAAGTGTCCTCTTCCTTCCTTGCAGACAGCTGCATCTCATAGGAGAGCAGCTTCCCAAACAGTGTGTGAGTTGGGGTCTCACCTAGCTTGGCCACTTCCCTGATGGCACATATCTTTGTGTCCCAGTCTCTTGTGATAGATCTAAGGAACTTATCATTCAGCTCATAATGAGTGAAGTTCCTTTCATAGGTCCTCAACTCATTCACTGTCCTGAAAAATCTTTTATAGCAATCAGCTATGCATTCCTGGTTCAGTTGCCCAAAGGCTTCATACTCCTGATTTAGGAGTGACTTCCTGTCATCCTTAACTTCAGCTGTCCCTTCCATATATACTATTAAAGTATCACACATTTCCTTGGCAGAAGTGCAATGTACAAAGTTTTGAAAGGTGGAATCATTAATAGCATTGACAATGATGTTCTGGGCCCTCTTGTCCATGGTGAACAACTCAAGTTCATCCTTGGTCAGATCTTTGAATAGTTTGGCCACTCTTCTTGTTGGATCTATAGTGGATGTAGTGTGAAATGTGAAAGGTCCTTCTTCAACTGTAATGAAGATCCTTGGATCAGATGCTTCCATAAACAACCTGATCATTTGCTTCCATATGCCAAAATTCTCTTTGTTGCATATGGGCAACTTCATAGACCTCATTTCCTTTTGCAATCTAGAGGAGGCCATGGGATATGATTTGACTAAACCTTTTAGGATCTGGTCAGACTGTTAAGTCCTTCTTGACCAACCTCCCTCTGATACCACTTGATAGAATATTAGGTTTGTAGTCTAAATCACCTAGAGGGGGGGGGGGGGTGAATAGGTTCCTTTTTGGTTTTCCTCTAAGCACCCTAGCTTATTTCTGATTTCTGGTTTAAGCAAAAGATCAAACACACAGAAAGCACACGAGTATGTATAGAGGTTCCTCAAGACAGGGTGTCTTGAGTAGTCCTCTTTCCTCCTTCACCTTTCTAACAATGTGTTAGACAAGACCAACTCCTCCAAACTCGGCTCAAAGAGCTTACAACACAAGTTCCTCAGAACTTCTCAGATCAAGGATGATCCTACCTCAGGACAACGGTCCCTATAACTCAGAGCTATCACCAGCTCCTACCTCAGGCACATCAGCCCTACAAACTCAGAGAAATCCACCTCTTATAGCTCAGACCACCTCCTGGTCCTACAACTCAAGCTAAACAGCCCTACCTCAGATCAGCTCCTGATCCTACAGCTCAGACCTCAGCAGGTCCTACAACTCAGAGAATTCCTTCTCCTATAGCTCAGGCAATGAAGCCCTACAACTCAGATCAGCTCCTGATCCTACACTCAGGCCTTCATCCCTACAACTCAGAACCCTCAGGTTCCTACAAACTCAGACCAAATGGTCTTACAACTCAGGCAAGATGCCCTACAGAAAAATGATTTAGAAATTTATTACAGCAGAGTTACTCTCTTGTATATCCTGCAGAGTCTGTGCTTCCTGTAGCTGAAGATGTTGAATACAGCCATAACTTGATCTTCCTCTTCAATAGAGTGATGGAAGATCACCTTGCTCCTTCTGGTGGAGGAGCTATCTTCTTCTCTATGTTTCTTCTTCTCTTTCAGGGAGTAGTAAGAAAGTCTAGAGCAGCTGTCGTCAATGAAACAGTTGATTTTCTTTTTGCACGCGACAGAGAGAGCCTTCAAATATGCCCTAGCATTTCCTTTTATACATCTCTGATCTTCAACGACTCTTAGATGTCTTTATGAGAAGTATGGGAGAAGCTGGTGGACCCCACACGGCTTGTCTGCAACTTGCCCTAGCCACAGGTTCCGCCGCCCTACTTTTCTGTAAAGAAGGACTGCGCTCGACGAACGCGCTGTACTCTGCGCTCGACGAACTTGTCAAACTCTGCATTCGACGATCTTGTCAAACTCTGCGTTCGACGATCTGCCAACTCTCAGCTGTTTCTTCAATCTCATCTCAGCGGTCGACGAACAGTGTTCTGTGTTCGACGAACGGCACTCTGCGTTCGACGAACACGCCAATTGAGCCTTCTCAGCGGCTCCTTCTTTGGTCTCGTCTCAGCGGTCGACGAACTTAGTCCTGCGTTCGACGAATGGCCTTCAACGTTCGATGAACACGCTGATTCTCAGCATTTGAAGAACTTATCAGCGGAGACACCTTCTTCTCAGCGGATCCGCTGAGACGGCTCCTCGTCTCAGCGGTTTAGACCCTTCATCTCAGCGGTTCTGCTGAGACAAATCTTCATCTCTTTGTAGATGATTCTGCACAACTAAGGGCATGTTTGGCCCTTTCTTTTGAGTCACCTGTACCTGTATATGCTACACAAGTATAGCTTTATCAAATACAATATGTCCTTAGCATTGAGAGTGATGACTCTTCAAATCAAGGTAATATTGAGGGCAATATACCCAACACTCAGTATTTACCCACTTCTTAAATCTTTTTGCCATCAGATTGAACATTTCATCCTCGGGAGTGGACGACTCTCCTTCGGTAGATTTCAAAGCAAGGGACCTTTGGACAGGAGCTGGAGAGATCTCCCTTTCTTCAGCCTCAGACCTGTTCTTCAGAAGCATCTTATATGACTTAAGCTTTCCTAGCAAGGCTTCAGTTGAGATTTCTCTGTGGCATATGGTTTCTCTGATTGCCCAGATCCTTGAGTCCCATGAGCTAGAGAAGCACATGAGAATCTTATCATTAATTTCAGTCAAGGATATTTCCATGTCTAAGCCTCTAAGCTCATTAATGATAAGACTAAATCTGTCACACATATTGGCAACAGATTCATCAGCTTTCTTTTGAAAGTTCTCATACTAGGATATGAGATGGGACTTTTTGTACTTTCTTTCATCAGCTCTTCCTTCCACCATGGTGGTGAGTGAGTCCCAGATTTCCTTTGTTGATTAACACTCAGCAACTTTCTGGAAAATGTCATCAGACATTGTTGACACCTGAATATTCATGGCCTTAGCATCACATGCCTTGACCTTCTTCTCAGCCTCTGTCCATTCCTTTCTTGGGACAGCCTCTGTTGTTGAGGATTCCCCTGCCTTTTGTCTGACTGGAGCTGGAGGACCTTTGAGAAGAACATTATAGATGTCTTCATCAATGGAATTCATGTAAAGTTTTATTCTGGCCTTCTAGAGTGTGAACTTATTCAAGTTACACACTGGGGGTCTTATGGAAGCATAATCCTTAGTACTCATTTTCTTTATAAAATATGTTTATAGAAAAGAGAAAAGAGTAGGAGGTCTTTTTGATCAAGGTGTTAACCTCTTATTGATCAACCTCCGCTTTGATACCAATTGAAAGTGCGCAGTGTGCCTCTAAGAATCCTCTAGAGGGGGGTGGGTGATTAGAGATTTAAATTTATTTCTATTCTATTTGTGCAAGTACAATAAAATCGAAGTATTATGCTTCACCAAGATAAGTCCCAGAATAAATAACTACAGTTAAGTGATAAAAGAAAAAGCAGTAAATGAAATCTAATCTATGAGGGACAGCACAGAAAATTGACAATCCATAAGACACGGAAAATTGACAATCCAGCAGCAATGTATTCAGCTTCAGCTGTTGATGTGGACACAGATGTTTATTTCTTACAAAACCAAGACACAAGCCTATCACCAAGAAACTGACAAGTTCCTGATGTTCTCTTCCTGTCTACTGTGCATCCTGCATAATCTGAATCTGAGAATCCAGTTAATTCAAATTCAGATGTTGTTGGATACCAAAGTCCTAGATTAGGGCAACCCTTTATATATCTCAAAATCCTTTTTAATAAAATTAAGTGAGATTCTTTGGGGTTAACTTGGAACCTAGCACAAATACAGGTAGCAAACATTATGTCAGGTCTACTAGCTGTTAAATAAAGTAGTGAGCCAACAATTGCTCTATATACTTTTGAATCAACGGGTTTCCCTGATTCATCATTATCAACAACAACATTTGAGGGCATGGGTGTTTTCATGGTGGAAGAATCAGACATACCAAATCTTTTCACTAATTCCTTAGCATACTTAGATTGGGATATGAAGATTCCATTTGGAGTTTGCTTCACTTGAAGACCAAGGAAGTATGATAACTCACCCATACTACTCATTTCAAATTTAGATTGCATTAGATTAGAGAATCTTTTGCACAAATTTGAATCAGTAGAACCAAAAATAATATCATCTACATATATTTGAACTAGCAAAGTTTTATTTTTATGTATCCTGAAAAATAGTGTTTTATCTACTATGCCCCTACAGAAATTGTTTTCCAATAGAAAACTAGCTAAAGTCTCATACCATGCTCTAGGAGCTTGTTTGAGACCATAAAGAGCTTTCTTAAGCTTAAATACAAAAGAGGGTTGAGTTGGAGAGATGAAACCTGGTGGTTGTTCCACATATACTTCTTCTTTGATTTCTCCATTTAAGAAAGCACTCTTTACATCCATTTGATATACCGTGAACTTTTTATATGTAGCAAATGCAAGAAAAATTTGGATTGCTTCAAGTCTTGCAACAGGAGCAAAGGTCTGATCATAATCAATCCCTTCTTCCTGTGAATATCCTTGAGCTACCAGTCTTACTTTATTTCTTACAATGTTGCCTTGTTCATCTAGCTTGTTCCTGAAGACCCATTTGGTGTCAATCACTGGATGGTCTTTTAGTCTAGGAACCAAATCCCATACTTGGTTTGTCTCAAACTGATTGAGTTCCTCTTGCATAACAATGATCCAGTTGGGATCTTGCTCTGCATCTTGTAGAGATTGAGGTTCAATTTGAGAGAGAAAACATGTGTGCATCATGTTCCGATTTACTTGATTCCTTGTTTGCACACCTGCTGAAATATCACCAATCACTTGTGATATTGGATGATCTCTAACTGTGATGTGGTCAACAATTGGAGCTGGTTCAGCAATAATTTCCACTTGGGGAATTTGTTCAGCTGCTATATCCTGTGAAGAATTATCTGCTGCTATCTGTTCTGAACTTTCAGCAAAATCTGGGAGATTTTCTTCTTCACTCTCTTCAGCATTCTGCTGTTCAGGATTCAGAATTCCTTCTTTGTGTAGAGCTAATTGATCTAGCTGCTCACTTAATATAGGTACCTGCAGATTTTCTATGGTAGAAGGAATCTTCTCCTTGTAAAACATGTTAATTTCATCAAAAGAGACATGCATAGATTCTTCTATTTTAAGGGTAGATTTATTATAAATCCTATATGCTTTACTGATTAGTGAATAACCTAAGAAAATTCTTTCATCTGATTTTGGTTCAAATTTCCTAAGGTATTTCTTTTCATTATTGTAAATGAAACATCTACAGCCAAATGCTCTAAAATAGTTAACTTTAGGTTTCTTCCCTTTTAAGTAATTCATAAGGAGTCTTTCCCTTAAGTTTGTGTATCAAACTTCTATTCAGAACATAATTTGCTGTGCTAACAGCCTCTGCCCAAAAAGATAGGGGCAAATTAGCATCTGCAAACAATGTTCTTGATGATTCAATTAGAGTTCTATTTTTCCTTTCAACTACCCCATTTTGTTGAGGAGTTCTAGAAGCTGAGAAGCAATGCCTGATACCTTCCATCTCAGAGAATTCTTGCATAAGAAGATACTCAAACTCAGTACCATGATCACTTCTGATCAATGCAATTACAGTAGAGTACTCAATCTGTATGCTCTTAAGAAAGTCTGTAAGAACTTTAAAGTTATCTGACTTTTCTCTCAAAAAGAACACCCAAGTGAATCTAGAGAAGTCATCAACAATAACTAGAGTGTAAGACTTCCCCCCTAAACTCTTTGTTGTTATAGGTCCAAAAAGGTCCATATGTAGCTAATATAAGATTTTAGGTGAATCACTTTTAGATAATGATTTAAAGCTATTTTTATTTTGCTTGCCTAGTTGACATGCCCTACAAAGACCTTCTTTCTTGTATGAACCTAAGGGTAAACCTCTAACAAGATTTTCCTTAGATAATTTAGCAATGGTCCTAAGGTTTACATGTCCTAATCTCTTATGCCAAAGTTCACTAGATTTGCTTACATCACTAAATAAACAAACTTCTGAAGTAGATGAATTAAAATTCACTAAATATATATTACCCTGCCTATTACCTGATAAAACAGTAATACTATCAGTAGATTTAATAAGACAATTCAATTTATTAAATGTTACCTGAAACCTTCAACACATAATTGACTTATGCTGATAAGGTTATGCTTCAGTCCCTTCACATAAGCTACTTCTTTGAAGGTGACTTCTCCAACCTTGACTTTTCCATAGCCTTTGGTCTGTCCACAGTTGGAGTCTCTAAATATGACTTTTGGTCCAAGCTTTGCCTTGTAATTGTTCAGATTTGCCTTGTTCCCTGTCATATGTTTTGAACAGCCACTGTCCAAATACCATTTTTCACTTGTTCTTGGACAACTGTGTACCTGCAAAGACATAAACATAAACTAGTTATTTTTGACCCAGACTACCTTGAGTCCTTTTGTCTTACCACAATAATCAGAAATAAAGGACATTTCAGGCTGATCCTTATAGCCTTGTGGATGATATCTCCTTGGAGGTATAATCCATTCAGTAAAAGGATTCTTAGTGTGTTTAGAATTAGAATTTCTGAAATTCTGTGTATAGTATCTGTTCGACAAATCTGGGTAAATTCGTCGGCCTCCGTTCGACGAATGTACATGATTTCGTCGAACGCTGTCCATGTAATTACTATACTGAAAATCTGTTTTCAGTTTTCGTCGATCTCCGTTTGACAGATTTGAATCTTTTCGTCGAGCTTCGTTCGACGAATTCTTCTGAATTCTTTTATTCTTAACATACTTGCTTGAAACATCTTTATTTGCTTCTACAGCCTCTTTGCTTTTAGCAGATATGAATTTTATAGGTGTAGATAATATATTCTTCTTAACCAGATGTGGCTCACTTGATGAGGCACCCAAGCCCAGTTTGCTATTAAGTCTAGCATTAGCTGTGCTTGTTATGTCCATCAGTTTGATGCTTCTCCCATTTAGGGATTCTTCAAACTTCTTTTCTTCAGACAGCTTGCTCTCAATGAGAACAATATGTTCTCTGGAGGCAGCCAAATCCTTTTTAAGGTTTATATTTTCTTCACTTATAATTTTCATATCAGCTAGCTTACTTCTGAGTGAGATTATTTCTTTCTCATATTTTAGTAAGTCTAAGCAAAGAACTTTGAATTCAGCCTTGAATTCAACTGAAGTAAAATCAAAATGAGATAATACCTGATCTGTATCATCTTCTGCTTCAAATTCTGATTTTTCCTTATCAGAATTATGTCCCGAGGCATTGATAGCCATCATGCAGAATGTTCTTTCTTCTTCTTCATCATTGGAGCTGGATGAGGAAGCATATTCTGACTCACTGGCTGAGTCATATATTGCCATCAAACATTGGTCACTTTCCTTAGAATTTTCTTCATCATCATCAGATGAGCTGGATGATGATTCTGATTCAGTGTCACTCCAGGATTCTGCTATAAATCCTCTTCCCTTCTTTTTGTGCTTGTGGGAGGAAGACTTGCTGGAGCTTCTCTTCTCTTATTTATCCTTTTTCTTCTCTTTCTTTTGATTTTCTGGACATTCTGTCAGGTAGTGTCCAGGTTTCCTGCAACCATAACAAATAACTTCTTTAGGAGTTGATTTGTCATACCTTTGCTTTTCTCTTGATCTGGACTCTTTCTTTCTGAAGTCCTTCTTAGCCATTTTGTAAAATCTCTTGGCTATGAGACTCATAAACTCCTCATCTTTTGGAGTCTTTTCTTCTTCTGCATCAGCTGCTTTGAAAGCTATGCTCTTTTCTTTCTTTGTTGTTGGAGAAGAAGTGGATGCTTCAGCTTCCCTGGATTTAATGAGCTGCTCATAGGATTTGAGCTTGCCCAACAATGCTTCAGTGGTAATCTCATTGAGACTTCTGGCCTCCTTGATTAGCCAGATTCTAGAATCCCATGTGCTGGGGAAGCACATTAACATCTTGTCATTGACCTCAGTGATAGAGATCACTTTATCCAAGGTCTTCAGCTCATTTATTATGAGACTGAGCCTATTGTACATATCAGCAACTGTCTCTGTTTCTCCTTTCTTGAAATTTTCATATAGAGAGATCAAGTGTGATCTTCTATCTTTCCTTTCATCTGCAGAGCCTGCAACCATATTATTTAGTGAGATCCAAATCTCTCTGGCTGAAGTACATTCAACCACTTTTTGAAATATGTCATCAGACATAGTTTGAGCCAAAATGTTCATGGCTTTAGCATCTGCACTTCTTTGCTTCTTTTGTGTTTCTGTCCACTCAGGAGGTGGGACAGCATGATTGTCTGCTGTAGCTTCAGTGCTTGTTGATGTTGTAGGTGTTGGAGGCCATGTAAGAATAACATTGAAAATCTCTTCATCAATAGAGTTCATATAAAGCCTAATCCTTGCTTTCCAAAGTGCAAACTTGCTAAGATTGCACATAGGAGGTTTTGTGCTTGAATACTCCTTGTTCTGTGCCATGAGTTTTTAACAGAAAATAAAATGAAATAAAAACTCTAAAATAATTTAAGATCTAATTGATCTTTGTGATCCAGGTGTTAGCTTGTAAATAAGATCAACCAACCTCTGATACCAATTGAAAGTGGAGGTTAGATCTTAAGTTACTCTAGAGGGGGGGGGGGGGGGGGGGGGGGGGTGAATAGAGTATAAAAAACTTTTCCTTAGTTTTTATAGCGGAATTAAAATAGTGTTATATATATGTGTAAGCAGTGTGAGATAAATATATAAGCAGAAAAACTGAATAAATAAAAGCACACAGCAAAGCACAAAGAAATAATCACACACAGAAGACACAAGGAATTTATAGTGGTTCCCCAATAAATCTGGGTAGTCCACTCTTCTACCACCCTTGGTAAGAGTCCACTAGGAGGGTTGATCAGGTGCCCTAACACCAAGGTGATTTTGATCAGGTGTCCACACACCACAGAGCTTTTGTTCAGGTGCTCAAAACCAACTAGATTTTTTGATCAGGTGTCTTGCCACCAAGAGGTTACACTTTTGAAGGGAGTATTAACCCTGTACAGGAGAGGTGAGAAAGAGTTTATAGTGTTCTTCTCTGTCAAGATGATGAGAGAAGACTCTAGTGGACTTGTTGTAAAGCTCCCGCTGTCTGATTGAACTTTTTGACAGATGATGGAGAAACTTTCTCTTGAAGACACAAATCTTCTGTAGCAGATTGATCTGGAAGAAAAGGTTCTTCAGATTCCTTGTTGCTCTTTTAGAAGATTTGAACTTGCAGAAGATATCTGAGAGATGGATCTTGAAGAGGATGTTCTCAGAGAGAAGATGAGTGGTGCTTGAGGAAGAAGAAGACTGAGAATTATTGACTGAATATTCTTCTTCTTTCTTTTTCTATACTTGTATATATTCTCTCTCTCTGTATTCTGTAAGAGTATATTTGAATTCTGTCGAGAGCTGAGACAATTATGTCTGTCTTGATATCTTCTCTTTTTGGAAATAGAATAATAAGCCTTTAATCCTTTCTTGGAATAACAACAAAAACCAAACGACTTTGGCAGGTCCTTTAATTCCTTAGCCGTGTAAAATTCTTTTGCATTAATTGTCAACGACTATATCTGTCTTGGAAAAAGGAAAGAAAGAATATAATAACTGAATATAATATTCTTACTTATCTGTCTTGAATATGTCCAAAGATATTTGAATAGATCTGTTAAAGTCGTCGATCTGTATTCAAAGAACTGATATTTAAGGAATTAATTGATCTGGAATCAGTATTTGTCGATCTGAGTCTTAATAAAAAATTTGTCGAGCGCTGGCTGGAATTCGTCGAGCGTTGCTCAGAGAATGTCGAACGCTGGCTGGAAATCTGTCGAGCACTGCTGGAGAACTGTCGAGCGCTAGCTGGAAAACTGTCGAGCGCTAGCAGGAATTCGTCGAGCACTGGCAGCCATCTGTCGAGCGCTGATAGCCATTTGTCGAACGCTGGGAACTTAACTTTTTCCTTAAGTTCTAGCTAATCTATCAGCCTAAAGACTTGACCCTTAAACTATACAATGGGGTCAACTTGATCCTAGTTCAACATATAGTGATCCTAGCCCAAATCAGTAATAGGGTTGTTCCAACAAAAACAATTTGAAAAACCTATTCACCCCCACCCCCTCTAGGTGATAGGTCGACATCCAATAACTAACAAGTGGTATCAGAGCCAGGTTGTTCAAAGAATAGCTTAACAACTTATCTGCTCTTGGGTGTATAAAATCAACTGATTATCATATCCTAACTCTATGGAGAAAGTCAAAAGATCTGACATCAGGAAGTTCAGATCCTTAAGTGAAAGGAGTTGGAGCTCTTCTCATATTGAAGAAGAAATAAGTATAGGGATCAGTGCCATAGGGATCAGAGCATCCTTGACTATTTCAGACAGTGAATCTGAAGATGAAGAATGCTCTGTAGTCAAAAGAAGAATATGGGCACCCTTGACTCTCACAGACTGTGACTTTGAGGATGAGGAGGTCTATGGGTTGATGGCTCTATCAGATGAAGAAAATCATGATGAATCACATTATGATCAGGTATGCATCGCTCACACACCTTTACTACCAGCTTCAATTAAGAAGTCCAAGAGTGTATTAGATGATTGCTCATCTTCTGAAAATGATGCAGAAGACTGCTGATTATGCAACAATAAGAACCATGCTGATCTAATAGAACAAATTGGTGATCTCGTGGCTGCTCTGAGAAAGAGTAAGAAGCTTCTTAGGAAGCAAGCTAAGGAGCTAGAATCACTCAGACCCATTAAGGCTGAGATGAATGAGGAAATGGGTATGTCCCACAATGAGGGCACCAATTCCTATGAGCTCAAGAAGATCATAGTCAAGCTTCATGATGAAAGAAACCAAAGGGAAGAACTCATTAGGATACTTGAGAATGATCTTCTTAAGGAAAGAAGCTTAGTGGCTCAATTCTCTAGGCCCAAAACCATACTGCCCATCATTGACACCTTCTCTTCCTATGAAAATAGGAGGGGATTGGGTTTCAATGAAGGGGCAGTAGATGCTGGGAATAGAAAAAGGGGCAAAACTAAAGCAGAGGCTCAAACCATCTTTCAAAAGGTAGTGCTTCCCTCTAACAAGTATGACCAGGACAGTGTCTATGATCACTGGATGAATGGAAGCTCCAATAGCCTAGGAGATGCTCCTGACTATGGGAGGAGAAAGGGCATGTGGATGAGTGCATTGAAGGCTCCCCATAAAGAGAATATCGAATTAGCATTAGGATCCAATTCTCATGAGAAGAAGTGTTATGGAGGATTATGATGTGCACATAAGTGTATTTTGAAGAGAGTAAACAAATGATTTAATCAAATTACATCAGGCTTTAAGGACCAAAAGATATAAAGATTACTCTATACAACCTAGCATAACTAGAGTTCAACCTAAAGTATACTTGAGCCAACAATTCCAGTAAAAACTAATCAAGGAGAAAGGTTGTACTCACAGCACAATGCCAACCAGGAAAATTATAAAAGGAAACCAAAATAGAAAAGGTAATTGTAACCTGCAGCTCATAACCACAAGGAAAACTTTTACATCCAACCAGATTACTAAAAATAGAGAGGAAGAAGCAATACTACTCACTGAGAATAATTACCTGAACAAAGATCCCACTTCAAGGAACAAAGAGAAAGACAAATGGGTTTCTCCTATCCTAACCAGAAAATCAACCCGAGGCAAACAAAGAATAAATCGGGCTACTTGCATTAAAGGAAGATAAACAAGAACAAGAATATTGCCACTTGCTTATCAATGAGAAAGGTTTTGCTTATACTTCAACCAAGAAACTAACTCAAGGCGAACAAAGAAGAAATTGTCGAAAAAACACTCCTCAGCAAGAAGAGAAGCACACACACGAGATCACTCGACGAATCGACGAGACCACTCGATGAATCTGTGAGACCACTCGATGAATCGACGAGACCACTCAACAAATCGACGTGATCACTCAGAGAATTTTCTTGACCACTCGAGATGACTCGATGAATTTACTTGACCACTCGAGATGACTCGACAAATTTACTTGACCACTCGAGATCACTCGACGAATTGACTTGACCACTCGAGATGACTCGACGAATTTACTTGACCACTCGAGATCACTTGACGAATTGACATGACCACTCAAGATGACTCGATGAATTTACTTGACCACTTGAGATCACTCGACGAATTGACTTGACCACTCGATATCACTCGACGAATTTACTTGAATACTCGAGATCACTCGACGAATTTACTTGACCACTCGAGATGAATCGATGAATTTACTTGACCACTCGAGATCACTCGACGAATTCTATCCTACTCTAGGAAGACAAAAAAATGGCTAAGTCTAAAGTCTTAAAACAAGAAGTCACATATTTTTCTAAGCCTAAGAAAAATAAGGGAATCAAGGAAATAAAGGGGGAGAAAGCAAACCGCTACTTGCCTTAACCTCAAGCCACCAAAATTTGGCCTTACAAGCCCTCCACGCAGGATCAGCTCATACACAAGCTAAGCACGAAGGATCTACGAAGATTTGGCAAGAAACGAAGGTTAGGGTCACTAACCCTAGCGCTAAAATTCCACGGAACGGACAATACTTATCACGCACGCGAAGAGCACGGCGAGAGCTTTCCAGATCTATGCTCCGGTGAAGATTTCGTGCACCGTAGCTCCGGGGGTGGCGGTCGGAAGTTCCATGGAAACTCTCTTTCTCTCTCTCAACGTCTCTGACTCGGCGATTCAGGAAAGAAGAAGATGAAGAAGTAGATCGTATAATATATCTATACTATTATAAAAAGAAATATAGTGGTCTGCGGATAGCATGAGATCAAAAATGGCTAAAAAATTGGGACCATCAGATGTGTGGCTACGAAAAACACACACCGTCCGATTAAACGCGCAAAAACCCTAAACTAATTTAAACCCCGCAACAAGCCCCCACGCCGCATTCGACATCCCGTTCTCTCCCCGCTCCCTCCCGTTCTCTCCCCACTCCCTCCCGCACCGGCAAAAGAGTTCTGCGTCACGAACCCTTGCCGCCGCTCCCGTTCTATACCAACACTCTCCGGCACCGGCAATACGATTCTTCCTCCCGACCTCGCACATAGCCATCTCCATCGAACCATATTTCTTCGACACCGACGACATGCCCTACGACTCCCTCCTCTTCAGTTAGATCTCCACTTCCCACTCCTCCACTTCATTCCAAACGCCCACAGTCTCGCAAGGCTTCACATCGACGAAAACTCGGGATAGATAAAAGGGAACGAAGAAGTTTATCGATAGGTTTGCGTCTGTTCTAGGTTTTTTCAGATTTTGCTTCTAGATTTTGATTTCGTAAATCTTTAAACCATAGATATTCATGTAAAATGTCATTCAGATTTCGATTTTGCACAATAGATTCAGACTATTTCACCATGGATTTTAATTTTTTTTTGGTTTTTGCATTCAGTTTTTCCGGATTTGCGGAAAAACACAGCAATCTATACAACCTCCTAAGCACGACAGCGGAAACCCTCTCAGTCCCGATACTATTTCTATGCCCTAAAACACAGCACTCCTCCCTCACGACGACGTCTCCTCCTCGCTCGCTCGGCTCCACCGATCCCGCTCACGCCTTCTCCTCTGCACCGTGATTCCTTTAGCCATCGGTGACATCAACACTCTCTCCGCCATACCAACAATGGCCTTCTACTGACCACCACAGAGACCCGTTGTCAGGTATCCTCTCCTTCACCAACCTCCTTCCTCCTCGCTCCAGAAAGCGACACAGCATAGCGACATAACTGATTTCTACTTGCTACTCGCTCAGTTGGGGCATCTTCCAAACCATTGTTTTGCCATATCATTTTACGGCATCGATTTCCTATTCAAAATCAGGTTTCGTTCACGATTTAGGATTTCTTTAAATATTATTTCCATGATTTTTGGAAAAACCTCTCTAAGATTACCATTTTTCATTCCTTGATGAAGTTATTGCTAAGTCCTTCAAAATAATCCCGTAACTAGATTTTTTAAGCTGAAATTCATTCTGCAGGAATAGCAGTATTTGATAGGTTGAAATGGTAGATTGTGATATTAGATTTTCTCAATTTTCTGTTGTTTTTTGGTATGAGGTTCTAAGCAAAAAAACTTGGAAAAATAATCGGCATCTAAGAGCAGCTTCAGGGACTTTTCTCCTTCAGCTACACATCAATAACTGTTACTTTTTTATTAATTCAGCTGTGAGATATGCTCACAATCCATTTGCTGTAATGCCCAAGAGGTACATAATGTCTACCAAGGCTTAAAAGAAATCACAAGTCGATTCCGATTTATTATGGCCAAGGGGATTTTGGTTCCAGTTTCCATGGTTTGCTAATTTTACACCACTTTACTGATTTCCTCTAATCTAACTCGAAAAGGGGCTTGGTACTTTGGTAGGCATTTGGATTAAGACTTCACCATGGACTCCATGGATGAATTATGTTCTACTCTGCTCAATTTTTCATTCGAATGCCTCAATGAATTTGTCCAACAATGTTTTTCTGCCTAGGTTATGTCATATGCTTTGAATATTTTCATGTGTTCAGCTTCTCAACTTAAGTTATTTCCTCTGCTCTAAATTCTTCTGCCAAGGTTGTTTCCTCTGCTCTAAATTTTTTTGCCAATGTTATTTCCTGTGTTGTTTGATATCCTCAACATTATTATTTATTAAGGTAATTTGTTTCACATGATCACAACCTATTTGATAGAATTCCCATATGAATGCTCTAGGTGGATTAAAGAAAAAAGAATATTTCTTCTTAGTTTACTAATATCTATTCTTTCCAGGTAATACCAGTGCTCTCTATTTTGGAGTTTCACCATATGCTACTTTAAGTGTCCATAGATTCAATATATGCTTCTCTACATATATTCAGTGAAAATTTTGTGAAAATGAAGTATGTATGCAATTGATCTGTGGTTAAGGATTGGGCATGTCGACTCCGAAGTTTTAAGGCCATGGAAATTTCAGTTCCACTTTCCATGGTTGCTACTTTAACATACTGATTTCCTCTATTCTGATCCCACTAGGGCTTGCTAAGTTGGTATGATCTATCCTATTTCTTTACAATTTCTTATTCGATCTAGGGCTTGGTATGATCTAGGGATTTAGATTAAGGCTTCACACACTATGATCTATCCTATTTTTTTAGAATGTTAAACAAAATCTGGCATGATGCAAGCATTTGTTTTGACTGTGAAACTCTATTACAGCTCCATCTCTACTTATAAATTTGAAAAACTGTGGCACTTCGACTTGGTGCTCTTCTCCCATGGGCATAGCCGCATAGGATGGTTACTGTTTTAATATTTTTGTTTGGGCAATTTATTCTTGATGCTTTATCATCCCAAATACTCTATTACTCCATCACGGAACATTGCCACTGAAATTTTCTTAACAAAAGTTTGTTAAACTCAACTTCTTCTATCCACTTCAAATGCTCAATTTCTTTTAGACTTGGGTACTTAATTTCAACAGTAAATGGATTGGAGCTCTCAAAATTGAAGGGAATGTAGTTACATATGCAGCTTGATTATGGCTCTAAGATTACCATTTCTTACATTTCTTCACGAAGAAAATCTCTAAACTAAATTTTTTTTAAAATAATTTCGATCTGCAGGAATACCAGGATTGGAGAGGTTGAAATGCTTATGCTATCAAGACTTCCTCCACTACTCGGTAAAAACTTACAAGCATTTCAGATGTTGTTCTCCCAAATCTCTAAAATTTCATTATAGTTTTAAGATGTTCTCTCCCTCCTCCTGTTTCAATATTTGTATTTGTTCTATTAATAGAAAACACTTCTATTGGTTCTGTCCATATACCCAATGTCAGATGTGCTTTTTTTTATTTACAGCAGGAGAATTTACAGTTCACAATTATTTTTCAATTGAAAATTAAAGCATTACTACTGAAAATTAGAGCAATAGTCTATGAATTTCAAAGACCTTAAAGGTCCTTTTGTGGTTAGTTTAGATATGACAGCTTTTGCGACGAAAGTCCCCTCCCCCGAATAATGTCTCCGCCCCCGACGAATGACGCTACCCATAACCAATGACGCCACCTACGACCAATGTCGCCACCTACGACCAATTTCACCACAAACGACCAATGTTGCCCCCCACGATCAATATCTCCCTCAGGATAAATGTTGTCCCTCAAGACAAATGTCGGCCCCGCGACAAATGTCGTGACAACAGTAGTCGCCCCCACGTCAATTGTCGTCGCTCACGACAAATTTTGCCCTCCATGACAAATGTCGACCCTCACGAAAATTGTCTCCCCCACGATAAATGTCGCCCCCTCGACAAATGTCGCCCTCACGACAAATGTTGCCTTGGATAGGGCCGGAGGCCCGTGCCTGTCACTCGTATATATATATATATTTATATAGATAGTGGATGAATAGTAATAATAATAATAAGATGAATAAGAATAAGATGGGCGGAACCAAAGTCGCCGATTCCAACGAAATTCGCATCAAAGATGAAAGCGAAAGATAATTTTTACAAATCTTAGAAAAATCATCGGGGCTTTAAAATCGCTCGGATCGTAACGAAACTTCGACGAGCCTTTCTAAAATTAAAAAATTTAATTTTCTAATGCAAAAATTTCCAATTTCGGTACACTTCAAAATTTGGTCGAATAGACCGAATGGACGCCAAAATACGCAAATGACGGTGCACCGCTAACTCCGCACTAACGTAATGCCCATACATCAATATGACGTCACCAAGCGGATTAAATAATTCCCAAAAATTCAGGGGCGTTATAGTAACCTTTGGGTTGAACCGTGGAGGAAGATATTGCAGGATTATTTGCACCAAGTCTCCATTGGAGAAGGTCTTTCCAAGTGATCGAGAGGCATTCACAATCTTCGTGAAGCGAGTGTACATGTTGTCCACCTCCTCATCGATCTCCATCTGAAATTATTCATATTCAGATTCAAGTCAAAACATCTTCGACACTTTCACTTGTGAAGTACCTTTATGCGTTAGTACAAGCAATCACCTAATATCATGAGCAGTTTCGCAATTGCATATTCTATTAAATTTTGTTATCTAATGCACAAAAAAAGAGAATTCATAGCTTTTGCTTTGTTGGTGCAGTTTAGTTTATCTGCGTCATACCATTTATCATGAAGTTTTTTCAACACGTGTTCGCCTATGGATATAGTGGGTGCAGTATATTTTGACTAAACCATGGCCCAGACATCCATGTTTTGAGTCATCAACAATATTTTCATTCGCGTTCTCCAGTGGTTGTAGTCACTCCCCATAAATAGTGGGGGTCTACTCACACCTTGACCCTCATGAAAAGCATGATTTACGCTGGTCATCTTACTTCAAGAGTTTAACCCTTTTTGAAATAAAATCACTCTAATACCACTTGTTGGATCGGGTGGCCAACCTTAGAGGGGGTGGGGTGAATAAGGTTTTTAATCAACTATTAGAGATTTAAATAAAATACAACAGGAATGCGCATTCTAGAGCTAGCTAGCACTGGAAGGTAACCCTACCTCGCGGCGTTAGCTACGGAAACAACACACATACTGCAGGATAACGTTTCGGGAATAGCACTGCTCCTACCAATCCACTTACAGAAAAAAATCACAACAATTTATATTATAAAATATAGAAACATGATATATGTTTACCCGGGAAACCACTTTCAAGAGGATTACTCGCAGACCGAGCGGTTTGCGGATCCAAGTCGCCCGGCTCAGGTTAAACGAGATCCATCGACACCAACTAGCACAGGTCGGGCGGTCTGGCATAACTCAGACCGCCGCCAAGTACTAAAGATAGTCCAAGCCCAAGTCCAACAGGGCAAGTCGCGGTCTCAAGTCGGAGATCGCGCGGTTTATGCCATGGAGATAAGCCCAGATTCAAGGTCAAAGAACAAGCCGTGGTCTCAAAATAGAGACCGCTCGGATAGCACCGTCGCCTTGGTCGCATCATCTTTATCTTCTGGACAGACAAGTCAGAAGGGCAAGCCGCCAAGCCGCGCGGCTTCTTTCTTTCCTTCTTTGTGTATCCCGTCACCGCCTGCCCGTTTCTTCTGTACCCGGGCAGGCGGTTATTTTATCCCTGCCCGTTCGGGCAGGCCCCCAAGCCTATAAATAGGGGGCGGCACTGTTCCCAAGACACGCACACTCGAATCTATGAGCTCGCTTGTTTGAGCTGCGGACTCGAGTTTCTCGTCTTGCGGACTGTCTGACCGGCCGGCTTCTCTTTTCCTGCACTTGTAACCCGCTGTAACCCCTTCTTTCTAATCAAAGGAAAGCCCGTCGCAGGAGTGGCATTTGCCGCGGCGGGCGAAGTGTGGCCTTGACCGCTGCTAGCGGTCTTATTCTTCTGCACAAAAAGTAACCGGCAACCCGCAGCCTCCGGTTTCCCTCGGAGGTGCGATTTCGGACTCAACAGAAACATGATATCATTGAATCCCATCACCTGCCGGAATATACAATCGGTGATGGAAGTGAAGTGGTACCTCATTATTAGTTATAGGGTGTTGACTTATCACCTAGAGGGGGGGGGGGGGGGTGAATAGGTTTTTCAAATTGTTTTAATCCCCTTTACGTGTTCTTGTTTTCTGGAGAATAGATTTAGAGTTTGAGAGAGAACAACACAGTAAGCACACAAGAACTTATAGAGGTTCCTCAAGACAGGGTGTCTTGAGTAGTCCTCTTTCCCTCTACACCTACCCAGCAGTGTGCTAGGCTCGGCAAACTCCACCAATGTCTCCGGCCCGAAAGCCTTACAACTCGGACCCGCAAGTCCCTGCAGCCTAGGCCCGCAAGCCCCTTCACAGCAGCCGAGCCCACAAACTCAACACTTAGGCCCTCCACAGCACAGACCCGCAAGTCTTGCCTGCAGCCTAGGCCTGCAATCCCCTTCACTGCACCCGAGCCCGCAAGCTCGACACGTTTGGACCCGCAGGTCCCTCTGCCTTAGCCCTCAAGCCTCACAGATCTCAAGCTCTCAAGCTTGACACAGAGATCTGAAAACAGATCTTACAGTTTTGGCCCGCAAGCACTACAAGAAAGATTTACAATATTTGTTCTTCTGCCTGATGGAGATCGGCTCCTTGTCTTGAAGAAGATACTTCTGATTTTGAATCTGAACGACACAAATCTTCTTCAAGTATTCTTGCATTGCCGGATGTTGACTGTCTTCCTTTCTTGAACGATTCTTAGCAGTCGATGAAACTTGACTGCAACTTGGAGAACACTGATGCACAAATCTCGCACACCACTATAGGTGGTGGCTAGACTGCGGCACGAAACGGCAGTGTACCGATCGTTCAAGTAATATAAAACGAGGAGTAAATCCCCGAATATCGATCTCAAAGGAACACTGTAAGGTGGAGTTAACTATTGAGGAGGACTTGAGATTGAAGTCCTTAGGTCGATGTTTCACGAAGGTGGGTGGATTGGTTTTTGCAAAATAAAATAAAAGCTATCAACTACTCCTATGCAATGCAGCTATGCAATGCTTCGCTTGGCGGGATGGAAACTACACGGTCCGCAGTGCACCGAATCGCTAGGCGGATGGACGAGTAGGCTCGCGGATGGAGTGGAGAGAATGGCGGAATGAGGGTCGCAAGAACCTCTTCGCAAAGCACGCCACTAGCAATTGCTAGTGCGGCACTGAACACAAACAAGCCACACCATAAGGCACACCTCAAAATGATAAGCAAGAATACCCAAATCACATAGACATAATTAAGTATAAATGCTAATAGTCAAAACACACTTCATCAAACATATAAGAAATCCAACTAAGCTATCACTACAAGGGGAGGTGAGTGTGCGAAATCGACCGACTCCGAAGTCTTGCTGAGGGTTCACGGAAGGAATCGTCGGGTTGTCAATCCGCGTCCAAGCTCGGTCCTCAACTGCGTCCGGGGTAGAGAAGACTGTCACTACCTTTCAGTGGACCCGTCTTCTTCGTGTCACGAACCGGAGGAATGAGCACACAAGCTGCTCCGATCTTGAAGAAGAAGGCTAGGTTGACTCCCTTCTTGAAGCTCAAGGATGAAGGAGGAGGCCAAGAGGAAGCTCCGACGACGATTTGACGTTGAAAGCTTGCCCGGAGATCCTCCCTAAGGTGGGCGGCGCTGGAGAAGTCGGGACTCCCCGAAACCGGCGGAAAAACGGCGCAGGAACTGGCGCTCTCCCCTAATTTCGCGGAGCAGCGGTTTAAATAAGGAGCAGAATAAACACTGCGCACGGTCAGTGGCGCACGACCAATGGTCGTGCGCGAAGGAATGCCTGTGATCGTGCGCAGTCAACCTGTAGCAAAGAAAAAGATGGAAAATAACGCACGGTCAGGGGCGCACGACCAGTGGTCGTGCGCGAAGGAATCCACTGATCGTGCGCAGACGCTCTGTCAGGGAATGGAATTAACTCACGACCACTGGTCGTGCACCTGATCGTACGCGAAGGAATGCGCACGATCAGAGGCTTTTTAGGCCAAAAATTGCCCCGCTCCATCCCGAACGTTCACGCGATCCCAGGGCCTGCAGGAAAAATACTAGACCACAAAAATACATGAAATCACACCAAGATGGGGCATAAATGTGCACTAAGCAATGAAATGGGCATCGTGATCAAATAGAATTAAATATGGGCCTAAAGTGAAGTGCAAGTGCATGAAACCTAGCCCAGATAAGTCCGGAAATCACTATATAAACTGGACTCATCACACCCCCAGACTTACCTGTTTGCACGTCCCGAGCAAACACATCCTAAGCATGCGGGGAAAAATAAATAGCTAGCTTAAAATTACACCGAGGAGTACCATGCGAAGTCGCATGCCCAAGAGCATAGAGAAATAGTAGATAAGGTTTCTAATTATACACATAGTTTATATATTTCTAATGGAGTAAATAAATATTACTACTACTCAAAAAATGAATCATGGTGAATCAATCGGTCACGCATACGGAGAAAGTAAAACACACGCTGAGATGAGCATTTCCCAAGCTGGGGTTTGGGACAAACTCCACCGAAATCCATCGGTGTCGAAGACCATAAGCTCGCCGGGTCACATTCTCTCCACAACACTAGATTAGTTCAGAGCGTGAGTCGGTAGGACTTAAGGTTTTTCATGGGGCTTGGGTTACAGTGAGGTAAACAATGATAAACATGACGGCTTAAGGCACCTAACCCAAATGAGCTTAAACAATAACGCTATCCCCGCAGCTACAAAAACACGCGGATGCACCACACCCCCAGACTTGGACCTGAACGCATGGGTATGTGCACCGCCTACTCCAAAATACATATCTCAAATAGATTTTCAATTAAACTCATTCTCATTTTTCTTTTCTTTTCTTCTCATTTCATTTCTTTTTCTAATTATATATTTTTTCAAATTCAGCAAATGTTCAAGGGAGTACAAGCACATCTCCAAATTTAACATCACCACATCAACATTCCAAAATACAAATTTGAAAACAGCTAAAGCTCAGCTTTGGGTATGTGACTAGGATCGGCTTTTTGGTTTTGGTGGAATAAAATGTGGGGCTGAATCAAAGGGATGGGGTAGGCATAAATGGGCTAACGAGGATAAGATATCAGGATTGGCGCAAAGGCTCAACCGGGCCAAAATGACGGCCTACGTCATTCTTGCGCAACAGAATTATCCTATAGCAATGCTTCAAGAATCGCTTGGGGCGAGTTCTTAGTCACCGAGAAAAATTATCCTTTCTCCCGGCTCAGGCAATACACGTCTAGCGATAATTTACACACATCCCTATGCTACCTTTTGATGCAGACCGGATTCATCATTTGAGTAAAGTAAACAACATTTACACTAATAGAAATGTATAAGACTAATAATATAAAAAGGAATCTAATCTACACAAATCTCTATGCTCACAAAAGCATTAGACTAGGAACATCGGAGTCAACATTTTACTCCACTACGTAATTTAAAAGCCAGCACAATGATTTCCCAATCACACAAAGGGAGGAGTTCCACTCAAGACGCGCCAACAACTAAGTATACGCTCAAGTGGTTGCTGTGGTGTGCAATGAAAATGAACAATAACTTAAATAGAAGCTTCTAGTATGCAGTGCACTCGTGCACGTGAGCGGGTAAACAAAACTACTCTCCCCCAGACTTAAACTATGCATTAAGATATTCTAAAACAAAGTTAGGGGAAGAGGGTACCCAATGCTCAGAAATGAGCATACCAGAAGACGCATGAAAACCAAGACAAAGAGCAGCTTCCGCCAACCAGGAGATGACCCGCAAGGGTGAGCTCCACAAAAACAAAAGAAAGCAGAAATGCTAAAAAGAAATGCAACGAACTAAACAAACTGGATAAATTGAAATTGCAAGAAAAGTAAGATAACTACTGGGGTTATTGTCATCCCAGCACGACTTATTTGGCATTTGTACAGTTCTAACTTATAGGCCTATGAAAAGAAAAGTGCACAGGTAGTTGTTCCATTATCCGTTTCGGTAGCGGGTACCGATACGGTGACAGAGCAGTTACCCCTCTACCTGTATAATAACACCCACAAACCGCAGGTAGAGGAAACAGAATGTAAGAAGAGGAGGAGGCCTGGTCCTCACTCATCTCACATAAAAAATCCTTGCCCAGCAAGGTATCGTCATCAGGGGGGTAGCAGGAGGAAGAGATCAATGTTGGAGCTTCCTCATCGAAGGAGGGATCAACCTCCTCGCACATGAGGATGCTATCATCATTGACCTGAGCTGGAATCTCCAAGTCCTCCTTATGTACCTACGGAGACTCAACCTGCACAGGCTCAGTTATAGCAGAAGGGGGGGTCAAGAAATAAAAGAGAAGAATGACTTAAATAAAAATCAAGCGGGGGAGTGTTTCCGGTCTCACTCCCATTAGATTGGGAAAGTAAAATAATGTTTGCATTGTCATCAATGCTGCAAGGTTCGGCGGGATCAACAGTGGCCATGCCTAAGATTTGGACTTCCTCCACCGGTACTGAGGGAAGCTCCTCTTCACCTAGAAGGTTGTCCTCCTCCATAGGAGTAGGCACAAAACATAGATCGTCGGCCTCGTCTTGCGACACATCATAAACAATGTCGTCAGAGACGAGCGTAGTAGTATGCACAAAAGGGGAAGGAGCAGTGCTTGAATAAAAGTCAAGCACCGATTCCTCACAAAGAATCGAATCTACGCACGGTGATATATGCTCAGGGGAGATAGGCTCGGCCATGTCAGAGCCTAGACCAGCCACGCATCTGGTGACTGTGTCCACATCATCCCCTTCAAAGCATGAAGGTGACACGGATATATAACCAGATGTTGAAGGCGTGCCTCCAGAAGTAGGAGTCGGGACGATCCGGATATCCGGCTCATCATCCTCGTCCAATTGGCGAAGATACTCGGCACAGTCCTTCAGGGCGTGATCCATGCTTTGACAGAACAAGCACCGTTTTATATTACTCCTTGGTCCTTGAGGGGCCGGGGAGGAATATAAAAATGGTGTATGCGGCGAGAACGAGTGGCCATAAGACTTGGGCACAGGGCATGAAGAACCATAGGAAAATGGTGCTCCGTACACCGGGCCACGAGAATTATGCCCACCATCTTCCGTAGGGCATCTATCACTAGCGTGAGAAATATCTCCACACCAACGGCAACGAATATTGAATGCAGCCCACATGATGTGAAGATAATAAGATTCAAAAAGAAAGACACTGTTGTGCAAAATACTACACCTAACACTAATTACTAAAGCAACCTAATATAAAACAGGAAAACAGAATAGGATGAAACAAAACAAAAGAATGCAATATACAAAGGGAAGGGTTTCTCGCTCAGATTCTCCCTCTCCAGAAAACTCGCACGTCTGTGTTCCCGGGCAACGTCGCCAAAAATTTGATGCACAAATCTTGCACACCGCTATAGGTGGTGGCTAGACAGCGGCACGAAACGGCAGTGTACCGATCGTTCAAGTAATATAAAACGAGGAGTAAATCCCCGAATATCGATCTCAAAGGAACACAGTAAGGTGGAGTTAACTATTGAGGAGGACTTGAGATTGAAGTCCTTAGGTCGATGTTTCACGAAGGTGGGTGGATTGGTTTTTGCAAAATAAAATAAAAGCTATCAACTACTCCTATGCAATGCAGCTATGCAATGCTTCGCTTGGCGGGATGGAAACTACACGGGCCGCAGTGCACCGAATCGCTAGGCGGATGGACGAGTAGGCTCGCGGATGGAGTGGAGAGAATGGCGGAATGAGGGTCGCAAGCACCTCTTCGCAAAGCACGCCACTAGCAATTGCTAGTGCGGCACTGAACACAAACAAGCCACACCACAAGGCACACCTCAAAATGATAAGCATGAATACCCAAATCACATAGACATAAATAAGTATAAATGCTAATAGTCAAAATACACTTCATCAAACATATAAGAAATCCAACTAAGCTATCACTACAAGGGGAGGTGTGTGTGCGAAATCGACCGACTCCGAAGTCTTGCTGAGGGTTCACGGGAGGAATCTCGGGTTGTCAATCCACGTCCAAGCTCGGTCCTCAACTGCGTCCGGGGTAGAGAAGGCTGTCACTACCTTTCAGTGGACCCGTCTTCTTCGTGTCACGAACCGGAGGAATGAGCACACAAGCTGCTTCGATCTTGAAGAAGAAGGCTAGGTTGACTCCCTTCTTGAAGCTCAAGGATGAAGGAAGAGGCCAAGAGGAAGCTCCGGCGACGATTTGGCGTTGAAAGCTTGCCCAGAGATCCTCCCTAAGGTGGGTGGCGCTGGAGAAGTCGGGACTCCCCGAAACAGGCGGAAAAACAGCGCAGGAACTGGCGCTCTCCCCTAATTTCGCGGAGCAGCGGTTTAAATAAGGAGCAGAATAAACACTGCGCACGGTCAGTGGCGCACGACCAATGGTCGTGCGCAAAGGAATTCCTGTGATCATGCGCAGTCAACCTATAGCAAAGAAAAAGATGGAAAATAACGCACGGTCAGGGGCGCACGACCAGTGGTCGTGCGCGAAGGAATCCTCTGATCGTGCGCAGACGCTCTGTCAGGGAAGGGAATTAACGCACGACCATTGGTCATGCGCCTGATCGTGCCCGAAGGAATGCGCACGATCAGAGGCTTTTTAGGCCAAAAATTGCCCCGCTCCATCCCGAAGGTTCACGCCATCCCAGGGCCTGCAGGAAAAATACTAGACCACAAAAATACATGAAATCACACCAAGATGGGGCATAAATGTGCACTAAGCAATGAAATGGGCATCGTGATCAAATAGAATTAAATATGGGCCTAAAGTGAAGTGCAAGTGCATGAAACCTAGCCCAGATGAGTCCGAAAATCACTATATAAACTGGACTCATCAAACACTGGATGAACGTTTTTGGTTCTCCTCTTCTTTCTTTCTTCTTCACCGCAGCTTGTACTGTTGTATACAAAATGCTCAGCGGGATACTTTTTCGTTCCTACGTTCTCTCTATTTTTTTAGGGCATGACTGTTCCCTTTTATAGGACGGATGAGCCTCTTAACGGTCACCTATGATATCCTTTACTGACATACGCTCATCCCTCAAGAGCATGCGCTGATTGGACGATCAGGCGGCGGCATTAAATGCTGACAGCGCGTCCGGCTACTTTTGAATCTGTCTCAACGATATTTCCACTGTCAAGACGACATGGACAATATCTCGATGATAGGACTTGTCGTTGTCTTGAACTAGGGCAAATCTTTAAATGTCCTTCCCTCTTCTTCAGATAAAGATATCTCGACGACCTGGGACGCCCATTTCACTTCCACTTAAGACAATCATGATGTCATCTTACAGATGTCGGCGTGATCTTCTTATCTGCTCGATATCGCTGTAACCACCTTATCTTGTCGATGACATAATGGTTATTATCTCGACAGCCAATTCTTCAGCAACTGCTTGTCTTCATATGACCTTCTTTAGTCTTCTTTACGACGATGTCATCGGCATAAGTCTTATCGACGACACAACTTTATTTCTATGTTATCTTCGACACTGACCTTCCCTTTGCCTTTTCAACGACATTAATTCTGACTTAGCCTTATCGACGTCAAGACTTCGTTTCGACAATATTCATTCTGATTTAGCCTTATCGATGTCAAGGCTTCATTTTGATGATATCATACTTTGACAAGTTATTGAAGTACTGGGCGTGTTGCATGATCTCTGCAAGCATGGACTAGGTATAACATTAAATACACAATGCTTTTATCATTGAGCTGAGTGCTTTTTTAAATCAGAAACATTGCAGGGCATATTTCCCAACAATCTCCCCCTATTTGAAGAAGTCCTAACTCACCTCAATGATAAATGCCACATACATAAAGGTTTATCATTCCAGATAATAAAATCACATCAAGCAGCAATCATTAAAAGAGATCAAATGTTCTTCACATTAAGCAGCAATCATATAAATAGATTAAATGTTCTTGAATAAAAGCTCGACTTCATTTGCCCCATTCTAATTGTCGTCTTGATTCGCCTCTCCTCAAGGTCTGCTGCTGCTTGCACCTTTGTCTTTCTTCCTCTGCCTCTGATAGTAGTTGATGGAATTCAAAATCTTCTTGGAAGAGGGAGGAGGACCATGAGGGAACGCATGCTTGTGATTTTTCCTCTTTTCTAACTGTTGTAGATTCTTCTCCCACTCAACTGACTGGTATACTCTTTCCTGGCCCTCTTGGGGGTATCCAAGTTGTATCCATGACTCTGTGATTATTGCTCTTGAGTTTGGACTCCACCTTCCTGACTGTGGATCCATCTCGACCTCCCTCAGCCTCTTTTGCATGTACTTGTTACTCTGAATTTTCTTCCTTTTCTTGGAGATTGCCGAATCTCTGAGTTCTACGCCATACTCCGCTGAGTTAGTGTTTTTTGATGCGTCAGCAACTTCATATACTGATGGAGGTTTTTGCATTGTCTGCTTTACTTGATTTGCTATCCACATAGCTTGATGGGATCCAGCATTTATTATTTCATTCTCCCCCTTTTGGACTTGTTCAATTACCTATTCTTCAATACCTTCTCTGACCGCAATCAACTGTTCATGCAGCTGTTGTTCAGTCACATCCAAATCGTTCTTCAATTCGAGTAGATGGGAATCTAATGTAAGAGCAGTGTCATTAACCCTGTTCAAAATTTGATTCCTATTATTGGTAGCACCTGTTGCTATCTGCTCAAAAGCATAATCCACATTGTCTGAGAGGGTTATTTGATTTGTCAGGATATATGGGTTTGATGTCCCACCTTGTTGACTTCCTCATCCATCTTTTCTATCGCAGGAGCTGCCAGGGTGTAGAAGTGGGCACACTGGGTGTTGAGATTGAGTATGTCCTTCTTTACAGCCTTGATCTCAGTCTTCAGCTCCTTCCTTAGGCCATTTATAGTCTTTTCGACAAAGGTTTCCAGTGGTTTCCTTTGAGCAGTCAGTAGGGATGATATCATGTGAGAGAGAGATTTTGCCTGAGACGAAGATGGCTCAGCAATTTGTTCTTCTTCATCTCCTCCTTACTGTAAAGCTGCTTCAGAGATATCTGCAGATGATTCTTCACTGATGTGGGCTGTCACCTTGCCTTTCCCCTTGACATATTCTGGTATTTTCTTACTTGGATAATTAAGCACAATCTTACTTGCTACTATCAACTCTCGGCAGTCTGACGGAGTGGGGTTTTTCATGGCCTCAGGCACATTGCCTTGATCTTCTGGAGCAGGGGGCACATTACCTTGACCTTCTAGGGAGGAGTACCCCAGTTCGGTCTCCCCCTCAACTTGAGCATTTCCTTGGGCTGAGCCTCCTGTCGGGAGCTCCCTATCAAACATTTCGTCATCTTAGGGTGAGCTCCCAAATTGGGACTCCGCCTCAATAGGAACACTCCCCGAGTTGGGGTTTCTATCTTCTTCAACAACCTCTTTGTGAGCATGTTCGGGAATTGATGCAGGAGTATCTCCTTGAGTAGATGTTGCACCATGGTTTTTTTTAGGTGGGGAGTTGTCATCGGAACTGCTTGATGACCCGTCTTCATCAGAGGAGACGTCTTGGAAGGCTTTCTTCTTTTGCTTCTTTGAGGCGGGTGCTGCATTAGCGGATGCTGCATTAGCGGATGCTTTGGGAATTGACCTATCCCAGCGATCAAGCATCTTTGTGTCCAGTCGTTTGGAGTAGTGCAGGGGCACTCCCCTTCTTCTGTGAAGCACTTCATCCAGGCTGTTCAGAAGGAAGAGAGACAAAATTCTTCCATCGGAGGGGGTCTTCAAGGTACCCTTTATTCTCTGGAAAAGAAGTCCGCTCCAGTCGATCTTCTTGGTCAGAATTATCCTGGCCATGACGACAAACATCTCCTTAAATATTCGATCGTGCGACCCAGGTTTGCATAGCAGCACCTTTCCCACGATGTCTGCTAGCAATTTTCCTTTCTGGTTGAACTCATTCCTCTAGATTGAACCGTAGGTTTTCCCGGTATGGCCGCACCAGGAATAGCTGGCTGAAATATCCTCCATCGCCAGCTCTTCTTCCTCTCCCCCTTCAATCCTTGGCAGATGGAGTGTCTTTCTGAGATTCTTGGTGGATACTTTGACTTTCTTACCAGCTACAACAGATTTTATCTGAACTCTGAATGGTTGAGCCGGGCTTCAGCGAAGAACTCCGTTAGTTCTCGGTAAAGAAGAACTGAGGGATCGCTCAGCAGATACTCTAGGCCTGTGGATTCTAGGAACCCTAGTACTGACCTTATTTCTTCTGAGCACGAGTTAAAACCCCCCACGCTGGAGTTCACAGCAGGAGATCACTTCTTCTATCTTGGGAGCCATTGATTCAGAGCGAGAGAGGAGTTAGTACGTCGGAGAATTAGCTTAGGGCAAATGATAGCGTGATTTTTATTCTCGAGCATTCACTTTATTTATAGTGTAGGTAGGTGAAGGGGCGCGTACCTTTGACTGTGTCGGTGGGAAACGATTAGACGACTTCGATAGACCGATCTAGTGCCATGATAAATAGCTCGATTTTAGTTTGATGATACTGCTTACTGTCGTCGAAATTGTTCTTGGATACTCATCCTTCCAGCTCGATCCATTGTCGTCATAACATCTGTTGTGTCGTCGTAACAACTTATTGTATCGACGATACAGATTCCTTAATACTTATCAGCCTAGGACAACTTTAGGCCCTTCTTAGGAGACATCTTTTGGCACTAACCCTGAGAATTCTCCAGGGGTGTTTTGGTCAACTCTAACATGTAATCCTATTGGCTTCTTCTGGTCTTTTTAGTAGGATGACATGCAGTAAGATTGTTAGTAAACTGATTTTGCTGTACTGCCTATGGGCCAGAACAGCCATCTTGTCCAAGGCCCAAATTTGCATCTGATGGGCTCTTGGACTATCTGCCAAATGCGATTATAAGCCCTTAGGTACCCAAGTAGCCTTGGGTCCTAGGATATTGTCAGCTTTAAAAGGCATACTGGATATAACTGCTCCAGAATATGCATAGTGATGATGAACAAGATTACTTGCAAGTTTAGCATTTGTTACCCTTAGAGCAGTTGTATTGTACCAACAATCTATTGCAAAGTGCCCAGTCTTTCTACAGCACCAATATTCAAACACTTTGTATCTTCCTTTCAGGCTGACTGTGTGAGCATGAGTCCTTTGTCTGTGAACAAAAGGATGTTTGAAGGAGACTGATCTGTACTGATTGTGAGTGTGATGTTGACCAACACCATCCACGGCTTTCCATCTGGAGTCTGTTTTCTTTAGTGATTTCTTCTCTTTTCTAGACCCAGTAACTCCATGCTTTCTTGTGATCATCTCTTCATGAGGCACCCTTGGGGTTTTAGGCAAGTTCTGGGGTTTGAAGGAGCTTGATACAGGCTTCCTTGCAATGAAGGATTTATCCTCCACCCTTCTAACATTATTATTCTTAGATTTCAGGGTACTAGGCTGATCTCTATCTTTCTTTAGAAGTACAATCTCTTTTGTTATAGACCAGCACGGGTCCTTACTGTCAATCAACGCCTTCAGAGTTTTCCCAAATTTGCTTATCAGATCAAGGTTGGAGCTTGCCTTGAAGTCCTTTTTGAGTTGGCAAAACTCTGCATTCTGTAGAGTTAGCTTCTCAGCCTTTTCAGATAGATCAGAATTTCTGGCTTGAAGGATTGAGATTTTTTCAGCTTGCTCCTTGCAGAGCATCTCGACCTTTTTGAGATCTTCTAGAAGGACATCATAAGGCTTGGACAAGTCTTCAATTCCTGATGAGCTTGTCACAGATTTTGAGTCTGAGGTAGATAGAGGAGCCCTTATGCATACCTGTTCAGGAGAGGCATCATCCTGAGTTTCCTCCTCTTACTCAGATAAGGCAGTCAGTCCAAAATCAGCATTCTCTTCTGAGTCTAAACAGCTTGAGTCACTGTCACTCAATGTTCTGACTTTCTTCTCAGCTACCTTGCTTCTTTCTTCTTTCTGATTCTTGAAAGGCAGTACTGATTCTGCTCTTCCTTCTTTTGATCCTTCCATAAGGACTGTTAGAGAGTCTCACATCTCTTTTGTTGTTATGCAGTGAGCCAGTTTCTGAAATGTTGAGATGTCAACTGCACCAGCTACAATAACTTTGGCTTCCTTGTCCAAGTTGACTAGGATGATCTCATCTTTAGTCATTTTCTTGGGCACTGACTTTGGGACATATGGCCCTTCTTGAACAATTTGAAACATTCTAGGATCCATAACCTCCATGAATATTTTAGCTCTTACTTTCCAAAGGGCAAAATTCTCCCTAGAACAAGTAGCTATTTTTGATTCCATAACAATGATGAATGGACACCCACGGGCAGATCTGTTCAAGATGTTAAGCTTTGTTGTGAACAACCTACCTCTGATACCACTTGTTAGTTATAGGGTGTCGACTTATCACCTAGAGAGGGGGGTGAATAGGTTTTCAAATTGTTTTAATCCCTTTTACGTGTTCTTGTTTTCTGGATAATAGATTAAGAGTTTGAGAGAGAACACCATAGTAAGCACACAAGAACTTATAGAGGTTCCTCAAGAGAGGGTGACTTGAGTAGTCCTCTTTCCCTCTGTGCCTACCCAGCAGTGTGCTAGGCTCGGCAAACTCCGCCAATGTCTCCGGCCCGCAAACCTTACAACTCGGACCCGCAAGTCCCTGCAGCCTAGGCCCGCAAGCCCCTTCACTTCACCCGAGCCCGCAAGCTCGACACTCAGACCCTCAAGCCCTCCACAGCACAGACCCGCAAGTCTTGCCTACAGACTAGGCCCGCAAGCCCCTTCACTGCACCCGAGCCCGCAAGCTCGACACGTCTGGACCCGCAGGTCCCTCTGCCCTAGCCCTCAAGCCTCACAGATCTAAAGCTCTCAAGCTTGACACATAGATCTGAAAATAGATCTTACAGTTTTGGCCCGCAAGCCTTACAAGAAAGATTTACAATATTTGTTCTTCTGCCTGATGGAGATCGGCTCCTTGTCAAAAAGAAGATACTTCTGATTTTGAATATGAACGACACAAATCTTCTTCAAGTATTCTTGCTTTGCCTGAAGTTGACTGGCTTCCTTTCTTGAACGATTCTTAGCAGTCGATGAAACTTGACTACAACTTGGAGAATACTGGATGAACGTTTTTGGTTCTCCTCTTCTTTCTTTCTTCTTCACCGCAGCTTGTACTGTTGTATACAAAATGCTCAGCGGGATACTTTTTCATTCCTACGTTCTCTCTATTTTTCTAGGGCATCACTATTCCCTTTTATAGGACGGATGAGCCTCTTAACGGTCACCAATGATGTCCTTTACTGACAGACACTCATCCCTCAAGAGCACGCGCTGATTGGACAATCAGGCGGCGACATTAAAAGCTGACAGCACGTCCGGCTACTTTTGAATCTGTCTCAACGATATTTCCACTGTCACGATGACATGGAAAATATCTCGACGATAGGACTTGTCATTGTCTTGAACTAGGACAGATCTTCAAATGTCCTTCCCTCTTCTTCAGATAGACGACCCGGGACATCCCTTCTGCACTTCCACTTAAGACAATCATGATGGCATCTTACTGATGTCGGCGTGATCTTCTTGTCTGCTCGATATCGATGTAACCACCTTATCTTGTCGACGACATAATGGTTATCATGTCGACATACTATTCTTCAGCAACTGTCTGTCTTCATATGACCTTCTTTAGTCTTTTTTATGACGATGTCATTGGCATCAGTCTTATGAACGACACAGCTTCATTTCAATGATATCTTCAACACTGACCTTCCATTTGCCTTTTCAACGACATTCATTCTGACTTAGCCTTATCGACGTCAAGACATCGTTTCGACGATATTCATTCTGACTTAGCCTTATCGACGTTAAGGCTTCTTTTTGACGATATCGTACTTTGACATGTTATTGAAGTACTGGACGTGTTGCATGATCTCTGCAAGCATGGACTAGGTATAGCAATAAATACACAATGCTTTTATCATTGAGCTGAGTGCTTCTTTAAATCAGAAACATTGCAGGGCATATTTCCCAACACTCATAAACATGGTACTCTCATGTCGGGCCTATCTGAATAATGGATGCGGTGATCGGGTCCTCCTATTGTCTAACATGAATTTGATCTCTACTAACGCACTGGACTTCTATCCAAGTTAAATACTCATGGTAACTCTCCTTGTTGGATCTAAATACTGGAGTGATCTCAAGCTTCTCAATTGAGCGAATATGCTCTATACTCACGAAACTCACCTTGGCACTAGAGGCTACCAGTCAGCAACTCAACGCATTTGCTACAGAGTTTTCTTTACCCAGGTCATAATGCAAAGTGAACTCGTAGTCACATAGGAACTCTAACCAACGCCTCTGCCTCATATTGAAATCCTTCTGAGAATATACATATCTCATATTCTTATGATCAGAGAAGATCTCACATCGGACGTCGTAGAGGTCATGCCTCCAAAGCAGGAGAACAAACACGATGGCTCTTAGCCCTAAGTTGTGTGTTGGAAAATTTCGCTCATGCTTCTTCAACTGCCAAGAAGCGTAAGCAATGACATGCCCATACAACATCAAGACTACACCTAATCCCTGACGGGAGGTGTTACTGAAAATCTGAAAACCTTCCTTCCCAGATGGAAGGTGATAATGCATATATTATATATATTTTGTAACAAAATATTTATTTATTAAAATTATTAATAATAGCTTATCTTCATACAATTTAGGGCTTTATTGACATATTTTTATAGTTTTAGGTCAAATGAAGGCATTAATATAATTATGGAACACATGGCAAGGCTAAGGAGTCAATTTGGAGCCGGTCCCAAAAATTTCCTGTAAGATCCCTCCCCGCACCAGATAGTTCCCGGATCTTATGTCCAAAACTACCGTCTTACGGTGCAAAAGATTTGCGTTGTCTATAATACACCTAGATGGGGTGATTGATGCAGTTACGACAAGTGTATGAGGCACAAGTAATATAAAATGGGTGAATTTTCCCAAGTATAGATCTCACAAGGCAGTAAGGTGGAGTTAATTTTCGAGAAAAGACTTGAGATTGAAGTCCTTTAGGTCGGATGGATTGCGGAAGGGTCGAAGTGCTTTGTGGAAAACAAAACAAACCTAAATTGCTAAATTACTGTGCATGTCGTTATGCACTACTTCGCAAGGTGGATGGAGACTATGCAGGTCACTATGCACTGCTTCACTAGGAGGATGGGCGAGAAGGCAAGTGGATGAAGGGTTCGCACTGGTGGAAGTGAAATAGATTATATGGGATGTTAGCACCGCTTCGCTTGGCGAGTGGAAGAGTAGGCATGTAACAACTCATTTCGCGCTAAGCCCCTTATGAGTGTTTTGTGTCACCGGAAATTGACTCAGACACGGTAGAAGCCCTAGGACCCTGAGGTGGTCAGTTTTGAGTCAAGGTCAGCAAGTGGTGGCTTACTTCCCCTGCTTAACCTCTCTTGAAATTCTTATTACCGTTATCTTCATTCCTCACTTTAGTATAGATTTTATTCCTTCTAAAGTTTGTTCATGTATTCTGGAGTTGAGTTTGAGCTCTGGTAGAATGTTTTGGTAGTTTAGAAGAAATTGTGGAAACTTCAAGTTAAAATCGACTTCCCGTCCCGTCGATCGACCTCCTGTCCCGTCGATCGTCGGGAGAGAACAGGGAGTCAAATCTGTAGAGCTGCTAAGTAGGAATCGACGGGACCTCCCGTCGATTGACTTGTCGTCCCGTCGATTGATAAGCCTTCCCGTCGACTATTTATTAAAGGCTTCCCGTCGACTTTTAGTTAGCATTTTTTGTCGATCGGCTTATCGTCTCGTCGATCATTAAGCCTTCCCGCCGACTATTGATTAAAGGCTTCCCGTCGATTGTTTAGTTAACATTTTTTGTCGATTGGCTCTATTCCCGTCGATCGATAATCCTTCCCATCGACTGTTGAATAAAGGCTTCCCGTCGATTGTTTAGTTAACATTTTCTGTCGATTGGCTCTAGTCCCGTCGATCGATAAGCCTTCCCGTCGACTGTTGATTAAAGGCTTCCCGTCGATTTTTGGTTAGCATTTTCTATCGATCTGCTTATCGTCCCGTCGATCGGCTTACTGTCCCGTCGATCGGACTACCTTCCCGTCGACTTTTGGTTTAAAGCTTACCATCAAATTTTACTTAGCCTTCAGAAAGATATGTGATGTGATAATAGTATTTGTTATACATGTACCTTATCCCTTCTTATTTCGAGGTTGGGAGGTGGCTTAAGCCAATAAGAAAATAACACGTGGCGGTGTTGGCCAATCCAAAGCATGGGAACTATTTTTCCATTAATTGTAAATCAAATCAGCCACCATTTTTCTCTCTCCTCCCATAACCTTGAACATCACCCCTCGTCCAAAGGCTGATCATTCTTCTTCTTCCTCTTCCTCACACCTCAAGGTGATAACCAGCAACTCGGGTTCTTCAGAGTCCAGTGAGGGATTTAAGAGGGCTAATTGGGGGAGAAGAAGGGACATGGCAGCAATTGTCATGAAGGACATTAATGGCCAATTTCGGCCAAACTGAAATCTCCTCAAATCCCCCCTCTATGTGGCGGGAATGGCCATTAAACTCAAAATTTATTGGGGAAGATGAATGAAGACATTAGAGGAGGAATGGGTGGCTATTGGTCTCCCTAAACCATGAATGTCATTTCTCCTTCTCTTTCTCTCTCATCCATTTTTGGGGAAAATGAGATTTCTCTCTCCTAGTCATTATTTACAGAAATTGGGTGGCAACTCCTAGTAATTATCAGCATCCTAAGCTAATGGGCTACTCCAATTGGGCCTAGCCCAAGTGGATTGGGCTTGATTAGGCCAAATTAGGGTAATTTGACCTAAACTAGGGTTGAGTTGACTTTGGTCAATTTGACCATTTGGGTTGACCCCAATGGGTGGTTAGTGACCCATTGGCCTCTATTAATGATTAGGAAGGTCTAGGTAGGGTCAATTTGGCAAGGTGGAGGCCAATTGACCCTTAATATGCCACTTTGACCAAATTCTGGCTAGAATTGACTTGGGTAAAATTGGACAAATTGGTGGCCCCATGATGGGGCTTTTAGGTCCATTGGGTCCCCAATATCATTATGAGGTTAGGGGAAAGGTCAATTTGGCAAGGTAGAGACCAATTGACCCTAATTAGGCTACTTTGACCCCATCTAGGTCTAGGGTTGACATTGGTCAACTTGACCATTTCGATTGACCCCAATGGGTCCTTGGTGCTCTAAGGGACCCCATAAAGGGTTAGGTATGCTATGGTGGGGTCAAGGGGTGAAGGTGAGGCCCTAAAGTCCAACCCTAGGCTTGGTAACTAGAAATTGCTATCTATAGAACATGGTGATCTTCACTTTCAAGCCCAAGCTCTCATGATATCTTTGTGCTTCCTAGGGTTTTTTCATGACCTAACATCAGCGGACCCACGTGTGGGCACACCCGGGCACGTGCCCGGATAAAAATATTCGCTAAATTAGGTCATTTGCGATTCGTTTCCACGATTCCGCCCATCTGCGAAGTGCAAAACTGCAAATCATCTTCGCTTCCACTGGCCGCCGGGTTTCCACCCATCTGCGATTCATCTGCGAAGAGGCGAATCCATCTGTGAATCCATCTGCAAATCCATCTGCGAATCCATATGCGAAGAGGAGAAGCCATCTGCGAAGAGGAGAAGCCATCTGCGAATCCATCTCTGAAGAGGAGAAGCCATCTGCGAATCAACCTACGAAGAGGAGAAGCTGCGATTCTGCGAATCCATCTTCGAAGCTGCGAAAGTCCTCTTATTCCTCTCCTTCATCCAGGATTATGGTACTGAATCAGTGAATCTCTTATCTCCATGCCTCCACTCTAGTTTTTTGTTGAAATTTACTAAGTCGTGAGGTAGAAGAGGATGATTTGCAGTTTAGGCATGATGGATATTTTGTTTAATTTTGTTATAGAGCTGTGTATCTGTGTACAGTTTCTGTTATGTGTTATAAGAATCAACAATAATGAGTTTCTAATTAATATAGTCAAATATTCAGATCTGAGAGTACGAGGGTTTCAAAATTGGATTAAGCATTTTTTTTGTCTTCTGAGTTTATACCCGTATGATTTTGATCCATTAGATTTGCAGTTGCTTGAAAGCTAACTTGACATGTATATTCTTGATATGCAATCAACTAACGCATTTTCTCATGTCGAAGGACTTAGTGAACTTGTTCAAAAAATTGTGGAACTAAAAAGCATGATCATTATCAGCTGGTTTATCGATTTCTGAAGTTAGCATGTTTACTACCTGTTGCAACTGCTACTGTTGAGAGGATGTTCTCGGCAATGAAGATAATAAAGACTTGTTTGCGGAACAAAATGGGAGATGAGTGGATGAATGACTGCTTAATTGCTTATATCATGAAAGACATTGTGAAAACTATTAGCAATGAGGCAATCATCGCACGATTTCAAAATATGGGGCCACGGAAAGTTGTTTGGTAATGGTATGTATTTTGAATCAAAATTTTTGATTATTAATATTGTTCTATAATATCTACTATATTTAAAATTTGGTTGTTCTCTTTCATTTTTTGGCACTTAAAATATTAATTTTAATAATTTTGAATTAAAAAATTATCAAAAATCTATATCCTTTACTTGGTGCCCAGGTCGGATGAAATTCCTGGGTCCGCCACTGTGACCTAATTATGACAAAACTATCCTAGGAGTCTAGTTAATTAAGGGATATTGCAGCTTATGGTGTCAAGAAGAAAATTAATTTAACCCCACTCATTATTCCTCCACTTTGATCCACAAAGCTTTACATCTAGTTTGGGCAATTTAACAGACTTTCACATTAAACAATTGAATAGTCACACCCAACGTGTAAATGTAAACGTAAACAATATAAGTAATCATATTCAAACTATAATAGATATCTTATCTTCGGAGACGCATGAAACTCCATGCACCCTGTAACGACCCAGAAGACGGCGTACGGGTTTAGCCCTAGCCTCAACTGGCCTCGTTATGGACTGTAATCCGTGCCACCCCCAACCCCTCTGCGCGCCTGTTTCTCAGCAGTGCTAGGTTGTTGAGGCCGGGATTCGATCCCGCGCCCTTTGATAAGGCACCCTCAACAGTCGTCATCACCAACTGAGCTGCAGCTCAGTTGGTGATGACGACTGTTGAGGGTGCCTTATCAAGGGGGCGCGGGATCGAATCCCGGCCTCAACAACCTAGCGCTGCTGAGAAACATGCGCGCAGAGGGGTTGGGGGTGGCACGGACTGCAGTCCATAACGAGGCCAGTTGAGGCTATGGCTAAGCCCGTACGTCGGCTTCTGGGTCGTTACAAAAAAAGTGCAGCGCTAGGTTGTTGAGGTCGGGATTCGATCCCGCGCCCCCTTGATAAGGCACCCTCAACAGTCGTCATCACCAACTGAGCTGCAGCTCAGTTGGTGATGACGACTGTTGAGGGTGCCTTATCAAGGGGGCGCGGGATCGAATCCCGGCCTCAACAACCTAGCGCTGCTGAGAAACAGGCGCGCAGAGGGGTTGGGGGTGGCACGGACTGCAGTCCATAACGAGGCCAGTTGAGGCTAGGGCTAAGCCCGTACGTCGGCTTCTGGGTCGTTACACACCCCCATAGTATATTTTGAACATGATAATCATGAAATTGAGTTGTGCCATGAATTTGAGAATGAAATGGGTATACAGGATGAAATAGCGTATAATTATCTTTTTTTTTTTTTAAAATAGGTCGCCTGAACTTACTTTTATTTTTAAAGATTCCTCACACACACCAATAGTATATTTGAAAATGAGGATCAAGAAATTGGTGTGTCCTATGAATTTAAAGATGAAATCGATACACTAAAAGAATTAATAGATAATAATATTTTTATTGAAATTAAACAACCCAACCTTGATATTTTATATTCAAAAGACACTAACTCTTGTGAAACTCTTTCTAACATACGTTTTAGTCAATTCTTACAATCATGATCTTTGATATGCATTCATACATGGGCTCTTGATGTGCACCAGTAAAGATGATGTTCATCAATAAATTTATAATAGCTATGGGGTGCGTAAGGAGAAAGCCCCACTAAGAGAGAGAGGAGTTAGTGGGGTCAAATTTCAACCCATGACCGCGAGAACGGAGAAATCCGCTATGGGAAGTTCACGCTCCGGCGTCGTCAAGCGCGACCAAGACCACGCCCCCGCCTCGGCAGAGCGCAGTCTAACCGCACCCCCATGATGTGGGGTGCGGCTTCCCCAAGGCGCACGGCCAAGCCGCACCCCTCTTCGCAACAGGGTGCGGCCAAGCCCCCTCCCCCCGCAGGGGGGCTCGTGGAGGGCTCGGCCGAAGTCACGCCCCTCGTCGGGTGCGACCGGGGCCCAATTACCCTTTTTGGGGGCGCAACTCCTCATTCCTCCGTTCGCTCAGAACGCTCCGTGCACATAGCACGCCCAGAACACTTCCGTGTTCGTTGCATGCCCAGAACACTTCCGTGTTCGTTGCATGCCCAGAACGCTTCGGTGTTCGTTGCGCGCTCAGAACGCTTCTGAGCGCGCTCAGAGAACTTTCGCACTTCGGGCACACTCACTTTTGGTCTTTCCTAATTTCTCAGATTGCAGGACTCGCTTGTCGCCTTTCTTACCTTCAACGAAGCAGCCCAACCTGCCTGAACTGCCCGAAGGGGGAGACGGTCATTTACGAAAAATGGCGATATGTGTGCTCCAAATCGACCAGCGTGATTCGCCCGTCAGGTGGTTATGGTGGTTACAACGGTAAAATTACCGGGCTACCCCCGACCAAAGCTATAAAAGGAGCCCCAGACCTTCATTTCAAGACACCTTGCCTTCTGCACCCGAGAGAGCTCCTTTGAAGATTTCCTTAGAATTCTCTTTCGGCGCTTGAAGATCTCCTTCGAACCTTCGAAGATCTCCTTCGAATCTTCAAAGGTCGCGAATAGCAACTCAGCCTTCTCACTTTTGTTCTCACGAGCATTCTCACTTTCGTTCTCACTACTGTTCTCAGAAGGAAAAGGACTTAGCTTTCCGAGAGGTGGCTTGTCACCTTCAGAGATTTCTCTCTCTCCCTCTCTCTCATTGTAACGAGCAACGGCCTGTCGCGCTCGAGCTTTAAGTCTCTAATTGTAATTGATGAGTCCCAATTATATACATATTTTCGGACTCATTTGGGCCGATTTTCTAGTCTTTGCACCACACTTTAGGCGTGTTTTCATTTATATTTAATAGCCGTCTATTATTCCACTCTTAGTGCACATGTATGCCCGTTCTTGGTGTGATTCCTTGTAGTCCAGTGGTCCTGGACATTTTCATGCAGGTTCATGGTATCGTGCGATGCTCGGAATCTATTTAGGGGCAATTTCTGCCTAAAATGCCACTGATCGTGCGTTTCCTTCACGCACGATCAGTTGCTCGTGCGCCTCTGATCGTGCGAGTTCATTTGCTGCCCAAAAACAGCTTCGGATTTTGGTTGTGCGTTTGCTACGCAGATCGTGCGCACGGTCATGCGCTTTATATTTTTTACAGTTTTGTTTTGCAGATTTCGGGCACAGAGCGCACGATCACCAGCTTTCAGAGCGCACGATCACCAGCTTTCAGTGCGCACGATCAGTTGATCGTGCGCCCTGTTTTCTATAAATATCCAGCCCGCGAAATTAGGTCGGACGACCATTCCGACTCCGCCGTTTTCCAGTCCTGTTCGCCTCTTCCGCCCCCTGCATCATCTTCCACCACCAGGAGGTGCTCCGGGCTTGTTCTTCACGCCAATCTTGAGCCAGAGCTTCCTCTCGGCCTCCTCCTTCATCCTAGCGCTTCAAAGGAAGATCTAACCGCCATCGCCATCAAGCAAGAGGAAGTTTGCAACCTCTACCGGATCGTGAGACGAAGAAGACGGGCTCATTGGAGAGTCGTGACAGCTCTCTCTACCCCGGACATAGTTGCGGACCGAGCTTGGACGCGGATTGACATCCCGACGATTCCAACCGTGAATCTACAACGAGCCTTCGGATTCGGTCGATTTCTTGCCTTGTTCTTCTCTTATTGAAGTGTATATGTGTAGATCTTTATTATTATGATGAAGTAGAGCACTTAAGCTAGTTTGTATTTTTCTATATTTCATGTCTATGTGAAATGCTTTTGTGGTTTATGTGATTTGAGGAGCGCCCCATTCCATCCTCCATTCCACCGTCACGTTCGTGTGCCGCACTAGCAATTGCTAGTGGCGTGCTTGTCGATGAGGTGCTTGCGACCCTCATCTGTATGCCTACTCTTCCATCCGCCTAGCGAAGCGTGGCATAGCGGCCCGTGTAATCAATTCGCCTAACGAAGCAGCGCGCTCAAGGCCTGCACAGTTCGATTCCGCTTGCCTACTTGTCCATCCGCCCTTGCGACGCAGTGCGCTCAAGGCCTGCCTAGTCTCCATCCCGCCAAGCGAAGCATTGCATAGCGACATTGCATAGGAGTAGTTATAGTTGTTTTTCTTTATTTTTCACAATCCAAATCCCTCGTTTCCGCATCCATCCGACGTAAAGGACTTCAATCTCAAGTCCTTCCTCGAACGTTAACTCCACCTTACTGTGTTCCTTGAGAGATTCGATACTCGGGGATTACTCCTCATTTTATATTACTTGAACGATCGGTACACTGCCGTTTCGTGCCGCAGTCTTGCTACCGCCTATAGCGGTGTGTGAGATTTGCGCCATCAAGTTTTTGGCGTCACCCCCAGACTTACCTGTTTGCGCGTCCCGAGCAAACAAATTCTAAGCAAGCGGGGAAAGAAAAGTAGATGGCTTAGAATTACAGTACAGAGTACCATGCGAAGTCGCATGCTCACGTACATAAGAAAGATAATAGAGAAGATTTCTCATTATACACAAACAGTTTATATATTTCTAAAAGAGTAAAAGCATATTACAACCACTCAAAGTGGTGAACTACGGTGAATCATCCGGTCACGCATACAGAGAAAGTAAACTAAGCGCTGAGATGAGCATTGCTCAAGATTGGGGTGCCGGACAAACTCCACCGAAATCCATCGGTGTCGGTGACCATAGGCTCGCCCGGTCACATTCTCTCCACGACACTAGATTGGTTCATAGCGTGATTCGGTAGGACTTTAGGTTAGAGATGAGGCTTGGGTTACGGTGAGGTAAACAAAGATAAACATGGAGGCTAAGCACACCTAAACCAACATGAGCATAAGATAGAGCTATCCGCACGACTATAATAAACAAGTGCACCACACCCCCAGACTTGGACTTTTGCAACATAGGTGTGTGCACCGCCCACTCCCAATATCAAAACTTTCAAAATTTTCAATTTAACTTTTTCATAACAATCCTTTTTTTTTCTTTTCTTTTTCTTCTTCATTCTTCTTTTTCTTTCTTTTCTTTTTCAGCAAAATTTTCAATGAATACACCCACAATTTCCACTATAAAAATTACCACATCAACATCCCCCAAAATGTAAATATAACTATAACTAAAGCTCATATTTGGGTGTGCGACTAGGTTAGGCTTTTAAGCTTTTGGTGAGATAAAAGTGGAGCTGAATCAAGAGGAAGGGGTGGGCACAAAGGGGCTAGCAAGAGTAGATGATAGGCATGAAATAAAAAAGCTCAACCGGGCCAAAATAATGGTCTACGTCATTCTCACGCACTAGAACTATCCTATGTCAATGCTTCAAGAATCGCTTGGGGCAAGTTCTAGCCACCGAGAAAGATTCTCCTTTCTCCCGACTCAAGCAATACGAGTCTAGCGATCGTTTACACACATCCTTATGCTACTGTTTGATTCACAACGGTTTCACCATTTGAGTAGAGTAAACAACATTTACACTAATAGAAAAAATATAAAACCATAAGTATAAAAAGAAGTCTAATCTACACAAATATTTATGCAACCGAGCACTCGACTAGGAGCACTACTGGAGTCAACATTTTACTCCGCTACATAGTCCTAAGCAGCACCTAGACTTTCCCAAATATGCAGAAGAATTAAATTCAACTCAGAGCACGCATACAGATGAGTACGCGCTCAAGTGGGTGATGTGGTGCGCAAATAAAATGAACAACAATTTTCAATAAACTAAAATAAAAGTACTTCTAGCATGCTATGAAATAGTGCACGTGAGTGGGCACACATAATTACTCTCCCCCAGACTTAAACTAGACAATACAAAAAATATATAGCTATGAAATTCAGAAAAGAGCTAGGGGAAGAGAGTACCCAATGCTCAGCAAGTGAGCATACCAGAAGACGCATGTAAACCAAGACAAAGTTGCAGCATCCGCCATCTAGAAGAAGGACCTGCAGGGGTGAGCTCCGCAAAAACAAAAGAAAATGTACAAAGGAAAATGAAATACAACTAACTAAACTAAACTAGATGAAAATAAAAAAATGCAGGGAAAAGTAAGATAACTACTGGGGTTATTGTCATCCCAGCACGACTTATTCAAATTGAAAACAGTTCTAGCTAATGGGTCTATGAAAAGAAAAGTGCACAGGTAACTGTTCTAATATGCGTGTCGGTAGAGGGTACCGATACGGTGACAGAACAGTTACCCCTCTACCTGTATAATAATACCCACAAACCGCAGGTAGAGGAAACAGAATGTAAGAAGAGGAGGAGGCCTGGTCCTCACTCATCTCACATAAAAAATCCTTTCCCAGCAAGGTATCGTCATCAGGGAGGTAGCAGGAGGAAGAGATCAATGTTGGAGCTTCCTCATCGGAGGAGGGATCAACCTCCTCGCACATGAGGATGCTATCATCATTGACCTGAGCTGGAAGCTCCAAGTCCTCCTTATGTACCTGTGGACACTCAACCTGCACAGGCTCAGATATAGCAGAAGGGGGGTCAAGAAATAAAAGAGAAGAATGACTTAAATAAAAATCAAGCCGGGGGAGTGGTCCCGGTCTCACTCCCATCAGGTTGGGAAAGTAAAATAATGTTGGCATTGTCATCAATGCCACAAGATTCGGTGGGATCAACAGTGGCCATGCCCAAGAGTTGGACTTCCTCCACCGGTGTTGAGGAAAGCTCCTCTTCACCTAGAAGGTTGTCCTCCTCCATAGGAGCAGGCATAACACATAGATCGCTAGCCTCATCCTGCGACACATCCTCAACAATGTCGTCTGAGACGAGTATAGTAGTATGCACAACAGGGGGAGGAATAGTGCTTGGATAAAAGTCAAGCACTGGTTCCTCACAAATAATCAAATCTACGTTAGGAGATGGATGTACAAGGGAGATGGGCTCAGTCATGTCAGTGCCCAGATTAGCCACACATCTGGTGAACGTGTCCACATCATACCCTTCATAAGATGAAGGTAATATAGCCACATAACCAGATGTTGAGGGTGTGCTGCCAGAAATAGGAGTCGGAACGATCCGGATATCCGGCTCGTCATCCTCGTCCAATTGGAGAAGGAATGCAGCACAATCCTTCAAGACATGATCCGTGCTTTGACAAAACAAGCACTGCCTTGCGGGCTTCTTTGGCACAGCGGGTCCTGAAGCCGAAAAGAGGTATGAAGGTAAAGGCGTGGCAGAATAGCCATAAGACTTTCGCGCACCATATGGAGTACCAGACGAAGTCGGTGCTCCATATGCTGGGCTGGGAGTGCTAGGGCTACTATCTCCCTTTGGACATCTATCACTAGCATGAGAGATATCTCCACAAAGACGGCAACGAATATTGAATGAAGACCACATAGTGTGAAGATAAAATGATTCAAAATAAAGACACGATTGTGCACAACACTACACCTAACAGTAAATTACTAAGCAACCTAATATAAACAGTAAAACAGATTAAGAAGAAATAAAGCAAAAAAATGCAATACACAAATGGAAGGGCTCAAATCTCAGATTCTCCCTCTCCTAGAAACTCACACGACTGTGTTCCCCGACAACAGCGCCAAAAACTTGATGCGCAATTTCGGCACTGCTAATTAGCAGGCACGAAATGCGATACGACGGGAGTGCACCGGTCGCTCAAGTAATAAAAATGGGAAGTTATCCCCAAGTATCGATCTCTCAAGGAATGCAGGATGTGGTGATAAGAAAATAGAGTGAGGCGATTGTTATGACGAGTGAAAGAAAGTAAAAAAAAAACAAGGGCTTTGTGATGGGTGATCTAGACTATTGCAAAAATAAGAGATGCGGGTCAAAACTCCGCTTTGCAAGGTGGGATGGATGCAACGGCCGCGATGCCGTGCTTCGGAAGGCGCGTGGACGGAAAGTAACTGTGACGATTGAGGGTCACACACACCTCTTCGCAAAGTGGGGGTGAGTGCAGCCGCCGCGATGCCGTGCTTCGGTATGTGGGTGAAATGGCTACAGTGCGGGGTTTTGACGAGGGTCGGAAGCACCTCTTCACTCTCACCTCTAGCTTTTGCTAGAGTGAGCTAGCTAGAACGTGTGTGTGGAAGTGGAGTGGAATAGAGGCGGAGCGCATCACAACAAAGCATCAAATAAATAATGAAACAAGAAAAAGCTTCTATTCATAGACAAATAGAGATTAGTCAAGTTCATTACAACAATTAAAAGTGCATTTCCAAAGAGAGAAAGAGAGTAGAGGAAACCACGAGATGAGAAGTCTCGCCGTAGATCTTGGTCGGAATGGGGGGTCGTCACGCCTCCTCCGAGCTCAGTCCTTGGTTGCTTCCGGAGTTCAGAGGTTGTCACTACCTCTAAACATCATCCGTCTTCTTCTCAGAGCTGGGTCTCTTCCACCTAGCTCAATGGAGATGCCACACCTTGAAATGCTTGTTGTAGATGGCGGGGAATGCTTGCCGGACCCTTGATGGAGCTTAGGATCGATGGATGAAGCTTTCCCAAGGAAGGGGATGGATGGATGGAGCTTGGAGGAGGAAAACGGCGGAGGCTTGCGGAAGAATTCGCGCTGAAACTGTCCGAATAACCTAAAAATCGCGGAACATGTCTTTAAATAAGCGCTGGAATAAACAGTGCGCACGACCCCTGGTCGTGCGCACTGGGCCGCTAGTGGTCGTGCGTGCTATAATCGGAAACCTGCAAGGCAAAACTACAGAAAATAATAAATCGCACGATCGTGCGTAGCAAACGCACGACCAAACTCCGAAGCTGTTTTTGGGCAGCAGATGAACGCGCACGACCAGAGGCGCACGATCAACTGATCGTGCGTGAAGGAAACGCACGATCAGTGGCATTTCAGGCATAAATTGCTCCTAAACAAACTCCGAACGTCGCACGACCCATGAACCTGCATGAAAACTCAAACATACCCGCTGGGGCATAGAAACAAAGCTCCCCAGCGACATAAAATGTGCACCAAAAAGAATAAAAGGGGAGCATTCAAGATAACACACAGAATAAGACTTTGGAAGGTACTATCTACGCAAATGAACTACTAATCTAATATGAGCGATAATCCACCTAATATGCAGTACCTATGCATGATAATAAGCCTAAATGAGTCCTAAAACATGTATATAATGGAGACTCATCACGGGCTCACTCTCCACGCAAGGGAATTACATCTGTTGCTGATGTTTTTATTGAGGTCACTTTGCAGGATGTGGCGGACCTGCGCAATGTGGTGCCCACTCTCATGGAGGAGGACAGCCTTGATTGTGCTGAAGCAACCGCTTCAGTCCAGTGCGAGGAAGTCCAAGTTATAGAGGAGGCCATTGCGTGCGCTGTGGAGACTAGCGAAATCTTCGATGATATCATCAGTTTGTCATTGCCGCACCCCATGGGGGATGAAGCCGGGATTGTCCCCTCAGATGAGATTTCTTTTAGTTTTTCTTCCAATTTATTTCCTGACCCCCTTTCTTTATGTACAAGGATGCAGGATGCCCCTCCTCCGGTTGATCAGACCTTATGCATAGAAGAGCTGAAAGTATGGCGGGATGAGGAAGATACAGTGAAGGAACATCTTGTTTCCTCATCTTCGTTGGTGCTTCCCCTTGAGGATTGGTTACAAGGGGGCAAGCGGTTTTTCTTTGAAGATATAATACTGGAGGAGAAGAAGAGAGCGAAAAAGGAGGAGATTTGGGGTTGGAGGCTGAGCATCCTATTTAGATTCCACCCCTACTACCAGGTCCCCGGACCTTTTTCTTTCATCAGCTGTTACTACTTCAAATCAGCTTATAGCTGATTTGTTTTGAGCTTGTAATAATGATTAGGATTTATTGACCTTTGCTCATTCCTAGACTTTTTAAACTGCTTTAATACAAGTATTTGGTCCACCTTTAAGGACGTTAAACAAAAGGGCTTCTTGGGAGACAACCCATGGGATTCACCCGGTTCTGTTTGCTTGATTTAATCTCTATCATGTTTTGTTTGTTTTTGCTTTTGTTTTTAGCTATGCAGGTGTGAACCTGATTGGATGAAGAGGAGGAGATCATTGAAGAAGGATTATACCGCTCTTCTGGCATGCTCTTAGGAGCATAGGTACTCTTAACCCAGCTCTTAGTTTGCTTCAAAAGATTATATTTTCTTGTGTTTCAATGCAAGTCTGGGGGGGAGCGAGCCTGTGCTTACGCTACACGCACATACATGCTAGAATGATGTGTTAGGAAATTTATATTTATTGTATCATTGCATAACGCACACCACATGCGTTTTATTTTTACCCGTGCGCAATTATCATGTAAATGCTTGATGAATATGTTTAGAAGTTTGATTGTTAGTTTAGGATTGTGTGGCTGAACAGGATGTGACCCGTGCGGTGCTACTAGTAGAGCGCTCACGCAGCATAAAAATTCACGTATAATAGATTTAATTACAAAGTTATAGTTTTATTTACTTCATTTGTGTAATTACTTAATACTCTACTCAAATGGTGAATTTGGTGAATCTAGCGGTAGCCCTAGGTCGAGTGTAGAAGAGTTGTTAGCCTCGTGTTGTTCGAGTTGGAAGGAGAGGAGACCTCACTCGGTGGTTAAGAACTTGCCCCAAGCTATTTTCAAAACGAGTGCGTTGAATGATCTTGTTGGGAGCATGACGTAGGCCATCATTTGGTCCGGTTGAGCTTTGATTTCCCAACCTAACGTCATCCTTTGCTAGCCCCATTGAACCTTAGCCTTCCTATTTGTTAAACTCCACTAATCGTTCACCAAGGCCCCATATCCTAACCTAAAACGCACTAGAGTCAAGCTTTGAAACTTATACATATTGATGATGATTGTGCGATGCGGAGAACAAATATGTGGTTGTGTGATGTGGTGTATGCGCGCAGAAAAAAAATATGATGAGATTGAAAAAAAAAATTGATTGATCCTAAATTATGTCTCTATGGATCTAAAAAAGGAGTAAAAGATCTCTAAAAAGAATCGAACTACAAGTGTGGTAGTCTCGCGCACACCATAGTGCTTAAATGAAGTCTGGGGGAGTGTGCTTCAAGGTGAAGATGTTAAGGTTGAGTTTTGTTTATTTTCCGGAGGTTGAGTGCGTTTAGCCTACGTTCTTCTACTTCATTACCGTACCTTAACCCAAGCCCAATTCTAACCTAAAATTCCTACTGATTCTTGATGAGATCGTCTCATGCAGTGGAGAAGATGTGAAAGGGCAAGCATATGCCCATCGACCTTGATGGATTTCTTGGAGAGCTCTTTCTTGAGATCTAATTTGAATAACGCTCACCTCAGCAGCTCACGCTATTTTTCCTAGGGCGTGACTGTACGATTCACCAATAATTCACCTTAGAGTAGTGGTATTTTGTATTTTACACTTGTAGAAGTTCTTAAAATATAGTCTTTGTTTTAAAATCTTTTCTACTTTATTTTCACGCTCGTTAGTCTTTACTTCCCATCGTGTTTTGCCTGCACAGTTGCTTCCTTAACGTTCATTTTTCTACCATAGGATCGAGTGTTTGCCCGAGGCGTGCAAACGAGTAAGTCTGGGGGTGTGATGAGTCTCCATTATATACATGTTTTAGGACTCTTTTAGGCTTATTATCATGAATAGGTACTGCATATTAGGTGGATTATCGCTAATATTAGATTAGTAGTTCATTTGCGTAGATAGTACCTTCCAAAGCCTTATTCTGTGTGTTATCTTGGATGCTCCCCTTTTATTCTTTTTGGTGCACATTTTATGTCGCTGGCGAGCTTTGTTTCTATGCCCCAGCGGGTATGTTTGAGTTTTCATGCAGGTTCATGGGTCGTGCGACGTTCGGAGTTTGTTTAGGAGCAATTTATGCCTGAAATGCCACTGATCGTCTGTTTCCTTCACGCGCGATCAGTTGATCGTGCGCCTATGGTCGTGCGCGTTCATCTGCTGCCCAAAAACAGCTTCGGAGTTTGGTCGTGCGTTTGCTACGCACGATCGTGCGCACGGTCGTGCGATTTATTATTTTCCGTAGTTTTGCCTTGTAGGTTTCCGGCTACAGCGCGCACGACCACTAGCGGTCCAGTGCGCACGACCCCTGGTTGTGCGCCACTGGTCGTGCACACTGTTTATTTCAGCGCTTATTTAAAGACCTGTTCCGCGATTTTTAGGTTATTCAGACAGTTTCGGCGCGAATTCTTCCGCAAGCCTCCGCCGTTTTCCTCCTCCAAGCTCCATCCATCCCCTTCCTTGGGAATGCTTCATCCATCGATCCTAAGCTCCATCAAGGGTCCGGCAAGCATTCCCCGCCATCTACAGCAAGCATTTCAAGGTGTGGCATCTCCATTGAGCTAGGTGGAAGAGACCCAGCTCTGAGAAGAAGACAGATGATGTTTAGAGGTAGTGACAACCTCTGAACTCCGGAAGCAACCAAGGACTGAGCTCGGAGGAGGTGTGACGACCCCCCATTCCGACCAAGATCTACGGCGAGACTTCTCATCTCGTGGTTTCCTCTACCCTCTTTCTCTCTTTGGAAATGTACTTTTAATTGTTGTAATGAACTTGACTAATCTCTATTTGTCTATGAATAGAAGCTTTTTCTTGTTTCATTATTTATTTGATGCTTTGTTGTGATGCGCTCCGCCTCCATTCCACTCCACTTCCACACACACGTTCTAGCTAGCTCACTCTAGCAAAAGCTAGAGGTGAGAGTGAAGAGGTGCTTCCGACCCTCGTCAAAACCCTGCACTGTAGCCATTTCACCCACATACCGAAGCACGGCATCGCGGCCGCTGCACTCACCCCCACTTTGCGAAGAGGTGTGTGCGACCCTCAATCGTCACAGTTACTTTCTGTCCACGTGCCTTCCGAAGCACGGCATCGCGGCCGTTGCATCCATCCCGCCTTGCGAAGCGGAGTTTTGACCCGCATCTCTTATTTCTGCAATAGTCTAGATCACCCATCACAAAGCCCTTGTTTTTTACTTTCTTTCACTCATCATAACAATCGCCTCACTCTATTTTCTTATCACCACATCCTGCATTCCTTGAGAGATCGATACTTGGGGATAACTTCCCATTTTTATTACTTGAGCGACCGGTGCACTGCCGTCGTATCGCATTTCGTGCCTGCTAATTAGCAGTGCCGAAATTGTGCATCAGTAATCCCCCAGAAGATAGTGGAAGTTGGTCGGCACAGCTCCGTGCGCGTGGTTTTTCACCCTTTCCGGGTTTTCCACATTAAAAGTTCTCGTGTCACTTATTAGTTTACTCTTTGACTGTTTGCGCACTCGGTTCGCTTCCGAGCTAAGGTGGTTCAATTTGACCGGTCTACCAAAGCACCAGAGCGACCCGCAATAGTTTGGCGCCGTCTGTGGGAATCGAGTTCCCAAAGTTCTGTAAAGACTCACTAGAGGTAGCACTTGTCACCAATTGCAATGGCAAGAAGAAGTGCTCGCACTACTGAAAGATCAATCTCGGAGCGCTGCGTCGATCCAGCTCCCTCCCACTCGCTTATCAATGCGCCTCTCGCCTCAGTTCGTGGACCAGTTCATCGCCAATCGTAGGATTATCCGAGATCCCTCCCATCTCTCACGAATCCGCCAGAACGACCTGAGGCGATAAGAAATCTTGTGGCTCATCGAGCTCCCGTTCAACCTCCAGCATTGAACGTCCCCCCCCCCCCCCCCCCCCCCAGCTAAATTCCTGATCCGCCGGCCAGAGAACCGGAAGCTGACCACCATCACCATCGCCAGGGAAGAGCCATTCCTGGCCGAACGGCAGAAATAACCACACGAGAGGAGATACGCGATATGATAGCAGAAGAATACGGCCAGGCAGGGCGACGCGCAGCTCTCGCCCGCCGTCCCGCGCACCATGGCTCCCCATTATCGCCTCAGGTCTTGGCCCATCCGGTTCCAAACGGTTTCAAGCTTCCCAACATCGAAACATTCGATAGGACGGATGACCCATTTGAACATGTCAATCACTTCACCACCATCATGAGGATTTACAGCGCCCCCGAGCAGCTCCTCTGTTAAGTGTTCCCGGCAACCTTGAAAGGACAAGCGTGCACTTGGTTCCACTCCCTGCGGGATGGGGCCATCAGCAACTTCGCAGAAATGGCGCAGCAGTTCGTGGACCAGTTCATCGCCAATCGTAGGATTATCCGAGATCCCTCCCATCTCTCACGAATCCGCCAGAACGACGGAGAAACTCTGAAGGATTTTTTCCGATGCTTCACCTAGGAGGCTCGGAAAATCCTGGGGGTCGACCGCGAGCTCTTGCGAGGAGTTTTCCTTGGAGGCCTTCCCCCAAGTGGTCTTTATTCAGCTCTGATGAGAGAAACCGAGCCAATTTATCCTGACCTTGTTCACCGAGTTGAAGCTCGGATAACTGCCGATGAACCCATCGAAGCGCACCGCCGGCAGTTCGAAGGTAGCCAAGGGAGAAAGACAGGGTCAGATCAAGCCCATAGTGGACGAGAAGAGCGGCGTGACGAGAAACGCCGCAACAACGAACGTCGTCGCGATCACCAAAGAGACCTAGGTCCGCAGCCGCCCAGGGTCTACACCCCATTGAACACCACCGGAACGAATGTACTCTACGCCATTCAGAACAACCCAGAGCTTCACACACCTCGGGTGTCAGCCCCAAACCCGAGGAGCGACCAATCCAGGTATTGCGAGTTCCATCGAGGGACTGGGCATACCGCTGAAGAGTGTACCAGACTTACAGACGAGGTCGAGCGCCTCATCCGCCAGGGACTCCTGGGAAGATTCCTGCAAGGCCAGGTTCCCAATCAACCTCAGCAGCCTAGGGAGGCAAGGGAGCAGCCCCCCGCTCCCCGAGACGCAGGAGAAGGAAGACCGATGGTGGGAGAAATTGAGACGATCGCCGGACCTCCCGTCCTAGCGGTGCAAATCCTCTCGATCGCCAAATCCCCAAGAGACCACAAAGATAAGAAGCTCAAGCAGGACATTACGATTGCTTTCGGGGAAGAGGACCTGCAAGGGTTACGACTACCGCATCAGGATCCCCTCATAATCAGTGCAGGGATTGGGGACCCTTGCTTTAATGTAAAAAGGATATTGGTCGATAACGGAAGCTCAGTTGATGTTATGTTCCTTTCCACTTTACAAAGTATGAAGCTCACGAAGGATCAGCTCATCCCTGCAGCCGGGCCCGTCTACGGCTTCGACAACCGACCTATTATAGTTCAAGGCATGATCACTCTCCCAGTCACATTGGGCGAGTTTCTAAGACAGTCAACGTACATCATTCAGTTCGTGGTGGAGTCCACCTCTGCCTACAATGCCATCTTCGGGAGGCCGCTCCAATCCATCTTCAGAGCAATCCCATCTATTACACATCTGGCTATGAAGTTCCCGACCGCCGCAGGGATAGGGGTCGTGAGGGGGAACCAAGAAGCAGCACGGACATGCTTATTAAAGCAGGCGTGACCAATGGAGGCAACCGCTCTCAATATCGATAACTTTGACTTATGAGACGAAACCACTCTACAGCGCGGGTCCCCCGTCGAAGGGCTCACCAAAGTACCAATCTCCCAACAGTATCCGACCCGGACGGTCCAGGTCGGGTCCCTCCTATCTAGGGAAGAGCAAGAGGAATATGTTCTCTTCCTCTGAGCCAACGAAGATATCTTCATGTGGAGTCTGGAAGACATGCCTGGGGTAGATCCCCAGGTCATCTTCCACTCTTTGAATATTAACCCTACTTGCAGGCTGGTGATCCAGAAAAAGCGGAACTTCTCCCCGGAACGGCTCAAGGCGATAGAGAAAGAGGTGGAGAAACTCCTAGAAGCACAATTCATCTGCGAAGCAAAATACCCCACATGGCTAGCCAATGTGGTTATGGTCAAGAAGGCCTCAAGGAAGTGGCGGATGTGCGTTGACCGACCACAAACTCCTCAGCTTCAAGGACGCATACTCAGGTTACAACCAAATCAGGATGGACCCAGAGGACGAGGATCACACCGCATTCCGAATAGACAAAGGAGTTTACTGCTACAAAGTTATGCCATTCGGCCTCAAAAATGCCGAAGCAACCTACCAAAGGCTGATGAACAAAGTCTTCAAGAGCCTTATCGGAGAGACGATGGAGGTGTACGTGGACGACATGCTAGTGAAGAGCGTCCACCGTCGCGACCACTTGGGAATTGAGGCCAACCCCGAGGAGATCAAGGCGTTGGAGGATATGTCGCCACCTCATTCAATTAAGGAAGTACAACGCCTGAACGGGAGGATCGATGCGTTATCTCGTTTCTTGTCATGGACGGGAGACAAGTACCTCCCTTTCTTCAAAATTCTCTGGGGAGCGTGCCACTCCGGGTTCCTGTGGCCTGACGAGTGTCAGACGGCCTTTGAACTTCTCAAACAATACCTGGCCTCACCACCGCTTCTGTCAAAGCCCGTCCCGGAAAAACTCTGTTCTTATACCTGGCAGTTTTGCCTACGGATCTCAGCTCGGTGCTCGTGAAAGATGAAGGAGGGGTGCAACGGCCAATCTACTACCTCAGCAAAGTCCTCACCGATACCGAAACCAGGTATCCGACAGCGGACAAGACAGCCTTAGCCATCGTCTTCTCGGTGAGAAATATTCGGCCCTACTTCCAGGATTATACAGTAAAGGTGTTGACTCAACTCCCGCTATGAACAATCCTCCATAAACCAAAAGTCTCAGGGAGGCTAGTAAAGTAGGCGGTGGAGCTCGGCGAGTTTGACATCCAATTCCTGCCCCGGCTAGACATCAAGTCGCAAGTACTCATCGACTTTGTTGTAGAGTACACCATCCCACCAGAAGCAACTACTGTCAAAGACACCACTAACCCCCGCTAGACTCTCTACATCGACGGTGCTTCAGGAGCTGAAGGGGCCGGAGCAGGATTGCTTCTCATAAGTCCCGATGAGATTACCTTAGATTATGGCCTCAGGTTAAAGTTCCCCGCAACCAACAATATCGCCGAATACGAGGCACTGATCGCCGGACTCCGTCTCGCCATCGATTGCAAAGCAGAGAACCTGACGATTCACAAGGACTCCCAACTCGTAGTCTCGCAAGTTGAGGGAGACTACGGGGCCAAGAATGACCAGATGGCGAAATATCTCGCGCTTACAAAATTACTCCGTCAGAAGATCCCGTCATACCAAATGCTTCACATCCCCCGAGAACAGAACTCCAGAGCAGATGCTCTATCTAAGCTTGCAACTTCACCCACCAGCTATAAATCCCGAAGACGCCGAGTGGAGGAGATCATGGTTCCAAGTATTCAAGGGCCATGGGAAATCGCGACCACCCACCCAGAATAGTCATCTTGGATGACCCCCCCCCCCCCCTGCGAGCCTACCTCGATCACGGACACCTCCCCGAGGACCACCTGGAAGCACGAATGTTACAGATGCGAACGACATCATTCGCCATCATGGACGGGGAGCTTTACAAACGGGCATTCTCAGGGCCCTATCTAAAGTGTCTACCGGCAGGTGAGGCGGACTACGCCCTAAGAGAAGTACACGGGGGAATCTACGGAGAGCACTTAGGCGGGAAAGCTTTGGCCCAGAAGATACTGCGCCAAGGTTTTTATTGGCCAACAATAAAGAAGGACGCAACCGAGCTAGTCTAAAAGTGTAGGAGATGTCAGCTAAACGCAAACGTACCTCACCAGCCCCCGGTCGTGCTCTCCACACTCCAAAGCGCGTGGTCTTTCGCACAATGGGGAATCGATCTCCTCGGCCCCCTACCTATGGCATCTGGACAGAGGAAGTTCATCATCCTAGTCATCGACTACTTCACAAAGTGGGTAGAAGCGGAGCCCCTACCCAAGATCACAGAAGAGAAAGCCAAACAATTTGTCTGGAAGAACATTATCTGCTGATTCGGTATCCCAGCAACAATAATTGCCGACAACGACACTCAGTTCACCGGGAAATCTTTCACCAAGATGTGCTAGGATCTGAAAATCAATCTTCGTCACATGGCCGTAGCACACCCACAAACTAACGGGCAAGTGGAAGTCACAAACCGCACCTCCCTCAAAGGGTTGAAGACGCGCTTAGAAGAAGCTGGGGGGGGGGGGGGGGGGCAATGGGTGGACGCACTCCCAAATGTACTATGGGCTTACCGCACGACAGAGAGGACTCCTACATGAGAAACGCCTTATAACCTGTGTTATGCTACGGAAGCTGTCATCCCTGTCGACATCGGCATTCCAAGCATCCGGGTGCTAACTTTCGACCTCAACAAGAATGACAAGCTGCTTCGGGAAAATCTCGACTTGATCCCTGAAATCAGAGACAATGCTGCCCAGCATGCCGCAACCTACCAAAGACGCGTAGCCCGGCTCTACGACAGAAGGGTGAAGCCCAGACCAATCAACGTAGGGGATCTCGTCCTACGCAGCATTGAGGCGGACGGTAAAGGCCCCCAACGAGATAAACTCTCACCAACTTGGGAGGGTCCGTATGTTGTCACTACAGTCGTAATACCCGGAACATACAGACTCAGAACAGCGGAAGGGAAGACTTTACCACGCACCTGGAACGCCCAGAACCTGCGCTGCTTTTATCAGTAATTTAAATCTTCTATCACGCAAAAAGCCGTGAGCTCAGACTCGTGCAAACTTATCTTATATTACGTACAAAGACACGAGCTCAGACTCGTGCAAACTTATTTAATATTATGTACAAATCCGCGAGCTCAGACTCGTGCAAACTATCTTATATTATGTACAAAGCCGCGAGTTCAGACTCGCGCAAACTTATCTTACATTATGCACAAAGCCGCGAGCTCAGACTCGTGCATACTTATCTTATATTATGTACAAAGTCACGAGCTCGGACTCGTGCAAACTTATTTTATATTATGTACAAAGTCGTGACCTCAGACTCGCGCAAACTTATCTTATATTATGTACAAAGCTGCGAGCTCAGACTCGTGCAAACTTATCTTATATTAAGCCAAATCCGCTAGCTCAGACTCACGCAAATTTATCTTGTAAGCCACACGAAAACTGACTCTCTACTATGAAAAATATGTTTTGACACCGACACCTGTGTTCGATTAAGAAAAATCATTATCATTATCTTCTTCACCATCACAAACGCTTTTCATCATCCACTCGGGGCCCGGCCCCGTGGACTCTGCGTTGTCGTCGATTGAAGGTTCGCCCTTCTACTCTGCAGTCAGGTCCCAATGTCGTAAGGGCCTGCCCCCTTCGCATTCGTCCACGGTTTGAATACTCCTGCTATTCACCGGCCACGAGGAATTTGCGCTGTCGTCGATTGAAGGTTCGCTCTTCTCCTCCGCAGTCAGGTACTGACATCGTAAGGGCCTGCCCCTTTTGCGTTCGTCCATGGTTTGAATACCCCTGCTATTCACCGGCCACTTTGGGGCCCGGCCCCGGGGACTTTGCGCTGCCGTCGATTGAAGGTTCGCCCTTCTCCTCCGCAGTCAGGTCCCGACATCGTAAGGGTCTGCCCCCTTTACGTTCGTCCACGGTTTGGATACCCCAGCTATTCACCGGACACTTCGGGGCCTGTCCCCGAGGAATTTGCGTTACCGTTGATTGAAGGTTCGCCCTTCTCCTCCGCAGTCAGGTCCCGACGTCGTAAGGGCCTGCCCCCTTTACGTTTGTCCACGGTTTGAATACCTCTGCTATTCACCGACCACTTCGGGGCCCTGCCCTGGGGACTTTGCGCTGTCATCGATTGAAGGTTCGCCCTTCTCCTCCGCAGTCAGGTCCCGACGTCGTAAGTGCCCGCCCCTCTTACGTTCGTCCACGGTTTGAAGACGCCCGCTATTTACCGGCTAAACATAACTTTTATTATGTAACAAAAAAGTCGCGAGGTCAGACTCGCGCAAAATAATTTTCTATTATGTAAAAGTCGTGAGCCCAGAATCGCGCAAATTTATATTCTACTATGAAAAAGCCGCGAGCTTGGACTCGCGCAGACTCATCCAGTTCCTACCCAAGGCGCCACAAAAATGACGATGATCGAAACCGCATCAGAAGAACCAAAACCTTTAAACTCATCCGTATAAAAATTCAGACTCCGAAAGTTTGGGGGACTTATGATATGCATTCATACATGTGCTCCTGATGTGGACCCGTAAAGATGGCGTTCGTCCATGGATTTATAATAGTCATGGGGTGCGTATAGATAAAGATCCACTAAGAGAGAGAGAGGAGTTAGTGGGGTTAAATTCCAACCCATGACCGCGAGAATGGAGAAATCTGCTATGGACAGTTCACGCTCCGGCATCGCCAGGCGCGACCAAGACCACGCCCCCGCCTCGGCAGAGCGCGATCTAACCGCACCCCCCATGATGGAGGGTCCGACCTAGCCGCACCCCCATCACGGGGGTGCGGCCTAACCGCACCCCCTTGGGGTGCGGCCAAGCCGCACCCTTTGAGGGGTGCGGCAAATCCGCACCCACAAGGGGCATGGCCAAGCCCCCTCCCCCCCGCAGTGGGGCTCGCGGAGGGCTCGGCCAAAGTCACGCCCCTCGTCGGGTGCGACCGGGGCCCAATTCCCTTTTTGGGGGCACAACTCCTCATTCCTTCGTTCGATCAGAATGCTCCGCGCTCATAGCACGCCCATAACACTTTCGTGTTCGTTGCATGCCCAGAACACTTCCGTGTTCGTTGCATGCCCAGAACGCTTTCGTATTCGTTGCGCTCTCAGAACGCTTCTGAGCGCGCTAAGAGCACTTCCGCACTCCGGGCATGCTCACTTTTGTTTTTCCTAATTTCTAAGATTGCAGGACTCGCTTCTCGCCATTCTTACCTTCAACGAAGTTGCCCGAACTGCCCGAAGGGCAAGACGGTCATTAACGAAAAATGGCGATCCGTGTGCCTCAAATCGACCAACGTGATTCGCCCGTCAGGTGGTTATGGTGGTTAAAACGGCAAAATTACTGAGCTACCCCCGGCCAAAGCTATAAAAGGAGCCCCAGGCCTTCATTTCAAGACATCTTGCCTTCTGCACCCGAGAGAGCTCCTTTGAAGATTTCCTTGGAATTCTCCTTCGGCGCTTGAAGATCTCCTTCGAATCTTCGAAGATCTCCTTCGAGCCTTCGAAGGTCGCGAAAGGCGACTCAGCCTTCTCACTTTTGTTCTCACGAGCATTCTCACTTTCGTTCTCACTACTGTTCTCAAAAGGAAAAAAGGCTTAGCTTTCGGAGAGGTGGTCTGTCACCTTCGGAGATTTCTCTCTCTCTCTCTCATTGTAATGAGCAGCGGCCTGTCACGCTCGAGCTCTAAGTCTCTAATTGTAATCCCCCAGAAGATAGTGGAAGTTGGTCGGCATAGCTCCGGTCGCGTGGTTTTTCACCCTTTCCGGGTTTTCCACGTTAAAAGTTCTCGTGTCACTTATTAGTTTACTCTGACTGTTTACGAGCTCGGTTCGCTTCCGAGCTAAGATGGTTCAATTCGACCGGTCTACCAAAGCACCCCAGCTAACAATCTTATTTTAGTTGATGAGTCGTTGCGGCATCATGTCTTTGAAGATCAATTTTCCACTCATTTACAACAATTCGAATTACCCAAGGTATGCGATGCATAGGTAATACAGATTCAACATTTTAAGGGCTCATTTGGCTTAGCGTTTATGTACAGTACATTTTGATAAAACGCAAGACCGCACATTTTTTTCATTTGATTTTCCGCTGCAAATTCGAACAGTGGCGTTTCATTCTAGGCCCAAAAAACTCGTGGTCCAAAACCCTCCCTGCGAGGTCCAGTTTGTGGCGTTTTATAAGGAGAGAAAAAAAATCACAAAAATCTTCTTGTCTCTCTCCCGTCGTTGCGAGATTCCGTTGTGCCGCCCTCCCGTGCCCCGTGCAGTGTTATTTTGGGTTGCCCGCAGTACTTTTTTATGTCCGCCGCCGCCGGCGGAGCTGCCGCTGGCTTGCCCGGAGCTCACCGGCGGGCTCGCCGTACCCCGGCGAACACGCCGGTGGTATCCCAGCGGCACTCCTGCAAGGCCACCTCCGGCGGAGGCCCTCACCGTGAGGCCCAGGTGAGGCGGTGGCCTTGCAGGAGCCCCGCCGGACTACCCTTGGCGGGTTCGCCGGGGACCGGCGACTCCTCCGGCGGGCTCTGGGCACGCCGCCGGCTGCGTCGCCACGCGGAGGCAGGGTAGATGAACAGGCGGAGGCATGCGGAGGAGGAACAGCGAGAGATAAATAGTAAAATTTATATATGAGATATATAGTTTAAACAGTAAAACTTTATATTAATAAAAATAATTAAAAATATATATATTATTATCAATAATATATATATATATATATATGAAAAAATAAAATAAAAATTTAGTAATAGAAAATGTTTTATAATAAAAAATATTTATAAAACGCTACCGATCTTTTGTCAAACGATTTTTCGTTCTGTACAGCTCTGCAAACACAGACTATCCAAACAGATACACAGACTATCCAAACAGATTTCCATTTCCAGCAACTAGTTTCCAACAGCTCCATTTACAAACCTGCATTTACAACAACTCCTTTTATAACCGCAGCCGCTCTCCCAAATAAAGCCTAAGTTGTAGGACAAATGAGAATCAACTACATGGAGGAGGCGTCGCTCGGCACCACATACTACAAATTCACATACACATAAATTAAGGGAGTTGATATTGCATTTTTCTTATAAATATCATTATAGTTAAATGACAAATTTGTCGAGCTCACCAGCGGTTAAACAAATCGATCTTGGGAGGAACCATTAGTTATCTTTACCTTTGTTTTGTTTTTTTAATTATGTTTTCTAGGTTTTTAATCTTTATTTTTGTTGAGTCATTTTCAATTCCATCTACTCTATTTTATTTCCTCCCTCTTTTTTATTTTTCAAAACATTGGGACAATGTTTTTCTTAAAGTATAGGGCGTTGCTTATTCCTTCAATTCTCTTAACTCATCATCTTTAATTTTGATTTATTGAAAATAATAATTAATCCGGTTGTTTTAAAATTATCAACTTTTATATATGGTTATATCTTTAATTCTTAAATATAATATTATTTTATCAAATAATTCCATCTTTTAATTTTCTTTCTAAAACTAACGAGTTTATGAATGAATTAATAGGATTTTATATGTAATTATTTCAAACGTTTTTTTTGTATGCACTCTTATTTTATTGTGTTTTATTTTTATACAAGCTTAATTTAGTTTTAATTGATTTTGAAATAATAAATTCTTCGTATATTGAAAAGCTTAGAAAAACTCAGTTTTTATTCTCATAAAAATATAATTCTAATGTTATAGTAATTTTGCTAAAGATGTCAAGAGATTATACTTATTTTTAAGATCATTTTTTCTCATGGATGATTAAACTTATTTTGTATACTCATGAAGTGAAATTAGTTAATCAATATTGAGATTTAAGATAAGATCTAGTTCATTTTTAAATTAAAGTTTGAGCCTTTGAAACTAATTATTTTGTCATTAAATCCCATTGAGCCTTATTTCTATAATTCTTTGATTCACCTATAATATTGAAAAAAACAAAATGTTAAAATTGTTTTTCTCACCTCGGCCTAATTTTCACTACCTATATTTCACAATTCCATACACACATCTTCTTTTGAGCTTAATAATAATAATATAGAAGGAAATTATATGGCAATTAAATGAAAAAAATGAGAAAAATAAAAATATTTTTATCTTCATTTTTATGTGAAAATAATGAATGGTTGAAAAAAAGAATTGAAAAATGAAAGGGTACGTTTCATTATTATTGTGAAGAACACAATTTAAAAAAAAAATCAAATTAATTCAAATAATAAGTATGGGGCATGTTTAAAAAATATATGAAAGAAGGAAAATATGTTTGTAAGCTCATATATTTTGGTGCTAGTATAGTGATTAGAGTTTGTATTTTCTTTGTTTTCCCCGCCTATTAGACTCAAGCCAAATGTTACAACCTAGTAAAGCCCTAGTGATCTTAAGCTTGGTATTTGATTTCCATTAATAGAAGAGTATAGAATAATAAACATTTTGTAATTCAAGAGATATTTATGTTTTTAAAGTTCGTATAATTAAATCTAAGACTGATTATGTCAATTCAATACAATGTTGATTATGAAGATTTTATCAGAGGATTATAAACTTAGATTTATTCCCCTCATTTTAATTTATGATTTATGAATTATTTCTTATTAAGCTAGAATTTTACTATGTAAGTATTATATAATCCATTAATACGGTGAGATGCACTATAAGATAATTATATAATTCATTAATACTATAAGATGCACTTACCCCTGAAGGGAACTATACAATTCTTCTTCTTCTTCTTCTTCTTTAGTGAATGATGAAGCACTATAAGATAATTTTTCTTTTCTCTTCTCTTTCTCATCTTTTTCTTATTGTAATGAGATGACTCTATTGGATCCATGATCAATGTAAATGCAGCAATACATGTCAAAAAGCTTCAATGTTTCCTTTGAGATCATCAAGGGCCTTCTCAAAAGCCTCGAAGGCGTGCTAAAACTCTTAAATGTCAAGATGATAACTTTTCTAGAACAATTTGAAGAGTCCAATATTGGTAATGTTGATGATAAGAGAGATCCACTATAAAAAGTGAGAGTTTAGGTGTCCATTTCTAAATGAACTCATAACATTAGTGAATAAATAAAGACCACTCCAGTGAACTATAATAAGTGTAAAAGCACAACCACTCCATAGGTCCATCAAAACAGTCTATGGGCCTAATGAAGGGGTAAAACAGCTATAGCTATTAATCAAAAAGACCAAGCGATCCTGCCACGATCTAAGCATCATATATACTCAAGGGGGATTTGCAAAATTAACTATACTCATCATCAAATGTCAGTAAAGTAAGGTACATCAAGCCTACATATCTAGCTCATCAATTATTCCATTATGTTGGCCTAGTCCATTTGGTCAATTGGCTCAATTAACACCATCTAGGATTCATTAAGACCCATTAAGTCCACTATGGCTCTAAGCAATATAGGTTACATCAAGCCAATATTGGGTTAACTCATTTGGGCTATGGAATGCCCCAAGTCAATTAGGTTACTTAGGTGAGCTAGGTGACTTACATATCATGGTTTATCCTTTTGGGGATGTTACAAAGTGTCCAAATTTCATATTTACGCATTTGTTTGGAGAAACGAAGTGCACATGTTTCACAAATGTCCCCTCTTTGCAAACAATGATTTTTATCATATGAAGTGGTGGATTAGTTGTGAAGTTCTAAAGACTATGTGATGTAGTTCAGACAATAGTTGGTGTGAAGAGAGCAGCTGAACTAGCAATACGAGGTTAAATAATTATTTTATCTTGAATGTATGCCTCTTACTGTGACTTTGTTGTGTAAGGTCGTGTATGTGATCCTCTCACAAATTCACTTCATTCATGCTTGAGCTGAGAATCGTAGTTTTCTCGATGTTTGATTTTTGAGGTTATTCCATCATAATTTAGCCATTTTAGATAACTCGCATGAAATTTTTGGTTGACCCTGAAATGGATAGACAATTGTGGCGAATAAATTTCTCACTCGAGTTCTTTACCTTCAGTGAGTAAGTAAAAATTTCATAATTGCATGACAAGAGTTTGTGGATGTGCTTTGAGATGCAGATACTTTTTAATGAGTTGACGGTTAAAATTTATTATTCTCTATGTAAAGACCAAGAGAATTGCTACCATGTAAGAGGAATAGAAGAGGTATTAAACAATTCCAAGAGATTGTAGCTGAGAACTAGTAAGTGACTGCTCAAGGTTTGGAAACCAGTGGAGAAGTTTAAGAAACAAGGCATATAGAGTTGTCCCTAGAGGCGCTTGACATTTAATTAGTATCAGCTCTATATATTTGATGATATTTCCATTGAAGGATTATTTATGCCATGACTGTTGAAACCGATTTCTCGGCCTCTTGTGAAGCTCGGGCCCTCAACAAGTTGAAGGGCAGCTAGCCCTTACTAGTCCCTCGGAAGGAGCAGACTGGGGATTCGAAAACAGATTAAGACCTTAGCCACAGCAAGGAGGTCCTACCACAAAATCGGAAGATCGTTGAGCGCTTCCACTCCCAAGCCAAAGCTGAGACTTGGGCATCTTGGAGAGCTAGAGAGCTAAACCAAAGTACCAGAGGAGGAATAAGCTCAAAGAACTGAGATTGGAATCCTCTCCCAAGGTGCCCTTTGAGGTCTATTTATTGTTTTTTTGTTCGTGGTTTGTCAATAGCGGAATTCCACCTTTTGGTTTTACTAAACGCACCCCAATTTGGCATGCTAACAGCCAAACTCCGTTGTTTGAAAAGGCTAGCGGCAGACCACCAGGGGCAGAGGGGTAATTCCCCCCCCCCCCCCCTTTGTCTATGGGCAAATGACCTGCGAGAAGGCTACTCGTGAGAGTTCCTGTGAGTCGTCTCGCGTAACCCCTCTTAGGTGAGCGTTCTGCGAGGACCTCACTCGCGCCTCTTCTGGCGACAGCCACCGAGGCCAGGTCTCGCATGCCTTCCTGCGAGCTCCCTTCGGCCTTGTGCAAATCTGCTGAATCGGCTGGACGATTGAGTTCGCCGAGCTGAGAAGCCAGTTCGTCGAACTGAGAACGTGACGCGAGTTCGTCGAACGAAGAACGGATTTCGTCGAACGCCGTTTAAAGCTCGCCGAACACGAAGACTTGGAAGAAATCTGGCTAGAAGAAATCTGGCTCGTCCGCCTTCTCGCGAGCAGTCGGCGAGTATCCGGCTCGCCCGCCTTCCTGCGAGCGACCTTTGGGGATCTGGCTCGCATTCTTTGTTACTTCTTCCTCCTGCAGGATTCGAAACCCCTCTTAGGCGAGCGTTTTGCCAGGAGCTCGCTCGCGCCTCTTTTGGCGACAGCCACCAAGGCCAGGTCTCGCATGCCTTCCTGCGAGCTCCCCTCGGCCTTGTACAAATCTGCTGAACCGGATGGACGATTGAGTTCGCCGAGCTGAGAAGCCAGTTTGTCGAACTGAGAACGTGACGCGAGTTCGTCGAACGGAGAACGGATTTTGTCGAACGCCGTTTAAAGCTCGTCGAACACGAAGACTTGGAAGAAATCTGGCTGGAAGAAATCCGGCTCGTCCGCCTTCTCGCGAGCAGTCGGCGAGTATCCAGCTCGCCCGCCTTCCTGCGAGCGACCTTTGGGGATCTGGCTCGCCTTCTTTGTTACTTCTTCCTCCTGCAGGATTCGAAACCCCTCTTAGGCCAGCGTTTTGCGAGGACCTCGCTCGCGCCTCTTCTGGCGACAGCCATCGAGGCCAGGTCTCGCATGCCTTCCTGCGAGTTCCCCTCGGCCTTGGGCGAGTGATGAGCTGGAAGGAAGATTGAGCTTGCCGAGCTGAGCTGCCGATGGAGGAAAACCGCTGAGTCAACTTGGTCCCAGCGGATCCGCCGAGACGGGACGAAAATAACCGTTGAGACGGCTGACCCTCTCAGCCCTACCGCTGAGGCAAAATCAGTTTCCGTTCGTCGAGCGCAGAAAGGATTTCATCGAACGCCGAGCTGAGTTCGCCGATCTCAACTGAAGCTTGGCGTTCGTCGAACGCTGAAGGGATTTCGTCGAGCGCCGAGCTGTGTTCGCCGATCTCAACTGAAGCTTGGCGTTCGTCGAACGCGGAAGGGATTTCGTCTATGTCCGCCTCCTGACGAATTCCGGGGTTATACAGCGCCATTCACGACTCTGGCCCATTCACGCTCGCGTGGCTTTCGCCGAGAGTAATCCTTGAGGCACTGCTGCCGAGTAGTCCTTGAAGCGCTGCGCGGGGGACACCATACGCGAGTGGTCGGTGAGCGCCCGCTGCTCGCTGCTCGCTCTCGCCTTGACGGGATCGCACCTGGCTTGTGCCCGTGCTGGACTTCTACCGGTTTGAAGTTTGACTCCAGCTTGATTCCGCCTTCTCGTTCGAGGTGAACCCGAGGTTGTACACAATCCCGGCTCTTCGCGAGTCTTAAGCTAAACTCGCGAAGAATCATCCAACCCTCAGCGTTCGCTGGAAGGGTGCTGACCTTGCAGGAATCTTTTGGTGGGGCCCAGCCTCCCTGCTATAAATATCGTCGATCATAGCAGATGGGCTCCCCACTTCTTCCTCCACCAATTCTCGCTGCTCCGTACTGTAGCTGTTTGAGAATGCCTATTCCTAAAGAGACCCGGGCTCGCATCGACGCGGCGCGAGCTTTTGAGCACGCGGCCCTCGCTAAACCTGCTCCTTGGGCCCCAAAGACATCTTCCCCGAGAATGCTAAAAGCAAAATCGGTCCGGCGCCAGAGCGGGAAAGATGGATCCTTGGCCCTAGATCCGTCCCCTGACCTTCTGCTCGCAAATCAGGTACTCGGGTCGGTAAGCTGACCCACCTCCATCCTCTGCCTCTTATCGTTCAAGCTCGTGATCTGCAAGGGCTCGCCTATCCTGCAAGGGCTCGCGCCCCTTTACTCGCAGCGTTGCTTCTATTGTTTGTGAGTCTAACATTTTCAGGTTGTTGCGGGCGAGTGTGAGAGAGGGAGGCTCTCATTTCGAGGTACATCATGATGCGCTTTTGCTATTTGTACCCTCCGGTACTTCGATAACTCCCCACCGCCTTGGTTTTTCTATAAATAGGGCTGGCATTTATGGCTAACCACCGCTCTGATCGTCTTCTCCCTTCTCCTCTTTGCCTTCTCGCTCTCGCCACCTTCTCTCTTTGTGCTCCCCTCTCTTTTCTTGCAGGAAAACCATGGGTGGTGATAACGTGGACACCGAAGGCCGGGCTAAGTGTGCGGGGACTTTTCGCGAGCATATTTTTCTGAACTGCTCGCTCACGGAGAGCGAGCATCACCTGGTCGTGGCAAATTATATTTCGCCCGGATTCGTATCCCGGCTGCCTACGGACGAGGACGCGATAAACTTTACCTTAGCGGATGAGCTTGCCATCCCGGTAGCTAATTTTGAGGCGGGCTTGCGGTTGCCCTTTTGGCCGGAGATTAGCCAGGTACTCGCTCCTCCCTTTCGCCTTTCCATTGCACACTCGCGCGGAGGTTTCTTTTGACCATTCGTTGCGAACTTTTTAGATACTCAAATATTTTGGCGTGATCCCGGGTCAGATGACCCCCAACGCCGTGGCCATGATGGTAGCCTTCGCGTGCTACTTGCGAGAGGAGCGGATAGAGTTCAGCCTACCCGTCTTCCACAAGCTGTTTTCCTTTAGGGCGAACAAGGACGGGACTGCTTTTTTCGTGAGCAGCCATGCTTAAGTCCAGGAGACGGTCAACAAGAGCCATTATTGGCCCCAAAAGTTCGTCATCGTGAAGGGCCCATTCGGCAACGTGCCCTTCTCGCCCATCCAGCGATCCAAAGCCACCTACTGCTCCCCGATGCTCGGCGGCCACGAGGCCGATCTCTTCAAGCGCATGTCGAACAACTTCGAGGTGGTCTACCTCAGGAGAAACGTCGACTCGCTTCTTCCCGTGTCGCCAGGAGCAGGTTTAGCTCGCGCTCGCTCTGTTAATTCTTGTATTGCTTCTTCTCTTCTTGACTTGTGTTACCTCTTACTCGCAGGAGAGCGAGACCTACCGCTCAACCCCCCTCACGCGAAGGTAGGGCATACCCCTTCTGCTCTCCAGCTTGCCACCTCCGCCGCCGAGCTCTGCCGAGAGCCTGTCCCTGCTTCGACCCCGACCTCTCTTAAGCGGCCGGCTCCTGCGAGCCGCGGGTCAAAGTCTTTACCTCCCCCCCCCCCCAATGAAACCGAAGGCGCTTACCCCAACCAAGGGGAAGGAGGTCCTCAAGGTCCCGTCCGGGGGAGGTCGCCCAGCGACCCGACCCAAGGAGAAGGTGTCCAGAGAGCGCTCTACGGTGGTGGCCGGCACCTCGAAGGTGCCTGACCCGGCACACCACCGGAACTACTATTTGGGGGTCAAGCATCTGGACGAGGCCGGCGCGCCTTTACTGGTCTGGGACGAGAAGACCAACTGGGCCTCGATATCGACTCTCCTCCCCTCCTGGGTGGAGGAGAACAGGGTTTGTCGCGATGCTTTAGCCTTGTCCTTCAGCCTTTATGGGCGGGAGGACGCGAAAGAGTTCAACAAGATGTCCTCTCGGGTACTCGCTCATGAGAGAGCGCAGTCCTAACTCCGCTCTCTAGAGCTCGCCCATATGCTGGGTCGGCGCAACTTCCAGCTAGAGAGAAATTCGGAGGAGCTCATGCCACTACAAGATATAGTCTCTACGACGACGTTTTTTTTTGCGACATTTTTGAAAGCGTCGATGTTAGTTTTATATTTAGCGGCGTTTTTTTTTTCATAAACGTCGCTAATGCAAAAAAATAGTATTCGCTACGTTTTTTAGGAAAACCGCCACCATACGTGTTTAGCTCTTGTGACGATTATTTTTAAAACGTCACTAAAATAATATTTTTATTGCGACGTTTTTGAAAACGTCGTTGTTTGTTTACATTTAACGACAATTTTTTTTAAAACCGTCGCCAATATACAAAATTAGCATTAGCCACGATTTGCATGAAAACATGTCAGCATACATGTTTATCTTTCGTGACGATTTTTTTTTAAAAACGTCATCAAAACACATGATCTTCTGGGAAAATTTGTTATCAAATATTTCAGAAGATCTTTTGTTAAAAGGGATATGAGTTATATAGTTATTATCATTTATCAAATGATTGAACATGAATCATGTCATGTACTTAGTGAGCATGATGCATGAAATACATGAAGTATGTATACGACGCACATTATGCATGTTTAAGTCGATGATATATATCAGCCTTATCTATATGCGCATGCACACACCCATAACCATACAATTGGTTATGCGTACTCCAATGATATAGGGTAGTTTGATATGCACATATGCACCCATAATCACGCGCTTGGGGCTATATATGCGCAGCACATGATCGATGGCCGGATATTTTGTTATGCGCACACCCATAACTATATATATGGACACACCCATGCATGTACGATGGGTTATTTCGCTATGCGCACACCCATAACCATATGCTTGGCTATGCACACCTGGCCCCCATGATGGGGTATTTTGCTATGAGCACCACCCATAACTACGCTTGGCTATGCGCACCCTAGCCTCATGATGTGGGTGTTTTGCTATGCGCATATATATAATCATACACGCTTGGCTATGCATGTTGAAACCGATTTCTCGGTCTCTTATGGAGCTCGGGGCCCTCAACGAGTTGAGGGGCAGCTAGCCCTTACCGGTCCCTCGGAAGAGGTGGGCAGATAACTCGGACAAAGAACAAAGACCCTAGTCTTAGTGAGGAGGTCCCTCCACTAACCCGGAAGATCGTTGAGCGATTCCCCTCCCAAGCCAAAGCTAAGACTCAGGCACCTTGGAGAGCTAGAGAGCCCAAATCAAAGCGACCTAAGGAGAAAAGAAGGCTCAAAGATTTCGAACCGGTCTCCTCCAAGGTGCCCTTTAAGGTCTATTTATAGATTTTAGTTTTGTGGTCTGTCAATAGCCAAATCCCGCTGTCCATTCTTACTATCCGCACACCGGATTGGTCTGCTAACAGCCAAACCCCGCTGTTCAGAGGAGCTAGCCGCAGACCACCGGGAATTTCTTTACAAGCCCTTGCTGGGCGAACCGGCTCGCCCTTGCACCTTCCCTGCGAGCGGAGCTCGCGAACTCCTGGGTTAGTCGTGCCTTCTTTGGGCGGGCTCGCCGGCACTACCTCGGCGAACCCCAGAATTGCTATCCGCACATACTCTAGGCGGGCTCGCCTGTCTTACCTTGGCGAGCCCCAAAATTGCTATCCACACATACTCTAGGCAGGTTCGCCTGTCCCGGCTCGTTCGCTTGTAGAGTCTCCCGCCTTTCCTTGGCTCGCCTCACCGAGGTTCGCCCATCTTGGCTCGCTTTCTTGGGTGTGAGCCGTCTGACTCTTCCTGGCGAACATCGGGGTTGTACACAATCCCTGCTCTTCGCGAGGTTGTCCTAAGCTCGCGAAGAAACCTCCAACCCCTGGTGTTCGCCGATTCTGCCGACGTGGCGGGAAACTTTTGGTGGGTCCCATGCCCAAAACTATAAATACCGTCCACCGTGGCTAGTGATCAAGCCTTTCCTTCTCCCTCTTCCTCGCTGAAAACACTCTTCCTTCAGAATGTCTTCCAAGCAGAGCGCGCAGGATCGACTGAAAGCTTCCAGGTAGATGGCGAAGGCCCAGGCCGCCGAGCGCAACGGCTGGATGTTCAACCCTGCCACCTCCCCTTCTCCCCAGACCAAGAAAGCCAAGACGGTTAGGAGGTCGCAGGGGGAGGACGTTTCGTCACCTCCTGCCTCGCCCCCGCCGCCGAATACCGGGCTCGCGCAACAGGTATTCTTCGTCTAAATTCTTTATATCGACTCCCTACTTATTCCTTTTCCTCTCGCAGAATCCTCCACCTGAGGAACGCATGGAGGGCCTTACACTGACCTCTTCTCGTGCCCCGTCCCCAGCGAGGCTGGGATCGCTAGTCGCTGGGGTTGGGACCTCAACCCAACAGGCGCCTCTCTCGCAACCCCGTAAGTCATAAGTACCTTCTTCCTTTATCCCCGCTCATGTCTTTTTGCGATACCCATGCGCCTATGGCTTATGCAGACACCCCACTGCCGAGCCCTGAGAAGAGGGGCTCCACACCGGCGCGCTCGCCGATTCTGCCTAAGGCTAACGTGGAGACCCCGGGCTTCGGCATTGTGGGCAGGCGAAGCCCAGGCGGTTCGCTTCTCGACGGCGCCCAGGTCGCGGAGAGGGTGGTGTATCCCCCTGGTCCGGGGAAACCCAACGTTCGAGGGTTCCGCGAAAACTTCAAGGGTCGGCCGGAGTCCTCTCGCAAACAACGTCGCGAGCCCTCCTTCTCCCAAGGTTAGTACATCTGTGCGAGCTCACTTTCTCGCTCGTCCCCTGATCCTACTAACTCTTCCTTCGCAGAAATTTCAGAAGCCACGCCTGATTCAGAGCACGGGAGGGTGAGATGTCACCGCCGCCCTCGCCGAGCCAGATCGATGACTTCTTGGGCGACCCTACGCGGATGAAGAGACGGGTGTCAGAGGTGCTTCAGAAGCATGGTATGATGCTGCGCGAGCTGGAGGAGCGGTATGACGCGGACCGAGCTTCCTTCAACGAGAGATTCGCCGCCATGGAGGACGCGAATGCGAGCTTCCTCGCCGAGGCGGGGCCGGTGACTCGCGCAGACGCTACCTCGCCCGGTGTGCACATCTCGCGGGGTGAGGACCAACACACCTAATCCTGCGCGAGCTCAAAGTACTTCGTGAATACCACTATCCGAGAGTGCCGCCGCGCGCGGGGAAGCGAGGCCGGGGTCGCTGGAAATGGCTTCCTTACCCCTGAGCCTGCCGTGGATTTATTTCTGCTATTCCCTTGTTTTCATTTCTCTCATGATGTTTATGCTGAACGATACCTATGGTGTGGTAATATTTGCGAGTCCATCGTGACTCCCCTTTTATCATTTTTTATCTCGCCCTTTATTTATCTGTGATGCGCCTGTGACTTATTCTGCATGTTCGCCGTGTTTGATATGATTGCCCTCGTGGAGCGCTCGCGAACTTCTTGGCGTCGTCGCGCCCAAGCCTCCTTCCCTCACGGGCCGGCTTCAGGCGGGGCTCAATTACCGCGTAGTGGCGAGCCCGGGCTCGCAAGGCTGTAGTCTTGTCGAGTAAAAATCTACTTTATTTTCGCTATCCGCACTCCCGACGCTTCGAATCCTGTGCCCATCCTATTTTCCTATAAATAGTTCGGATTCACTTTTCCATCCACCGCATTTATTTCCCAAATTCTCTCGCCTCTACGCTCATTTCTTTTCTCGCAAGCTCGTGCTCGCGTTCGCTACTTGCAGGTTGCTTCTTCCTGGCTCGCTGCGAACAAATCCTTCAATGGGAGCAGATGGCAAGAGCGAGGGGCGAGCCAGATGCGCCTCAGCATTCCAAGCTCACGACTTCTTCTGTGCGAACCTCACTGCGGAGGAATACAAATATGTCGTGGATCGCTATCTCCCGGAGGGCTATTCGACTCACTGTCCAAGCGAGAAGGCTATGCTGAACGAGACCGAGGCCGACGAGCTCGCGATCCCCATCGTTCATTTTGAGAATGGGTTACGACTCCCCTTATGGCCTGAAATTCGTCAGGTACTTCGCTTTGCCCTCTCGCCGCTCCCTGTTCGCTCTCGCAACTTTTTCATTTTCTTTGTTCCTTGCAGGTGCTACGGTACTATGGGGTGCTGCCGAGCCAGCTGACCCCGAATGCGATCGCGGACGTGGTCGCGTTCGCTAGCTATATGCGGGAGGAGAGGATCGAGTTCAGCCTCCTCGTCTTCCGCAAAGTGTTCTCTTTCTGCGCCTTCCGGGACGGGACCACTAATTTTGCGAGCCAGCATGTCACCGTCTGCGAGACGGTGAACAAGAGTCACTACTAGACTCAGAAGTTCATCTTGGTGAAGGGACACTTCGGCAACCTCCACTTCACTCCTCTTCAACGGGACGACGCCACCTACCGCCCTCCGAGCTCGCTGAGCGGCGCCGACGCCAAACTCTTCCACTACCATTCCGGGGAAAACTTCGAAGTCGCCCACCGAGGCGCAACGTCGACTCGCTACTCGCAGTTCCTCAAGGGGAAGGTATGGCCCGCTTTCGCTCTACCTTTTTTCCTTCTTCGCTTTGTCTAACGCTCTTATTCTAAAGGCGAGCGTGACGTCCCCGTCAATCCTCCGCACGCGCAAGGCACCACACTTACGGCGGACACGCTCGCGACCGCGGCGTCAGAGGCTTGCCGCGATCTCCCTACCACTGGGTCCGGGAAGAAGCGACCTCCGTCTGCGAGCCAGCCCAGCTCGCAATCCTCTTCCAAGAAGTCGAAGGGGAAAACCCTTGTTGTTAAAGACAAGAGCGCGGTCATTGATCTGAGCGAGACCGACGGCTCGCCCCCTTCCCCTGCGAAACAGCCGGACCCCTTGGGGAGCCAGGGCGTTGGGAACTCTTCCGCAACCCCCCAACCCAAGGGTCACAAGAACTTCGGCCTAGGCGAGAAGGTTTCTGATTCCCTCGGCGAGCCCCTGCTCGCTTGGGATCCTGGTGCCAACAGGATTTCCTGCTCCACCCTTCACCCCTCCTGGGTGGAGCTTGGTAAGGCCGGGGAGGAGGCATTCTCTATCGCCTTCGGCTTATACGGCCGCGAGGACGCCGCCGCCCTTAAAGAGATGGGGTCAAGGCAACTGGTCTACGAAGACATGCGAGCTCAGTTTCGCTCTACGGAGCTCTCACATATGGCGGGGCGCCGTTACCTGCAGGCGGACAGGGATATCCGCGCATACAGGGAGGAGCTTAAGAAAGCTCGCGATGAGATCAAAGGCCTTAAGGAGAGAGAGGCGGCGTCGGAAAGCCTTCTCGTCGGGATGCAGGGCAAGATGGTAAGCGACCCTGGGCCCCCTCTCTTTGCTGTTCGCGACCCCCGGTCTTCGCCTAACTTATTTGGTATTATCTTTCAGGATGCCGACACAGCAACCAAACTTCTCGCTCGCAACGGCGAGCTAGAGCTGGAGAATACCATGCTGAAGGCTCGGGTGGACGAGCTGATTCGCAGCGTGCTACCCCCTTCTCCTGGGCGAGCTGGGTCTCAACAGAGGGTTCCCGAGAGCGAAGACAAGAGGCGGCGAGATGCACAAGAGGTCGCCAACCTAGTCTTCATGACTCTCAAGAACGCGGGTCTCCTAGCCGAAGACGCGATGGAGTTCACAGCCGAAGACGTCTGCCCGGATCTCTTTGACTTGGCGCCATGGTTGGGGGCTCGCAAGGATGGCGAGGGCCCCCCAGAATGAGCCCCCTTAGCCTCCCTTCTCTTCTCTTTCCTTCGAATGTATATTATTCTTTTTGAGCTGGCGAGATCGCCGCCGAACATAGAAGAACCTTGGGGAATGATAGTTATGATTTTTTGTTAGTATTTATGAGCATGCTCGCGTTTATTTTTCTCTTGCATTAGATCTTTTTCTTTTGAACTCCTATCTCATGACTAGTTGTTACGCGGTAGTGCTCCCGGGGGGCTCGCGAATGCGCGTGTCTGGGCTCGCCTCGCCGAGTATCTCCTTCTATGGATTTCGCGAGCCCGTACTGTCGCCGACCGCGGATACTGCTTGGCGAACCCGACCTTGACAACCTCAGACATTTGGCATCCTGCGAACCAAGCCTCCCTGGCTTTAGCACCTCAACCCGCTACCTTAGGCCTTACCAGCCTCAACCCTTTCAATTTTGCGAACCAAGCCCCTCTGGCTTTAACACCTCAACCTGCTACCTTAGGACTTACCAGCCTCAACCCTTTCAATTTTGCGAACCAAGCTCCTCTAGCTTGAACACCTCAACCTGTTACCTTCAAACCGTGCCTCCTTTTGCCAGCCTCTCCAGAGATCAACCTGAACCCTCCGTCTAGGTGAGAGCCTGGGAGCGGAATAGATCTGGGGCATTCCAGTACCAACATATCCAACCTTGCCAGCCTCTCCAGAGATCAACCTGAACCCCCCGTCTAGGTGAGAGCCTGGGAGCGGAATCGATCTGGGGCATTCCAGCACCAACATATCCAACCTTGCCAGCCTCTCCATAGATCAACATGAACCCCCCGTCTAGGTGAGAGCCCGGGAGCGGAATCGATCTGGGGCATTCCAGCACCAACATGTCCAACCTTGCCAGCCTCTCCAGAGATCAACCTGAACCCCCCGTCTAGGTGAGAGCCCGGGAGCGGAATCGATCTGGGGCATTCCAGCACCAACATATCCAACCTTGCCAGCCTCTCCAGAGATCAACCTGAACCCCCCGTCTAGGTGAGAGCCCAGGAGCGGAATCGATCTGGGGCATTCCAGCACCAACATGTCCAACCTTGCCAGCCTCTCTAGAGATCAACCTGAACCCCCGTCTAGGTGAGAGCCCGGGAGCGGAATCGATCTGGGGCATTCCAGCACCAACATATCCAACCTTGCCAGCCTCTCCAGAGATCAACCTGAACCCCCATCTAGGTGAGAGCCCGGGAGCGGAATCGATCTGGGGCATTCCAGCACCAACATGTCCAACCTTGCCAGCCTCTCCAGAGATCAACCTGAACCCCCCGTCTAGGTGAGAGCCCGGGAGTGGAATCGATCTGGGGCATTCCAGCACCAACATATCCAACCTTGCCAACCTCTCCAGAGATCAACCTGAACCCCCCGTCTAGGTGAGAGCCCGGGAGCGAAATCGATCTGGGGCATTCCAGCACCAACATGTCCAACCTTGCCAGCCTCTCCAGAGATCAACCTGAACCCCCATCTAGGTGAGAGCCCGGGAGCGGAATCGATCTGGGGCATTCCAGCACCAAAATATCCAACCTTGCCAGCCTCTCCAGAGATCAACCTGAACCCCCCGTCTAGGTGAGAGCCCGGGAGCGGAATCGATCTGGGCATTCCAGCACCAACATATCCAACCTTCGTCACCCCGGCATGGCAGTAGTTATAAGCATCACAAAAAGGAGTAAGACATTCAGTAAACAACATAATAAAGCTTTCAAGGGTAAAATTGTTTCAAATCATCCCCACTCCTGGCTCGGTCGAGGGGCACCCCTTCCACATCGTGGAGGTGATACCCCCCCCCCCCCCCGACTTGAGCACCTCACTTACAATATATGGACCCTCCCAGTTGGGGTTAAGCTTACCCACCGCGGCCCCTCTACCGGCCGCATCGACCTTCTTCAGGACTAGGTATCCTTTCTGAAAGTGCTTTATCCGGATATGTTTGTCAAAATATCGAGCCATCCGCCGCTTGACCTCTTCCTGCCTGATAGTGGCCAAGTCCCGGAGTTCTTCCACCAGGTCCAAAGACAGCCTCTGCTCTGCATTGTTATCTTCTAGCCACTCTTCATCCCCCTCGCTCGCAGCGATCACCCGGGGGGTCTTTACCTCAAACTCTATGGGGAGAACGGCCTCGGACCCGTGAGAGAGCTTGAACGGAGTCTCCCCGGTGGCGGTATTCGGAGTAGTCCTCATGGCCCAGAGGACGGAGGGTAGCTGTTCCACCTAGTTCCCCCGAAGGTTCTCCACTTTCTTTTTTAATAGGTTAACGATTATTTTGTTCGCGCCTCCACCTGCCCATTGCTCCTCGGGTGGTGGACCGATGCGAACCTGAGGTCAATGCCGAGCTGAGTGCAGAAGCCAACAAACTCTTCACTAGCAAACTGCGGCCCATTGTCCATCACTATTGCTAGAGGGAGCCCGTGCCTGCAAATTATCTCCCCCCACACAAAATTCCTTACAACCCGAGAGGTTACCTTAGCGAGTGCTTTCACTTCTACCCACTTGGAGAAGTAGCGATCATGACCAGCAGGAACTTCCTCTGGCCGCTGGCTTGGGGGAAGGGACCGACCAGGTCCAACCCACATATGGCGAAGGGCCAGGGAGCCGTGATGGTCCGGAGCCTTTGAGCTGGGAGGAGTTGGAGCGGAGCATAGAGCTGGCACTTCGGACACTTCCTCGCGAACTCCGTCGCGTCCTTGCTGAGAGTGGGCCAGAAGTAGCCTTGCCTCAACACCCTCCCCTCCAGGGTTCGGCTCCCGGAGTGACTGTCGCACTCCTCGGAGTGGATTTCTTCCAGGACTCTGGAACCTCCTCCTCGGAAACACAACGGGCCAGGAGTCCCGAGAGAGTCTTCCTATATAGCCCTCCTGCATGCAAGGAGTAATAGGCAGACTTATACCTGAAGCGCCTCTTGTCCACGTCCTCTCCAGGGAACTTCCCGGAGGATAGGAAGGTGATGAATGGATCCATCCACGAGGCTCGTTGATCCACCTCCATCAACTCTCCTTCCTCGATGGAGGGTCGGAAGAGTTCCGAAGCCATCCCTCCCTCTCGGGGGCCGAACTTGGCTAAGAGGTCCGCCTGGGTGCTCTCCTCCCTCGGCACGTGCTTAATGGAGAAGGTGCGGAACTGCCCGATGACCCCCTTGACCTTCTCCAGGTATAGCAGGAGGGTCGGGTCCTTCGCTTCAAACTCTCCCTTGATTTGGCATGCTACCACCATGGAGTCCGTTGAGACCTCCACGTCCTGCACCCCTAGTTCCCGGGCCAGCCGTGTTGAAACCAGCAACTGGTCCCTTGAGTTCGGACCCACTGGGGGTGTAGCCGATGCTTATTTCTCCCTCACTAGACTCTCCTGACGGTGGATGCTGGAAACGGAATAGACCCAAGGCTGAAGCAAGGAGGTCCCGCCACTCACCCGGAAGATCTTAGAGAGCTTCCCCTCCCGAACCAAAGCTCAACCGGGCACCTTGGAGGGCACTGGCCGCCAACCAAAACTAGCCTAGAGGAGAGGATTCTCTAAAATCGGATCTCCTCCAAGGTGCCCTTAAGGGTCTATTTATAGTTTTTCTTAGGCTGGTCTGCAAATAGCATGAATCCGCCTTTTAATTTTACTAAATGCACCCCAAATTGGTCTACGAATAGCCTAACTCCGCTGTTCTGAAGGGCTATATGCAGACCACAAGGGGTATTATGGTCATTTCCTCCTCACTGCCTTCTGGGCGAGTGGTCCGTGAGGGAACCACTCGCCGAGTTCCCGCCTGACTGGGCGAATGATCAAGCCTCTGAGCGAATGGTCCGTGGAGGCACCACTCGTCAGGCTCCCACTCGCCTGCAGCCTACCCCCACTAATCTGGGGATCCTTTTTCCTGTCTCGGTACGGGCGAATGGTCTGGCTGACCCCTGTCCCATCAACTGACTCGAGGGACCCACTCGCCAAATACGGGTTGTACAAGCCGAAGGCCCGCTATCACTGCCTCGTACTCAGCCTGGTTGTTAGTAATTGGGAAATGGATGTTTAAGGCTTGCTCAGTCCGGGTCCCCTGGGGACTCACCAGGACTATCCCCCCTCCATAGGAGTACTTTCCCGATGCTCCGTCCACCAACATCTTCCATGCCTCTGGGGGAGGTGGCTCGTGCTCCCCCACCTCGGCCGCATAGTCGGCCATGAAGTCTGCCACCGCCTGAGCCCTGATGGACGTCCTGGGCACGAACGTGACATTGAATTCACTTAACTCCACAGACCACTTTGCCAACCTTCCCGAGTGCTCCACCCCTTCCATGATTTTACGGAGCGGGTGGTCCGTCACTACCTTGATTGAATGGGCTTGGAAGTAAGGCCGGAGCCTCCGGGCTGACACCACCAATGCGAAGGCTAACTTTTCCAGAATCGGGTACCGGAGCTCCGCCTTCCTCAGCACTCGGCTGACGTAGTAGATAGGGAGCTGTTTCTTCCCCTCCTCCCGGATCAACACGGAACTTACTGCTTCGGACCCTACCCCCAGGTACAGGGATAGGTCTTCTCCTGGCCTCGGCCCCTGGAGCATAGGGGTCTGGGTGAGTTGTTCTTTCAGAGCCTGGAAGGCCTCCTCGCACTCCGGGGTCCATTCAAACTTCTTGTTGCCCCGTAGCACCTTGAAGAAAGGCGCACACTTTTCTCCCGCCTTGGAGAGGAACCTGCTGAGCCCAGCCAACTTCCCTGTAAGGCTCTTGTAAGACCCCTTTTTTTTTCTTCAAACATCCGGGTCTTAGGCCCAGAACCGCCGCTTTGCGGTGACACCTTCACTCGGGAAGGTCGCCACCATAAAACGCCGATTCTGCCGGCCAAATCGATCACAAAGAAAAGTTCATAAAAGAGAAGACAAGTCCACAGAATCAATCATGAAATATAAATGTCCACATATACTAACTGAATAAAGATATCAAGGGATACAAAAATAAAAGGGCTCGTGCCCTGTACATCATATCCTCACTACAAGATCACTCGCGGAAGCTAACTACTAATCACTCACAGGTCCTGAATCTTGTGCTCCTGTACTAGACTGGCCCGCCTCCGTCTGCTCCGGCCTCTGGTGTTGCTGCGTCTCCTCGAACCCCTAAAATAATATGGTCCACCGACCGTTAGTCAAAAAGACTAAGTCTTATGTTCCCCACCCCACCCCCAATGGCTCCTAGGCACCGTATGGGGAGGAGGAAGCGGAGGACATCCAAGGGGTAAAAACAAAAGCAGGTGGCGGCGGATCTACAACTACACAGGTATATATATATATGAAGCAGTAAGTGAGCATAGTAAAGTGTATGTAAAGAACAGTAAGCAGTATATATAATGGCAAGTAAAGTAATATAAAAGTAACCATTGATTTATAGGAATGCCCATACAAACCTATAGACCAAGGGGTCGTTTAGCAGGGCCTACCGTATAAGAAGTCCCATAACCGACTTATACGTTAGGGGTAGGTTGAATGCAATGTTTATGCTATGACATGCAAAGTATGCTGTTATGCTATGTTCATACAGTGCAACTCACTCACTACGACTCTATGCGCATAGACCTTTAGTTCCCCCTTTTTGGAGCTAGCTAGACTCCAGGATACTCCCGTAGTGGCAAACGGAAGCGGTGGGTTGGGCCTCGCCCACCTCTAGGTTGGTATTCACACTACCGAACCTAGACCTATCGTATGCCTCCGCAAAACCCGCGGAGCGTCTGCGTACTCTTGCTGACTGGACCGCCAGACTTTCAAGGCTAAGTGTAAATACCACACTTGCCGAGTCAACGTATTGACGTCGGTGTGAACAACCGTCCAATACCGAAGACTCACCACCTTCAATGTGCATGCAACATGTTCTACTTCCTATCTCTGAGCCATAAGCTCCCCGGGCTAACCTGCCCGCCATCAATAGCCTGCCGAGCCATCGGCTCGCCGAACCAACCCGTCCGTACCTTCAAACACTACTGGGTCACAAGCTCTCCTGACTCAGCAATCCGCTCCTTCATCTACCGAGCCTACTGCTCGTAAACCAAACCAACTAACTTCTCGTAACCACGGGGTGTGGGTGAGTGTGTTATTAGTTAATCTTATACATCGTCTTACTCCTATAAGTTAGGGTTAGTCTTGGACTTCCCGAGGGTTACCCTGTGAGGGGCTCGCTACGGTACTTGGAACTATGATGGGATGACACCCCAAGGTTCCCATTCCCAAGACACTTAATATTGTTGGTGTCTACCCATAGGAAAACCCCCTTAATACCTTTACCTGAATTAAACCTAAGGGCTTTAAGACACTAAAGGGGAAAAGACGATCTTTTGTCAGTCCCAAGGTGACCTACCCCAAGGGTAGCACCCCACCACCCTAGGACTCATCAGACCCCAATTATCTCCAGGGGTCCTCACATGGCCATAAGATCACCATTAAACTCTCACATCTCCAATCAATGTACCACAATTTGGCCTATAACTCCAAAACTGCCAATTTGCTAAACGCAGACCATCCTTAATGTTTTGATGCTCATGAAGGGAGGTACATTAAATAATCAACACTATGACCCAATATTTTTACTGGGGGTCCATGTCATTGATTTAAGATCCATTCCAGAGTTCCATAATTTTCCCAATAATATTAATATTTAAAACCATTTTTCCAAAATACGACTTCCTAAGGTTTGAACTACAAGTGCACTTTTCTGACTTCCACTGCCTACCCAACGTTTTACATAAATCAAGGGTACCTAATAATCAGTAGATATGAATATGTAGGAGATTCCAGCAAGATTTACTATTTTTGAAAATTCCAAAACCCATTTATTTCCAATAAAGTCCAAAGGAGGTACCCTCATATGAACTCCAAACCTTATGCAGATTTATACAGAGGTGATTCACACTAAAATATTCATCCCTACAAAGTTTGACCACATTCCATAAAGGTTACATCTGTAATTCCCACAACGGATATATTTGTAATTAATTCCAAATTGAACTAGAGGTACCAAAAATATCAATCCATAAATTATGAGAAAAATACTGTGGGTACATATTGGTATGAAATGACATCCAGCAAGGTTTCATGCAATTACAGAAATCTAACACCCTAAAATCAGTCATCCCAAAAATTGCCAACAACATAAATAATTACAATTTGGACCTCCAAAAGTTTCCCAATGGTTCTAATAGAATCTTCAGGGATTAATAACATCAACAATATGTTGGTGACAGAAGATGGTTAATCACTAAGTATTATTTCTTCCTAAATCCCCAAAACCTAAATATTTACATATCTACCCAAGGATTTATTACCTAGGATTGGCAACTCCAAACCTCTTCAATTTCACAGGGGAGGCTCCTCTGGTCACTATGACCTACCCTCCAAAATTTTAGGTCAAACCAATAATGTTTGACCCCACATCCTTCATTGACCACTAATTGCACCCCTTTAGGGTTTAACCTAGGGTTAGGGTCAAAACTTCTCTAAATCCACCCAAACTTCTTGTGAGGGTGTTACAACACTTATAAAGCTCAGAGGAGTCCAACACACCCCTATCCAAGGACAAACTCTCATATGTCCTTCACAACCCCAAATTCCACTCCATAGGGATCAACCCTATGACCTTGAGCAAATCAACTATAATGCTCACCAATCTTCCTCATGGGGTCTCAAATTGATCCCACTGACCTTTCCAAGAAGACTTAGGTCACAATGGACCCATTTAGCCAATGGTTCTCTACTTGGCTAAATGCACCCCAAGGTGCTCCAACTCCATGACCTAGGGCCATCCAACTCTCCATGACCCCAAAACTCACCTTGGAGGTGGTTTGGGTGGTGCTAGGGCAGTGACCAAAGTTCCACTCCAATTGGAGGTGGTTTGACCATGAAAAACCTCAAATGTCTTCTAAACACAACTTTCCCCTTTATGGACAAAATTTTGGCCTAAAGATTACCTAATCAAATGAACTCCAAATGAGTTGAGATTTTAACCAGGGGTTTATCATGACCCCAATAACACCCCACCAAAGTTTGGTGGAGATTGGAGGTCATTTGACCCTCCACATAATTTATGCAAAGATTATTAAATTTCTACAAAAACTTTAGGAAAAAGTTCTCCAAAAATTCTCATTTTTCGATATGTTGTAGTCCTAGGCATGACTCACTCTTAGTCCAAATTTCAAGTTATTTGGACTAGTGGTTTGGTGTGGACATCCATTCAAAGTTCAGTCCAACATTGCACTAGAATGAGTGCTGAGGTCAAACCAGGACTCCTAATTGGGTGAGGTCAATTTTGTATGATCCTTGGGATCAAGGCCTACAACTTTGATGTTGGGCACCTTTTCATTTGAGGGGCCTAAGTATTTTCTATATTTAATTATAAGTACTGCCAATAATAAGAATATAAAATAAAATAACAATCATTAATATAAAGAAATCTGTACAAGAAATGAACCGATGGCCTTGATTGCGTCATCAAGCTCCAGCCAACAGACGTGATTTCCTCTTCCTGTAGCCGTTCCCAACTTGATTTTCCGGCCATCCTGCCACCTCCCTGGCCGGCCACCGACACCACCACCTCCGTTGAGGTGGTGGCTAACGCCGGGCGGCGGCACGGCCGCTGGAGGGGCCGATTCCGGCGGATCCGACGGAAGAAATTCCATGAAAAATTCATGGATTTTGCTCACCGGATCGGGCTCGATTGAGCCCGATTTCTCTCCTATTTGATCTAAGATGTATCCATAGAGAGAGAGGAGGAGAACCAGACCTTGATTGGAGCCCGGCGACGGTGGTGGCGGTGGTCGCCCATGGTTTTTCCCTTCTCCGGCGAGCTTGCCCGATCCCTTGATTCTCCACCAAATGTTGCAATCCAAAGAACTATTCTGACTCCCTTCCACCTTCTAAAGCTAATGGAGTGGTCATATTGGAGTGAGGAGCGCTTAATAGGGGGAATTTGAGAGGGGAAATTTCGGCCATGGCCATTAATGGCCATTAAGAGGAATTTCGGTTTTGCTTAGGGGGGGGGGGGGGGTTGAATAGGGCCGTAATCCAGCCGGGAGAAAGGCTGGAAACTCCTCCTCTCCCCTAGAGGAGATGAATGTGACCATTAATGAGGGAGATTGAAGGTTTCTTCTTCCTCCCCATTAATTCCCCCTCTTTCTCTCTCCTCCATTTTCGGGGAAAATGGAGTTATCTCTCTCCTGGCCGAATTTTTTGAAATTAAATGGCAATTTCAGTAGCACCCAACCCCATTAGGTGGTGGACCACCTCAATTGAGTCTAGTCCAAGGGATTGGGCTAGGTTTGAGAGATTTGACCTAATTTGGGCAATTTTGACTTTTGGTCAAATTGAGCAATTGGGTGACCCTAGGATGGGGCTTTTGGGTCCAATGGATTCCAAAATAGGTTTAGAAACTACTAGTGGGGTCAATTTGATCACATGGGCCTTAGTTGACCCAATTTAAGCTGATTTGACCAAAATAGGCTAAGTTGACTTTGGTCAAATTGAGCCCTAGGGTTGACCCAGTCATGGGGCTTTTTGATCCACTGAGTCCCCTATGACATGATAACACTAAGGGTAGGGTCAATTCAACATGGTGATGGTCAATTAGGGCACTTTGTGAAGAATTGCCATTTTGACCTAAAAAGGGCATTTTGGTCAATTTGCACCCCTGGGGGTCCCATGATGGGGCTTTTAGGTCTACTAGGTCTCTTATGGTATTCTAGACCTAGATATGAGGTCAATTTGGCATGGTGAAGGATAATTGGCTCTAATTAGGTCACTTTGACTAATTTGGGGTTATGGTTGACTTTGGTCAATTTGGCCTCTTTGGTTGACCCCAAATGGGCCCTTGGTGCCCTAAGGGGACCCTTAAAGGGTTAGGGATACTATGGTGGGGTCAAATGGTCAAGTTGAAGCCCTAAAGTCCAACCCTAAGCTTGGTCACTGGAAATTGCTATTTGCAGTCCAAGACACTTTCAACCCTAATCTTGCCTAAGTTAAAGGGATTTCTACACTACCAAGGCCTTGTCATGACCTTGTCAAGACAGATTCACCTGGGGGGTCTAGCTGTTTGGGGGATGTTACAGCTCTGAACCTCCTTCGGATTCCTCGGCGACCCCAACTCCATTACCGTCTTAACCTTGTCCGGGTTAGGCTCCACTCCCGCGGGAATGAGCAAGTGGCCTAGGAACTTTCCTCGGCTTGCCCCGAAGACACACTTCAAGGGATTGAGTTTCATCTTGTACCGTCGCAGGGTCCCGAACGTCTCCTCAAGGTCTCGGAGGTGAGACCCAAGGTCTCGGCTCTTTACCATGAGGTCATCAACATAAACCTCCAAGTTTCTTCCCTTCTGCTCGCGGAAGACTCTGTCCATCATCCTTTGGTATGTGGCACCTGCATTCTTGAGCCCGAATGGCATCATCTTATAACAGTAGCATCCATCCCCCGTGATGAAGGAGACATCTTTGATGTCCGGGGGGTGCATGCGGATTTGATGGTAACCTGAAAAAGCATCTAAGAAAGACATCACAGGAAAACCGACGGCTGAGTCAACTAGCGTGTCGATTATAGGCATGGGGTAACAATCCTTAGGGCATGATTTATTAAGTAAAGAAAAGTCGATACACATCCTCCATTTACCTCCTCCCTTTATTCACCATAT